>OY812999.1:80400142-81600142 GCA_963681545.1 Germaria angustata | reverse complement strand
TATAAGCACTCTTATTATGATTATCGCGTCGACGTCATATCAAGTCGACAGTAAAAATACACAGCAGTTCTGAACTCGTTGTAGGCAATAATTAACTAATATTGATGGCCAGTTGTAATTTTATAAGCCGTGGTAGTAGTAATATCCTATCAATAATATTTAATAGTTCTCGATAACGATCCCACCATTGCCAATATATTGATGTCGACTTGGTGAGACGTCGACAATCATAATAAGGGCAAATGTTTATTTTTAAGCAGACGTGTGCAAATACATCTGACATGTGCAAATACATCAGTGTTTGCAGCTGCATATGTCAGGGGCCGAATTACCGCATACGTGATCGAGTAAAACTGTACGTAAATTTTCTTTTTGGGATTACCGCACTCATTATCGAAGAAGTACCACCATAATTTGAGATTACAGCATACGATAACGAGTAAGTAATCGAGTATCGACTGTTTAAAACTTAGTCGTCAGCTCTGCAGTGTTCAAAAAGATATTTTTCATTGTTAAAAGTGCATAAGAGTTGAAAAATGTAAGTAAATATGTGATATTATGTGCAAATAAATATAATATAAAAAAGAAAATATTTTTAGGAGTAATATTAACAAAATAAATGGTAAACAAAAGGATGCAATGGCTCAATTCATGATTGAGCATCCTAATTTGGCCAAAAATTTACTACCCAACTGCAGCCAAGGAAAGGCGACATCAAAAAGACTGTGGGAACAACTTACTCTTAGACTTAATTCGTATGGACCACCAGTTAAGGACGCAAAATCATGGAGAAAGGTTTGTAAATCTATGGTTTCATTATGTATGTATGTAAATGAACATACATATGTATGTATGTATGTATGTAATATGAGCAGTCTCTAAAAATGAATTTTTAGGTTTTTGCTGATCAAAAATTTAATGCTAAAAAGAAAATATCTTTCAATAAGGCATCTAAACAAAAAACTGGTGGTGGACCATATGAGGAAATGGTTCTAACATCTGCAGAGGAGCAAATAGTTCTAGCTACTGGAATAGATGCTAATGTGGAAGGGCTTCCATCTGTAAAATCTTTCGGCAAGCCTAAATCACCCAGTCCAGTTGAGGTGAATGATTTCATAAATGAAAGTGTTCATTCAATCCTTGAAATAGAAAATACCGATGATGTTGACGTAAATGAATTCGTAGAGGAAGGCAAGCCAAGAGTATGTGAAAGGAAAAATAAAATGAATACAAAATTGTCAATTGTATCATCACATGTAGAAAAAACGGAGGATTACCAACGTAATCTTTTAGCAAAGACAGAGAGTCTATTAGAAATTCTTGCTACACATACAAAAAAAATGGAAAAGTACGCACATGAACATAATTTGCAAACCGACCGCTTATTGAAATTAAAAGAAAGAAATTTAGAAATTAATGAAGAAGAGCACCGAACCAGCATGAGAATTAAAGAAGTAGAGCTTGAAATTAAAAGTATTGAATTGAAGCTACTTAAGCAAAAAAGAATGTAGTTGCGTTCTTTTTTGCATAAACACGTACCTACATATATTAATCTAGCAATGCACATACATAAGAACCACCAAGTACAACCAAATCAAAATGTGATTTAAATTTAATTGTTTTCTTTAATTTTTAGTTTAATAATTACTTTTATAAATGAATTGAAATGTGATTTAAATGTAAAGTTGGAACTTTAATTTCTAGTAGTTTATATAATACCAAATATACTTATACAAATGAATTGAAATGTAATTTACATACATATATAAACTTAGATCTCGTATTATAAGTTTTTATTTTATTTTATTTTTTATAGCTTTAATGAATATAAGCGAATTCTTTTTATTTTGAATAAATTTTATAACACAGCATTTTTACATTAGATTTGATTTAATATGGTCTCGAATTTTTTGTCCAATGTGTGTTAGCCGAGTCTCATTACCAATGTTGGGGTTTATTGTTGAGGTGTTAGATTCTGAGATGGCTTGTGTATATCGTGGCACTTTGTATGAAATGCACAAGTTGTGCAATGCGGCGCATACATTTGCAAAAGCTGCCATCTTTTCGGGTCTATAGCGGCTTCTCTTATCATTGCATAATATTTTCCAACGAGCTTTGAGAATACCTATTGTTCGTTCTACGATACAACGAGCTTTTGAATGTACTTCATTATAATACGATTCTGCAGAACCTTCTTCAGGATTTCTATACGGTGTCATTAACCACGGTTCGAGCGGATATCCAGAATCGCCTGTAAAAATATCATATGTATGTACTTAAAATGGTTTAATGTTCCTATGCCATAATTTCCTACCTAAAAGCCAAGCATTTCTTAACCTATTGGTATTATATAGTTCTTCAAATAAATTTCTTTCTTCCGATTGCTTCCAAACAAAAGAGTCATGTGATGCTCCTCCATATTTTGAATTTATGGATAAAATTTTGTACTCATGATCACAAATCTAAAAAAATTGATATGCAAATAAATTGATAAACATTAAAATTATCTGTGGGTATATAATTATGTATGTACGTGTACTTACTATCATTGAATTGAGGCTGTGATAACCCTTCCGATTGAAAAACATGTGCTCGTTTTCTGATGGCCTTTGCAGCCCGAAATGAGTGCCATCGACACATCCAACCACTTAAATAAAGAATTTCATTAAACAACATGCATACTTTGTTATTTTTAACATGTTTACCTCCAGGAAGTCTAAACTTTTGCATAAATGATTCCATGCATGAAATAGATTCCTCAGGCATAAATCTTATTAATTTTGGGCATATTGCGCGTTCCATTTCTTTTACCATGCTATTTACTGTTTTTGAAACAGCACTTTGACATAAACCCATCAAGTAGTCATTCCCAACTGTGTGCTGGAAGCCGCCACTGGCTAGAAGCGACAGAGTTGCTGCCAGCTGCAGCTTTGCAGGTAATGCTGTAGATAGATGCCCTTCAAAACGCAATTCACCAAGTAGGAAATTGAACGAAAATTGAATTCGGCCCCAGGCTTAATTTTTACAACAAATTTGTAAAGCCGTCTTTTCTAAACTTTATTTTTTATGTTTTTACCAACAACATACATTATTGTTATACCAAAACAGCTGAGATGCCGGATCCTCTAGAGCGCGCTCCAATATACACATCTTTCAACGAGCTATTCATCTGACTTTTACAGAATCAATGCTTCAATACACGACATGCATAGATTTTTCAGTGAGAAATTTGACAGGTCCGAAGTAAGAAACTTCACCGTCTAATACCACCATCAATGAATAAAATTTAAAAAGTTTATATTTTATATTCTTGCACATGTTTGTAAAATCATTTAATATTGGGTGTTTTTTATTGAGGTATAGAACTTTAAGTTGGCATCACTTTTTTAACTAGCGGCCATTTTGTCAGCTGTCAAGTGATTAATATTTAGTTTGGTTTGCCATTTCATCATGAACAGGTTGACAAAAGAACAACGCTTGCAAATCGTGCAAATTTATTTCGAAAATAATGGTTCAGTTCGCGAAGTTTACCGCAAGCTCCGTCCATTTTATGGTCGACATAATCGTCCATCAGAGCAATTAATTCGGTTAACCATGGATCGTTTTCGCACTACGTTTACTCTATGTGATAATACGCATCCGCAGAGACGTCGAACAGTGCGCACCGAAGAAACAATTGCCGCTGTAGAGCAAAGTGTTGAAGAGGACCCGAATGAATCGATTCGCCACCGTGCACAGCAATTTGAGCTTTGTCCATCAACTTTATGGAAGATTTTGCGCAAAGATCTTGGCTTGCGACCTTACAAGATCCAGCTTGTGCAAGAATTAAAGCCGCGAGACCATGCAATGCGTCGTGATTTTGGTGTATGGGCCGAAAATGAGATTGATCTCGATGCTGATTTTCATCGCAAAATTTTGTTCAGTGATGAGGCTCATTTTTGGTTGAATGGCTACGTCAACAAGCAAAATTGCCGCATTTGGAGTGAAGAGAATCCACATGAGACCCTTGAGACATCCACAAAAACTGACTGTTTGGTGTGCTCTATGGGCTGGTGGAGTCATTGGGCCATACTTCTTCCGAAATAATGCTGGAGAGTCAGTTACCGTTAATGGAGACCGGTATAGGGCCATGATAACCGACTATTTTGTTCCCGAATTGGATGGCATGAATGTGGATGAGTTGTGGTTCCAACAAGACGACGCTACATGCCACACAGCGCACGTCACAATCGATTTATTGAAGGAAACATTCGATGAGCGCATAATTTCGCGGAATGGACCTGTCAATTGGCCACCAAGATCGTGTGATTTGACACCATTGGATTATTTTCTTTGGGGATATGTGAAGTCGCTCGTCTACGCCAACAAACCAGAAACGTTAGGGGACTTGGAAGCCAACATTCGTGGCGTTATTGCCAACATACGGCCCCATATGCTCGAAAAAGTGGTTGAAAATTGGACCTGTAGAATTGGCTTTATTCGAGCCAGCCGCGGCGGCCACATGCCCGAAATCATATTTAAACGTTAATGGCATAAAATTATCCTTCCAATAAAGCCAAATTGATGGACATTAAGAAGATTTTCTTGTGTTTTATTTCAATTCGAAGTTCTATACCTCTAAAAAAAACACCCTGTATATATTCACATATTTCACTTACTTTCCATTTCTTATCGCTTTTCCCTATTTCACTGATTTAAAAATTTGCAGAAAAGTTGCCGATTTGTGCAAAAATTTACGATCTCTTTTATATTGGGTTCCCTAAAAAGGAGTTCGTTATGAGCAAAAATTCGCTATAAACAGTGTGTGTTGCAAGCGAAATACAGTGAATTCGTATAAAATGTCTTAATAGAAATACTAACGGCCTATCGCACTAAATGCGAAAGAAAATTTCGTCCATATTGAAAATAAAAACAAATTTTGATTTTTCTATTCTAATTTATATAAATTTTAGTTATCAATAAAAAAATAGAACGAAAGTTTCATTCCGATCTAATGGGGCAGCCCCCAAAATTAAAATCATCAAATAAAACTTGAAATAAAAATTTTCAAATGAAAATTATTCAAATAAAATTATTTGAATAAACTTTGTTTGCAGAAAATTACTAAGCAAACTATTTTATTCGAATAACTATTATTCGTATAAATATATGACTAATACGAGTTTTCCTATGGTCCATACGAGTATTTTATTATAAAAACAATTTCGCAACGAATAGACGTCGACCAAAGTTAAAAGGAAACAATTTCATAATAGCGACAAGAAATTAATTTGGCGATTTTTTTATAAAGATCTAAAGCGTTAAACTTTCACTATTTCCTTGCATTTTAAACTAGTGCCATCTCTGACCCCAAATTATTAGTCAATCTACAGCGCAGCAAATATCCACGCTGACTGTCGTAGATTACAAAGTTTTTCTAACGCTGTCCTAAAACCAATTTCATCCCATGGAATTTTCTTGAAATAGAAAATATAGAAAAAATTTAAAGGCAATAAAATATGATTACTGTAGGTTCCTGGTATGAATAAATTCATACATTCATAAAGACCTGGATGTTCCATTCGTTAAAATTGTGGTTTTAAAATACATAAAGAAAATCGAGTATCCTCACACTCGCCTGAGAAGGAGGAACACTTTTACTCTTCGCCGAACACGAGAGCTGTGAAGACAACACAAAAGAGCCCGTAGAAATTAATTTTTTTTTGTCTTGCATTGGCTGGAATCAAATAATCAATAATATTATATTTGAGATTTGAATACTTATTGTTACTCGTAGTTCAATTTATTTTGAAGATTGAAAAAAAATATCTGTTAAAAAAACTACGACTGTATCGAGTTTCAGTAAATAACGAGCCATAGATTTGATTGCAACATATTCAGCTCTTAATTGGATACTACGACATGATGATATCAATGCAACCAATATAGAGAATAGACTTAAGGAACCAAAATCTGGAAGTAGTGGGTCTTGAATTCAACAAATGTCCTTGCCACTACAATGATGGCGATTTTATCTTTTATTGACTGGTAATTGATTTTAGGAGTCAGTAGATGAGTTGTGTTTATTCCTCACAAACAAAAAGTTGGAAGTGAGAGGTTTCATTTCCATTTGTTGTAGGCGTGATTCGATTTTATTCTTGTAAACCGGATTCGATCGGTCTTGCTTTCTTCCATTGAAAACCTGTTTCTAGATTTGTTAAAATGTCTTTGTACGTCTGTCTGCACCGCAGTATAAACATCCCAGAGTGGTTGCCTCAAGTCTGATTATTATTTAAATTTTTAGCACAACGCTTTTCATTTAATTTCGTTTAAGAAATTTCTATTTTGTGAATCATTCAAGTCTTTATTAGTGACGCCAGAGGCGTAGAACGGCCATTATAACAGCTACATACGTGACACCGCTTTTGCAACATGGTATCTATTTAGTTTTTCATTATATATTCAAATATTCACAATCTATATATATAAAAATAAGTCCGTATATGTACGTCGCCGAACTAATCATAAACGCGTCGAGCGATTTCAACTTATACACTACGTAGGCAGTGGCCCATATATGGTTTATATGAAGTTTGGTTAAAATCCGATAACGCATGTGTGTGCGGTGCGTATGTGAAGTGAGTGTGTTTTTGCCGCAGGCATTTTTTGTACCGCATACAGCATTCATTAGTATTGAATACATTTTGGTCGGCATTTGCTATTACAATAAATAAAGCGCAAGGGCAATCGTTGGAATTGTGTGGAATTGATTTAGAATATCCTTGCTTTTCACACGGCCAGTTATATGTTTCGTGCTCACGTGTTGGCAATCCTTCAGTTCTCTTTATCTACACAACAACTCATGGCAAAACCAAAAATGTTGTCTACGAAAGAGCTCTAAGATAGTTTAAGTGATACATAGTCTAAGATTGTAAGAAACTAGAATTAAAAGTTGAATAATAGGGAACAAAACCAACTTTATTAAAAACAAGTGTTTCTTTTCTTATTTTGTTTTGCCGTGCGAAGCAGGCAACGGGCCCGCTAGTATAAGTATAAAAAAGCAAACTTTAAAACTATATTATTGCATTATATTACAGCTGAAGCATATTTATTTTTAGTTTTTTATCTAAAAAATATATAATTTATTTTTATCACACCGGTCCCAAATCAATAATTATTCTTTTTTTATTACATCTAAAAATAGTATGTCCTTCAATATAAAAAAATAGAATATCGGATTCCTCTTACACCGCTCCCACATTAAATACTTAATATCATATTTGCTTGCTTTTCAATACGAAACTATTTCGTCATGGCCAATAAAAGAATCTGCTAAAACGAAAAGGAAATTCCACCAAACGTCGCATTATACCCTCCAATACATCTTGTACTTTGACCAAAACTTTAATGTTTTAACTTTTATGCAAGTTCATGACGCCCAAGCACAGCTTTTTTCTACGAGACATATAAAAATTCTAATAATAATAAAGGCACAATAAGGAAATATTCTAATTACATTAGATTTCAATTACCAATATTTCTATTTTTAATAATTTTCTATTTTTACGCTTTTATTTAATTTTATTTAAACACCCTTTGATAACCATTTAACAAGTGCTTAAGCTTTCAAGCTTAAATGCATGACAAACTGATATTAAAAAGAAGACTTTTAGCATTTTTTTATTTCAGCAATAACTAATATTAATTATCTTTTAAAGCTTTAAGGATCTATTATAGATTTCAGTTACGTTGCCATTTGCAAAGCCTGTATGTCTTTGCTAAAAATGATAATACTGAGCACAAAAGGATAATGCAGACCATACAAATGTATAAAAAGACTTCAAATGATAAGGCAGCGGAGTTCTGGAAACCGAAACTGCCAACTACAAATTTGTGGTTCCCGAATATCAACTCAGCTGAAGTTCATTTGCCATCCATAATCGAGCCATTAATTAATGTGTATCTGGCCTACTTTCTTATTTGCAGCATAAACAAACATAATGCCAAAGCTGTGAACAATTTTGCAAATTCAAGCAAAAACCGCTCCCTGAAATATGAGGCCAATAATTTAATCAATGACATATACAATCACATTACTTCTACTAGTGCAGAAAATCGTATTTAGAATAAAATTAAATGTTTCTCTAATGAAGTTTTTACGTTTAATACATTTTATGTTATTGGTATCAAAACGAAACTTTCAATATTTAAACATTTTTACAAACATGAAAAAATATATTGTCCAGTTCTGGATGGACTTAACCTTATTATGTTGGATTTGAGGATATAATAAATGAATTAAGCTCTACATATAAAGATGCTAGTAAAAATACAGCTTCCAAGGAATTCAATAGAATCCACAACCTCTGATTCGAAAGCAGTGAAAATTCAGGTCTTTTCATATAACTTTAACAAGGACCTGCTATTACAACATATTGTCTTCTTTGAACTTGTTTTGTTATATCTGAAGTCATCTTCAGGATGTTATGAAAATATTGTTTTCTAGAAGGACTTCAAATTCTATTCGTCCCACAATATATTATACATTGGCGATGTAAATGAAAGACATCCTGATTGCATTTAATTTTTATTCAAGTTCAATTAAATTTTTTTATTGACATTTATGTCGTCTTGATTTCGATTGTGAATGTTATTCCATCACCACATGCTTAAAAGGCAAGACGTTTGCCATCTCAGGCACATCAGGATATACAACGGTAAAACAATAACGACACTAAGTCAGCATATATAAAAATGGGAGAGTAAGTGTTTTTAGAGGGACTCAGTGAAAATGAACTTAAGCAGAAGTCATGCAAATGCAGAGATTTTGGAGCAGAGAAAATATGATATTTTGGAGACAGAGGAAATTTAATTTCTTAACAAAAACTTCTATTTTTTACTGGGTGATTCATCAGCCATCTCTAGGAGCGGATGTTTTGTTTTCAAAGAAAAGAAACTTGTATCAAATTGCGATAAAGTATTTGCTCCAGAAATTGAAACTCGGAATAATTAAAAACTTGCCAATAGTTACAATTTATGGAATCTTATGTGAATGCAGGAGTTTCGAATAAAAATTCTTTTTCAATCTACATTTCAAGAAATAAGTATTTTGTAAATTTTACCAAGGTTTTCTCGGCTTAACTTCCTAAAGAGTCGAAAGGTCCACTAATATATACTTTGGAAGCAATGAAAATATCACTCTTCAAGAACAACTTCCATTATTTTCACTGAGATTTGAGCTTTGAAAGTTTCAAAGCTGTGTTCACCTTTTGAAAACTCGAATTCGCACGAAAATAATTTTTAGCCTCAATGAGGCTACAGATCCGACATATGAGAATAGATATTGCAAAGTTGAAGACTAGATATAAGTTTAGCTTAAAAGTTTCTAACAAGAAATTCATTTTCAATTTATGTAAAGATATCAAAATTTTACTAACCGAGTGCCAGGGAAAGCAACGGATCCGTGATGGGAAGGAGAGACTGAGTTTAATTTAAGGAACCTTTAAGAAATTGAGATTTTTGTATATGCCCGAATAACAATTTGTTTGATCCTTTCCATATATATCTATGGTTTGTAGGAATTGCGTTAATTTTCATACTGTCATCGCCACCTAAAGAGTGATGGAATACGAAAGATACTCATGAACACTGATGGGCACCGAAAAAGAAATTGAAATTTAAATTAATTTATATTTGGCCACTTTGAAACATAAACTCATTTTTTATTCTTTCTCAACTAACACGAACATCTAGAACATAAAGGAAACTAATTTGAAACAAAACTTGAAAAAACCAAACCTGCAACGCCTGCTAAAATTCAACAACTCGATAAACGAATATACAAACATATTAAATTTTCCAAACCCTCTCGAAGCAATGTCTAGCGACGCCAGTGAATTCTGCACCCAAACTGCCATACCTAAATTGGCGCGTCAAGCGTTGTCTGGCTGTCAAAAGTTCTCATGCCCATACATTTTGTATGGAGCATACCGAAATAACGCGGCGTCAACGCTTTGCTATTGGAAAATCCGATTTTGACAACGCGTAAAGAAGTGAAGTTGACTGCAGAAGTACTATTGTTTATTTTTTTAATGTGTCATTAATGCTTAGTGCTGCCACACCCAAAAAATTTTTACAACCAAAATTCGCTTTAAAAGTTACCAAATGAGAAAAAAATCTTCTAACTCTTCTAAATAACTAATTTTTTCAAATTTTAATTATTTTATTTTAATTTTAATTTAAATAACAAAATTTTAATAACAAAATCACAAACAACAATGTCGTCCGGCAACCTGTTAAAATAATCAGGGTTGTTTGATTTGTTTGTTCGATAACCCTGTTTTAATCGTTTTGACATAACGTTGACGCTTTTATTTAGGTATGGCATTTCAGCGTTAAAGCTCATCGTAAAAAAACGTTGCGCTTGACGCTTTTATTTAGGTATGGCAGAAAGTCTTTGCACAAAACTGACATTTTATATAGTTCATAAATAAAATAACTACGTACGTATTTAAGTAGAAAAATAAAAAAATATTTGTGTAAGCACTTGGTCATCGAGCTTGTTGAAGTTTCGGTCCAGCAAATCCGTTATTACTTTCAAACACATATAAAAAAGTTATAAACCAAATGGGCAATTGCTATTACGTTAACAATTAAACTTGATTTTGCTACCGGAATCATTGAATGGGTATGAGAATGATTTTATCTGAGTCATTTATGTATGAGTCAGGGATGGGAAATTCAATGCTACAGAATTTTTTTCAGTACTAATGTTAACCCTAAAACATTACCGCCCCGTGAGTGAAATAACACCTAAGAAATTTAGATGCATGGGTTTTAATATATACGTATATGTATGTGCATATGTGTGTGAAGAAAAATATTGGTAGATACTTACGTTTATTAAATTCGTTACTCACGATATTATCCAAAATATGTAATTATTTAACTTTTTATTGTTTGTTGTTGGCTTAGTTGAGCCATATACTCAGTTGATCAAATTTAAAACTTGATTTTTAACTGATTGACCACCGAGAAGTAACGTACTCTCTCAGAGTAAATGAAAATAAGAAGTGAATAAAAAATATTTCCAATCCAATAATTTATGAAATACATATGTACGTACTACTGTGTTCGATATAAATATCACATTCGCTAAAAGATTCGGAGGCGATCGTAGCTTTTGCATTCTTAATGATAACAGTGGACAATTCTGAGCACAATCAGGTGTGGGGCCTAGATAAAACATTTAAAATTATATGTTTTTGATATGGAAGTCATTTTAAAACAACCCCTTCTATTAATTAAGAGAGGTAAAGTTTTCACTGAGTGTCCATTTATTATCGCTGCTTGGCCAATTATTCTACTCAAGTAAGATCGTCACGCCAATGTTGCCACTATTAAGGTTACCCACACAGCAAATGAATTAAGTCTACAGTGTTGGTTCCGCTCTGGATGGACGCAACCCATCCAGGCACAAAAATCAGACAGCTGAGTACTTGTAAAAACACAACATAATGTGGGCATGTTAAATAAAAAAAAAAAAATTAAAACCAATTTCAATTAAGAAATTTATGGTACCAATTAAATAATTATTAAGATTTGCACTGGTAAGCATATCAATAGCATCAATTTAAATTTAAATTTTCTAATTAAATTTTTTATTTTTATTATTTGAAGTCCAAATAAAGTCATAAAATTTTTAATTCAGTTGTTTATTTAGCCAATTAAAAAACTATTAGAGTTTGGATAAATTATAACTGCATTATGAATTAAAACTATTCGGGACATTCTTTCAATTATTTCTTCAGAGGATTGTTAGTTTTTGTAGTCTAACCTGCGGATATGTCATCTTAACTAAATTATTATTACATCCGTTATGTCATCCATCCAGCATCTAGACTCACATATACAATATGTTAATTCCAACCATATTTTTCTACTTGTGAAGTACAAGCAAAAATTTATCAGACGCTGGCATGATCAATCGAAGTTATTTTCCTTTATTTTTGCAAGCTCAAACGCACATAGTACAGAAAACAGATACCAATTCGGCAAGAGTCAAGTTCTTTAACTAATTAAAATGTTAATTGATTCAATTAAATATTTAATTAAAACAAAAACATAATTAATTAACGGTTTTCATTGATCAATTAATTAATTAATTTTTTCTGTGCAGAGATGCGGAAGTAAAACTATAATAATATTCACCGCAACGGCGACGTGTCATCCGCAGAAATATTTTCTTATAAACATGTACTAGACAACTTAATGGAGCATGGTGTAGACGATCCAACTAGATAACTAGGTGTGCGTCATTCATTCTTTTGCTCCACATTGCGTCTGACATGCAGAAAAGGACGAATGGAGTTCTACTTTCAACTTTATGTTGCAATTTCGATTAAAAAAAATTAGTAAAATTAAGCAATGAACTTGTTTCCCACAAACTGCAGATAGTGTTCCTTAAGCCGGTTTTGTAATTATTCGAAAAACCCGGTTTCGGGTTATTCGAGAAATCGGTTTCCGGTTATTCGACACATTTTGTGTGTCATCATTGATTTTTAAATAATAGAGATTTAAATGAATAAATTCATTGTACGCATTACAAATAACAATTAACCCAATTTCTATAGTAAATGAAAATGTTTTTTTTTTTCGTAAGTTCAACAACAGCAATGGAATTGCGAGACCGGGTGTCATCTAAACACATAAATTTTGTCCTATTTTTAAAATACAAGCAAATTTAAGTTTGTTTTTGCTTCTTTTGCTTTAATGATGAAAAATTTTCAAAAATCTCGTATTCGAACCGGTTCTTATATAAATCCACCGATGATAACTAAGTTCTGAAAAAGAGCAGGTTTTAAAATACTTAAAAACTTTGCAATAAACAAAGAAACGTCAAAGTTTATTTTAAAAACTACTGCGAAGGGCATACGTGTACAAGATACGGTGCAGATGCCATTCTCACTAGATTTTTTTTATTATTATTTGTATTTTATTTTATTATTTATTACTCTTATTGTAAAGTAGGATTTGTAATTGTTTATGAATTTATCGCTTTCAAATTCCGTTTGGATGTTGATTTGACAGCAAATGTCGATGAATTTTCCATAAAAGATAAGAGAAGACAATGATTTGTTTCTAATTTACGAGTCAATCTAAACAAAAATGATCTGCACACAAATTAGATGTGTGCGACTACTTGTAATTAGAGTGTAAATTACGACTAGAGCTGCCGAGTACTTTTTGTCACTGTGACCAAACATGCTGAGGAAAATACCCACATATCAAAAAACAACTCTTTTTAATGAATTTCATTATTGCCTGCAAATTAACATAATAGAAAAGTACTTAATAAGTTGCCCTTTTC
Source organism: Germaria angustata (assembly GCA_963681545.1). Lineage (NCBI taxonomy): Eukaryota > Metazoa > Arthropoda > Insecta > Diptera > Tachinidae > Germaria > Germaria angustata. The sequence continues at coordinate 81,586,794 of OY812999.1, read as the reverse complement.
TAAACAAAAATGGAAGCAACTCTTAAGGAATAACATTTTCATTGCTTCCGAATACACATTAATTAATTTTGCAGCTTCCTATTTCAACAAAATTTTAATTAGAAATCTGAATTACTTCTTTAAATCTGCAATCTTCTGTTCTCGTTCCGAAAAAATATATTATTTTATAATAAATACTCATTTCTTCATGTCTACTTGAAGAAATTATTTTTCCTACATTGATAACTGATGCAATTACTTTCACATAAATAAAGAGAAATCAAGACCATTGGAATATTTGTATCCTTTCCAGTGGTTAACAACCAATTGTAATTTGATATCTTATTAATTTCTTTATCAAATGAAAAAGTATCAAAAACCTGAACATCCTGCAATGTCGAGTTTATGCGAAAATCATTTGAAATGATCCAGATTACTACTTCTGGGTCATAATCTCACCATTTTTAATAATTATTCTGAGGCCTGTCTTCCTGCTGCCCACAGTCTTATGATTTGTGCGGACGATTTTTTCCTGCTTGACGTCTTGTTACAAGTTAATGGAGCTGGTGCCCCCCATGTGCAGTCTTTTATGGTTGTACAATTGAATTCCTTAGTGGGCCGTTCGCGAACATCAGACAATATTTCCTTTTTTTTCACTACAGAAGGTCAAAGGGCACACACCGCGAAGATGGTCAGGAAACAATTTTTTATAGAATTAGTTGAAAATTCGGTTTGGTAAATTATAAGTGATAAATACAAAGAAGAGAAAAACAAAAAAGAATAGAAAAATATTTTGGCATCTTTTGTGTACATAAATACGATTATACGATCAAACGAGCGATTCATGTTTACTTGTTCAAGTATTTTTCTCCATTATCCCTCTTGGGAGCATTTGGCTTCCATAAAGCATCTCCATCTTACACGAACTGTTGAAGTTGTTTTTGCATTGTTATTTTTGCCCTGTATTAGTTTCGTTAATCGGTTGCTGTTCTAGCCAAGTAGATGATTGGTCTGCTGTGGCACGTCCTAGGACCAGGGCCTGAAGCTGGGGTACTTGGTTTTGTAGTCAAGCACTTTAACCACCACGCCACTACGTTTAAGTTTTTATTATTATTTTATTATTATTGTCGCCATATTTCTTTCCACAATACTAATATGTATGTATGTCGTGTGACATGGGCTATCACACCCCTCCAATCAACCTAACCTAGCCTAACCTAATATATTTCAATACTAACGTAATTTTGTATATAAAGTAATTTCAAGACCGTAAATATATGTTTTAAGAAATATACCTGCAAAAAGTTCCCTATAATGAGGTTAAATATATCTCTCAGAAAAACAATTTTTTTACTCTGAAAGTTTAATTAGTCTGACTCGAATTCGAGTCCTGAATTTGTCAATTCGAATTAATAACTTTTCGAATTATATTTATTAAGATGATAACAAATATTTCATGTTCGCAAATACTAGCAGCCGCCTCGTAATAAAAACAGGAATGTGAACGTGATGATGACGGTGAAGCGACCATCGAAAACATTTCTGTTCCGTTCTGCGAGTGTAATTTGAAAAAATTATTAATTTGAACTGTCAAACAAAGGACTCAAAATTGAGCAAGATTAAATAAAATTTGAATTTAACCAAATAAAGCTCGAAAATTGCGTGAAGCGATTACAATATATCATTATCTAAAAAGTAGGGAACAAAACCTCGGTGCAGGCAGTGCTGCCACGAATGAGGCTGCAGTTGAGATATGTTTCGTATAAATAATAAGTTCGTGAATGTATTGATATGAAGTTGTTCCCGTTAAACACTCTAAAGAGAATATTTACAGAATTTTCATCACTGTCACCTGCAAAAAATATTGAAACTTTTTCAAGGGGAGTAAAACACTGAAATCAAAGTGAACAAGATTTCATTGTATTAATTCTACAATATAATGAAACTCCCCATGTGTTTTTGTTTATGTATACGAATTTCGGCGGCGCACTAAAAATTTAAATTCCTAATTTTTATGTGTTGTGTATTTCAAAATTCTTCAACAAATTGTGATGCGTAATCACAATCATTGTCTCTGTTTGCCGTCAACGAATCAGTGATTTTTGGACTACAATTAAATATCCTCAAAATTTATTCTACTTAGATTAAAATCCATCACGCCATTTCCAAGTGATAATTTTGTATCTTTAATTATTTTCAAGACTTAAAGTTTGTGTTGTCTCGAAATTAATTTCTTAGACTCGTGTTTGTAAAATGTTTAAATATAAAACTTGACCATTTAATCGTATTCCGGAGGAACCAGGACAAATTTTACCTTGTAATCTAACAATAGTGTGAATTTATTGTTTTTAATATGTGTGGTATACATATATGCAAATATAATTTGTTTACCACAACCATATATTGTTACAGAGATCATAATATAGTTGCCGCAATCATGCCACAGATGTGTCATTTGTTCACGTGTGGTTTTAAGAATCAGACTATATGATTTTCGGTACATTTTATAAATAAATATCGGTACATTTTATAAATAAATATCGGTATTGAAATCAAACATTTTTTTGTTGCGGAATTAACTGCTCATATGTCGAGATTTCGTTGGCCGCTAAGTTAATATTTGTATACGATGGGGAATTCTCATATTGTGTTTCACTGGTTTTGCTTAAAGTTCACTGATGAGTACGAACAGCTAAAACCACAACAAACAAATTTGAATAATAAGAAATGAAAATGAATATAAAATATATCAAAACAGTCTTGTTTATCGTGCTTGAAGGCTTGTGAGTAAAAAAGTTTCGCTCGTCAGTGTGTCTGAAGTCAGACAACAAACATACAAGCAAAATTGCTCTTTGCAAATTCTGTGATCTTCCTTGTTGTAGGGTCTATTTAAAGCCTTTGCTTTTTTTAATAAAGCTGTTCTTAAAGGTCGAGAAATTTATTAACAACTTAAAATTAATTAAGGATAGACATTTAAAAATGTTGAGACCAAATTTGGCATCTCTCATATGAATAAAAGAAACATATCGCTGGCAGCAGAATTACAAAAATGTGTGAATGAATGAATCACTTGTTTAGGTTTTCCGTCCAAGAAAAGAGAAACTTATTTATTGTTTCCATATTTATCTTTAAAAACCAAAGAAAAAAATATTGTGAATAATTTTGTAACTTTCGCATACGAATGACGCGAGTCATGAATGGATTTACACGTCTGGAATTTTTAATTGCCTTTTAATTAAATTTGTTAAATTATTCGAATATCTTAATATTGAAATTTATTATTCGGGAGAATATCCCGACCAATCGTTAGAAACAATTAGTTTTTTTTCAATGCATTATTCGAATATCTTTAAAATTTTTAAAATCAGCCATATTTTTACAAACTAAAGTGAAGTAAAATATTTACAATATTCATTTGTTTTATTCTTAGGAAATGAAATTAAAACAAAAGACTCAACATCTGGGGAGTGTAAATGACACAGCGGGCCAACAAAAAAATGTGCTTAAAAATTAAAATATGCCTTTAAAATGTACTTTTTATAAAAATTCTCATTAAAGATATAAATGAGTGACTAAAGTAACCAACTAATATTGTCGTACGCAAATAAGGGCTTGTCGTATGTAAATATGATTGGGACAATGTAATAATCATGACGAAAGCAAAGTTTGACAATTTACTCTTTACCTTAAGCACCCTAATTTTATAACTTGATTGTTACAACTAAAATATTCAATATGATTATGATAACAATACTGACAGCGATTGAATTTTTGCTACAACAAAGTATATATTAAAAAAATTCTTATCTTAGTATTTAATGACATTTGAGTGTCAAAAAGAATTCGGTACAAGCAAAAATATTCACCCGTATTATATACGTCGCAGTCGAATTTAAAAAATTATCACTTTCGAACCCCAATTAAAATTTTGTTAGTATTGTGAAACCTTCACGACGTGAATGTTTTTGTAAAAGAATGAAATCTTTAATAGGCTCCGGTATATTTATAACTGGGACTCACCTTGTTACAAAACAGAAATTTCGAAACAAACTTAGAGGTTTTATTTCAATATCTATCAGTAAAATAATTAAAACTTTATTTAAAATTTAAAAAAAAAATGTATTGTTTGTTGTTGGCTTAGCGGATTATATGCCTGTATTTCATTGGCGCCAACCAAATCATCAGTACACTTTAACCAAATCATTTTTGAAAAGCATTCAAATTCAGGAGAATTGTACAGAATTCAATCACATTTTTCTACTTGTGATTTACAAAACACATAAGTACAATAGTTTTAGAAAACTATTAAGCCAACAACAAATAAGATACATTTTTAAAATAATTTTGTACATAAAACTTTCGGTTGCCCCGATTATGAGTGATTAAATTTGTTTATATCTGCTTATAAAACCTCATATACCTTGAATTTTTTTTAAATTTGGTGTATTATTTATGTTGTATAAAATTCTTTGGTTCATTCGCACTTCAGAATTGAAAAACGGAACAAGTTGAATGAATTAAAATGTTAAACGGACTAACGCATAAAGAATCATGCGTTCTCGCAGTCTTATCAGTGAGTTTTAAATGGCTGTTGTTTTTTAGTTCAATTGTTTACACAAATGTCTTTATTGTTTTGAGTTATTACTTAATTGTAAATAATATTCAAATAATTTTTATTAGTTTATTATAACACGTATACCATACAGTGGACACTCAATAATTGGAACTGTTTATTGCCAGACTTTTTCGTATAAAATTAAAGGCATATAAATCAGTTTCTTTCTAATTTATTAAATACTGAAAAATTTAATTCAAAGAATGAAAATGAGAGCTTACGCTGACATCCCTGTCATAACATTCATCATCTCTGCCCTGCTCTGTAAATCGAATGCGAGAAAAATTCTCGTTTTTAAAACGAATTCACATATTTGGTGTTCTCTAAGCCGCATTTACATAATTTTTCTCGAATGTATTATTATTCTCATAAATAACTGAGAAGCATAAAATATTAATATGTGAAATTTAAAGTCCCTTTTATTGGTTTCAATCAAATTATAAGCACTTTAATACATTTAAGTTAAAAAAAACACCCTATAGTTCCATAATAGTTTTGAAAATTACTCAGATAATCAAAATCACTTTTGACAAAATTTTAGAGGCATCATAACAAAAATAACTTTTAAAAAATATTTACATAATTTTTATTACCAACAGTTGATTTATTATCATTTTAAACGTTTTCGTTTTTAAAATATTTAATTGCAATTTAACTGTGAATCACATGATTAACAGAACACCAACTTGTTAAGTTTACGTTATTCGATTTCAAAAACGGATCGATTAATAGAACGTCGCTGGTAGGCGTACTAGAAGGGGTTCCTACATACACATACATTTTTATCTTAAATCTTTGTGTTTGTGTTAGTAATAACATTGAAGTCTTGTGACAGACAATGTCAATATTACCCATCAATTTTAATTTTTATGTGCTTTTTAAAGTTTAAAAACAAGCAATTTATCATCGCCAAATGTTTTTCGACTATAAACAGATATAGAAAAATAAAAAGTGATGAGCAAGAAAAAAATTGTTGTTGTTATTGCATTGAGCTTGGCAATAACAGGTAAGAAAAATATAAAAAGATCTGTTATAAAATTTCCCTGCTTTTTTTTGTATATAAAATTCTCCGTCACCAAAATGTTTTCTGTTTTTCATATATGCAAATGTTTTTTTGGTCAAACGTCAATGAAATTTCTCAAGTTTTAGGTTCTATGTAGGCTGAGATATTGAAAACACGCAAGTAAAACAAATTTACATTTAAGTACAGTAGAGTCCCGAAAGTCCGTAATCACAAAGGACTCGCAGATAGTTGCGAATGCAGTAAGGAGATAGAAGTCGATAAGATCTAGAGTTTGTGATGCGAAAGTAGCGGAAATTCTGATATTTTTCAATGATTTTACCACATTTTTCATTGGATCTGATGCCATGTTCAAGATGTTATGAAATACGGATCCTCCAGAGGTATTTCAAATGCTATTCGACCAACAATATGTTTTACATTATACCGTATCCTTATGACACATTTAATTTTTCTCCAAACAATTTAAATTTTTATAGATAGTTTATCGACTGGTTTTGAACTCGAACTTAGGGATTTTATTTAAATATGACATGGCAATAGTCAACGATTCTACCACCTCCGCCACATCAGTGTATAAAGCAGTTACGGTCAATACGTGTATATACAGTGAGAGTAAAAGCTGTAGGGAGGGACACGGCAAAAAGGACTTCCGCGGAAGCTATGAAATTGCAGAGATTTTGATGCAGAAAAAATCCAATTTATCTCGCTTCCAAATGATTTTAATATAGACTTGTCATTATTAAATTTTGTTTTTAATGGTCTCAACTAAATCATGATACATCTTTAAAGTACTGTTTTTATCTAACGAAATATGTACTTGTTTTCAACTTAATCAGGATTTTTGCAACTTAACTTCCTTGAAAGTCGAAAAAATGCAATAAAAATGGATAGTTTGGATGCAATGAGAATATCCTTCCTCAATAACAACTTAAATTTTTTCTGGACTATTATTGTACTGCAATATTAGACTATCTGTACTGCGTGGGTCGCAAAAGTAGATATTTTTCTGCTTCTAAATGTTTTCAATTTTTTTTTTTTTTTGTGTAGAACTGAAGTAAGAATTAATGGACAGATCGCCTAGCGACTTTTATTTTATTTTATTTCCTCCATTATAAATGGCTTCAATTATGTTCTGTTTTTGCAACATTGATCAGGTTTTATGTGATCATTAATCAAAATTAACGATAATATATGACATGAAATGTATAGAGCAACAGTGTGTTACGAATTATTGAAATATTCGATTTAACGGGGCATAAATGAATTCTAGTGATTCTACTTTATTATTTGTTGAAAAAAGATCCATGATTTCACATTGACATCATACAGACATCTGTTTTCATTCTAACGATCATAGATCATACAACAAAAAAACGTAGTTTTCACTATAAAATTACGAAAAAATAAGTTGAAAGATTGGTGACCAAAAAAGAGATTTCTAAAATTTTCCATAAAAAATAAAAAGTATATGCTAACGTAGGAAAACAAAAACATTCGTATAAAAATTAATTTTTAAATAATTGTCTCGTACTTTTAGACATTTGTAATAATGAGTGTTCGTACTAGTGGACCTTCACTGTATAATTAATTAAAACAAAAAATATGTTGTTAAAATTTTTATTCTTATCTGGAACAGCACTCAGAGAATGACCCCTGCTTATGCTATGCGTTGAGACGGAAATAGAAAAATAGGTCATGGGAAGGAGAATAGAGCGAGTAGTGTCTATGGACAATCAATTTCAACTTTTTGACATTGAACGTGACAGCAAAAAAATGTTCTCTGTAACGCGCAGTACAATTCGCTGCAATATCAATCGCAAATTGATGTGTAAAAAAGGAACAAGTTCAATGATTTCATCTAAGTACTTTCCATTGTAGTAGCGATGGAACACCAGGATATACTCCACACTGCGTCGACGCTCCAGTTAGTAAATAGAGTCAGCTACGATGCTGTCAACGATGAGCTTCTTCGCTCTCTCCTGTATGCGGTCGAGTAACTTCAAAAAAGACGTTGAAGCAGCGTCCCACACATGAGGGTGGTATTACATTTTGGGACGGCTGCAGGTGGTATAAATAGTGAAGGGGTCCGCAGAAGTGAAATAACTCTTACACCGACTTAAATAGCTCACGCACTTTCTAACAGCATGAAAAATGTACATAACGCTGCAATTTCATACCCAAAACAATAAGAGTGTCTTATCTGAACCTATTTGCATGACCTCATTCAGAAATTGTGTAAATCATTCATATTCCGCCTCATAGCCTGAACCTCTGACAGGCTTGACCTATTATCAATAGAATATGAAAGGCAAATGCTGCCGTCATCTGCAAGAGAGAGAAGGTCATTGAGAAATAGGGTAGGAGAGAGAGAGAGAGAGAGAGAGCGGAGACCTGTGACACCCTTGAACTGATCTTAAGCTCGTTTGTTGAGATTGCATCTGTAACAACTCGTATACTGCAATCCCTAAGGAAGTTTGACATAAACCGAGAGAAATCATCAACGAGTTTTAGTACTCCAGCCATAGAGCCGCCCCTACTGAAACCATACTGGAGGTTGCTAAGTAAGTTGTTGGATTCTAGATACCTTACGAAATGGTAGTTAGCCATGCATTCCGACCTTCCAGCAAACTGGAAACTCACTAGCATGATGAAGTGTACGCGTACTGAATTGAGTTACTAGACGAGCTAACGACGAAAAGCATTTCTTTAAGATGAAGGGCGTTGTTTGAAGACCAATGTTGGAGTTTCATCCCGTCCAGGAGACTTATTTATGTTGAGATCCACTAAAGCTCTCTTAAATTTACGTACTCGGAAGACTATTTTTGAATTAGTCGTAAGAAAAATAAATGGATTCAGATTCAGTATAAATTATTTGCTCAGTTGTAAGGCCTTCTAAATATACTATAGTTAAATATTATGTAATTTGCAAACATATATACGTCTATGATGGAATTCTCATATTTAGAGATTTGTATATGAGTATGAGAGTTTGAATGCTTTACATGATCTGAAAACAGGTTGAAGTCTACCGATGATTTGCGGATACCACCACTGAAATTTCGACATGTCGCTGTTTCAAAGCAACATAGACGTGCTTAACAATATAAGGAACATGGCAAAATGAGATTAAAGTTTCAGCTTCCATATACCAACTTTTTGGTATAACTTCGAATTTGTCTTCGATTATAACTCGAATTTTTTAATACGAAGATTTTGATTAACGCTTTTTCCTGGGTAATGGATTTTTTTGTAACTAAGTTTTGTTTTCGTACAACTTCGCATGATTTTTTCCCACATCAATAATCTAAAAGATTGATTTTTGAGATAATTTGCTGTTGCATTGAAGGAGCGATATATATTAAACCCACGGCACATAATGAATTTTTCATATAATTATTTATTTATTAAAAAATAAGTTTGTTACATTTTGTTAAATGAAAAATTGTCATTTGCGTTATTTTGTCAATTACGAATCTGTGTTTTTGATACACTTTTTTCCAGCACACGTGTATATATAATTTCGCGATTTTTTATTTAATTATTTAATTAGATATTTTTTCTTAAATATGTGAATATCTCACATCCAAATCTTTGAAAAATAAACTTTTGCATTAAGCAATCAATAATATTTTATAGGTTTAAGCTAATTTCTTATCTAAGATGTTATGAACCATTCAAATAATTTCAATATCAAGGACAAACCACCTCGGATGAAGAGATACAGACGTATGTACAGTGTGCAGCATAACTCAAGGTACCCCAGTAAATATAAAAATTTAGATAAGTATTTGATAAAAATATGTGATCAAATTCATGTGACTTTTCTTTATTATAGCGACTTATTTAATAATGTTTAAAAAAAAATAAAAAGTATTCATATATTGCATAAGACGATCAAAAAATAAGATAAAATTTCTGGTAACCCCATATTTTTGTACAGCAAAAGTCTTGGTACCACTAAAAAGAAAACCGTAAATTTTAAATGTACGTTTGGTTAAATTATAATAATATTGTACCTAATACTTAGTAGGATATCCTTTAAGACTAATTACTTCATTTAACCGATTTGGCATCGAATATACTAGTTTTTTTGTGTAAACTGGTGATATTTGAGCCCATTCAGTCATAAGCAAGTTTTTGAGCTCAGTTTTGTTGGAAATTTTATGATTCCGTAATCGTTTTTCCAAGTGATCCCACAAGTGCTCAACTGGGTTCAAGTCGGGACTTTGTGGGGGTGTATTAAGCGTGTGGGGAGTGTTGTAGGCAAGCCACATCTTCACATCAGCAGCAGTATGTTTAGGATCATTGTCCTGTTGAAAGTGATAATCATTAGGAATTTGTAATTTTCCGCACTTTGCTTTAGGTTTTTTTTAGAATATTTAAATATACTGTTTTGTTCATTGTTTCCTCTATAAATTCCAAATTACCTAGACCTGCTGCTGACATACATCCCCACACCATGATACCACCGCCTCCATGCTTTACAGTTTTGCGCGTGTCCTTTGGATTCAGCTCTTCATTTTTCCGTCCGAGCCAAAAATATTAAATTTTGACTCGTCCGAGAAAATTACCTTATTCCAAAGCTCATTTGTTTTTGTTTTATGTTGGTTTGCAAATTATATTCGTTTCTTTCTATTTACTTCACAAATATAAGGCTTCTTGCGTGCTGTTCTAGCATTATACCCGGATCTTTTTAGTGATCTGCGTATGGTGTCCGCAGAAATGCTTTTATTTAAAGACTCCTTTAATTTTGTAGCAATCTTTGGAGCACTTTTAAATGGATCATTCTTTGTTATGGATCCTTTTTTTCTTTCTTCTCTTGCATTTAACTCTCTAGGGCGTCCTGATCTTGGTTTATTTTCAATTCTATTTTCTTTTTTAAAACGATTAATCACTCTCTGTATTGTGGATTTACTCCTGTCTGTTATTTTGGCAATTTCGGAGGAAGATCTTCCCATATTATGATTACTAATTATAATGTTTCGTTCCTCAATGGGAGACGTTTTTATAAAGCACTTTTTTTAACAAAAAATTAGTTTTTGATATTGGTATCAATAAGAAATACTTCTAAACACCTTCTTGATTTACCGTTATGAATTTTGAGAAGAAATATTTATAAATAATGGAGTTGCCAGTAATCTTTTATACAAAATGATAAAGAGTACCAAGACTTTTGCTGTGCAAAAATATGGGGTTACAAGAAATCTAATCTTATTTTTTGTTCGTCTTATGCAATATATGAATACTTTTTAGTTTTTTTTAAACATTATTAAATAAGTCGCTATAAAAAAGAAAAGTCGCTTGAATTTGATCACATATTTTTATCGAATATTTATAAAAATTTTTATATTTTCTGGGGTACCTTGAGTTATGCTGTATGTATGTACTTACCAGTGTTTAATTTCATTAACTTATTTATAGCCCTGGGAAATTACCTGAAAGAAAGGGAAAATTATTTAATACTGAATTTATATAATAATCTTTTTATTAAATACTGTGCGTTAAATGTCATGGTTGTCAATTTTAATCATAATTTTAATTGCATACTGAATCTATAATTACAAGTAGTTGATAATTGGCTTAATACATATGTACATATATATATATATATATATATATATATATATATATATATATATATATATATATATATATATATATATATATATATATATATATATATATGTACATATGTATATATATATATATATATATATATATATATATATATATATATATATATATATATATATATATAGTCGACTCCGCTTTACTGGAAATAACCAAACCCCAATTTTCTTTTCAGTTATCGGATTACTGAAATTTGTTACAGTTAAGCGTAATGCCTTAAATCTGTAAAACAATATTTTTTATATCAAATCTGTATATTTCTTTACGTCATAAAAATTTTATTTAAAAAAAATTATTAATAGAAACATACTCATATTTTTTTTATTATTTTTAAAACAAAATATAAAAGTTTAAAATATAAATTAAAATAATTCAGTTCCACAATGCAGTGTATTAAATATGTACTTAGCGTAACAGTTAATAATCAAAATCATGCATTGCTTTTAAAATAACTTTGAATTTGACTTTGTCATTTTTTTCAAATTTGTATGCAATCGATTTCTAATAAATAAATTTGTCATTGTTTATTTTTTCACTAAAGCGAAGTAATTTTCATACAAAACGTAGTTGCGGAGTTACTTTTGGTTTTCAGTAATACGATATTTTCAGTAAAGCGATATTTCGCTAAAGCGAAATGAATAAGACTAGCTGCGTTTAAAATCAGTGCGGGGATTTGTATCGCTTTCAGTAATCCGATTTTTTTCAGTAAAGCGTGTTGCGCTAAAGCGGATTCGACTGTATGATGTTAAGTATTACCATTTGGATCTACGTGTGCGAAAATTGCTCTTGACAAACCAACAAGTTTGAGTCAGTGTAATTGTAATAGTAATTGAGTATTACGAACTATAATTACAGGCAATTAAGAAAAGTAATGGTAACATGTGTGTGAAAATAAATTTAAACTGGCAACTAACAGAGGTCTGTTAACATGATAATTTGGCTCTGTTAAAATAGCAAAAACCGTATATAAAACAAAAGAAATAAATAAAAAACAATTTAGGATAGAAGCCAACATGTGCAGACAAAAGTAAATGAAATAGGGTGTAAAATAATCCTCCATCATTTTGCAAAAACTGCTTCTCCAACAGTTGAAGTTGGAATGAGTTTCTTGCACTTGTTCAAAATGATCGAAGTTGGAATTTCCTATAAGAAGAAAATCATTAAAAGTAAAATTTGTCGTAGCTTCAAACATGTTTTCAAATAAGAAGTCACAACAAAGAAAGGTGAATTCACCCATTTGTTCTGAACGTTCCGAACGCTTTTTTTATATGTAGTTTGACGTCTCTATTTTTTTTTTTTTGAGAGTGAGAGAAAGAGAATAAATTTAATGCGGAACAACAACAAAAATTTCATCCAGTACGAATGGGTGAATTCACCTTAATACTTAAATCAATGAAAAGCTTTAAAATTGACGCAAATTCATTAGAACTGCGAAACAGTTACTACAACAAAAAAATTACTTTATAACTGCAGAGATGGAAAAGTTAAAGCGAAAGCAATTTTTTCTTTTAATTAAAAAAACGTTTTTATCCATTTTAATCACGAATATTTTTGCAGTATAATTCAGTTCGCTATATCAGTCAAGAAAGTGACGTAAAAGATAGATTTCCCGAAAAGTTAGAGGATGTTTCACATAAAACCGCTGAAAACAAATTACACCTAAATTATAAAGGTTACAATATGTCCTACGTCAATCAATGGTATATACTAGGTTAGTTTAGGGTGGGAAACTTATCCCCCTCCGAAGAATAATATTTTCAAAAGTATGTTTTTTAATGTACAGCAATGTTTTCGTTATTCGTGGATCATCATTTTTTAATATGAAATGGTATGCACCAAAGAAGATCTGTGACGGGAAGAAGCGTACCTCTCATACAAAGAAAAATTTAAAAATCGTATATCTTTCTTCATGTAACAGCAATACAGTTTCAACTTGTCTGTTAATGGCAGTAAGATCAAAATGAGGACAAAGTTCTTTCCGGGCCCAATACCTATGACTATAATTTCCTCTCATCTCCCTGCCTTCAAAAAAATAAAGGGTGAAAATTTACAGAAATGTATGAAATATTTATTTGAGTCGATAGGACGATCTATATGATTCAATGCTTAAAGCAGATTTCATGTAAATGTTGACCGCGGCTCCGCCTCAAATACGCTGGGTCCAATTTCGGCATACTCTCTCCAACATATCGGCCGGTATCTTACGAATAAATTCTTCAATATTGGCTTCCAGTACGTCAAACGTTGCGGCTTGTCCCTATAGACATGAGTGTTAACATATACCCACAAAAAAGAGTCTAAAGACTTTAAATTGCACGATATAAGCGGCCAATTGACCGGCCCAAAATGTAAAATAAACTGTTCACCGAACTGACCTTTCATTTGGGCCATTGTTACGCACTGTGTTGTTGAAACCACATATTAGTCAAGTAAAGCTCTTCCAATTTGGGTTTGTAATCATCGCACGATAGCGCTCGCCATTCACAGTAACGTTCCTGCCCTAGTCGTCTTTGAAAGAGTACAGTTCAATGATGTCATCGGCCCATAATCTACACCAATCAGTACATTTGTCGGAATTCATTGGCAGTTCTTGCAATGCTTCTAGCTGTTCTTTACACCAAATATGACAATTGCTTACTCACGTATATCCATTCAACCAAATATGAGCTTCGCCGCTGAAAACAATTTTCCGTTAAAAAAAGTGGAAGGGCATGAATTTTGATAATGAAATTCAATAATCTGCAAGAGTTGTTCGTTTTAAAGTCGATTCATGGTTATATTATAGACGTAACTGAACATGTTTAACAGTAACAGGTTACACGAAAACAGTGTTGCCAAAAAGAAAGTTGTTAAAAAAAAAACACCATTTACTATTAACACAGTTTTTAGTCATCATGAGACTGCAGCTGTAATGTTGGCTTCCAGGGCTGGAATTTCGAATGACTTGTCTTATCGGACTTTATGTACCGCATGATCTTGTCGGCTAATAGACTGCTGCAAGACGTGAGATTAATTGATCACCAAATTCAAATCCCAATAGGTTCATGGTATCGCGGGTCATGTGCATGTGTCAACGTCTTTTTGAAGCCCCATGTCAACCAAATACCATTCTTCCATTTTGGACAACAAAAAAAGGAATGCACTGTATTTTGTTCCATTGACTGTAACGTTGTGATTTTCATCATTCTTGAAAGAGTACGGTCCATTGGCAGCTCTTGAACTGCACTGGCTGCTCTTCATGTCCAATTCGGCAATTCTGTTTGTTGAGCTTCAGCGGTGAAGAGAATTTTTCGACAGAAACGCATTTCTCACACGCCAAAATTTTTTGTAATAAAACTCAATAATTTACAAACGTTGTTAGTCTATTCATGGTGAAAGGTCAAAGCTTGCTGAAGTTTTTTGGCACATGTCACAAATCTTTTTTTTACACTTAAAAACCAAATAGCAAAAAAATCACCCGATACATACATACGAATGCATTTATGTACATATGTAAATATATTAAATTAACATATGATATTTTGGTATTAAGGAGTCGTAATACGTATGTATGCTCTTACATAATATACATACGTGCATTAGGGGGTCCATTATTTTTTGACGTAACTATTTGCGCATATACGCTAAAAAGCTCCGAAATGAACTAAAAATCTACCAGAAAAATTTTACTTTGATTGAAATGTGTAATTTTTTGGGAGAAAGCAAGAATTCCAATAGAGGCAATTCCGAGTTCTGTGAACTCTTGGAGAAAGTTGCAAACAATTGTAACAAAAACCTCGTTATTTTGTAATTATGCAAATAGAAGAGAATAAAATATTATTGAAGCTACAGAGGCTGGTAGACCGGGTTGCTGAGCTGGTATAGACAAAAATTTGGCAGACAAAGAAGAAAGATCCAAAAAAAGATTATTACAGGAAGAAACAAGAACACTGAGACAAAACAGCGTGCAGCGTGACAGTCCAAAAAGAGAAAGAAAACATCTGATAACATCTAAGGTAATCGCAGATTTAGACAGATGACAGCTAAATATAAAAGATTCAGTGTCTGTTATTCAGGCTATCCTAGAGGCATTGGATCTGAGATGCGATGAATGTTCGATAAATAAATATTCAATTCAACGTATTCGTACACAAATGAGAAAATCCAGGCCAGAAACTATTAAAACTGATTTTAAGAATAACGTACCTAATGTAATAACTGTCCATTGGGATGGCAAACTTTTACAAGGCTTAGATGTGAGAAGCCGCAATTTCCTATAGCGACAAGGAATAACTTCTTGCAGCACCAAAATTGGAGAGTTCATCTTGCAAACACCAAGAAAAAGCTATAAGAACAGTTCAATATGACTGCAATGTCATTGACAAGTGCAAATAATCTGTTGTGATACAACACCAACGAACACTGGTCGTTTTAATGGAGATTGTGCTCTTTTAGAGCAAAGTTTAGAGAGAGAGAGAGAGAGAGAGAGACTTGGTGCTTTACACTTGTCGTCATCATGTTTATGACCTGGTGCTTAAAAATTTACATATTTGAAGCCAAGATTAAGCAAAATGTTGGACATCCAGAAATACCAATTTTTAAAAAATCAGAGACAAGTGGTAAAATATCGCTGTATCTGTTGCGCATTTGTAATTAGTTTGCAATACTAATGCAAATCAACTAATGTTGATGCGAATACGACATAACTATTCATTTAATTACATTAAAAATAGATAAATAAATAATTTTTTATATATTTATTTGAATTATAACAAAAACGATATAAAACTATGCAATTAAGAAAATCATCGATTTTGTTAGAAAACATCGATTTTGTTAGAAAACAAATTTGTAATGAAAAAATTTTATTCACCTTAACCTTCTTGTTGAACCTTCGTAGTGAACAGACGTGTTAGCGGAGTTTCTTTTTTACATACTAAACAAACAAAAATACAACAAAAAAAAATATTCGTAATAAGTACTGATTCGTAATAAGTACAGTTTTTGCTAAATTTGCTTTACTCGCATTAATAATATTTTTCGTATAAACTGAAACAACAAAAACAAACAAAAAAACACAAACAAAGTGACTGAGGAATACTCTGTATGAGTACCTCAAAAACAAAAAATTGTGAAGTGAGTTCTAACGGCAGAAATGCCTATTTTACTGTGAGTTCTGATATTCTTAATGCACAAAATAAAAATAAAAAATCCGATGACAGTCTTTTTCTAACGGCAAAGCCAATTTTACGTGAGCGATCAAATTCGCTTACTCCAATGCCAAGTAGTGATTCGTTAACATTACCGTTGCCTAGTAATTCTGTATTTAAGTCAGCGCCATTATCCGCTCCGGGCTCGAGTTCCTCACTTAACCAAGTTATTACAATAGACAATATTATTCAGAAACCAAAGGTGCCTGTCGGAATGGACAGATATATTACAGTGGTAAAGCGCGGGCGAAGCCCAAATTCTTCAAAGATCTCATCTGTTCCCAAGATATCCAGGGATATCGACACCGCCACAGTTAACCGTCAAAACCGCTTTAAAATATTGCAGGATGACATTGACAAACCCGAAGCATCCTCAAAAAAAACCTCCAAACCACCACCCATCTATTTGAGAGAAAAAAATTCAAATTCCCTCATCAAAAAACTAATCTCGGTCATTGGCGAAAAGGCATTTCACATTGTCCCAATAAAACGTGGTAACATTGACGAAACTAAAATTCAAATATATGAAGAAAAAGATTTCCGGAAAATGGTTAACGAATTCGAAAAGAATAAAACAAGTTTCTACACATTCCAGCTGAAGAGTGCTAAAGGCCTACAGATCGTATTGAAAGGCATAGATTCTTATGTTGTTCCTGAGGAAATAAAAGATGCTCTCACCCTCCAGGGATTTAAGGTAAAAAATGTATCCAACATAATAAACAGGGATAAGATCCCCCAACCTCTTTTTCGTGTTGAACTGGAGCCTAACGATATAATATTGAAGAAAAATGAGACCCATCCCATTTATAATTTAAAATATCTCTTATACCGAAAAATCACAGTTGAAGAACCACACAAGCGTTCTGGACCCGTACAGTGCCATAATTGTCAAGAATACGGCCACACTAAAACTTATTGTAAATTACCTACTGTTTGTGTTGTGTGCGGTGAATTACACAACACTGCTATTTGCAATAAGTCGAAGGACCAGAAAGAAAAGAAGTGCAGTAATTGTGGAGGTAATCACACTGCTAACTACAGGGGATGTCCTGTATACTCTTTCGTTAAACAGGCTATGAGTCAAAAGCCTAAAGTAGTCCCAGCGCAAGCAGGAAATACGTACTCCGCCAATTATCCTGTAATGGCCCAACCAATCTCTACACAAGTATCGTATGCTGACGCTGTGAAGATCAACTCCGTTCCCATGCAAAAAGTGTCACCACCAACTAATACAACAAATGCAAATGCAAGCTTTAATTTCAGTCGCCTTGAAAATACTATTGATAATTTGGTGCAAACTATAAACAACTTTACAACAAATATGACTAGTATGATGCAAGAAATGCTGCGAATGCAGAACACACTGCTTCTAGCATTAGTTAACAAGCCATGAACACGTTAATAGTATGTTTCTGGAACGCAAACGGCATTCGCCAACATAAAAATGAACTAGAGCACTTCCTCACGGCAAAAAATATTGATATAATGTTGGTATCTGAGACTCATTTGACTTCAAGAAGCCTTTTTAAAATTAGTGGCTATACCTTATATGATACAAAGGACCCGAGAGGAAGAGCATGCGGAGGATCAGCAGTTCTAATAAAGTCAAGACTCAAACACTACATTCTTGAAAATATTAGTGAGGACCATCTGCAGGCAACAAATATTTGTATCGAAAATTTTTGTACAAATTTTGTGATATCATCAATTTACTCCCCTCCCAGATTTTCAATCTCTGAGGATCAATATGAGGATTTTTACAGAACTCTTGGACCTTGTTTCGTGGCAGCTGGGGACTACAATGCAAAACATACGTTCTGGGGATCGCGTCTTATTACACCTAGAGGTCGAGCATTATTCAACACAATTTCAAAAATGGGTTTGGATGTCATTTCTAGCGGGGAGCCCACTTACTGGCCTACTGACCCACAAAAAATTCCAGATGTTATAGATTTTGGCGTCATGAAAAATATCTCTAGGGATTTAATTCATGTTGAAGCTTCTTATGATCTCTCCTCCGATCACTCGCCAACGATCGTTACAATTTGTAGCCCACTAAGAAGTGACTTACCTCACCCATATGTGAAGATGATAAATCATGTTAATTGGCTGGGGTTCAAAAAATATCTCAGTAGTCATTGTACGGGAAACATCAGGCTTAGAACTCCCGATGATATTGAACTTAACATTGCCAATCTTACCGAGAATATTAAACAGGCTGCTAAACATGCCACTACTTCCTATCCGCAGACTGGGTTTAATAGAATTTATTCTGCGGATATTGAACGTCTCGTATGTGAAAAAAGAAGAGCTAGAAGGGAATGGCAACAGCACAGATCACCCCAACATAAAATTAGACTTAGAGAATGCACAAAACGACTCCAAGAGTTGCTTGCATCTGAAAAATCTGCTTCTCTTAAGAACTATCTGGAAGGTCTCGATGTTACAGCAGCATCTAATTACTCCTTGTGGCGCGCTGCTAAAAAACTTAAAACACCCGTTGAGTCTAAACCACCCCTGCGCACTTCTACCGGAGGTTGGGCAAGAACTAATACTGAAAAAGGTAACATATTTGCTGAGCATTTAAAACACGTATTTACCCCAAACATATGTACTGGTGCTGTTGATTTGCCGAGTGTAGTTGCTCTACCCCCTCGACCCATAAAGTTTAAGATGCGTGATGTACAAAAACTAATTGCTGAAACCAACCCGAAGAAGGCCCCGGGTATTGATGGAATTAGTAACAAGATGCTGATGAAGTTGCCTAGTATTGCTATTAGAATCCTCTTGTTCATTTTTAATGGCATTTTACGAGTGGAGTATTATCCACACAGCTGGAAACTTGCCATGGTCAAAATGATTCCAAAGGCGGGTAAAGATCTTACTAAGCCTGAATCATATAGGCCAATAAGTTTGCTGTCAACAATTTCAAAGCTCTTCGAAAAACTACTCATGACAAAATTATCCCCAATTCTAGCTGAGAATGGGTGCATACCGGACCATCAATTTGGGTTTAGAAGTCAGCATAGCACCATTGAACAATGTCATAGATTGGTACATTTTATAAGAAGAGCATTTGAAGAAAAGAAGTACTGTTCTTCCCTCTTTATTGATGTTTCTCAGGCATTTGATAAAGTGTGGCATGAGGGCCTGATTTTGAAATTGAGGACATATCTACCAATGAACATTGTGAATCTATTGGAAAGTTACATTCTTGCCCGGAAGTTCACTGTCGTGGAAGGAGACTTCATGAGTGTGCCCGAAACTATCTCATGCGGTGTGCCACAGGGTAGTATACTGGGACCAGTTTTATATTTGATTTATACCTGTGATATGCCTCTGAGCAGTAATATCTTCACTTCTACATTTGCCGATGATACAGCCTGCCTTAGTATGCATGAAAACCCTCACGAGGCATCCCGTTATCTTCAGAATCATATTAGCCTGTTGGAACTATGGTTGAACTTATGGAGAATAAAAGTAAATGAACAAAAGTGTGTTCATGTCACATTTACTCTACGAAGAGACACTTGTTCCCCCATTCGAATCAACAATCAAGTTGTTCCTCAACATTCACAGGTGAAATACCTTGGTATTCACCTCGACCGACGGCTTACATGGAAACATCACATTGACTCTAAGCTGACACAAATGAAGCTTAAATTAACCCAGATACATTGGCTGATTGGTAGAAATTCTACCCTCAGTCTAGATTGTAAACTTTTAATATACAAGTCGCTTTTGAAGCCGATATGGTGTTACGGAATTCAGCTATGGGGCACTGCTTCAGCTTCCAATGTAGAGAGAATCCAACGAATGCAAAACAAAATATTAAGGTTAATAACTACGGCTCCATGGTACTTGAAAAATTCTATTTTACATCGTGATTTACATATGCCACTTGTGACCGCTGAAATTGCAAAATATGCTGGAAAATATTTAACAAAACTCGAGTTCCATCCTAATCCCCTTGCTCGTAACATCTTGAACTTTCCTGGACACATCCGCTTAAAAAAGAGGGACACTACGGCATTAATACGCAACTCTCCAGATGAAATTCTTTGAAAATATTTTTTGTGCGTAACATGAATGTATTATTAATTATTATCACTAAGTTTATGTCCGACACTGGTTGGGGCTAATAATTATTTATATATTTAAGATTTGAACACTTATTGTTAGTTCAGTTATTTGAAGATACAATAAACATATATTAGCAAAAAAAAAAAAAAAAAAAAAAAAAAAAAAAAAAAAACCTTAACCCGCGGTTACTCGCGCGGGGTATAAATAACACCCCACGACTTATTATTTTTATATTATAAAGCAGCACTGGAAGAAACCTTTATAAAGGACGATTATCGTGAATAATTCGAACTATACATTGGGTTTTGGGATGTCGATCTAGAGAAAAAAATAAAAATTAAGCCCCCGGAGCATTGCACCAAGCATGATGGATAGCCAGAACGATTTATTAATTCAAAATTTGTTTGCTCCAGTCCTAGGTCAACACAGCTGCAAGAGATAAAAGTGCTCTGCAAGACATTTGCTTATATGTTGCGATAATTTACATTAAGCCATGGCTCGAATGTACAGAAGTGAAATAGACGAAACAATTTCAAATGCTGCTGTAAGTAAGTTTTGTAAGAATTTATGGTATTTGAGTGTAGAGGCAGTCATTTTATCACTTTCTGATGACGAAGTTGATGATGAAACAAAAACAAATATAATTGTCAACTTAAACAGACGAAAAATATCGAATTTTAACAAACGATATATTTCAACGAACGATGTAATTTTGGAAATGTTGTTTGGTGTGTCACAATTATTTTTATAAAAATGTTGTCTTTCAAATTAATTTTTTTTTTTTTAGTTCAGATAAAACAAAGTATTTCTTACTCGATTATAGATCGATGGTAGTTTTTTCCCACAAATGTGGCATCATGGATTACTGCTGAAAGGGCAGTCAAATTAGTGCAAGATTTTCACGAAGCAAAAACAGTTTTTATTACCCTGTGTTGATAAAGACAGAAATTTCCAGACTGCAGAAAAATACATTAAAAAATTTTCCCATCTAATTTTTAAAATTTAAATATTTTTCATAAAACAAGTTCTTTAAAGGACGTTTTTTATTGTTTTCATTTAATACATTTTGCAAAACTTCTTGACATACTGGGCACGGGTTGCAATCATTATAGAACAACAAAATTTCATATTTGGATATAATTTTCTATATATAAACAAAATGGGGCGCATGCGTTTCAAAATTAAAAAAATATTTTTTTCTTGCCTTATAAGGGACACCTTAATGTACATACTTATAAATTAACAAGTTCCACATCAAATAAAGGTAACACATTCCGAAAGCTTTCAAAATTGTAACACAATCCGTTAGCTTTCAAAATTGTATTTCATTTGTTGTTGGTTTGAGTACAAATTAATGACTTTTAATTACATTTTCTCAACATGCATGTGAATTTCATCCGATTCATTAAAATTTATGTGAATTCTAATGTGGCAAAATTACAAACAGTTGCAAAATTCTAAGACAATTGTGACAAATTTCAAAGCCATTTTACTAAGGTGGCACAAGTTAGAAAAATATTTCAAACTAGCGGACCAGGCGAACTTCGCCTCGCCCCAATTTTAAGCCTTCAGACAAATTCTATTTTTTAATTTGAAAAGCCATTAAGGAATAATTTCAAACAAAATTTCATACAAAAACTCGATTTTCGATTTTTCCAATTTTCCGACTTTTCCGGAGGGATTTTCCAAAACCTTCTCCTCGAAAATACGAACAACTGACAAAAAGTTTTACAGAAATTGGCCAAGCCGTTCTCATTTTATGAATTATTGGATTTTGCGACAATTTTCAATTTTCCGACTTTTCCGGAGGGATTTTTCAAAATTTTCTTCCATAAAAACCTTTTCCTCGAAAATACGAACAATTGACAAAAAGTTTTACAGAAA
This sequence comes from Germaria angustata, assembly GCA_963681545.1. Classification (NCBI taxonomy): domain Eukaryota; kingdom Metazoa; phylum Arthropoda; class Insecta; order Diptera; family Tachinidae; genus Germaria; species Germaria angustata. Next base: position 81,564,389 of record OY812999.1, on the reverse strand, counting down.
TCGACCAAGCCGTTCTCATTTTATGAATTATTGGATTTTGCCACGCCCCTCCGCCCACAGACCGAAAATAAAAAATCGGACTTCACAGTGTCACCCGCCCGAGTATTCTGAAGGTTCCCTGAAAATTTCGTCAAAATCGGCCCAGCCGTTTTGGAGCCATTATGTTACATACATACATACATACATACATACATACATACATACATACATACATACATACATACATACATACACACATCCTATTTTATATATAGATAGATAGATGATATATTGAATAATACCTCGAAATTTTTGTTTTTGGAAAATATATTTTTAACAGCCTCCTTCAGAGCAAAAAGTTGGTATGAAATTATCAGGAAATTTATGTACAATTCTGTCCAATGAACTATTAAACTTTTTGTCAACAATTATAACGCATCAAAGTAATTTTTATCTAAATCTTACGTGGTTACTAAATGGAATCGGACTGGCATAGTTCCGTGGTCCAACCGTCATAACTTCATGATGTACAATGTTACACTTCGAGAACTAGAATAAATTCAAAACAATATTTTATAGGCGTTGAACCTTTTGTTGGTAAGCGTATCGAAATCGATTTGGAAGCCCTGTGCAGGACAAAAAATATATTATTGGCCCGGTAAACACAGAAATACCCAAAACGTATTGCCAAATGCAGGCAAGTGTTGCCAGGGTTTTCTCTCACATTTAGGAGGATACTTTTCTTTGAATTCGGGGAGCGACAATTTTTATTTGGGATATTCCTAAAGAATTTTTAAATTCGGTTCAATGTTACAATAAATAAATATTACAATATCTTAAAGGCCATCAGTTGGAAAATTGGGCTTATTCGGAAATGCATCACTGCGCTGTATCTGTTGCGCATTTGTACTTAGTTTGAATACTAATGCAAATCAACTAATGTTGATGCGAATACGACATAACTATTCATTTAATTACAGTAAAAATAGATAAATAAATAATTTTTTATATATTTATTTGAATTATAACAAAAACGATATAAAACTATGCAATTAAGAAAATCAGAGCGTTTAAAAGTCAAGATGAGGTTTTAATGAATTTCTGAGCACCAATTATTTCTGTGATACATTTCTGTGATGTTTGCAGATGCATTACCGAACGTACTGCACGTCAGATGCAGCGCAATAATGCATTTCCAAAGAAGTCCATCATCATCGCCTCAAGATTTATACTTCTTTGGGGAAGAAATACGAGAGTGGGTCCTCCAGATAATAAACTGAAAACAATATGAATGAAAGGGATCATACCTTGTGAATCCTCCAGTTGATTCCAATATGTAGTTTATATGAAAAAATTTTAATTAACAATAAAACATTCACAACTCCTAAACACACTGAAGACATAAAGATATGACAGTTGACTGTTTGAATTAGTAGTCAGATGGTTTAACCAAATCGTTATACATTTTTCTCTATTAATCTAATTGATTACTGATCGTAATCTCAGTTCTGACAGCTGTTTTTGTTAATTTTCGTAGTTTGGCTTGCAGAGGCAATAGGATTGATGGTATTAGTGCTTTTGAGCAAGGCGGCCATTAGTCCGGGAGAGCTTACTTTACAAAGTCTTCAGTTTATTAAAGAGAGGGGTGATAAGACCGAGGGGGTACACAGACATTCTTGTACTTGAAAACATGCTTCTGTCCTCAGTAGTTTATACGTTTTTGTGCGTTTCACGACAGACAAGAGAAAGCAAAGTTTTTACGACTGCCTAACCACGAAAGCCTGATTAAAAGATAACAAACAATTTCAAAGTAGACGCAGAAAAAATTAAAACGTATTTCAGTTAAGAAATTTATGATATCAACCAAAAAAATTATTTGGATTTGCAACAGTAAGCGAATTAATGCGCTAATTAAATTTGTATACTTGAAGTAATTAAAATTGTTTTTAATTAAATGTTAATAACAACAATTAAAACTTTGTTACTCGAGTTTTTAATTTAAAATTGTTTTTATTAAAAATTTTACTAAGAAAAACAGAAAAATTTTAATTATTTGTTTTAATTTGGTCAATTAAAATAGTATGTATTAGAATTTAGATACAGTATGACTGAATTATGCACTAAAATTATTCGGGATATTCTCCCAATTAATTTTTCAATAAATAATTTTTTGTAAGCAAAGATGTGTACATGCCTGCAATTTACTGTCGCTAACCAAATCATGAGTACAGCCATCATGTTTGAAAAGCATTCAGAGTCATATACTTGTACAAAATTCCAATAATACAATATGAGAATTACAACCATATTTTTCTAATTGTGAACTACCAAATACTGATATAAATCGGCTAAAGCTAATATTTTCCAAATTTTTCTTTTGACTATACACAGTTTAAGTTGTGTTGCAAATTCTTACATATATTGTACATACTACAGAGAATAGATAACAAATCGACAATAATCAACTTCTCTAACTTAATAAAATTTTGATTGGATCAATTAAACTTTTAATCAAAACCATTGACTTAATTGATCAAAAACTTTCCTTGTCTAACTTTCTATATTAAGGTAGTGATACGTATGTATGTATTTAGTATATCGTAATTGTATTTTTTAGCTGAGTGACACTTAAATGCCTTTTGCCATACATGACAAAAGTTTATCAAATGAATTTATACTCGTATATATACGATGTGGTTATTAATACCTTGTTTTATTATTTTTTCGCATAAGCACAATCGTATTTCCAAAGCATTTCATGCAAATGTTGAAATTACTATAAGTTCAACTGCCGACATTTAATGCATAGACTGCAGCACAAATGTCAGAAAACAATGAATTTTCTACATCAACGCAGAGTTGTGAAAGAGTGCAATATAAATTTGATAAATTTCGTTTTAGTAAAGTCAGAAGTTAAGGCAAATAAGACGCATAGTGCTTTTTCCCACTGTCAAAATTAATGAACTGTCCAGCAGATTTAAATTGTTTAGCGATAAATCAGTTTTGAACCGTTTTGCAATATAAAAGGTACAATTATTTTTCAAGATATTGGGAAAGAGTCATATTTATTTAAAAAAAGTATACTTTAAGAATTCTTAATTTAATTTTAATTAAAAGTATTCTTTTCTTTTCATAATTTAAGTGTAAAACTTTTAAATTTATTCGCCTGATTTCTTATTTTTCTGCAGCTTTTTAATTTTTCATTACAACTTGAACTTAACTTGTAAAGCTTTTACTATAATGACAAAATATATAATAAAATGTTTTTGGTTTAAAGCAATTTCTATAATAAACCGACTTTAATGAGTGACTATGATTAAGGACCATTGTTTTGAAGGACTTCATTTCCTAATAATTATGTTCATATACTCGTACAGGAAAAGAAACAATATTATCACTGCAATCATTTTGTGTTTATTCCTGGAATTCAAATTGTTTTTGAGCATTTAAAATCTCTTACTTTTAGATGAAGGTTTGCAAACTTTCTCTGATATTTTATCTTACCAAGTGCAAGTGGTTCAGTGGAATTTCAAGCCTAGAGACATAAAAAAATGGTTTTTCTTAAAAGGGCAACGAGTGAAAAAAAGGGATTTTTTTAATAATTTTTTGAATTTTAATTACTTTCTAAATGCTTTTAGACTCTTAAAATAATTAGTAATAATGTTACTATTACTTGATACTATAATATTTATTAAGTTAATTATACGAGATATTCTCCAAAATAATTAAATACATAATTTATTGTTTGTTGTTGGCTTAGCTGAGTATATGCCTGCATTTTATTGGCGCTAACCAAATCATCAGTACTCTTCAGCCAAATCATGTTTGAGATTCATTCAAACTCATATACTTATACAAAAATCAACAATATGAGAATTAAAGAAAATTCAATCACATTTTTCTACTTGTGATTTACAAAATACTCGTATATACTTAAGTATAATAGTTTTAAAAAACTTTTGAGCCAACAACAAGCAATACATTTTTTTAATAAATATTTTGGAGAATGTATCGAATTATGAATTTAATAAATATTAGAATGAAAATGCATATTTTGGTATTAGATAAATTGGTTTTTCGGAATCGTGTCGATTTAATTAAGAGAACATGTCGATTAAAATAAATTATATTTAATCTTAAGCAAATCTATCAAAATGGACTATACCAAACTCAAAATAAATTATTAAAATTTTTCACTAAACCTTCGCTTTTTTTAAGAAAAAATTTTTGTTATCAACATAAAATATAAAGGCTTTATCACTGACAATGTTCGGACAGTAAAAAGGTCTTCCAAAGAAATAATGAGAACGTTGAGATTATGATCTGGAATTAGTGAAAACGCAGTACAAGGTACTCCAGTTAAAAGAGTCTTAAAAATGCTGAGATTAGCATGATACAAATAATATAGTGATTTTTAATCAATAAAAAAACACATGTTTAATTTTTAGTTCACATTTTTATTTTCTTCCTTCTTGCTTTTATACTTAATCTACTTGAAATGTAATAAATGTTGACATGCTAATGTTTACATCAAAGCGCCCTTCGTGTGACCTTAATGATGATGATCTCAAAGTAGTGAAAATTCGGATAATTTTCAATGATTTCAATATAAACTCATATTCACCGATTTGGAAGCTATCGTCATTACGTAGATATAAGCCAACTTTTCATAATTTTTTGCACAAAAACTAACCTTAGATTAAATTACTATCGTTTATTTGCTACTGACAATAAGATTTATATCAGTAAGTCGTAAATATTTTAAAATATTCACAGTTTCTTTTTTATTATTTGAAAGTAATTTTATATTTGTCGAAAAAAAAACAATGTTTTATTGTAGATTTAAAGAAATAAATATATTTTTTACATAAACGATGTATTTTCAAATCTATTTTCACAAATTTGTAGAAGTAGTTCCTATTTGAAATTTAAAATTTGTCAATTGGAGCCGAGCAAGTCGAAAAATGCACTAACGAATCAATTGGAATTAATGAATGTGTCATTTCTTAAGAACAGCTTCCACTTTTTTCGTGTGTTCTTATTCCCGTACACAAAATATAAACAATTTTCTTTATTAAAAAAAGTCTGTAGAACAATTATATTTTATGCAATTGTCTACTTAATGAGGGGTGCAATATCTCAAATAAATTTTTCTCCCAATAAAAGGGGCAGATAACCTTCATACGTACATGTATTTGCATATATTGTACAATGTTTCTAACACACTGTGTCATCTGTTGAAGTTCTTTTGATTGTGCAATAAAAACGAAACTCTTGTGATTTTTGCAATACTCGTATATTGTGCCCTTCCAATATGCCATACACACAGGCGATATTATATAAATAAAATATATATATATATATATATATATATATATATATATATATATATATATATATATATATATATATATATATATATGTCTGGTTTATCAGACAAGATATGAAAGAGGTTATTTAAATACTAGTATTTTCGGTCATTCAGTGAAAACTACTTTGGTGTACAAAATGTCCATGTAACTCTTTGAAAACTCTGTTTAAATGTCGGATTTAAATAATTCTATTTATAACGTCAACTTATGCACTTTTTTTAATAAATGAGTGAAATAAATGCTTGGGTTTGATTGCTGATGTTAATGTTGATTTATGGGATTCTTGTACAAGATATAAAAAAATATCTCGATAATAATTACTTCAATACTCTGTAAATAATAAATAGAAAATTTTACTTTATTTTGTATTTTATTGATATTAAACGATTAAGTTGTAGCGCTAATTATGTGTTTTGAGAAGTTTATTTATGTGTATTTCATTTTGCAACGATTTCGTGATTGAGACTCACAATCACCATTTTGCGGCGCATCTGTGTATATACGAGTAATTTGCTCGAAAATGTCGATCAGACAAACTTATAGCAACTTTACGAAATTATGTTTCTTGTTGAGGTCTTAGCTGTTAATATGTCTCTGCAGACAGGTTGAGGTCTACTGATGAGTTGGTTAGCGCTAAAGATGTGTCGTACATATATCTATGGCAATAGGGAACAAGTGCTCAAGTCAACTTAAGCTCAAAACAATGAAACAGCACCATTGCACCATTGCCATTTCAAAAACAGCCCTCGGCAAAGTTTCACTCACTTTGTCCCACTTTCCAGGAAGTTGCAGTATCTTTTTTCAATGTAAAATTTCATTTGGAATAATATGTTCTGAAATAAGTTGGTTAAATGTAAAATAATTTATTCCTTACATAAGAGTCTACAGAACATATATAATATATGGCGGTAAAAAGCGAGTTCGTTTTTAAAAATCAACTTCAAATAAAAATAAATACTCTCCTGTAAAACTACAAAATTGGACTTAAGCACTTTTTCCGTATTGGCATAGAGATGTACATAGACAATTCAAAAGGATAAGAAAAACTTATATTTATACTCGTAAAAGCATTTGCTGACAGCAGCTCGAGCAATAATGCATCAACCAGCCATACTCGTCGAGAACCAATAAAGAAGACAATCTTTGCTACCTATGGGTTCTCACGGTGCCAGGTGTAACCATAAGCAACTCGACATATTGCTACTATCACTTTATTCCAGGATGTGCCCCCATAGGCTGGTTTTCTTAACGCTGCGAGTATTCTTGCCAAGTACTGAGTATAGAAATCCTTTTGATTTTCCGTGTCAAGTTGGGAACTCAGAATAGCATTTTACAGCTGCAAAATTGTTTCGGCACTGAACAAGGAAGAAATCGGAGTTGAAGAAGTTGCACAGCGAAGCAAGTTTCCCTTATATTTCCAATGCTGTTAACTTTGAATTAAAAAACACTAACACCGATATTTTTACTAATAAGAAATAAATGAGAATTATGATTCTAACAAAATAAACTCAATGATATAATACAACAATAAAAATACTATTAAGATATTATATTAAACATAGAAAATCATTCTTGCTATAATTAATAATAATAATAATAGTTTTTTAGTTTTGTTTTTTATTAAGAAAGGAATTAAAATGGGGGTAATTCTTCTAAGTCAACCATTAAAAATGAACTTTAATTCCTTTACCTTTAACTTAATTTAATTTGAATCTACATTGAGCACCAGCTTATAAGTTCGTATTTAGTTAATTGTCAATACAATTTCAGTCTATCAGTCATAAATTAAAATTCTCATTAAAATGGTACGAAATTGCCATATTTTCAAAGCTCAAAAAAGTTCCATTGTTTAAAAAAAAACAGCTGTTGTTATTTATGGACAGAATAAAATTTACAAAATCAATATTCTAAAAAACTTTGATGCACGCAAAACAAAAGGAAGTCATCATATGGACATTAAGTTTAACTTTAATAGATTTTAAATTCACTTTATTGGACACTTAAATGCTATTCAAATGTCATTTAAGGAAGTACTGAAAAACTCATGGTAAATCTCAAGAAATGTGGATAATCTAGACAACAAACACATGGAAAAGGTGCTCTAGAGTGTAGCTCTTGGACGCAAAATAAAAAGACACAATAATAAAATATCAAAACAATACAAAAAAGCAAATATAACAAATAGACATCTTCCCGGAGAGATAAGCGGTTTTTATGGAAAAATAGGGAGATATAGAGAAATCCAACTATATATAAATGGTACTCCAGACGGGCCTCTAAGGAGCACATTAGATGGTATTTTGGAAATAAAAGTCATATTTGAACAATTTCTTGAGAACATTTACGGAGTATAGCAGCATTTGAAATAGTGTGTGGTGTGGAACTAAAGTGGAAATTTGCTTGATGGTTTTGGAATATTACCTTTACGCTTATATATATATATATATATATATATATATATATATATATATATATATATATATATATATATATATATATATATATATATATATATACATATATATATATATATATATATATATATATATATATATATATATATATATATATATATATATATATATATATATATATATATATATATATATATATATATATATAATACATTAAAAATTAAAAAATGTCACGGAATAATAAATGCTTTTAAATTCGATTTTTGTGATATTCTTCCGACGGGGTTTGTTTGAATTTGGAACGATTTTCCGTCATCCCACGTCAAATTTGGTTTATGAACAGACCGGTTTCGGCTTTGTGCCATCCTCAGTGTTCGGGAACACTGAAGATGGCACAAAGCCGAAACCGGCTTTTAAATTCATTAAACAAAAACGCAATAATCTTTCTATATTTTTAGACCTTTTTAATAATTTTAATTAAAATATTAATTAAGATTAAGGTCTTATTAACTGTTTAAACAAATTTATTTGTAACTATCGATATTTCGATACCCATTGATCGATAGTTACAAATACAATTGTTTAACCATTCAATAAGACCTTGAGCTTAAGTAATTAAATATATAATTAAATTTAAGACACAATACTATTTTATATTTAAAATCGAAGAAAAAGTGTTGAAAAACATTGAATTGACAATCTAGTCTTTTAGAAAATATTCAATTATTTATTTCAATTTTAACTTCGTACTGTCAGAGGTGTTTACGTTTTTTCTAAGATGTTAGTGAGAAAGAAATAATATGTGTAGAGAAAAAAAAATATTAGGTTATTGGGAAAGTAATTTAATTCTTTCTGAAACAGAGAAGCCAACTTTGTTTTTCCACAGCCAACTTCAGTAGCAAACATAGGCGTGGTGACTTAGCTCCTGCTGCAATCAATTCAGCCTCCCCCAGAATTTTTACCTTCTTATAGAATTCCTAATAAATGGTAAATTGTACTATACGTCAAAGGCTCTTCGCCCACCTCCCAAAAAATTATTAAGAGTTACAAACCCCACTTGGAAATTCATCTACATCTATGACTGCCAACAGAAAAATAACTTACGAGTTCGCTTAGAGATGAAATTCATCAAATTTGACCGTGTTTATAATAAGAAACTTGTGTTTTATTTTCGTAAAACTAAGACGAAATTATTTTCCAAACAACCCAATAGCGCTTGACATTTCGAAACTAGAAGCGACAACAAAAAACCATACTGTTTTTCTCATATTGTATTTGTTGTAAAATCGTCCCTACCTGGCAACTACAAGTACCTCGAGTACAGTCAATAACAAATATGAAAAAAGAAATCACAAATGTAGGAGTTTCCAAGCAACTTCAAAAGAGAATCGGAAAAAACACTGCGGTTGTTGCAAGGAGTAAATGTGATCTAGTTTTTCTTATAAGCAAAAAAAAATTTATATGAAATTGAAAGTTGAGTACAATTTTTATTTTTTCGATGTATTATTTTTTGTTTTCGTTCCAAAAAGAATTTTCTCAAACGGCAAACACGTCCTCATTAGACAAAAACATTAGACACAAGGAAAATGCACAAAGAAATTTAACAAAGAAAACAAGCACTTTATGGGGGGTTTAAGTATGTGATTCAATATATTTTCCTTCGTTGTAAACACAAAAAACTAAGATAAAGATGTTCTTGCTAAAGACAAAGCAACAAATATTAATTAAAACAAATGTAAAAATAATCAAACTAAAAGTATAAAAAGATAAGATTCACTCACTAATCGTATTAGGAACAATAACATTTGTGGCATGTCGTATGAGTTTCACCTTGATTTTTTTATTTTTTTTTTTTTTTTAGCAAAAAACAATTTCTTACTAAGTTGATTTTTAAAAGGGCGCATTTAAAATATCACACTTTTAGAAAAGCGATTTTCAAAATACGCCATTTCCTTTCTTGAAAAAATTTTCCATAAAAGCTAGAGGTTTTTATGGAATGGTTATGTAAAGAAAGAACCTGTGGGAAAAAAGTACTTTTTGGCAAATTATCTTTTAGTAAACCAACCTTTAACAAGCAATTTTTAAAAAAGTTCCTTTAAAATCAACTATCTTTTCAAAAACTTTTAAGAAATTTTTTCTCAACAGAACTTTTTTAAAGCACTTACCACTTTCATTAAGAATGCCTTTACGAAAGGTACTTTTTCCTGTAAAAGTACATAGTTTTGACAAAAAAGTGCAATATGAGTGAGAGTCAAAATGAAAAGCTAAAATATTGTAAACAATTTCTAATCTCGAACGGTAATTATCTTTTAGTTGCTCTTACAGACAATCCTCATCGTGAGAGGCAAGCGTTGCGTCTCATGTCACCTAACAGCTGGAGTTATATACCACGCGTTATGGACTTTTGTCAAAAAATTTAAGCTTGTTTTCATACAACAAGGTAGATAACAAAGTTTGTAAAGCGTTTGATGTTTAAAGTTCGGCAGCATTCAACTTTTCATACATTATATGTGATCTGACAGGTCTTTTTCTCTTTCATACGTGCTTGGCAAATCATAAACATGCACTACACATAACATTGATGAACACCTTCACTAAGTAAACAAATTTAAAAAAATAAGCAGCTGATTCAAAAAAAGCCTATAAAGTAGGGTGTGTAAGTTACCGGGTTTAAAGAGCCAAAAGTTTCAGAAGCATACAACGTTTTGCCGCGGCAAGGCCGTGTTACAAACATTCACCTCAATAAATAAGATAGAAAACGCTACGTGAACAACGAAAACCGGGCTGTAAAAATTATAACAAATTCTGGGTAGTTTTGTTGACAATAAATAAACTGTGACAAATATTGGTTTACATATTTTTCAATAAAAAAAAATTTGAATAAACGCAAATTTGAAATAAAGACAATAGTATTAATAGTTTGGGAATTTTATTTACAGCTGACTTCACTTCTTAGCGCCCTGTCGAAATTGGATTTTTCCATCGCTTAGTGTTGATGACGTGTTATTTCGTTTTGCTTCATACAAATTGTAGGGGCAAGAGAATTTTTGACAGCACCAAAAACATGCTTGTTGCTCTTGTTTAGGTTCGCCTATTAGTCTCACTCAAATTCGCAGTTCATGCGGAGAATATTTTTAAGTAAATATTTATTTTTCATTAAAAACGTTCATTTACTTAAGGTTTGAAATTATTATTTTCAACTTTGAAATTGATAACAAATCATAAAAACAATAACCACAATTAAAGAGGAAATGGAATACAAAACAGAAGAATAGAGCGAAAATCTCAACGATAGGAAACTAACAACCAGAACAACATCAACAACAAAGATAACATTTTATTTACAAGTCGGTCTGCATTTGAATTTATTTAGCGAACGGATGTTTTATTTCTCCACTTTTTTTGTCTCTAAGATAGAAATAAATAAAAACAACACTAAAATGTTGAGATATAATTAATAGCCGACTAAATAAACAGCAACCAGTGGTGCTGACTTGAAATTGTTTATATTGCGATTAAATAATTTTTAAAAAGCGATAAGCGCACAGAAGAAATTTAATAATAAATTTAGATATAATAAAACTCATTGAACTATATTCGATTTGATTGGAGAGGCCAAGCAAATAATTCTTAGACTGGGGACATTTTAGGGGCCGACTGAAATCGATCGCGTTTTTAAGGAAAAATATTGTTATAATTTATTATTTAAGTTTCAAGGTCTGTCTTTTATTTGGAACAGATTTAGCCTAGCGAAGCTGCACAAGTCCATATTTGCCGGGTTAGGAGTCTTTGAGATTTTAGTATAAGACTGTGATTATACATATGTAATTACTCGTATCAGGTATATCGCACCGAATTTGTTTGCAAATGGCATTGCTGATGTCGTTTTTCGACAGAAAGATAACGCTTTCATTAATCTATTATAAATTGTGGAATTGTTTTTTCCAGTTTTTAATGTAAAATTCGACAAAAATTGTCGTTGTGCATTTTGATGGTGACGTTGAAAATAAAATAAAAAATGCCGGATAAAAAAGTCAAATAATTTATATTGTAATTTAAATTTAATTTAATAAATTTTAATATGTTTTTTGAGCTTAAGAACTGAAGATGGTACTCGAAGAGTACCGAAATATCGATAAATAAAATAAAATAATAGAAACATTAAGCCTAAAAATAAATTAGAATTGATTAATTCAAATTCAACGCAATTTTATTAATTATATGAAATACTAGCGGACCAGGCGAACTTCGCCTCGCCCCAATTTTAAGCCTTCAGACAAACTTTCTATTTTTTTTCATTTGAAAAGCCATTAAGGAATAATTTCAAACAAAATTTCATACAAAAACTCGATTTTCGATTTTTCCAATTTTCCGACTTTTCCGGAGGGATTTTCTTCCATAAAAACCTTTTCCTCGAAAATACGAACAACTGACAAAAAGTTTTACAGAAATCGGCCAAGCCGTTCTCATTTTATGAATTATTGGATTTTGCCACGCCCCTCCGCCCACAGACCGAAAATAAAAAATCAGACTTCACAGTGTCAGCCGCCCGAGTATTCTGAAGGTTCCCTGAAAATTTCGTCAAAATCGGCCCAGCCTTTTTGGAGCCATTACGTTACATACATACATACATACATACATACACACATCCTATTTTTATATACATAATATAGAAGATTTATGAAAAAGATTTTTATACATACGCTCACGTTTAGGATTAAGAAAACAAGATCGAAACAATTCGAACCCGAAATTAACACCAGCGTTAAAAGAAAACTAATGCAGCATGAGACTGAAAGTCATGCAACTGATGTTGAAACTTTTAGGCAGCAAATGTTGATGTTATTAGAGGAGGCTGTGGCAGAATTACTGCGAATAGACTCTCCACGTCCTGATCGAGATTCTAGAAAGATCACGAAGCCTATATGCTATCGTCTTAGAATATACCGCAGGGATTCTTTTTTCAATCGAAAACACTGAGGCCCAAGTAATTTTAAAACAATTCTTAATAAATTTACAACAACAACAAACACTCAAGTTGTAGTTGAAAGGGTCAATATATTAAAGTGATAAAAAACAAGATTTTCAGTTTCTTCCTCCTTATCAGAAGATAAAAAATTCTTAGCACTTAACATTTTAAATGAAGTTTTAATTGTTTTACTAAGAGATATTCAAATAAAACTTCAAAATTTGATGAAAAATTTCTTTTAGGTGACCCCCAATTATAGACTCTGCTCTTTTACGAAAACACTCACGCCGAAAATATTACATAGTACTAACGATATTTAAATTCGAGTTCGATTGCAACAATGTTTCATATTCGAATAATACGGGTGAATATTTTCAAACGTATTCGGTGTAAATTGGTATCATTTCAAAGTTTTTGAAAATATTTTTCAGAAGTCGGTAAAAAAATTAATAGAATGCCCTCGTAGACGAGTAATCAGTGTACCAAACTAGTAGTCTTTCCGTCTTCTCTTAATTTTTCTGTTTCTAATTTTCCATTGTCTATCTGCCACGGGCATCGCAAAGGGAACAAATCATGGACCAAAGAGAGCGAAAGCTCTCCTAACCTAAACTAGATAGAGGACTAGATACCTAAATTACCTAAACTATTACCTAAACTAGATAGAGGACTTTAAATTTTATAACAATACTTTGTTTGTTGTACATAATTTTTGTTTATATACAATAAATAAATATTCTGAAGATGGTGCCTTGATATTAAAATGTGAAAGAAAGACCTCAAGCTTAAATAATAAATAAAATTATAAAATAAAAAACGTAAAAAACCAGAATGTATGTATATTGAAAAGTATTGTCCTTTTGCACGATTTACAAACAAGGACAAAGACGCTTTCTTACCCAATTGATGAAATCTTTATCATTAATTTTTTATGTTTCAGCCTCTGCCCTATATTGGGAGTAAATGTATCAAAGAGCAGCAAGGAGTCACTCATGAACTATTCGTGCTAAAACATGTATGGTACATATAAATTAAATTTAAAATGATGCTCACGAGTATATTAATGGGTCAAAACGGAAACACCTAATTCTACTTAATTGGTTTTCAACATACATATAACATACTCGCGGAGGTAATTTAATCCAACAATTTATTAAAAAATATATTGTGTGCAAAGGTACAAATTACCTATTGAACACTTTGAGCACCTCTATTACAACTTGCCTCTAGATAAAGACAACTTCAACTAAAATTATAAGTGACACAAGACAAAATTTGGTTAATAAAAAATAACTGTAAAATTAAATTGTTTTTTTTTTTGGAAAATGTTACAATAAATTTACTTTTGGCTGATGTCTAATTTTGGTTTATGTCCTTGTAAAAAAATAAAAAAAACTTACCTTGAAAATTTTGATTCCACGCTTCGCCAAGACATTAAAAGCAAGAGAACTTCAAATGCTTAAACATGTCGTTAAAAGTTATGGTAAGCTTATCCTCCACGAAGAGGATACCTTGGCGGAACAGGAATCTTGGGAAACTGCGAAGAAACGGAAAACTGGAATTCAACAGAGCCAAACAAACTGGAAATTGGGAAGGGCCCTAACCACTTATAACAGGGAGCGAAGGAAGTACTTTCCATCTCTGCATAGACTCCAATTTGCCTACCAGGAGGGCAAATCAACTACCACGGCACTGCACAATATTGTTCGGGATATTGAAAAGGCCATGGAATCGAAGGAAATAGGCCTGTGTGCATTTATTGACATTGAGGGTGCCTTCGATAATGCTAACTTCCCCGCAATGGAAACAGCACTCTCTACTAGAGGAGCTGATCCTGTGATAGTACGATGCGTCAGCTGCATGTTGAACCAAAGGTCGATTAGGGCCTAAATCCACGGATCTCACAGTCAGCGCGGTTAAGGGATGCCCACAGGGCGGGGTATTATCTCCCCTTCTATGGTCTGTATTAGTGGATGACCTGATCGGGCCACTTAACCGGAGGGGGCACTGGACCATCGGCTATGCGGACGATATCTCCGTATTAATCAGGGAGAACCATGCAGGGACGATTGCGGACCGGATGCAAGACGCCCTGGACAAGATGTATGAATGGTGCACTTCGGAAGGGCTATCTGTTAACCCAGCTAAGACGATCATTGTACCATTTACCAGGAAAAGGGTGATTAATTTACCCAGTCTTTGGATGGGTGGCATCGACATAGTTCCAAGGGAAAGGGTGAAATATCTGGGTCTCGTCTTGGATACGAAACTCACCTGGGAACCGCACCTCGAGTCAGTACTGGGAAAGGCCACGAGGAGCCTTTGGACAGCGAGACAATTACTTGGTAGATCCTGGGGTCTGAGCCCCAAAATGACCTTCTGTATATATATCTAGATGGTGAGACCAATCATACTGTATGGGGCTCTGATATGGTGGAGGAAGATTGAGCAACGGACAGCTATATCGAGACTATGCAGGTTACAAAGACTTGCATGCCTATGCGTCACAGGGGCCATGAAATCAACCCCAACGTTGGGTGTGGAAGCTCTTCTGAACTTTGCACCGCTCAATTTGGCTATACAAGAGGAGGCAGCTATAAGGGCAATCTCTATCTACGGGAAGGAAAACCTTAGGGCGGGCAAACTTATTGATCATCTGGCTATCCTCAGGGGAATCTTGGGTATACTTGATATGTCTCAAGCGGACGACTATATGGACCCGTTATACTGTTTCAACAGGAAATACAGGGTCCTCTTCCCTACAAGAGAAGAATGGTGCGCAAACCCAGGATGGCTAAGAGATGGATCGCAAATGTGGTACAGGGACGGTTCAAAAACGCTCCAAGAAGTTGGGGCGGGAATAGTGGGGCCTAGAGCACACAGGTCTATAACATTGAGCAGGGATACGACAATTTTCCAGGCGGAACTTTACGCGATCCTGGAAACTGTGGGGATCCTATCCGAGAGAGGGCACAGGGGACTACGGGTTAAGATATTTTCGGACAGCCAATCGGTTCTTAAGGCCCTGAGCGGCTGCACGTACAGGTCCAGATTATTACTGGAACGCCACAGCAGGCTCAATGACCTACCAACGCAAAACCATATTACTCTGATATGGGTACCAGGACATCAGGGGCATGCCGGGAATGAGATGGCGGACATCTGTGCGAGAAGAGGGGCTGAGGGGAACTTCATTGGACTCACCCGCTCTTTTGGGTTCAACAAAAGTCTCCTTAAGGGGAAGATTTCGAAATGGACATCGTGCAGGATTGCACAACATTGGAATGACATCAATGGGTTAGGTCACTCCAAGAAATTCTTACGCTTTGACGCTGGGAGGGCGGATCTGGCTCTAAGACTGGACAGGAAAATCCTACGGACGCTGGTAGGGGCGCTCACAGGCCATTACGCCTGCAAAGCCCACCTATACAGAATGGGCTTATCTGACACGGACACCTGCAGATTTTGCGGCGAGGAGCAGGAGTCGATGGAAGGAACACTTGATAGCAAATTGTGGGACATTGTGCCACAGAAGACACAGGACTCTACATGCATATACGCTGAGTGAAGATGATCTGCTAATGCTCCCATTGAAGGAGATGATCCTATTTGCGAACGTAATAGTGGGCTAGGGACAAGGGAAGCGCAATAGATCAACGATGATCGCAGTGCAAAGGCCATCCTGGGCCAAACCCCATTACATTACATTACATAAGGTAAGCTTATCTGTCACTTTCAAATCTGTCCGATAGCATCATATTTAGCTATCGGCAAGATATAATATCGCAAACCTGTGATAAGAAATTGTATTTAAAAACATTACATATTTCATTGGCAATGCAATCATGTTCACAAACCATTTTGTATTTTGTGATGTGCACGAATGATTACAATTTTAATCAAGTAGTCAAAGCCTAAACAAGAGCAACAAGCATTTCTTTTTGCTGTCAAAAATTCTCACGCCCCTACAATTTGTATGGAGCAAACCGAAATAACACCGCATTAGCGCTAAGCGATAGAAAATATCCATTTTCGATAGGGCGATAAGAAGTGAAGTCAGCTGCAAATAAAATTCCCAAACTATTAATACTATTGTCTTTATTTCAAATTTGCGTTTAATCAAATTTTTTTATTGAAAAACATGTAAACCAATATTTGTCACAGTTTAATTGTTGTCAATAAAACTACCCAGATTTTATTGCATATTTACAGTCATGTTTTCGTTTTTAAACTGGCGTTATCGCTATTATTTAGGTATGGTGCTTTAGCGTTAGCGATTGGCAACATGACACGCAGCGCCTGGCCCTTTCGTTAAGCTTTGTCTGTAAATAATTATTTATTATTTTAAAACAAAACAAATTGTTTTCAGAAATTATCAAGTTTCCATCATGATAACAAAACTTTTTTTCTATGAAGTAAAACCAACAAAAATATAATGAACAAAGAAGAATTTACTTTTCTTTTTGCAGTGTAAATGGTAAATTTGATATTAAAATTTCATTAATAAGAAAAAATATACAAATATAACTGATTTCCTATTTACATTTATAGATAAATTACGAAATGCGATAAATTACAATACGATCGGTTTAAGGACATATTTGCCCAAAAACGAGATGTTAAATAGGCCATGTTTGATTCAGACTTAAATTGGATATGACACTCAGCGCTTACAAAAAAATTCAATCCTATATTTTGAATCCTGAGTTTTGAAATGTGCTCCAAAAGACCCTCTCTCGCAACTAGCTAATGCCCCTATTGCGGTTCACCACTTTTGTGTCAGTTTGGTCGTCTTAGGTGATTTCGCATTGCCGTTCTCAACTAAACTGCCAGTTGACTATTCAGTTGTGTATCTGTTTTTTCGTGGTATTGCCGTTCTCAACTCTGTAAAAGTTTGGTCGTAAAAAACGTTGAATACACACAACTGCTTAATTGTAGTTGTGTCATTATCAGTTAGAGTGAAATTTTTTTTTAAAGCGGTGAAAATTTAAATCAAAATGGAGAGATCGTAAGTATCAATTTTTGTAATAATTTTTTCACAATTTTTAAACACTTTTATTAGTTTGAAAATAGCAACGAAAGTCCAATTTGAGCGGCTTGTTCAGATTATGGACAGGAATCCGGAAATTGCTCGCGGAAAACCAAATTTTGGTGCAACGGAAAATACGTGCAAGGAGTTATGGGAAGAGTTTGCTGTAGAATTAAATAGTTTGGGACCACCGACAAGAACATCGCAAGAATGGCAACGTGTAAGTGTGTCAGTAAAATAATATTGAACAATTACAATATTCTTAATATAATTATAATCTTTCACAGGTTTGGATCCACTATAAAGCAAGCATTAAGAAAAAAACTTGCAAACAATAAAAGAAACACTCAGGCGACAGGTTGAGGCCCATCACAAGAAATCCCATTAAATAGCCTTGAGGATACTGTTTCACAACTCTTGTCTTTGCAAGAGGGAGCGGCACCATTAAATAGCCTTGATGATACTGTTACACAACTCTTGCCTTTGCAAGAGCAAGCGGCACCATCTGGCCAAGTTTTTGGCGTTGCAGCATCCACTGCAAACATTAAAAAAATTAGAAAAAAAATTTGCATTGTTGGAACGACAAGCAAATGAGGCTACTGATCTCCACAATCTTAAGGTGGAGTGCGATAAATTACAAATAGAAAAACTTAAGAATAAATTTAAAAATTAATAATATTTTATTGTTTGCTGTTGTAAATTTCATCTTATTTTTTTATATATTAAAATTCACAAGTGGTATTATTTTTTTAAGAATTACAAGTTTTTAAATATATGTACAGAATTTTTTTTTTAACCTTTTAAGACTCAATTAATAAATTGTTTCACAATACATAAATAAAATATTTTACACTTTTTATCATAAACTACCTAGACCCGACAACTTTGAAAACGTGCATAAAGTTTGTGTAAAAGAGATAGCAAAGCTATTTGTTTTTATATAGATATCTCTTCACACAAACTTTATGCACGTTATACGAAGTTTATGCAAAATATGATTCGGACCCTTTTTATACGTCAAAGTTGGGTATTCTGTGTATATTCTGTGCTTTTTATTCCCACAACACTTTCAGTTTAATTTTCTTCAAATTTCACTTGTCAAACGTGATATTTAAAGTTGGCAATTCGATATTTTAGGTTGGCAATTTTATGACAAACTCAACTAAAAACAGTTGTGTATCGCAATAACTAAAATGAGTTTGGTTGTGCATAAGTTGGGTTGACTCTCACACGACCAAACTGAGTTGAGTGGTGAACCGCAATAGGGGCATAAGTTTCAAGCGGACAGAAATGATACTCAGCGGTTAAAAATAAATTTTGAAAAAGAAAAATTCGAAAAGGGATTTAAATTTCAAACAGAATAATTTGACGCTGAGATGCAATTGAAAAAACAGGAATTGAATTTCAAAATAAAGGAGATAGAGAAAGATGAAAGAATAAAAACTTTAAAAATAGAAAAAAATTAATGAATCGCTAGATATGAGCTAAATTTACAATACAAAAAGTAGCTTTAAGTCTTAAAATAAAAAATATGTATGTACACCTTTTTCAAAAATATATTTCAATAAATGTTAAATGTCACCCTTTTTTACTTAAAAAAAAGCTTTTTACCCTGTCGCTTAATGTCGAACTTGTTTTGATTAATTTTTTCAGTTATTGTGTCGGGGAAATCTTCCGATCATTATCCACAAGCAACATAATCTCTTATGCTTACTTGGTGACATACGATTTTGTAGCTCTTTTGGACTATAAAATATTTGCTTTAATAAACCAATACAGTGTTCTACTCGAGCATGATATTTCCTGTACCGTAAATTGAACTCCTTTCGTTTTAAGTAGTTCATGGCTGTAGAATTCGTTCTGTATTGAGTTATTATCGTAATTCGACAAGGAATATGCGGAATCCCCTACAATCCATTCGTTTTTCGAAAAATATTGTGATAAATTCATAAATAATTAAAATATGTAAATAAATTCAATGCCAATGGACAAGAGGAATATATTCCAGCATCATGAACACCAGGTGCTCCTACTATGAAATGGCGAAGTCGCAATGTATAATCACATGCGATCTGGGCTTTAACTGAGTAGATATGTTTTCTACATTTTCTACTGGCGTATCTGCCAACTTAAACTCTGTCCTGTCTACATTGCCCATACAATCAGGCAACTCGTTAAAAATTTCCTTTACAGAACACTGTCTCTCCGCTGATTTATGCCCGGAGTATTCTTTGAGTATTGAATTGTTTCACCATCGCCAAGGCCAAATATTGTTGCTTTCTGCTTATGCTGGCATCAATTGCATCTCAGCGTCAAATTATTCTTTTTGAAATTGAAATCCCTTTTCGAATTTTTCTTTTTCAAAATTTATATCCGCATGAAACTTAGCTAGTTGCGAGAGAGAGTCTTTTGGAGCACATTTCAAAACTCCCTCCGCTCGTAACTTAGCTGGTTGCGAGAGAAATTCTTTTGGAGCGGATTTTTCAAGTTTTTCTGCAAATTCGGACACCTTAGTTGATGTTGGTAATTCCATTGGACTTTGTAATAGGACTTCAGTACAGTTGGTTCTACAATTATTTTAGTCTATACAGCACTATAGCTAATTGGTGGTAAGTAATAAATTGCTTACATACATTTCTTTCTTAAAATTTTTTTATGGAACATAGAAGAGAAGATAATAGATTTGCTACAACGTCTCATTTGATGGAAACGATTATCATCTAATTGTGTTAGAACGTGCGAAGACTAAACTTTTGATTTTGGTACGAAGTATTCGATACCCCGTCGTAATGACAACATATCTCTTCTTCCACCAGCTCGTTCACCATTTCATATTCAATCATTTAAGCTTACGTCTTCCTTCATACGTGTAGATGTTATCAATTCCTAACAAACTTAAGTCAATTAAAGATTTAATCAGCAAAATTTTAACGCTTTATTTGGGGATCTTAAAAAATCTTTTAACAATTGCGCTCTTTGTTTACATATTGATATTACTATTTGACTTTTGCGTCAACTAAAATAAACAGGTTGTACACGTCAAAAAATGCAACTTTGCGAAGTTGCAGAGTAAAAATATTTGACATATACATAGAATTATTCTGAAGTATAAGCAGTAGAATTCGGAAAAGGGAAAATTTCGCCAGTTAGTTTTTGTTTAAGCAAGATTTTCGTTTAACTGGACTTTAGGTAAGAAGTTCGTTTAAACGAAAACTTTCGCTCAAACGAACTCACTAACTTTAACTATTTTTCTTTGAAGCGAAAATATAAAATATGATACAACCGAAAATAAACCCAAAGAAAGTTTTAGAAATTTCGCTTATTTAAATTTGTAGTTTTCTCTTGAGCGGACATCTGCATTGTACGGACACATTTCTCTGGTCTCTTCAGGTCCGCTTAAGAGAGATTCCCCTCAATATGTATATTAATTTTATTCAATGTTACATTGAATCAATACCTTTTTCAACAATATTATGCTACAATCAAAATTTTTTTTGCATTCAACATAATTTTCCTAATTCAATTATACATAATGTACATACATGTGTGTATGTATGTACATATTTATGTACGTACATATGTATATCTGCAGATGTTTAAAATGCAATTCTACAAATACAATTTTGGAAATATGCCATAGTTTTGCTTAATTTGCCGGATACATATTTCTAAAAATCTTGCAGAATTCTTAACACCTTCAATATTTTTTTTCTACAATGTCATAATCACATGTACACATGTGCATTATGAGTATGTATGTATGTACATACGTATATACATACATATGTAATTGTTATCAATTTTTTTTTTGGCAAATGTTGAAAAATTTTTGTTTTTACAAGAAAAAAATAGTAAAACAAATACTTTTTAAGTTTATGGTAGAGAAATACCCTTTGAAGCAAATTGATAAAGACATCCAAATTATTAGCTTTAAATAATATATCTGTTCCAAATCGATAAGGAAGTCACCCTAAAGGCTGGGGCACATAGAATCCGTCATCCGTCATCCTTCGACTTTTTCAACTGACGTTAACGCAATGACGGATGAGGTTGGCACAATGAGTACTTTGTTAACGTGTGGAAAATCAGTTGTTTTTTTTACATGTTTGCAACATTTTTTTTTTTATTAAAGAATAAAAATTTTCTATGGATTTTGAAGAAATTACGGAGTTTATTTTGATTATAATTTTGCTTTATAAAGCTCAAGCTGTCTTGATATAATGGATAAAAGTCGAAGATTTTTGGTCAGACCCAAAAAATCAACTGTTAATTAAAACAAAACACACCAAAAAATCAACTGATAGTTGTCAAAGTACTCAACGTACGTCATAAGTTAAAAGTTGCCCAACTTTCATCCGTTGCGTTGAAGGTGACGTACTGTATGTAACCAAGCTCATAACAAAACCTGTATTTTAAGTTAGCTGTCAGTTGAAAAAGTCGACGGATGACGGATTCTATGTGCCCCAGCCTTAATTTGTAAGGTTTTTCCGTCATCCCACGTCAAATTTGGTTTGTAAACAGACAATCTTTGACTATGCCTTATCTTGAGTGTTGTTTTTAACACGAAAATGTTTTCTGTTGTTCGTTGTCTTTATATAGTTTCTACGGTTGAGTGTATCCGATCCTATGCCTCTGTATACCTCCCGTTGTTCATATTTGTCTGTATCTCTGTTCCTTTCTCTCTCTCTCTCTCTCTCTCTCTCTCTCTCTCGCTCCTTACCATCCTTTTCTCTCTTTATCCTTATGTTCGTATTTCCCATTTAATTGCGTAAGCACGTAGTGGCCTGTAGTTTTTTCCCTACACGCATAATAACCTGTAATTGTTCTTTTCTGACTTCCTCCAGAGAATTCATTACAACTGGAGTCTTTGACAAGGTGTTTCTTTTACAAAAATAAAATAATCTCAGAAGAGAAAATTTTCGATTAGAACTTTTCGCAATTATGTGGTTAGTGTAAAATGAACTGTTTTCACAAAACATTACAATTTTTTTATAATAAATCATTCATCTGGAAAAGCACTTTCTACACAAAAAAAGTACCCTTTACAGTATCTTCCGCGAAACGAACTTGCAGCATCAAAAGTATCCCTCAGCAAAATTTCACTAATTTTGCCCAATTTTTTAGGAAGTTGCAGTACCTTTTTCAATGTACAATTTCATTTGGAATAATAATTCCTAAAAGGCCAATATTCAGCATGTTTATTCTGGATTTGCTTGAAAATTCTCCGGGTCCTCTGATTGTGCGTCAGTCATAGCGGCCACATTCCCGAAACCATATTCAAACCCATAAATCAATATCAAAAAATCATCTACCAAGCTAAACTAATTTTATGGATATAATATAATTAACTTATAGTTTTAATTCTTTCGCGTGTGAAGTTCTCCGCATCTGAACAAAACTCCATTTATATCGCATATGAAGGCTTCATTCACATATTTTATGAGATCTAGATTATCACGGGTATTGATTTTTTTGCATGTTCTCTAAGGACGTCTTACACGAACTTTAAAGGATTATTTATGCTTATAAACAATTTGTTTGAATAAAACTTTACGAAAATATTTTGTTCAATATCCATTAACACATTTATATCGTATTTGGGCTGCTACTCACTCGTACTTCACAAAAAGTGTATGCGTGTCATGACAAAATCTAAAACCCGAAATGGCACACTTTCAGTTTTTGCCATAAAAAAAGCCAACAAAACGAATAATCGAAAAATAGTTGAAAAAAAAAATTTAGTTCAAATATAATAAACAAACAAAAAATAATATAATGAATATGTATTTGAATTTTACAAGAAAAAATTTAGAAAACACACGAAAGAAAAGTGCTGCAGTAGCGACATGAACTATAAAATTCTCATTTGCAAATTTATCGTCGCATATGAAAACAAACAAATCTTTTCTCTTAGTGCAAATAATGTCGCGAATTGACAAGGAACCATTATATGCGGCATTTTTTAACAAACATAAAGAATTATTTGTGACAAATATTGTGCGAATTTTTGTTTTCGTTTTTACTTTTTATATTAATTCATTGGTACTACTTCAGCGGTGACTTTAATTTTGTTTTTAATTCTTTGAAACTTGGGTTGCAGGTGAAAGTTGTGTGTGAATAATTTGATATTGTCGCTTTTGGGCGAAATTATCACATATGTCACAAATCTAATTTCGCAGCTGAAATACATTAGAACAATAATGAAATTGTAGTTGGTAAAGTTTCTGTCACGGCGGATCAATGCTGGAACCAAATAAAACTTGTTGTGTGTGGGGTATTAATAAAGTTTTTCATTTCATTGAAGACGACTCATAGTAGATGAATTCAGCTCCGAAAAAAAGAGAGAGTACATGCAGAAGGGTAGAAAAGTTTTTCAGGTACATATGATACCACGACTGGACTCTGATAGTACTTTTAAAGTATTTTCACGAAACAGTCGAGTTTGGAAAAGGGATAATATAGAAGTGGCCTTTGATACCAGGGTTTACTCTGATGGATCAAAAATCATTATCGGAGTCGGTTCTGGCACTATCTTGGCACAGAGCACTTGCTCCGCCTTCCCAATGGGGCAAGCGTATGAGTATTTCAGGCGGATATACTGACCATTCTAGAAGCGGGAAAGGTACTGACAGATAGGAACGATAGGTTATATCGTCAGAGGGTTGGTGCACAAACTTGTCTTTCGTAAGGTCATTAATATGATGCGGACTTGCTACAAAGCACGATTCTGCTTATATACAGAAACCGCATACCTATCTCCGTACTCATCACAGTGCTGACGGGCCACTATGTGATACGCAGATAGGCTATGCAGCTGCGGCTCCCTTATAATGCGTGGTGCCGTAGTTGCCGTGGGGCAGATAGGTAGGATATGGGTTTCCATCTTATATGCGAATGCCCAGCATGGTGTTCTTCGAGTCATAATAATCAGAGCAAGCACTTGTTGGATGACCTGGCGGTGTTGTCAGAGATCATTCTAGGTAACGTTAACAGATATCTACAGGGTGGATCTAGTACCATTAATGGGACTTTGCCTTGAGTCTTGACATTGACTCCGATGATGAATGGTTATCGTCAAAACGGGATCTTTGAATTCTGCTTTCAAGTAAAACAAATCAATATATGAAACTTCATCGACGTTCTGTGGAATAGATTTGTACCAGAAATAGAATTACTGGAGTTGTTACCACATGAATCTCAAAAAGTGGCAGAGGCGATTGATAAGCTGAATGAGTGTATTAGTAGTAGGTCGCGGAAATTTATAGTATTACCAAACGGAGATCAAAATCAAGAAAGAAGAATATTTAAGAAGAATATATTTACATACGCATGAATGAATTTGCGACGATAGTGACTGTTATGTGTAAATGTCCAGCATAGACTGTCATTGGATTAGCTAATAAGGATTTAGAGATGATAGGGATGGTATGGACCGTAGGGTAACTGAAGACAAAAGAAAGCCCAAAAGTTTCTAGAGAAGTAGGGATCAGCATTGGCAAACCTTCTGCATACATAATTAGGAAGTCGGTCCTATGGGTTACCTTTTTTTATAAATGTGGATATGTAGCATAGAAAGAAACGCATAGTGGACCAAACGCTGAATCTCATGCGAAATTAGTATAAAAAGAAATCCGATTTTCAAATTTACCCTGGCGACCACCTAAAAGTTGGTCAGAAGCAAACTGGTTATGCTGGAAGTTACACCTGATTCATACACGAAAATTTTTCTGAGGGAAGGATAGAGAAACGAATACATACTGTATCTGTCTTTCTCGCAGCTAAACCAAGTTTTGAGTAAGAATAATATACGTGTGGGAACCAGGTATTATCGGCACATTCATATTAGACAATTTCTTTTAATGTCAGTGTTGCGAACTATGTAGGTGCCTTTAACACCGTTTTTAGTGCCTTTGAAAATTTTCAACGCATCCTGTTCTTTTAATTTTATATTTATTCATATGTAAATTTAAATTTTAAGTAAGATGATTTTGGCCAAACTAAGGACACCTACAAGTTTTTTACACTCTGCGTACTGATTTGTATCATACTCTAGCGCTATATGTGCTTAACCTGCACATTTTCAAGGACAATATTATGAAAATCCAACTCACCAGTGTAGAGGGATTGTCTAGTCCTTGTGTCCCCGCCACCTTTGAAAAAAATCCAAACTTACGCTAAGCAATTCCTCCTTTAAGTTTCTATTAAAATCGGACTGCCCGTTTAGAAACTGTGTATTTATTTCCATTTTTATAAATGCCCCGCTGTGGGATGTGTTAAATAAAGTTTAATAAAAGTGGTTATAAGAAATATTTTCTTCAATTTCTTGAGAGGAGTACTGGTCAAATTGGAGAAATTTCATATTTTAGACTTCCACAGCAATATTTTCTTACTAAGTACTCCCTGGAGAACTATTTCTCATAGTACAGGCCAATTTCAGGTTCTCCAATATGACTATTATTCTTCCCAAGATAATATAAGCAATAAATTCTGAAATTATTTCACCAGCCACTCTCTTTTTCTCCAATATAACAACTAATTTTTACAGGAAATTCTCATTTATGAACAGCAATTTTCTTATTATTATGCCCCATCATTACGATACCATTAGGTCCTTCATGAACCATATTTCTCACATAATTATTATGGACATGGTCGATGTTCGTCTCCTTAATAAGCCAAGTATAATATGCGATTTCTGTTAATTGATTAACAGAGTTCTGAAATTGGCCTTGCTACAAAATTTGGGTTTTGTCTCTGCTAGTTCCAAGACATATGTACGTATATAATATCTTCTGGTCGATTAACTAAGTTGTGCTCGGTAATATAATCTATGTACTAAGTAATCTTATATTAAGGGGAATATTTAAAACGTCACAGATTCAAACACAATAGTTACGAAATTAATTCTTTTTATTGATTTCTTCGCACAATTGACGAAATTAATTTTTACATTAAAAATTAATATGTGTTATATTTTTTTGGCTATATTGGACTTAAAACTAACTTTTTTTATTTAAATTTTTAAACAATATACTACATTATAGAAGCATTGAAAATGTTATTCCTTTTCAGTGCTCAGCAGAAACAACATACTGGATTACCTAAGGCAATGGTTAATGAAATGACCGATCCTATTACCAAATCGAACCCTAAATTACTGTATAAGACGATTCTTTTTATTTTGTTAGCATCATTGGTTGTTCTTACCTTCTTTTTTTGAATTTATAAGAAGAGATGTAAAAAGCTGGTTCTTTGGTGCTCCTATTCTTCTTTGTTGATAAGAAAATTCTTTTCTGCTCTTGTTATTTTATTTGCACTCGTATTTCTTCTCCGCAAATTTAAATGTCAAAAAAACACGCTTTTTATTTATTATTACCCAATGAATGATTATTTATGTATGTGTTGCACACAATCGTACACCATTATTATTTTTATTTATTGATTTTTTCAACTTTTTATATAATATTTCATTTAACACTTTGATTGATTACTTCACAAGCCGCTCTAGAAAATGACTAAAATGCTTAAAAAGGAACATATAAGGATTATATTTATTCATGTATACTTTATGTAACAATGATAAATACACAAAAAGTGGCTAAAAGAAAAATTAATACATAAAAATAGGACCAATAATAAACACACTGAAACAATTTTATTAAACTTGATTTTTTTTCTTGTTTTGTTCAAACCAGTCATTTGCCACAAACAACTTCCAACACAAGTTGCCAAATATTTATTTATTTATTAAACCAACAACAAGTCAACCAGGCAGTCAGCCAAGCAACCATTCAAGAGCCAACCACCTTCGTCACCATGAATTACGGACTGACTAGCGCGTTCATTGTTCATGTTGCAGAGCGATATTTACCACAGAGTACT
This sequence comes from Germaria angustata, assembly GCA_963681545.1. NCBI lineage: Eukaryota > Metazoa > Arthropoda > Insecta > Diptera > Tachinidae > Germaria > Germaria angustata. The sequence continues at coordinate 81,536,747 of OY812999.1, read as the reverse complement.
CAACCAGAGTACTCAACTTTGACGTATAAAAAGGGTCCGAATCATATTTTGCATAAACTGTATAACGTGCATAAAGTTTGTGTGAAGAGATATCTATATAAAAACAACTAGATTAGCTCTCCCTTTCACACAAACTTTATGCATGTTTACAAAGTTGTCGAGTCTAGTTCTAGTTTATGATATTTACAAACTAAAAATAAGAGTATTTCTGGTACGCGACACCATTCATTCTACTCGGCTCTACTCACCATGTGCATGGAATACGCTCATATGGTTATTAAATAACCATTATATATAGAGAGTAAAATTATCAAAATAACAGGGGAAGGAGTCCCTATGAAGGAACATTTAATTTCTTATCCTTCATAATTAAAAGAGGAAAAGGTGTATTGATTACATTCCATCTTTTTTTAAAATATCTTTATTATACAGTGGTCACTGCTGCTACGAAAGTAAGAGAAAAAACTTTTAAACCGTCTAGATTTTCAAAGAAAAACTCCAAAATATCTTCAAACAAAAATTATATACATATTCTTGAAATAAAAAACGGCATTTTATGGAATTAAAATAATTTTTATTTTTATAAAGAGTTCGTTTTAAAAATAACTGGGCATTTCGTAAGCCATTATAGTACTGCATCATAGTATTTCGTCGACGGTTGATGAATACATATATTTTCTTCTTAGTACGTAGGAGATTTTGAGCATTTCTACTAGATTTCCCATACAAAAAGCACTACATTTTGACAAATCTCACGAAATTTTGCAAGTACCCAGCGATATAACCGTGAACTTGTACTAAAAAATACTGCTCTGTATAAGCATCTTACTTCATAACACGCTGTCCACATTTGCAATTTTGTTGCAGCAATTCTTGGTTGTTTTAGGTGAGAGAGGTAAGAAGCTTGGGGAGGGGTACAGAGTTTCATGTTCTCTGCAATTCTCTTTTGCTTTGAAATTCTTACTATTCAACTTGATGTTTGGTGTTGTTGTATTTGACGATTTATATACGGTTTATACAAAAAATGCAATACCAGATTTTTTTTCTAATGTGGACACTAAAGCAATTCCAAAGCAGAATTTTAAAGAATTGAATGCAACAAAATTGCAGTGTGGACGGCGTGTAAGGTATACGCAACACCTGCTTTATATTTCAGATTTCTAATATCAATATGTTGTTTTTTGACAATTTGAAAGCAAAATGTCAATCAGCTGTTTTATTATAACAATGAAATCTTGAAAATAGTCTAATGGTGAAAACGATTTTGTTAAAGATTTCAATTCAAATCTACTAGATTCCAGTGGGGTGTAAATGCACCATTAAGAGAAGGTTGTTTCATCTAACAAACCAAGAGCGAAAAAGTTGAATTTGTTCCAAAGGAACAGCTTTTAAATTACATCCACAAATCCATTGGAGCATTATTCGACAATTTTTTAGTTACATTAAAACAGTATTTTTCTTAAGTTTTTAATTAAAAATATAGTAATTTTGACTTTGCTGCACAATCGCCTCTTGGACGATTTTTTGTACAGAAAGGCAAAAAAAAATCTGTCATCGTAATTGTAATAATAGGTTAGGTTAGGTTATGTTAGGTTGATTGCAGGGGTGTGATAAGCCCATGTCATACGACATACACTTAACCCAGTGAAGGCTTGTTGTGCGCTCCCTTTAATTATTAAACACAAACTGCCAGAATTCTGCGCCAGGATTCGAACCTGGGACCTTCGGACTACGAGTCTAGTACACTACCTACTAGTCTACGAAGGTCAGTATTGTAATAATATGTCTGTGCCTATTCTCGATTATGTAAATTTAAAATTGCCTGGTCTTGAAACCGCCATGTCTGCCCATATCATAAGTCCTGACAGATACAATTTGATAAGAAGTAAATAAACAATCCGCCAGAACTCGTGAAAAATAAATTTATCCGACGAAGGAATGTTTTGCCAACTGCTAAGCAAACGTTTAAGACATTTGCACCACTTTTGTGCAATTAAGTTAGATTTTTCAAATGAAAATGATGTATAACTGTCAGATAAACAAGGAAAATGTGTAGGTATACAAACTGGATTTAAAATAATAATGAAAAATCATAATAAATAAAAAAATTATGCCATTTCCATGATATTTGTGGCAGTTTCAAAATGTCAAAACTTTTGAGCATCTATCTTAAATGTGCAGGTATGTGTATGAGGTGCACTTAAAGAAGAAAAAGAGTGTGAGAATAGAAAGAGAAAATGGAGGTTTGGTGTAGTTATATAAAATTCTCTTAAAGAAAAGGCAGCTAAATATTAAACTGCTGAATTACATAAGAAAAAACTATTGGCAAATTTCGATTTTTAATAGCAAATATGTACCTTATAGTAGCTTGATATGGCCATATTTTACAACAGGGATAGGCAAAAATACATATAAACATTTTGTTTGCGCTCACAAACACACATAAAGAATCAGTGTCACCAGATCTGACATTTTCATGTCATACCTAAATTTGAAATCTTAAATCTCCATTCCCTCATAAAAATTTTGTTCATAAGAACTAGTATTTCCTCAGGTTAATTTCATATGAATTTCTGGGGATCTCACTTTTTGCATATGGCAACGCTAATTTCTAACAACAAGCATAACACGTCCATCTTGTTTTAGTGCTCGAGTGAGACTGATTTATGCTTTTTATTTCTCTGCAATACGTGTGCACATGTACACGATGTAAGAGCGCAAGCATTGGCGCGGCGCCCTTGTTTTGCCTATCCCTGTTTTACAACAACCAAGTCTACTCTACTTTGCATGTTGAAAATAGTTTGTAATTCAGTGAAAGGCATTAGAAAAGAAAAATCCGCAATAACAAGCCATTGTGGAAGTGTTTGGAATTGATTTTTCTGCGTTTAATCTCCGCATTTTCACGACTTCTTTGGAAGCTCTCTGGAAGTACCTATGAATTTATGTGAATAAAAATTAATTGTAATAAAGAAGAATTACCTACTTTGCACAGTGGGACATATAACTTTTAAAACAATTCCTAAAAATCGTCTTTTCTTAAGATCAACGAAGAGATCGCCTTGCACTGAGAATCATTAGACATGATTCAAATTCGCAGATCACAAATTTTGGATCCTATACACTTTTTTATTAGAAAAATGTATTTTGCATAAACGGCTTCCCTTTGAAGCGGATTTTCTTTTTAGCGAATTAATTAGCCTAAAATAAAGGTTGTTCAATTTTTGGATTCAACGGCATACCCTTATTCGATTTAGATTGTATTAAAAGTACGTGCAGAGGAAAAATTGGATGAGAAAAAGTTAGACTTCCTCTAGCCCTAATCTTCGCTAATTTTAGACTTTTACAAGAATTGTTAAGAGGCACATATTATAATATAAGAACATCAGTAAGTTCATTTAGAGTAAAAATTTTGCTGAAAAAAACTTTAATAGGAACATGTGTACATTCAATTGAGAAAAATCAGAAGGTATAAGATCTGTTAAGTAAAAAAATATATAGATATATGGGGAACTTAACAAAAAAAAGTTAATAGTCATTTGAGAAAATCCTCAAAATGACGTGAATTCGCAATGTTTAGCATCTCTGACAATGGTACAAATTTTTACGCTCTCCTTTTGTTCCGAAATTATAAATTTAATTTACATTGAATGAGTTGCGCACCCTGCAACTAGCACAAACAGAGATCTTAAAGCAAATTTTAACTATAGCAAGGTTGGGTCAGAATAGGGTTACGATATTACGTAACTACATATGCTCTGGCGGAGTCCATGTGTCTATATGAGATCTAACCGACTTGAGGGAACGTATATAAATTTAAGTGAAAGCGCTATTTGGCCTTCTTGGCTCTTTTTAACGACATAAAACCGAATTTACTCGTATGTGATGGTTAACAGAAATAACTCCTCATAAATTGTTTCATTTGTTGAGACTACGTACGTTATTTCACAATATAAAGAGAGATATTTCACGTAGTTGTGTCAATATTGCTCCGTCAAAGTATTTAATACCCCCGTTTAACGAAGTATCATAGCAATTACATGCAAATGTGTATTTTTACCATCTGTAACGAATCAATACTTGTCATTATTACTCCTTCTCCGCCCTCACTGTTGCCCTTCTGGTTGGCGAACGCAACAAGACAAAAGCTCAATGTAAGATACAACTATGTATGTATTTGTGGATATACATACATATACCAGAGTGATTTATGTGAATATGTGTCCGTATGCCCGTACGTATTGCATGCCGAGTATCTAAGTTTTCTTTCGTCTAAATTGAGGCTAATCCATTTTTTAAGATGCTATTTTTCTCTGACCGTAATGTATTGCAACAATCTACAAATAATTAGCAGCAAAGCAAAGTACAAGTACAAAATTTAAAAGAAAAGAAGAAACCGTTGGTAACGGGTGGTTCAAATATAAAAAAAGATGTGTCAACACGGTAATGAGCTGTGAGAGATGGTATGACGTATTTTCCATTTCTGGCCATAAAGAGCAGTATTTTCTAAAAATAATATGCAAAGGATCACTTTACGTGGATGCGTTTAGTTTTCGACAATGGCGTGTGGGTTCACAAATGATAAGGAATGATGCCCTTTCAGCCAAATTCCATGTCCGATTGTTTTACAATATTTTCTAACTTTGTTCAATCGTAAAGCCCACGGAGGTGTGTTACTGACAGATAGTAAATATATTGAACAGAAAAAAATCTAAAAATGTCAAAATAACATAGGATTTAAAAATATACTTGTTTTGTGGACCACCCTTTATGTTTGGATGTATATTATAATACATGAAATGAATTACACACACGAAAATACATTTTCTAAGGTTGATTGGCAGCAAACAAACTAAAAGGTTTTTAGGAAAACAAACAAATGTTTTATTTATTTCATTTTTCGACTTGCAACTTGGCGCCTGGTATGTGTGCATGGAAGCAAGTGAACTACTCGTATTATGGGAACAATTTTAATTATTATAATATTTTTTAAAGTGAAATTTTAAAGAATTTAAACAAGAATCTATGCGTAGGATGAAGTGATGATGATGTGTGCATTCTCTTGCATAAAGAAATTATGTGGAGACATACAAAAAGATTTAAATACATTTGATTATTCAATAAAAATTGTGCAAGAAGAAAATTTATATGTACGAATAAATATGCGCACGTTTCAATATCATAAATTTAATATTGCATTTCATATTCTATTCTTACATACATGTATTGGGCTTTCTTATCGATTTCAAGATATTAAAAAACAAATTGCCTGAAGAAGATTCGTGGTCATATTGGAAAAGTGGAGAGGAGCTGGTACTACACACTATATAGAGACGGTGGTCCATGGAGTGCTTAAATGGAATATACTAGTGGGATATCAGAATTAAAAAAAAAAAATTTAAACCGCATTTATTAAGCTTCCAAGGTTTTTTCAGATATTCCACTATTACATTACATTTAAGCACTACCAGGACCACTATTTCAATATAGTGTGTTGTACCAGCCCATCTCCTTTTTTCCAACATGAAATTATATTTTTTAATTGAATTTTATTGTTGCTCTAAGATGTATTTACCCTTCCGCATTGAAACAGCTTCATTAAGAAATTCTTGGGGCATGTTTCCCGCTATAGGATGTTTTTTGATCCTTGTCGTAGTACCTATATTTCGACTTCCAAATGAACCTAGTCCAATTTAGGATTTCTGTTAACTGCTTAACAGAGCTCAGTTAACTGCGAAATCGGCATTGCTAAAAAATGTGGTTTTTGTCTGTACTAACACATGGGAAAAATAGCATATTTTTATCTGTTGAATTGAACATCGCTCCTTTAACGCAATATCACAAACTAGTCGAACTTGTCGAAGAATGCGATTAACGTTCTTTAAGTGCTGGCTTGAATATCGCTACTTTTTGGTATAACTTCTAATTTTTTTCTACACATAGAAAGGATATTGAGGAGTACGTTTGCCTTAATAAAATTTTAAATTGATTTATCGTTTTATTATCAAAACCTTTCATTCGGTATATTTTACCCAATTAATCACTTGAACAATTAGAGTTTTAAAAGTTTATTGCTTGTTGTAGGTTTATCTATTCATATATCCAAATCATTAGTGAACATCCACCGGTTTGTAAGCATTCAAACTCATATGTTTATACAAAAACCTGCAAATACAACATGAGAATTCTGTCATATAAGAAAATTACAAAATATATTTTCAAAGTAGGCCTAGAATGTCTTAATACCAACTGCCAACAAACAATTTATATTCGATATGAATTGTTACATCACACCGTGATTTCTTAATAAGTCGTATTATTCCGTAAATGTTTTTTATCTCTATTGCTTTTGGTTTAGGAATTATTTCAAAGGTTTATCCTTTACTGCACCAAAATGCTTACGTCAACTATTACGTTTGAATGGTTTCAGAACTCCAGGAAATTTCTGCATGTATCTAATTGCTTTCATTCACCTCCTTGCATTTTTCCTTTAGGAAAATTCTTTCCTCATCTTTTGGTTTTCCCTTGACTTGTACACAGTTTCAAATTTAATATAAACGGTAACAAATCATCGTTTTAAAATAAGTTATCAAATGAGAAATAACGTTATTATTTTGCTACGTTTCCATTCATGTGCCTACGTAATGAATTGTTATTAAACGAAAGTATACAATTCAATAAAATATAAAATTATCCTCTGAGAGTGTCGTTACACTGTGAACGTATAAGACCCGCTCTTATTGCTTGTGGGGTTAAAAAAAATTGATGAGTGACGAACAGTTAAATTCAAAGTGCGATGAAATTAAAATATAAATATAAGAAAATTCATTAGTCGTTTTATTCAAATGAAGCCCCATGCATTGTATCGAGGTTACATTAATAAACATATTTTAAAGTTTCTTTTACGCATCAATATAATTTTTTTAATATTAATTAATATTTGCTAGAAAATGGATTCCGAAATGAGTTGACTTTTCTGTGTGTGGGTTGTGTGTCATTTGTTTTCTTTTCTCTACAAAAGTGTTGATTAATTAAAAACTGTGTTGACCTGCTTTAGTTTGTAACTGTAAGTGGTAAATAGTATTTAGTCCATTTTCGTTATATTTCGACATCATTTTGTGTCTTTTTTATTCAAACAAAGAAATATATATTTTAGTAGAAATAAATTTGAATAAACATAAGCAAAAATCACTTTACATGCATATAGAAACAAAATAAAACAAAGAAAAAAAATTGTGGAAAGAGATAAATTGCAAACAGTGCATAACGACTTCCATAGACACTATAGTACTTAATCTGTTTAAATAATACATCAGTTAACGAGAAAAGAATTTAATTATATCATTTTCTGAATTATTTTTGCCTTGTAGGGGGGCGGCTACTGTATATTTCCATTCGAAAAGTAAAACTCTTCGAATACAATTTCCGTATCGAAAGGCAAGCCGTACTCCGTTATTCGATCGAAACGATGACAGATCAAAACAGCAGCTTTTTGTAGCCAGGTTGCGCAACGATTTCTGTGCGAAATGAACCGTTTTGTGAGAGAAAGACTCTCGTGAAATCAAGCAGAGGGACGAAGCATTTCCGTTCTCGCGGGACGATATCACAATAAAGTCTTCAAACATTTCTATAAACTACAGAAGAATTAGAAAACACAATAGCAGAGGAATGGACAAATTCTATGATACATGATGTTATGTTAGAGTTCTGGAAGCAAATTTAGAATCATCACTTCATGAAGTTCTAACCGATTCGTGTATAGAAAATTATGGTTTAGTCTCCACCAGAGCCTGCTGTAAAAAAGAAGAAATTTGAAGTTTTAGGCTGTCTATTCCACCTGTTATCAATGACAGTCGTTTTCGGCTCTCGAAAGGGATTTTATTTTTCGATAAAGTAAAAAAAAATCCGCGTTTTTGTAACAAACATTAGGAAATCGTACTATGCAGTACGAATCGTTATAATTCGTACATTTTGTTTCCAATCGAAATACGCGGTGAAGCCTGAAAAATATGGTCCGAACTATTTTAAAAAACGTTTGATCTCTGAAGATAATTTCGGGGATATGTGTGTGACCTTCCTTTGGAAGAGTTCTCGTATTCATATCAGCAAAAAATAGGATCTCATCAAGCGACTAAAAGACTACTTCAGGGGCACCGTAAGGCTCCGTTCTTTATCCTTCTCTATATATCTCAATGATCATTCCTGTCAAACTAATTTTGTAATTCTGAGTGATATTGAGGAAGTAGAAGCTCTTGACATTCGTGGCATGAAAATCCAGTGTGATGTTCGATGGACTCAGCATATGTTTCATGTCTTGAGAGAAGCATTCAAGTGCCTCCATCAATTTTTAAGATTGCATCCATCTGATCTCCTCACAATTCATATTATTTATATCCGACAGAAAGTTGAGTGCAACTCTAAATTATGGGCTGGTGCCTCAAAGTATATTTTGAAGTTACTCGAAAGTGTACAGGAGAGGGCGAAGAAGCTGAACAGTGTAGCCAACTCTGAAATGACCCAGTGGATTCGGGTGTGCGTCGGTTTTTTATCGTTACTACAATGGAATGTGTTCTAATGAAATTAGGGACATTTAATACAGAGAAAATTTGGTCTTTTTTATATGTTGAGTGATGTCCCAGGAATCGTCTCCCCGTTCACTTTCAGAGTAGAAAAAGAGTCTAATACATACAACTTAATGTATATTGTTTTCTGGCATGAATAAAATGCAAGTCTTCGAACAGCATGATTGTATGACCAAAGTGTGGTTAAAAAGCCAAGATTCTGACTGCATCCGCCATGGACCCCTTGTAAGGAGCTGTCTAACCTAAGACCAGAACACGCTGAAGCTATGGATTCAATGATTCTTAATGACATTGATATTGAAACGATAACCACCACATGAGTCACGTAAGGATCTCACTAGTGAACAGTCCAGGACTGACTCCATACATGGATTATTGTATATTTCTCAAGTATCAACAAATTTTTTTATTAGTATTAGTTCCTGCTGTATTACGATGGATTTTAGTTAATGAGTGAAAATCCCTCCAATATACGATGCAATCACATCCATTTGTCAGGATCACAGCATGTAGATCCAACATATTATTTTTGTATATAATGTTTTCATAGAAGTGATTATTAACTACTTCTATACTTGTTGTTAGAAAAGGAATTCAAAATCAATTTCACTGTATATTAAGCTTTTTGTAATATACAGGTATGACATACCTTGTTTCTATGTACATATACATACTTCGTTTATTTCTTCCATTGGTACAATCCGTGCAAGTTTGTGTTCGGCCTTAGTGTTTTCGGAATTTTACTTTTAATCTTAAGTACTTTTTTATATTTCCATTAAGCTTTTTGAGGAAATTCAGAAACTCAGTTCTGGAATTTAATCCCTTAGTAACATAAAAATTTTACAAAGTCGAGAGCGTTACTTAATTTACTTGTCATATATAGTGTAGGGTGAAAAAATATACTAAATAACAAATAAACTCAACCACAAAGAATAGAGATTCGAATAACCAGAGCAAATCAGACACGTAACAATATATTGCAATTACAAAAACAACTATTCCTACTTAGTAAATACGACACCATGAAGGTGCAATAGATAGTGGCGACAACAATAAAACGGTTTGTTTTCTGCTCACAATGTGGAAGAGATAGAAAGCTAAAGTAAAATAACCCTCAAAGCAAATAGTACTCTAAAAGTACGTGTACAGGTACTTAATAAGAAAAAAAGTAATGCATGACTTTTTATAATGGGTGGTCCAAATACAAGTATCTTTTTAAATCATATGTTATTTTGGCGCTAATAGATTTTCTTTGTCCGAAATATTAACTATCAGTCAGTATCATACCACCACATGCCAAAGTGAATCGCTTTACGCTTGAACGACGTGGAATATATTGGAAAACAACAGAACATCGAATTTGGCTGAAAAATCATATTTTCTGACGAGGCGCACTTTCACCTCGGAACAATAAACGAAATTGGCGAGAAGCAAATGCATACACAGAAAGATATATTTTGGTGTGGATTTGGCACATTTTTTCGAAAATACTGCTGCAAACGCTCTTTCAGTCAACTGTGAGCGCTATATAGCCATAGCTTATTTAAGCTATGAAGTCGGATAATCGATGGTTTTCGCAGGATTGGGCACCATTTCACACAGTTCATCACCATGTTATTGGGACCACAGTCCTCAAAAATGAGGGGAACAAAAATAACATTTGTTCATATTTACACATGCATGTGACTTTTTTTTATTAATATTTTACTATTTCTATATAAATAAGCCTTTGCATTAAAATTTTAATACAAATATTTTTAACCTAGTTAAATTAAAAAAGGAAAATATAGTCGAAAAATTATCGGAAAAAAGTTAAAAGAACGAGTTGATGTAAATAGTTGTAGTTTTTTGTTGTGGTATGAAAGGTTTATAGTTAAAACTCAAGTATGATGCCCTCTTCATAGCAGGGCATCATGCTTAAGAATCGCAATATGCAGCATCATGCATTTCACCCAAAGGGCAATTAATTGTATATAAAGGCGTAAAAAGAAAAAACAAAAAAGAGGCAAGTCAATTATAATTGTTTGTTGTGTTGTGTTTGTACAAGAGCTTTCTAGAGCTATTAATACTTATGTGTTTTTGTTGATTACAAATAGAAAAATATGATTGAGTTCTGTTTGGATTCTCATTTAGCATTTGTAGCCTGTGGCATAAGTATACGAGCTTAAATGCGTTTCAATCCTGATTTGACCAAAAGGGTATTTATGGTTTGGTTAGCGCTAATGAAATGCAGGCATACACCTAGCTAATCCAACAACAAACAATAAAATATGACAATTAATTTATTTAATGTTTTTTTGCAGAGAAAATGGTTTTATATTAAAATTGAATTGGTTATTTGCCACTATGTATGGACTACACTTCTGAAAAATATTCAAACTTGCAAATACTCACGATATCTTTTTCCTTATGCGAGAGTAATTGTATTGTTTTGTTACTGCAGAAAATAATTTTATTCAGGCGTACTTATAGAAATATGTACGTATTTATTCGTAAGTAAATTATTTTAATACGAGAAGTTTTTTCGAATTTGCGAACAGAATTTCAGAGATTTGTTGAAGTAAACCATATTTTAAAACGAAATGTCAACTTAACTTCCTAGGAAGTTGGAAAAATGCACTACTAGTGGATTTGTGGAAGTAATGGGAATATCGTTCCTCAGAAATGACTTAGGTGGGTACCGTAAGTTATACGGAAAAAAGTACTTTTTTAAAACTATTTAGTCCATCTCAGCAATACATGACAAGATGCTGATGTTGATGTTGTCGTTGATGTTGGTTAATGTTAAATTGAGAGCTGAAAATATAGACAGACATAAACATGGCCAGACAGCAAAATGCATTTTTTTTAAAGTTGGTTGGGTTGGTAGAGTACATGCATTGTTGGTTGGTAGTTTGAGCGGCTGCTTGTTTGGTTGATGGGTTAACTTATCTTTATTATATTTTACGTTTCACTGTATTCGAAGAAATGTGTAACTTAATAGCAATAAAATTTAAAATATAATAAAGAATTGAGAAATTATGGTTGGTGTTGGCGTTGGCGTTGCTAATTGTTATAATTATTATTTTTTGCAATAGAAACGTCAATAATTATACTGAAACAATAACAATTTTTTTACCAGGTTAAAATGCCCTTATGTAGGTATACATGTTGACACAAAATAATTATTTTTCAATATTTTTTTAATATCCTTCTCGTAGGTATTAAACGAGGACATGTTTGTGATTGCCCTTTTACTTTTCATTCTGCATTTATTGGTGCAGCGTTCTCGTTGTGTTTAATTTCCAATTTATTGATTTTTTTATTGGTTTTAGAAAATTTTTTATACAACTTTCATTCTTAATTCTGTGATAAACTTGTTTGTAACAAACACATGCACTGCAACAATTCACATACTTGTCTACTGTATGTATGGATGTTAAGCTATAGATACTAATTTAAACACTGGCACAAAAATATACATACATATGTGTATGTAAGTATATGCACATATGTACATACATATTTACATACATTCTTAACTATACAGGTGACTGACCTTTTATGTACGTGTGGTAACAGCCATAATAAAACAACGTTCACAATTTTTTGCACAAATCTTAAAATTGAAATGAATTATTCTTCTGCTTTTTGCAATTTTCGTTGGTTTTTGTTGTTGCTGCTTGTGTAATTGATTTAAAGATGGATGGTTAGATATAAAACAAAGCAAACAACGTTTTTCATAAATTAATGCATACACGTTGATATTTGTATTCACTTGTATTCTATGTTGTTAAAATTTTGTTCTTGTTGTTGTTAAATTACCTTTAATATACATATTTCGATCACACACATTAATTCACTTGGAATTCTTTTGTAAATCTCATACCGAAAAGCAATGAAAAAATGATTCAGACAGATTATTTTTTTTGTTGTTGTTTTTAAACATAATACATACTACATGTGTATGTATGTGCACACAAGTACTTATTTTCCTAATTTCATTTCCCTTTTCCCGATTACGCGACCGAATAGCTGAGTTAACACCAACAAACTGACTGTTTCATTTCCAACATTATGTTTTCCTCTTCGAGCAACCTCAGAGGAAAGAGAATGTATTAAAACAATTTAAGAGAAACTGTAAATTGTTAAGTCTTCATATAAACAAACAAAATTAAAATACTTTGAAACAGTGATGTCAACCGTACGTTAATAACCATATTGCACGTTAATGTTGACCTCTAAACAGTAGGCCTTAATATTAATATTAACATTTTCTTTTTAATTTTTGAGTGTGAGACCCATAATGTTTCTGATAAAAACAACAAACAAAAAGTAAGTTCTGGCGTGAATATAGTTGAATTGATGATCCCTTAAACAGATAGTATTTGACACTTATGTTTCCATTATATACAAATTTATATTTGGAAATGCAAAGTGGAGAGGCTAAAATCCATATTTTGTTATACAAAAATAAATATAGATAAATAATATAGTTGACATTCTAAACAAACCTATTGACTCTAAGCATATAGACGGCAATTTTTGGAAAGATTTTAATTTTGACTAAACAACATATATTCAGGCGGTAAATTAATCGCAAGTCTCTCAAATATAAATATTTCTGCATACGGATTAGCCGAAGTAAAAACTAATTGCAAGAATTTATGACACGAACCACTCAAAAAATAGAAAGGAGATTTCCTTTTGATTCAGATCAAACACAATTGTTAAAAAAAATTATGGATATAATAAGTCCCACCATGTTCCCAAACTCCATAATTCCTTTAGTTTTTCATAGCCAGAAGCTGTTCAAATTGGTGTATTTAATGAGATAGATAAGGCATTTAGGCTTATAAAGCAAATATTGGTGTATTTAATCAGATAGATAAGGCATTTAGGCTTATAAAGCAAATAAAAGGTGTTGATAAGAATGTCATTTTGCAGGTTTAAAAAAATATCTTCAATATAAAGATAGAGTATGACTCCAAATCTTAACAAACGAAAAATAAGAAGCAGGTTAAATGCTGATACACTTAAAGAACCTCTATAGACAAAAGCTTTATTAAATTCAATGAAAACCGTTTCTTATATATTAATGAAAAATGCACATCATCATTAAAAATTTATGCAATATAATTAAGCTCTAGAACTTATATAAACAGTCATAATCTACTTTTAGGCAAAAGCAATCAATATTATGAAACCAATTCTAATGTATGATGATAAGCTCTATATACTACCAACATGTATACATCGCTTTTACTGATATTGTAAATTTGAATTACATTATTTTATTATTTCTTGTTACTTCGTGTTTTTACTTTCTTTAAATAATATACTAAACTAAATATATATAAACCTGTAAATTATTATTAGTTTTGTAAAATAAAATCATACGTACAAAAAATTATTCAACTCAACTTTCTTAGAAATTAACCTTTTGGAAGTAATGTAAATGTCAATTCTGAAGACTGGTTTTCATTAATATTTAAGACGATATATTTTAATGGCCCTAAATGATTACTTTGATGATACTTTAGTTTGTTTTCTCATAATTGTACACTATCTGCTCGATGATGTTTAGTATATAAGCATATCACAATTCGAATAGGTATATCATCAGATCTATAATTTCTTCTTATATCCTACATTTGAAGACATCAATAAGAAATTTTGTGTAAAGATTAAGAAACAAAAAGGGATTTTTAATCGGGAGAGATAAGCTGTTGCACTTTTTGCTTCAAAGCAAAGCTTGTATTTGAAAACAGAATAAATTATTTCGACTAAAACTTAAGATTAAGATCTCTTTATATTTAAAAAATTAAAATTCCGATTTTGCATCAAGAAGAGATAAATATATCGCTTTGATGTATTTTATGCTCTATGGTGGAATTTAACATCACCATAGAATTAATATTCAAACAAAAAAACTTTTTATGGAAAACTTTCAACCCTATCTATCTATCCTTTAAAGATGCTAGCCATTCCCACTTATTTGGCCATAGGCCAAGTCCATTGGAGATTAGGGCGATGAGGCTCATAAGACACAGTGATGTATGCCTACGCTCTATCTGTAATCATGGGCCATATAAATAAGGAGGGATCAAAAAGACCGGTCCTTCGAAGTCTATTTTTAAGCTACTGGACCAAGTAAAGGAACGAGCTCCTTACAGATGTCTTTCCTCTCACTGACTCAAAGAGACTTTTATTTAAAATTTATTGTAAGAATTGAAAAGAACTGTATCTCTAAATACAAGTGGAGTTAATGTAGGCGAAGAAAACGGATCAAATTTGACGCTAGTGGGAATGCATTGCGCAGAATTTGATTATATCTTCAAAACGTAAAAATAGCAAGAATAAACACTTCATTACTAAGACCATAATTTCTATACCATTTGACAACACTGATATTACCACAAGTTATTGTTTGGAATCAGCTTTTTTCTCTTTCCCTCATAATTAGTAGAATGTATGCAATTGTCATTTACAGCTGGCAGTGCTTCATACAAAAACTGTTTTGTTTTTTGTTGTTTAGTAATTGTGCGCACACACACTTTGTTTTAGTTTTTATTTATGTAAATAAACAGGGGATAATAAACTTCAACCATACATACTTATATGCAAACATTAATCTATGTATGTTTGTTTAAATGTACTTGGTGACCTTAACCTCTTCAGTAAACATTTTTGTTTTGTTTATAGTTACAATAAAGAGCCAAAACTATTTCAATTATATTTTTTTTATCAAATAAACAAAATATATAAGCTTTTCCCGTTTAACCCCACTGGATAATTAAAAACATATGTAAAATATTTACATACTTGCAATTTGACGTCTTGCATTGCTCATGCTCAATGAAAGACAGGGATGCCAGATGAGACTGCGAGAAAATCGTGAATATCCCAATAAAAATATGAAATCTTTTTAGAATTGTAATAATGGTTTTACACGATATTTTTTTATATCTGGGCAAAAATCGAAACACACGTGACAGTGAAATACGTTGAAATTTTGCCTTTTGAAATCGATAACGAGTAATTGATGGAATAAATTCTCTCGAAACGTCAACTCTCGTATAAACAATATGAAAACTTCGTATCGCCTTGCAGTAATAAATTAGCTTCTATCTTCAAAAATGTTAGTAGTAATGATATGAAAAAACTTATTCTCCTGTTAGGACAAATATGAATAAAATAAACGGCAAGCAAAATAAACTCATGGCACAGCTTATGACTGACCCCCGAGCAATACAAAGTTAAACGTCTCCTATGCGAACCTAAAACCTTTTTGAAACCTAAATGTATTTGAATACATACTATATGTGACGTGCAAAATAGAAAGGGACCTAAGGGTAAAACCCGATTTTGTTCAGGAGAGCCATTTTAAAGATTTAAATACGTGTATCTTTGGTGTACCATTATTTTCATAAAACGCGCATATCTCTGGGAGAGAACACTTTTAAGGAATGGGATCGGTCTCATTCGATGCTCAGATGTTCAAAGAAAAAAAGTGATAATTGATTTTTTTTACCCTTAGATCCCTTTCTCTATACGCTGCCACATATGTACATACATACATATGTTATTTATTTATTCAATACAAGTGATTAGATTTTTTTATATACGCTGTATCAGACAGTGATAATGCTTTTGCTTCGCATAAGTCTTCGAGTGCACATAACATTTTCATCTTCTTTATAAAAAAAAAGACAAATAACATTTTCTACAAAATAGAAGTAGCAAAAAGCAAATAAATACATATTTAGTTTTTAATATGAGCCTTACGTTTACTTACGTTGTTGGTGGTAAATTTCGTATTTCTTTTTTTAGATTGTCTTAAGCATCATATTGATGTTTTTACTCCAGTAAAAAGCAACAACTCTTTTACGTTTTAAAATAAATTTCGATTCGAATGCTATCGCTTGCCTCCAATATTAAAATCATCGAGAGAGATATCTAACTACGTCCGGTTACTTACAATATTACGTTTAAATGAGGAACTATTGCAAATAGAGGTTTCTGGAGAGGAAAAAAGGGATATAATCTTAAGTAATAAATTGTAGAAGAGGAGCCACTGTAGTTGTCCCTATTCAGTCACTGGAATAACTTGTACCAGTTTTGAACAGTCAGTCTCACTATTATAAATTTTGTATTTATAGTAGTGAGCAGGATATAAGATTGTAAAATATTACTTTGCATTGGCGTTGCCCATGCCTCTGGACATATTTCATATGGAGAAAGAATTTTGAAAATCACGATAACCACAGATAACGAAAAAATCGATATAAATATATACAAAAACTCACAATAGTTCAATTTTATTTTAAAATTGAAATTTTAGTGAATTCAAAAAAAAATATAAGCGACTGAAAAAAGCTACAATAAAAACGCAACTTTTTTCAAAAAATATAAGTTCGAAAAATCGACTAAATACACTGCTAGAAGGTATATATGTATGTGACTCATAATTTTGAAAGTTTACATCAGGGATCATTTGAAGGGGTTTAATTTCCCCTCATTTTATTTCATTACTTTTATATAAAACTGCACGAGGGATATTTTTGGGTCACATTTTAACCCGCTAACTCTTCACGGTATGTGTCTTTTTGGATCCTTGGGGGAAAAACTTCTCTTCTGCGGCTTGCTAGTGGGCTAAAGTGTTCTATAAAAATATTAGTTATACATTTTATTATAGTTCCTCGAACCCACTAAAGCTCCAACTTTTGAACACCAAAAATATTAAGACAAATTAAAATGCACTAAAGGGTTAATTTCGAACGTATTCATATTAAATACCAAAACATCCTGCAAAACTGAATTTTATAAGACAAGTTTATTATTTAGTATTGAAACCATATCTAACATAGTCATTGTCTGCACTATTTTATATAAAACGTGCTGAATGACCGCAATATAATATACGCAGGATGCAAAACCTTAATTTAAGGTTACAACTACAACAACGAAAATAGAAACATCCACATAATCCATGTCCCAGTTTTCCAATATCCTTTGTGTATCTCCTTCAGGACAAAAACTATTATTTAATTAACAAAATAATTAAAAAAAACAATGTTGTATTTTTTATTATCAGTTCAATAATAATCTTTCGCCTGAAGAAGATACTCAAAGGATATTGAAACAATGATATATTAATAAATTTATAAAACTTTGTTTTGTTTGTTGTGGCTTTAGCTGTTCATATGCAGACATTTCATTGGTCCCTAAGACAAATCGTCAGTGAACTTTAAGCCGTTTGAATATCCCAAAATAATAATTTCAATATTAATTATAAAGCTTTTGGAAATAAAAAGATTTTAAGCTGGAATAACTACAATTGATAAGTAATTTATATAAAGTACTAGCGGGCCCGTTGCCTGCTTCGCACGGCAAAACGAAATAAGAAAAGTAACACACTTGTTTTTAATAAAGTTGGTTTACTCATCAAAAAATGCGAAGAAATTAATAAAATCGATTATGATAAGATCAATCACCAATGACGTCCAAAGAGAAAAGAGAAATGATAACAAATTGCTATTTGCATCACTCCGTGCAATGCTCTCCAATACACAAACGACCAAAATGTATTCAATACTAATGAATGCTGTATGCGGTACAAAAAATGCCTGCGGCAAAAACACACTCACTTCACATACGCACCGCACACACATGCGTTATCGGATTTTAACCAAACTTCATATAAACCATATATGGGCCACTGCCTACTCGCTCGACGCGTTTATGATTAGTTCGGCGACGTACATATACGGACTTGTTTTTATATATATAGATGTGTTATTTTTAATTATTATTTTTTAAGCACTCAGCCATAATTGCTTTACCATGTAAAATCAAATGCATCCAGCATGTGTATATTGTAACATCCAGCCACACGTACACGAATTTAATGTGAAGCATTATTATTGTGTATATCTTGCTTTAAATATTCCATGACAATAAAAGCATTTTTTCGGGGTGGCGTCCTAGTTCTTAAAATATTAAGTGTTGTCCGATTCATTCGGAATCCCCAAAGATATTCTATTGGAATGGGAGTATTTGGCACTGGAGGCCAAATTTGCTAAATGTTAAATATTTATTAATATTTATATTAATTATCCCTATATATCCTGGGCAAATTTTGAAAATTTGATCACATTATGGAACAAAAAATCAAATGAAATTAATTAATTTCAAATGCGGAAGCCAGAAAGTAAAGTTTTGGCTACATACAACTGGAGTGCTTCGAAATCTACGAATAGGACGCTACCGAAATCGGTAAATAGTTTTTAAATTTCTTTGACTAGCAAAGCCCATGAGCGTTTGTATTTCTGGCTGTAGTGGTAGATCTCTCCTGGTGAATAATTGATTTCCACTTCAAGAGTTGTAGTTTCATAAAAGATTTAGTCTGGCTCATAATAGTAGCAACATGCCAAAACCTTTAGAAGGTTGCGAGCTCATCACGCCTGATCGCCGACAGATTTAAGCCGCTGGAAGAAAAAATATTTAAGATCCACATCGGACACTTTTTCATGGAGGCTTCCTTTAAAAAATCAAGTTTCTATTTTCTATCCTTTCAAGGAGAAAAATAGAAATAAGTGTTCTTTAATAAATGCAAAGAAAGAGCACGGAATCCTGTGAGAAAGTAAAATGTTTTAAACTAGATCGCTAATTTTTTTTTATAAACTGACCAACTAAATGTTACCTTTTTTCAGAAAAGAAAACGCAATCCAAAATTGATATTTCAAATATGTAATTATGAAAATTTTATTACACTATGAAATTTTAAGTATACAAACGCTAATACATAAACATAAATTCTTACACATACATATATATATTATAAGTCTACACGTACACATATTTGTAATTATGGATGCACATTAGGGCTATAAGGACATTTTGGCTTTAGCATCAGGCGAAGCCCAATACTGTATAGTTTTTTTTTTTATTTTAATAGGGTTATCATAACCAAACTCTTATTCGGGAATTTTAAAATAAGAAAATAAAACGTCATTTAATAAATTTGGTATATTGATTTAAAGCATCTTAATGTCAGGATTATTTCCTTTTACACAATGTTAAAATCAATGTTAAAATGGGGATCAATTGGCCGATACCAGTGCTTGGAATTGGATGTCCGTCATTACGTAGACCAAAGGAACGCACAGAGGAGTATTTGACCCAAAAAGCTGGCCAAAAAGGTAAAAATTAATTTGATGAAATCCTAAGAAGTAATTACGCAGATCGATTGAACACAAAATTCTACATGATATCGTGCATTTTAGAGATTGTAAGTTAAGATTTGTAGATGTGGGATACTGTTAAAGTCAGGAAAGCGAGGAAAATTGCATGCGTTTTTATTGAATTTTTTCGACTGCAAGATATTTATATGATATTTTTTGTGGCTAAACGAAAAGAGATATTACATTGATTTTATTCTTACCTGAAAGATTCCATAAGCAGCTATTTTTAATATTTAAAAAGAAAAAATTATCTCAAATATTTATTTTAAAAATATTAATTATAAAAAAAATTATGCATACATATATCTATAAATTCTTACCAAAAAAAAAGGAAAAGGTTTTTGAAAGTGAGGTCAGCTGTTCTACAAATAATGTTATATACCACAATAAAATATGAGATCTCTAATTTAAGAAAAAAGAAAAAAAGTTTGCGCATGTTTGCGCCATTATTTTTGGTGATTTTTTGAAAATTTTATCTTTTTTTCTATTTTTGCTCATAAGGCACTTTTTCTTATACTTTATTGTCGTCATAAACTTTTGTGTTTTTCGAATTATTGATGTGAAATATTATTTAAATCACTTTTAACAACTACCAATGTGATGGATTGGGTCTATGAAATAACTCCCACGAAATAAGTCCCACTTTTAAAAACGAAATAAGTCCCACCAAAAATTGCTTAAAAAAATGAAATAACTCCCACGAAATAAGTCCCACTTTTGAAAACGAAATAAGTCCCACCAAAATGAAATGATTTAAAAATTTACTTGAAATGAAATAACTCCCACTCAAAATGAAATAACTCCCCCTTGAATAATATATTTCTTAAATGAATTAAGTCCCACTTTCATAAACGAAATAAGTCCCACTTTTTCACTGTTTAATGCGATTTCAAATAAGAAGTATTTGGCTCTTCGAAAAAAACACACGTCGAATAATATGAATAATCAAAGCAGAGGAATAATAAAGAAAAATCGTATGCAAGCTTGCAGAAGGCTTCTTAATGGAATGGATATTACGAATTTTGATAGAGTTCCAGAATTTATTATTAATTCTTTTTTCGGTCAAGGAACGTATAGAGAACGCCTACTAGTAACAACGTTTGGATTCGTAAATGGATTAAGTACAGATAAATTTTTCTTATTATTAAGACGGAAACCGTTTCGGAAGGACCATCAGATTAAAATTATCGACCTTTATAAATGGCTTGAAGATCCAGTGCATGGTAGACGGTATTATAGTTTTAACGTGGCATTGGGATTAGTTGTATTTTGTAATGGTGATATTAGAAAACATGGAACACGAATTCCAATTTCCTACTAAAAAATATAATAAAACACATACATACGTAATTACGTCAACAATTTTTTTTAATATTGTTTTTCCATTAGTTAAGTTCGGTACCTATGTATTTGTACACATTTCTTTAAAGTTTTTTTATTATAGTAAGTATAAAGTAATTAATAACAAAAAAAAAGGAGAGCCATGAGAGATAAGGACAAAAAATTATAGTTGTCGCTTTTACGAAATGTCCAATATATGTATAACTTTTTGCATAAGGAAAAAATGAGAAATAAAGCCATAATGGCCTTATATTTCATGTCTCTATCGCACCCCTCCATAAAAAAATCATTTATTTATCAGATAAATATTTGAAGGGTTTCATGAACTTCTGCACGACAGAATGGACATACTAGTTTTGTGAGTTTGCATTGTAAGACAGCATTCACTGCAAATTTTCAAGTGCTTGCAAGGAAAAAATAAGATATTTGGCTGCTTTATGAAACAAACCACGCACATATTATTATTAATTGTATTCTGGTTGGTTTCAATATGTTTTAAAGACTCGTCTTCCATGTCCTCTTCCAAATATGATAATTCTTCAAAAAGATCTTCATCAGGCTCCATTTGTACAATTAAATTATTTTTTGATAACACCAGTTGGTCACGGAATTTAGAAGGAGTTATAGTACCTTGTAAGAGATCATTCTTGAATTTCGAAATCATATCTGCTTTCAAAACACAGGACTTTTTAATACGCTTTTTGCCCACACTACCATTGGTATTCATCAATAGTTCAAATTTTCTTACTTTTTCAAATTCTTGCATCTGTAAAAATGCTACAAATTTGAAAAAAGTAGCCTTGTTTGGAATGCTTTTTCCTATGACGCTATTGTAAGCTTCTATTGCAGACGTAGTGCGGATTTCAGAATCGAAAACTGAAAAGTTATGTGGACCGATAATGAAATCATAACACCTTTTTGTAAATATTATGTAAAAGGGAATATTGTACCTTTTGCATCCATTGATTCTCAAAATATTTTATAAATGAATCTATCTGAATATAAATTTAGGGGTATGAAATAACTCCCACTTTACAAAACGAATTTATTCCCACTCAAAACGAAATAAGTCCCACTTAAAATAAAAACGCGTAACGAAATAAGTCCCATCAATTGACGAAATAAGTCCCACTTTTAAAAACGAAATAACTCCCACTTTCAAAACAGCAATTTTTTGTGGGACTTATTTCGTTTTTAAAAGTGGGACTTATTTCGTGGGAGTTATTGCATAGACCCAATGGATTACCTGCCCTTAAAAAAAATTTTTTAAAATTCAGTTCTTAGTTCATAAATTCAAATTTACTAACTGTCTTATCAGGAATAATTATAACTCAACCAATCGCATACACACCTATTAAACTGTTTTTGTTTACCTGCGATCTATACAAGACTTGATCGTTTCCAGGACACTTTATTTCTTGTGAAAATATAGTTAGATATGTACATACCTAATTTAAAAACGTTACAAATTCAAATTACATTTAAAAACGGTATAGGTATATAAAAAATGCACCCATGCAGGTTGTTAACTAAAATGCACTTTGAAAAATACACATACTTATATGACTTATTGCCCAGAATTCTTATTATAAGAGTTTTGCAACTTTGAGAGATAACATGGAAATGATGTTCTAAATAGGTTATTTTTGAGCAGTGACCCTTTTTTAAGCTGCAATACACAAAAAGCACGAAAGATAAAAAAGCATTTTTCATCAGATACTATCAAACTACTTCTTCCTGATACGGATGATGCCGCCCATGATGAAATACGTATGACATGACCATAATTTGAAGTTTTTAATTACTTTAATTTTTTCATGTGATGAGTATTTAATAATATAAAATAAATATTAAAAGTGAATATGTTTTTGTGTATTTGGTTGTTTATCCCTTATAGGAAGCCAAGCTACGAGACCAATTTTTTTAATATTTAATATTGGATAAATTATAATTTTGACAAGGGGGACATTGTAACATCCATAAAAACCTGTTTTATTTCCCTGTATCTACACAACTACAATAGTTCGACTATCTAAATTTAATTTGAGTTGCTATTAGAATAAAGTACAGTTGCAAACCAAATTTTGGCGAAATGCGAAGGGAAGACCGGCATACGTAATACTAAATAATTTTTATAAAAACACACAACAATCGTGTAGCGCGGCATACCGTGTACGGATAATAAATTAATATATATATATATATATATATATATATATATATATATATATATATATAAAATTAAATTCTCTTCAAAAAGAAAAAAAATCTAACAAAGTTATAAAAGGTGGGTGGGAGGTTGGCCGGTGGGTGGTGGGTGGTGGGTGTCAAAAATAACACTAACCCAATAATAACCTGCCGATAAATTTTTTCTATCAAACTAAAGCTAAAACTATCAAAAAAGTTAAACTTTTAAAACCAAAAACACGCTTAATAATTTTGGCCAGCTTTTTGGGTCAAATACTCCTCTGTGGAACGTAAAGAATTTACTGCAAAGAGTTCAGGAAAATTTACCTTCCCGATTACCTTCATTCCATCCCACTGATGGTACTATAAACATATGGAAGCACCTCGCTGACTAAGACAGATGTTAGAAAGGTTATAGATCCAGTAATTAAGAAATTTATTTTTTCTAATGCCATACGATTATTGGAGCCATATCTCTCGAACGAATCATCCGATCTGAATAAAATTTACGGCATTTTTTTAAAAACATGATTTGAGAACAACTTGCAGAGCTGTGAAATAAAACTGTTTCCGATATGTTTCGAAAACGATATCCTTCAAAAGAATAAATCGATTAGTTTTAATTTATAAAAATTTATAACAAAGAAAATTTACTAAAACTGTATTCATGAACGATAAAAAGCCTAAAATGCATTCAATAGGCTACTTATAAAATAGAAAATTTTATTGTAAGTTTTAACCATCTATAAACCAATAATAAACTGAAAATTAACTAGGGCGCGACTTATTTGTACAAGCCAAACATTTTTTAAAGTTTGGTTTGTAACTCCAAATGTTCTTCGAATTGTATTTTTATTCTCCGAATTTATTTTGCGAACAAAAAAAACGTGTCAAAATTTCCTTAAAATTAAAAAAATTTAGGAAAATAACTTCAAATCCACACAAATATTGGCAAGTTTGATGTAGATCATAATTTACTAAAAAGTGTTATATACCAATCCATTAGCAATATGATATTAACTATTTTCAATAAAAAATTTAAAAATTGAATTAACAAAATCAAATATAATTTTTTTACATTATTTTGCTCTTATAATTAGTATTGAA
The DNA here is from genome assembly GCA_963681545.1 of Germaria angustata. Taxonomy (NCBI): domain Eukaryota; kingdom Metazoa; phylum Arthropoda; class Insecta; order Diptera; family Tachinidae; genus Germaria; species Germaria angustata. The sequence continues at coordinate 81,512,308 of OY812999.1, read as the reverse complement.
ATATGCCTTTTTAAATTTTGAGTCAAGGAAATGGCTGATAATGTACCACATTATTTTTAATAATAGACTAATACAATATTTACGTGCAACCTCGCAGGTCAAAAAATAAGGCCCAGGATAATGTTTAAATATACTTCTACACAAATGTGAACTAATGAAACTTAATTTATTTTATTTAATTGCAACAGTGAAATAAACATTAACAATATATAACAAACTCAGTGTACTCGGATAACTTTCGAATTATCTGTTCAATATTAACAATGCAGGTCAATTCATAAAACAATTTCGGTCGAATATCCTTTCCGATAACTTATAAAATATATTTCTTTAAGCTAAAATATAAAATTTTTACGCGTAAAGTTGTTGTTAAAATTTTTACTTGAGTGTCCGGTTGATCGATTAGAAGTTATTGAGCATCACTAACAAATATATTAAAAGGAAAAATGAGAATAATTGTGGCACAGAAATAAAAAAAACGCAATAGTTAAAAATCTGCTATTTTACGTTAATGAATAAGAACTTATTCGTATAACAATTGTTTGTGAAACGAAAAGTGATTAACAACAACTGCGGACTTTGAACCAACAAGAGGACAAGAACACATTAGAATTTATCACGTCGAAATCTAAATGAAGTTAAAATATTCAGAATGCTGTTAAATGGTTTAGCTTTTAAAACGCTATGAGAGGCTTACATACACGTTAAGCCAGGGTCAGGTGTATGGTGGCTAATAAATAGATAAACCTAAGTCCAATGCGAACGCTGCTACGCTTCAACACGTTGTACTCTTTAGCCAAACAAAAAGTAGAAGTAGAACGTTTTTGTATAACAAGGGACATAACAAAGTTCTTAAAGCGGCTGATGCTTTATCTTAGACAAGTTAAAAATTTTCTCTGGCTATAAGCGTTCTGACAGCTCTTCTTCTTCTTTCTTACGTGAATTGTCAACATGCACTGCACATAAAATTAATTGCATAAATTCAAGAAAGCAAACAAATCATAGAACAAAGCCTGAATAAAAATAAATTATTAAATTAAAAAAATCCTGTTTATATCTTGACTTGCGACTTCCACAAGGACTTTTTGAATAATAAAGTTAAAGCGGGCAAACACATTTTTTTTAAATTAAATCTGCAGAAATCTTTTATTGAAAATTTTTTTTAAATTTTGTGCTACTTTTTGCCATATGAATGTTGCTATTTTGGCCCCTTTTAGTAATATTAGTATTCATTTTTTATTTTTCTAATTATTCTATAACCGGACTTTTATATGAGATTTGGCTAATGCAACTTCTTTTATTCGCTGATAGAAGGGAGCATGAAATTTCATACGATTTCTCACAACTTTTTTATCCCAACTATTTCAATCCACTTTTATTGGCAAATCGATAAAGTTTCAGGCAATAAATTTCATGACAAAAAGCTTTCTTCAAAATACTCTATATTCTTAATCTATGCCACATCTATGACACATAATAGCATTTTTATAGCTATAAATTTTGACACATTAATTGATTATGGAATATTGAAAAATTAAAAATATAAATGGAAAATCGAACCTTTGCCACAACCCTAATCCTCGCAGAAACAAATAATTTTTTTTTATAATTTACTGTTTTGATTTAATTATTTTTTATAACATGCGAGTTCTTATAAATTTTATGAAGAATCCATTCTTTTAGGGCATCATATTTGCGATTGCTTGCTCGACAAAACGAAATCATTCTGTCACGGTCAATCACGCATTGTGCTAAAAGGAAATGGAAATTCCCAGTGAAAAAAATGTATGTTGTTCTTGAACAATAACATTTTAAATGCTTCCAAAAGATCTGTTGGTGCATTTTTTCCACTTCCTAGGATCCAATTGACGAAATTTTAACTTATAACAGGAATTACTACTACGAATTTATGAAAATCAATTTTTAAATACTGTTTCTGTTAAATGAAATACTTATTTCCTTAAATCTACATAAAAAGATTATTTTTCTCCAACCAATAAAAATAAAATCACTTTCACATAAGAAAAAATAAATCGTGAATATTGGCGAATTTGTAAACAGTTTATTGACAGTAGCAAATAAAAGATCCTAATTTAATATAAAATTAGATCTTTTGTAAAAAGAATCACAAAAAGTTCACTATTCTTAACGTAATAAAGACAACTTCCAAATCGGTAAATGGGAATCAAAAAAGAGCACATCCTGAAAAAACTAGCCTGAGTTAAGATCAGTGGAAATGATCCAAGTTTGTACAACTTCCGAGATCTGATCTCAACATTTGCATTACTTCGTTGGAAGCTCATTTTTATTGGCTTGTAGAAGTTTGATTCGAAATGCCGGCGGGGTCTAATTATACATTTGAAACGGACTAATAATTTTTTTTAAAACTTCTTAATATTTTTTTCTCTAATTTCTGCACAAAAAAATTTGATTTGGGCCAGTGTGCACTCATGAAATCGGGTTGGCAGCTCTCGAGTTATGTGTATTTACATGGTATAACCCCTTTGTTCCATATACGAGTACATATACATATACATATTCCGAAAGCCAGTGGATATTTTCTGCATTAGATTTACAATTAGTTCAAATACCGTAAAACTCTCCTAGAGAAACTACAAAGTGTCGAACTCTATATCAGAAGATGGCTGACAAAGTTGCCGCTATTTGTCCCCATTTCATATCATATGATATTGCTGAAGCCAATCCTTACGAAAATTTTAAACAATATTTAAGAGAGCAGTTACGAATATTCTGTTCAAGCCTGAATAACAGATGGCGTCAGAGTCGTAAGCCTTCTGAGATTTAGAATTCTGTTTGGCTTAAAGGCAACAACTCTATGAAAAACATAAATAGCCCAAACCTAGAAGACTGTAGTTAACATTTCACCAAAAGTCTGGAAGGTCAAACCGATTCTGCAAGGATCGAAATAATGAACTATAACTAGTTCTTGCTTCAGCTGCGGCGTTTCGTAAGAGAATCCAATTCAATCAGAAGTTCTAAAAAGAACCTTCAGTTGTCAAGGGAGAGCTGCCACGTTTTTTTGTGTAAAATCCATCTGTTAGAAATAAAAGTTCCGTTCTGCTAGTGTTTGTCAGAATGATTTACACATTTGATCTTTGTTGTAATTTGTTCTTTGATAACTATCACATGTAATTTGCTTTACTTAAAAATTCCTGAAGAAGAGAACCGATGGTGATCGAAATATGGAATAAAAAATAAAAATTTAAATAAAACAAAAAAAGAGTTTTATTTAATATATGACCTAGAGCCGGAATAAAAATAAAAACAAAAATTACATATCATAAGGTCGGAAAAATTAACAAATATATACTTAACTAACGGAGGGCACACCGAAGAACATCAATATGAAATTAATAAAATATACATACTTATAGTAACAAACCAAACAAGTTTGTCATAAGTAAAAAATAAAATAAGCAAATTAAAAATAAGCATGTGTATGGTTGGTAAAGAATAAATAACAATGGTAAGACTGTTGTAAGTTAGTGAGGTGTAATTTGAGATCTTCATTACAAAAAAAAAGTTTTCACAAATTATGATACGATGAATAAAAACAATTCTCGTATTACATTTACAGTGAAGATTTGTATGAATAGCTGAAATATACATCAACTGACACCACAGAAGTGGACCAAACACAAGAACGCTGATGATGAAAGTGTAGCGGCTTTCGAAAACAGCATGTTGTTCCGTTCTGCTAGTGTTTGTCAGAATGATTTACACATTTGATCTTTGTTGTAATTTGTTCTTTGATAACTATCACATGTAATTTGCTTTACTTAAAAATTCCTGAAGAAGAGAACCGATGGTGATCGAAATATGGAATAAAAAATAAAAATTTAAATAAAACAAAAAAAGAGTTTTATTTAATATATGACCTAGAGCCGGAATAAAAATAAAAACAAAAATTACATATCATAAGGTCGGAAAAATTAACAAATATATACTTAAATAAAATTTTGTTTTTTTTTGCGGATGTAAAAAATGCGAGGTTTTTGAGCGTTTTCTACCAAAAACATTTTTTTCCTAAGAAAATCATTCTGGTGATTACTTGTCAAAAAAATAAATAAAAATATTACATTTATTTCTTATTGGATCAAATAAACACGTCAATCGCACGCACTAGACAATAAAAAATCAACCGAGATAGTTTTTTTTGTCACTCAGAGATATAAATAATCACTCGTTAAATGAAAAGATCAAAATGTTTTGATTTTCATCAATCATTAGCGTCAATGTGTACGTGTAACCAAAAAACAACGACTACACGTACACACTTCAGAGCGTTGATGTTTTTATTTTATCGTCTTTATCAGCTATTAGCTTATTGCAACAAAAAAAAAAAAACACTGCAACAGATGTCATCCATCGAATATTTTTGAACCCTCTCTGAAGAATTTTAACCGCGACGAACTAATTTTCTTATCATAACTTGCAGTCAGGCAGTATCTCAATCAGGTTTAGGATATGCTTCTATATAATAATCTTTTAATCGGCTTTATGTCTCACAAAAAGGGAAGTCCCTCCGATTTTAGAATTCGTCATTTTGAGTTCCTTGGAAACCATTCTCGATAATGTCCGTTTATGCATTTGTGAGTATGAAAACCTTTCTTAACTTTTAATTGGCTAAACATCATATTTTTCCCCTCCTGCTTGTTTGTGTGCTTTTCAAAAAAACAAAATCTCTAGTGTAAAAAGGAACATGTTCTTTTCTAAATATGTTGCAAATTAAACATGTGAATATGTAACATGTTTTGCCTTCAACTTTATTTAAAGAACTGTGTCAACTACCTTCGTTTATAAAAAAATTAATTGATTTTAGGATATGGACATTAAATATTTCAAGCAAATACTTTTGTTCTATTGAGTTTGAGCCACGGCAATATTTTAAAAATATTCCCATCTTTTTATTATAAATAAAAACGCCATTAGATGGCGTTTAAATAGGAATCAGTTCCTCATAGAAAATTTATTTCAGATTTTTAGAATATGGATTTGAAAAAAAAAACTTTTAATTTTTAGATAAATTTTGAGTTGCCGCATAATGCGAGTAGACATCTAATCAGATGCTAAGGCGACGACATCAATTGCTGCATAAATTCGACGAAAAAATTAGCTTCGAAAATTCTAATCAATTCGGGGGTTCCCTAGTTCGGCCACATTTGGTAAATTTTATCTAAATTAGTTGACTGCTCCAAAAGATATCGTTATCGATAAAATCGAAAACAGCGTTTTCCTAATTACTCCGAAAACTCTTTTCAAATCGAGTTTATATTAGCGGGACACCCCAACCTTTAATTTTTTTCATAAAATATATACAAAAATAATATAAGAATAATTTTGATACTTCTAGCAGATACAAAATATATAGTAAATTCGTGTCTTATTTCACAAAATTTTAATGGGCCATTCGACTGAGATATTTGTAAAAAGAAATTTTAAATAGTTATACCCCTAATGCACATTGTAAAAATCCATGTTACTTAATATTAAATACACATATGTACAAATAAAATAGTCCTAATCTAATAATACTAAAGGACAGAGTCTGTCCATTAAATGTTGAGTACATTTGCACTTGAGATAAACAGACACAAATGTGTCTATAAGTAAACACTAAAATGAACTATGAATAAAAACACAATAAGAACCATATGATTAAAATACGCATGTGTATGAGATCTAGAGATTTTGTTGTGAATGAAATCAGCTGCAGCACAACGTAAAAATGTGCGTGCAACACGTGCTACATACATCGCAATGGCATTTGGCGTCCAAGCACTTGTTTGATTTTTGGGTGCATTGATGACGTTGATATGGCTGGTGGTTGCACTGATGTTAATTGCGGGCATATCTACCAACCACCATCTGCGGGCAGCATCATCAGCTGTTTAACTTGACACCGTCATAACACTACCACCACCAACCCCGTCTACGATGCTAATAGCTGCCACAGTGCCGTTAACGTTGTCCTTAACATTCTCATCATTTGGCACTTCTTTGGGTGGAATGTAAAACCACCAGGCGGCAAAGAAAAACACCACCGAACACAATTTGCCTGTTAAAGCCAAAATCCACATGTATCTGTGAATAAAAAGAATGAGTGTTAAAACAGAAAATGTTGTTTAAGAATAAGGAAAATTATCTTCCAGACCAAACATTACTTTCATGTCATGAAAAATAATAATAATAAATAAAACTCCAAATTAAATTAAATTTATCAAAATATTTTTAAAACTTCTAAACAAATTCTTTTAAAGAGAAACTGTTTTCGTTCTTAAAAAAGTAATACACGTTTGTCCTTTCAAAGAAAAAGAGACTAGACTTATAGCGTTTTCTTAAAAAAATTACAAATTTGTTGATAAATTTATTTCAAAAAAAATTATATCGCTCTCATTGAAAACTGTAACGGCCCTATTGGATGGCGGGCAATTTCCTAAAAGTTTGCCCTTATTTCAAAACACTGCGGGTATCAAATATTAAATTTTTTTAAGGAAATGCCATCAGTATTCCATAGGTTAGGTTAGGTTGATTGGAGGGGTGACATACACTTAAGCCAGTGAAGGCTTGTTGTGCACTCCCCATCAGTATTCATTAAGAAGCATAAAATTTATTAGGAAAGAAACTATTTGAAACCTTAAATGTTGAAATTGATGTTTCTATTTGGAAACAAAAAAAATTATGCTCCAAACAGAACGAGAATTACTAAAATCTATAGACAGTCTTGGGTAAATTTTGCATTCTTTTACCAAGTCCCCATTTATTTGGTGAATTTTTTTATTATATTTTCAAATTATTAATTTTATATGAATCTTAGATTTTTGTTGAGTTTGAATTCCATTTTACACAACACTTGGTGATTTATGTACGTTGCACCTTAAATTAAAGCTAGAAGTCTTGGCTATTAGTGGAAGCTAAGTTCGATATTCCAATACTCCCTCCATTCGAATAAAAAGTGTCGTCTTGTAAATTAGTTTTTATTCATTGTTCTTTGTGTCATAGACAAATTCAAATTCCCTGCTCTCATAATAGAAACTTACAATTTTTGAAAATTATTTATTTTACCTCAAAATAACAAATAATTTTTTCCTCAATTTATTGTAATTCTCGAATACGGCCGTAGGTTTCCGAAAATTCGAAATTATATTTTTTTAAGTTGCAAAAGGTTAATTTGTTTATAAATTATATAAATACGCCTGTGAAATTATAAAAAAAAAAAATTTTTATTATTTTCATTGATGCTACCCAAATCATCAGTGAACTTCAACCGATTTGTAAGTATTCAACCTCGTATGTTTAAGCGTAAACCTTCAAATACAATAAGAGAATTCTATTATTTATGAAAATTACAAAATAAAAAGAATAGTAGGCCTAGAATGTGTTAATGCAAACTGGGCATTCGATATGAATCTATTTATATTTATCTTTCGATTTCTATTAAGTTTTTAATCTTACAAAAAAAAAAAAATTATTAAAAAACTTTTCCATACCTGCTCATATAAGAATTTTCATATACCAAACAAGCACCAACTTCCTCGTCACATGCTTCTTGCCACAATATACAGGTTTCATCAATTAGCGCACCAAAAATCATGGGTGCTGGAATCGTGCCGAGTAGACGCACCTTAATCCATTGTATACCCAAAGCAAAGGAACGTTGGTCATCGTACACGCATCTAATTTCGGTCAACAAATCTGGTAGAACTTATGATACATTTAAATGCAGCTGTACTTACCTCAGGGTGGCAGAAAGAGCGGGCATTGTGGCCAAAAACGTAAACAGCATCAACATAAAACACAGTGCTACAAAATATGGCAGATATTGACATGATGAAGAACACATTGTGTTGGTGGCATCGTATTCACTCACTTCCACTACTGATGCTTTATCAGTTGTTGCAGTAATACACTCACAATTCTTGTACGACTTGCTTTCGTTTGTGGAAGACTCGGAGGCACAACCGGCAAAACAAGGATTGTAATACATTACGTTATTGTTGCCGCACACAGGGTCATACATAAGTTTGTTGCAGGAACAATTAGTATTACAATTCGCTGCAAGTGTTATGGGCATAGACATTGTGAGTGGAGAATTTATTTCTTCTCTCTGGTAGGACGTCGTAACTCCGGCAAACGGTAGGTTGGGGCAAGACAACAGAAAGCAGCTGGTAAAGGCCGTGGCAATTATTGTCACTATAAGACACATTTTTATTATACCGCTACAGTTAAGATTGAACCTTTTGACCAAGTAACCTCCCAAAAATGTGCCACCTCCTCCCGCTGGTACCGTTATTAAGCCCATCAAAAGCGCCGACCATACAGGCGATATACTAAACTGATTTTCAATTTGTTTGGGTAAGAAGGCCGCAAATCCAGCTATAATCATTCCCTCCGAGGCTCCCGCCAGGTTTAAAAAGACAAATGTGGGATTTTTCAATAGAGCTAATAAAGCCATGGGCAGTTCTCGTAGTTTGGTGAAATTCTTGGACTGTTCAGTTTGTTTATTAGAGTTGTAGGCTTCAGAAACTCTTTCCTGTTGCAACTTATCGGAGCCTGGCAACGAACGAGGGTAACCAAATATCGGTATGGAGAGGAAGAAGCAAACGAAGGCAGCCACCACAAATCCAACCCACCAAGCTCCTATCCATACCTTGCTGGCGCTTGTCAAGCTCAGTCTGAAAGAAAAAGCAAGTCGTAAATGTGGACTATAACAATCAGATTTTTATTAATATTGAATATCACTAAAAAATATAATAAAACTATTTGCTCAAATTTGATGTTTCACTTATAATGCAATATTTTCGTGATGTTTGAATTTTTCTGCCGATTTCTCTATGGTATTGTATATTGTAAAATTATTAATTTTTTAAGGTTTTTGATGATACTAGTAACTATTTTTTACCCGACTTCGAAAAGGGAGGATTTTACTATTTTGCTTGCACTTTGTTTTGTAACGTTTGTACACGCATAAGTCCATCATTTGTAAACCGATTTTAGATGTTATATTTGTGTTTGAAATTGTACTCTTATGCTCACAGCCTGGACGCATTATAACCAACATATGATAGGGGAAAGCGTACCTCCCATGCAAAACAATACCTTAGTATTTCTGCTGACAATAACAGTGGCAGTTCTCAAAATGCGTTTGAGTTAGTGTGGATAAGACCAGAATGATGGAGAAAAGCTGAATGTATAGAACCAGGATGAATTATACATTCCACGCAAAGCCATACATCATTTAGTGTAATAGTGAAAGTGGTCGAAATTGGCGTAGGTTACTCTGCATTCATTGCACTCGGTCCCAGTAGAAACTGACTGGATAGGACCAGCGAGAACAATACCTCCATATATAGTAATATATAATCTTCCTACATGGCAGACAATTTTCCCGCCCGAAATTTTAATTATTGAATACCTCCACCATTTATTTACCAATTTTATTGCAGATTGCACTTTCGTCCCATATAAATTTAAGTGGATAAAGTGCGCTGCCCGAAATATCGATTATCACATCACTCTGTCATTTATTTAAAATATTTAAATCTTTCTTGGGATTAAAATATAACTTATAAGCTCGCCCAAATAGCGTCAGTTAATCCCTCTGTTCGATTGGCTCTTTGTATTGAAGTCGGTTTTTCGCGAATATTGTTTACAATTTTTCATTTTTCTTCAAAATACAATCTTGTAATTTTGTGGCTCTAGAAATCGTTCCATGTGTCTTGAAATAGCTAAAATTAAATAAAATTAGTTTTGATGCTTTTTCTCCTTTTTTTATATTTTTTCGCGCTTTTTGCCATTTTTAGAACTTCTTACAATGTTTTTTTTTACAGGTAACAACACTGGTTACGTATTTACTTTCGTAGCAAGTGAACTAGACTAGTAGTCCGAACGTTGCAGGTTCGACTCCTGGCGCAGACTCCGGGTGTGTCTGCAGACAAGCCAGGCAGCTTCGCAGTTTGGATTTGTTAAATAAATATTAATACATACATACATGCAAACATACATATGTAGTACATCTTATATTGAGTATGTTTGAAATCTCCCCTAACCTACATGATACTCTAATTATATCGCTCCCGACCAGGGGAGTTCACTTTCAAAATTTAATTTCGAATACTACTGTAGTGAAGCTTTCAATCGAGCCAGTTTTTTTTTGCAACAGTGTAATATATTTCCATGTTTTATTTTGTTCCACTGTGCAGCAGAAAGATGTGATACATATGTACATAATTTATTGTTTATTTGGAAGAGCTGCTTCGTAAATATTATTAAAATAAAAACAAACGTGGTAAAAATAAAGACAAATAGAATGAAAACATTTTGACTGCCTTAAAAATAATCTATAAAATATCAAAGTAAAATAAAAAAAGAAACTTAAAGACTTTGAAATACTTGACCAAAAATAAAAGGAAACATTTTAAATACTTCTTCATATCGTTTGCATTGCTGCAACAAATAAGAAGCAAATGAAGATCATGGCTGTCAGATGTGGCGATTTCTCACCAAAAATGGGGATTTTTAAGTTCTTTTGGCTACAGAATTTTCTGTTTGTCGACGTGGCGATTTTTACGGCGACTTTTAAAAGAAAACGGCGAAATATTTGGAGAGTTTTTGTTCTCAATGAATGAATTTGTTGGTTGTCATATGAAGCTGCCATTAAAAATCTTTGCAGAAAGGATTAAGTTTAAGTATAATTTTTCGTTAATATCAACCACTGAAAATGATAAGAGGTCTCAATATGAACTTCAAGATGTCTCAATTAAAATAATTAGTTTTAGGAGTGTAAATAACATCTGCTGCGATTCACAGCAGATGTAATTCCAACACAATGCACAATACTGAAAAAAGTAAAAAGTGAAACGGGCGAGGCTGACCTCTGAGATATATAATATATATGTAAGTTCCCGTCGTTGCTTTGAGGACCACGGGCACTCAATAAAATTCTTGAACATAGCCTTCACTTCTAACCAACTCTTGCCACTGCGGTTTAGTTCGGCCTCAATCTCTCTCCTCAATGTATTAACTGGACGACCCTTCTTCTGTTCCCTTGCGATTTCCAATCAATGGAAATTTTTGTCATGTCGTCATTCTGCCTTCTAAGGATATGGTTAATCCAACGCCATTTGCATCTCCCTATTTCTATGGATAGGGCTTGTTGGCCTGTTCTTCCCTACATACACTTCCCCCACACTACTCAGCAAGGAATTTTTCTGGTGGTTAAAAATCCCGAAAAAATTTTATCGACTTTTGGCGACTTTCGATTGTCGTTTTGGCGATTAAAGTAAAAGAAAAATCTGACAACCCTGATGAGGCATGTTTATTACGTTCTCTTATACTCTCTGTTCTTAATGCCAGTAACAGCTTTTGTTGCTAAATTGTTTGTGTCCCCTGCCAACACGTATCGTGCCACGCAAATATTTGGATATCAACTCTAAGCAGGAGTAAAAGTTCATTTTATTACTCCCCAGATAATTTATTTTCCTTGTGTGCAGTTGGAAGTGTTTATGAGAAAGTGATTTACTACCGACTTAACGCGGTTTACATAAAAATATTTATAAGTATTTATGGTTTTGAATTGAAAGTTTGTCCTTTTGTTTTTGTTGATAAGTAGTCCGTTTCATTTTCATTTGAGAAGCTCTTCGTCTTTTAAGCCATTTGTCACATGACGTTGATTACATTGCAATAGTGAAATTGGTTAAAATATATTCGTAGCCGTGGGTTCGTTTGTACATGTGAATTGCGTTCTCTTCTCGGAAACCGTGCGGAACGTTAAATTTGAATTAAAAATAATTTTGACAACTTCGATGTTAAAAATTTAATAGCCACGGGCTAAACTTTCACTTGTGTATCAAATTTCATTCTAAAGCATTAACGAACTAATAAAGTTCACTCAGTGAGCTTTCAATGACAGTGACTTCCTTACAAGCACTCGTAGCCACAATGTAAAAGGTATGATTTGTTGCAAATAAAAACGGGAAATGGAAAAAAATTAAAAATTTCTCAAAAAATTTACCCATAAGTTTTGAACACGCCTTCAATAATTTATATTTAGGATCCATTTAGTTAAATTAAATATGATGAACTATCAAATATTAATATAATTCATTTAAAATTTATTAAATTTTTCGAAAGAAAAATCACCATGTTGTTCTGGTGGCACGGTATTATATTTGTTTTTAGTTGTTTTGGCACACATGGGGATTTTATGTCAGACGTGACGTCTCTTCAAAATCAACTGATCTTAAATAAAAGTAGAAAATAGAAAAAAGAAAATCAAGTGGAATAAGTTTTGGCAGAGTATACATGCTTCGTTCATAACTAACAACTAACTAATGACTGGTAAAGAATATACATTTTCTTATTCTTCTTTTGGTGAATGTAAGTTCAAATAATCATAATTTTTGAGGAAAACCTGCCCAAGTGGCAGACTCGGATGCTGACGAGATGTGTGGCGGCGCCGAAAAAGTAGGCATGCTTACACAGCTAGAAGTCAGATATACTTTCCCTATCTTTTCCAATTATGAAAAACTTCAAAATATAAGGCCTTCATTCCCTTACGAAGTCTACTGGGACCATTAAAAATAAGAAGTCATTCTTTAGCGGATCCAAACAAAATTATTCCAACTGCCCTATGTTTGGTACTTAATTTCACGGTGAACGGTTTACTAAATAATCAGTCAACGATTGTCCGCCCGGTAAAGGAACGTTAGATGAGTCAAGATCGTTGTCACTTTCTGTGCATTCCTACTTGAACATGCAACGTTCGGCCTGCTCAGGGGATTAATTTTTATGACCATATGCCAGTTATTTGCTGGCGTAAGCGGGGAATATGATTTTTGTGGAATTAACTAATCTCGAACCTCAAGACTTTCAACAGCTGTAACTGCATCTACAAAAAAATTATTTGCTGTAAGTTTTGCGACGATGACATGTCAATTCAACTGTCAGCTGCAAGCTCTACAGATCTCTTCCAAACCGATGCACTAGGTCTTCCCGGATTATCATGTATGAGAGGCTTCATGCGTCAGTACTACGTTTCACACAGAAAAGATATTTGGTATAAAATATTTTGAAGGAGATTTTGGACAAGAATTAACACTAAGATTTAAAACCGATCATGTTTTACTTGTTGGGTTCCGAAGTCGTAGACTCTTATTAAACAGTCGTCAACATCATCATTACAAGAGCCATCGCTTAAGTCTAGCTGGGTCTCCGCTGATGAATCATGGATCTCTAAGATACGTATCGTTAACTTTTTTCGACCTAATCCTTCACTTTGAAAAAATATATATAGTAGGCCCTTTTTAGAACCGCCTTCGGTTGCTAAGACCTCTCTGCATTGACAGTCTTATGCTGGACTCAAAGCCTTTCCCTGCTATAGCATTACAAACAACGTATATGTTAATTAAACAATTATTATATAATTAACTCGGTGAGAAGGAAGTTTTGATCGTAATGTCTTAAATTATTTCCCATTATTATTATTTTATTTTTTTTTTGGTTTTTTTTTCAAGGAGGTAAAAATGCATTACTGCATTCACAGTGGGTTGTTCCTTTCTCCGGGACCACGTTAGCATTACTTCGAAGTGGTTTCCCAATGCCTGGCTATCAGCCACCCTGCTTAATGTAGCCTACTTTTAGGCTGTCGTAAGACGCATTTTTCAGTCATCCTGCAGCGGCTAAGAAAGGTTTCTTCGACCTTAATATTGTGTCGCAGTATTTCGCAACTGCTCGCCATTTGGTCGCATCAGATATCATATTGTCCACAATGTTCTCCACCATGAGTGGTCCTGTAACGGCTTCCAACTCTTCACGGTGTACTGTCCATCAGGAACACTTGAAAAAAGTGTGCTCAGCATCATCCACAACATCTTCGTTTTCATACAAGTAAAACGGATTGTCACATTTCTTAACTTTGTGCAGATATTTTCGGAAGTATCCATGACCTCACAATATCTGAGTCAAGTAGTAGTTTACATCCCCAAAACGTCTATCCACCCACTTCTCTATATTTGGAATGAGTCTTGCGGTCCACCTGCCTTTCGTGCTAGTGTTCCACCTGTCCTGCCAACTCCGCATGATCTCCTGCTGTATGTTATTATCGTTTTCGGGTTCTATGCTGTTAATATGTCTCATCGTCCATAGCTTTCTTCGTCCTAATATTTGCAGATCAATTGGTATCATTCCTGATATCACTAGAACCGCGCATGCTGACATCGTACGATATGCAGATATCACTCGTAGCGCTGCTGTTCTTTGTACGACCAATAGTTTGTTCGCCCTTTTCCTCGCTTTCATTTGCTAGCCCCATATCTCGCTTCCATAAAGAAGGATACTGTTGCTAGCCTCCATTAGAAGCTTTCGCTTGCTTGGTACTGGTCCAACTACGTTTGCCATTAGTCGGCTAAGCTGTCCTGTTATCCTGGATGCCTTGTTTACAGCATAATTAATCTGATCCGAGTATGTCGGTTTGCAATCAAGTCTTATTCCTAAATAGTTTACAGATTTCTTTGTGCGTACTATCAGGTCTTCAATATTAACATCTATCTCCACTGGTATATAACGCCTAGTGAGAATGAGGAGTTCAGTCTTGTGCGCTGCCAGCTGCAGGCTGTGCTCATCTAACCAAGCCTTGGTTCTTATCATAACTTGTATTAACTTCCGTTTGGCTTTCTCTATATTTCTGGCCTTAATAACTGCTGCTATGTCGTCCGCATATCCTACTAGGTAAGTGTCCAGTGGCATTTCTATACTAAATATTCCTTCGTAGCTTATATTCCACAAGTCTGGTCCCAGTATGGACCCCTGTGCAGCGCCTGATGTTATTTGTATCTTTTTCTGACCCTCTGTTGTGCTGTATATAAGTTCCCTATCCTTAAGATAGTTTCTTATAACCCTCGTCAAGTATTCTGGAGCGTGAAACCTTTCTTCTAGGGCTTGCAGTACATCCGGCCATCGAAGGCTATTGAAGGCATTTTTAACGTCTAGTGTAGCCAGGAACACAAGTGGCCTGGTGCTGTTAGGGCCTGTCTGTGTAGACTTTGCAACGCTTATCACATCATTCACAGCTCCTATAGTGGATCTTTTTGGCCTGAAACCATGTTGCCTCTCCGAAAGTCCTCCACTAGCTATTACAGCTTCATTTAGGCGCGGCTTCAACAACCTTTATCTTTTTTTTATTTTATTTATTTATTTTTTTTTTTTTTGGTTGGCTATAATATTATATATGTGATTAGAAAGTCATTCGGTTTCAGCAAATCAGACTTAGACCAAGAACATTCAATGTTTTGCTTTAATCGGACAATGAAAATCGCAGTCAGATCCAGTAAGAAAAGAGGTCAGGAACAGTCACATACATACAATCAGCATTTTTGATCTGAATTTATTTCTGCTGCTGTCGAAGTAGTGGTGATTCTAATCCTAAAAAAATTGGTAAATAATGCTTCTTTTTCGATAATCCATTATTTCCTCCCTCTCTTGTTAAAGTCAACTCTCTGAGTGAACTATTTTTTGAATAAGTATTATTTTCAAGAACTGTCTGTGTAGTATATGAATTCCTTTAACTCCCAACAAAGATCGTGGCCATAAAAATTTAGTAATACCTTAGCGAATAGCAAAGCCCTCGTCCCCTAGATTGGTGATAGAACTGCTACCTGTGCGTCCGATTTCACTTTGCAACCATATATCAGAGCTTCTACATATTTTTTCTATAGTCTGAAAGATATTCAGGATGCACAGTTTCGACGTTTTCTTACTCTCAAAACGGTTGTCCCAAGACTATTGTCAGTGAAACACTTGGTCGTTCAGGCCAATCAAAGTGAATGCTCCCATTTTATTTGCTATAGATATAAGTATACATATGTCAGTGCTCTTCGTTGCTCTAACATAGATAACCCAATCATTTTAACACAATGAGTCACGTTGGTCAAGTGTGAATGTGACCAGCAACTTAAATGTGTCAAAGGGAAAATCACTGAAGGTTTCTGCCAAATTTCAGCCATTCCGTATTTTCTAATGCAATAAAAAGTATGGTAAACACGGACCCTATAAAATTAGTTAAGCAGCGACATTCAATTTGAAGTGCGAAGGCCTCCCGAGAAAATGATAAAAATGTGAATTTTTCATACGAACAATGTGACCGTTGTAGAATTACAAAATGTTGCACGAAAAGAGATTTTCTTTTAATTTCGCGGGAAATAAACATACATATACATATACTCGATGATTGTTTTTTATAGAAAAAAAATTTAAAATAATATTAAAAGTCTAAGTGCAGAAATTTACTGAATTTTTACATTATCTTAAATACTTAATATTGAAATTCATTATTTGGGATATTCTCCCCAACTAATCGTTAGAAACAATTAGAGATTTCGCAAAAAGCATAGAAAAAATCAAAAGTTTGTTGTGGCTTTAGCTCTTCACATGTTGAGAGAAAAATAAAATAGACTCACGTTGAGTAAATTGTTTGTTGTGTTGGTTTGTATAGAAACATTCTAAACCTACTATGATTATGTAATTCATATGCAATATTGAAATTCTCATATTGTATTTGATTTATGTGGCATAAACATCCGATTTTGAATGTTTTCAAACTGTTAAACTTCACTGACGATTTGTTTTTAGCAACCAATGAAATGTCGGCATATGAAGAGCTAAAGCCACAACAAACTTTTTTTCTATGCTTTTTACATTATCGTGTATAAAGTTGTAGTTAAGAAAATTTATAAAACTTTTTGTATTGCAAATAATTCGAATAAGTATTGAATCTAAAAGGAATTTTAGCTGGTATAAAATCAAAAATCTATTAGTATTATTAATTTTCACACGACGCCCACATTGCGTTTCTTACTTTCCTTATACTTATTTGCATTTCATTTCGCCTTTATAATCTATTTTTCAAAGTTCGACGTCTAATGGTTTGACAGAAAAAAACTTACAAAAGGGTGTTCACAATTACCATAGTTGTATATTCCACAACTTATCAGGTACAACATGTTGTGAATTGAGCAAATATTGCGAGTACTAACGAATACCGGGTATTTTTATAGTGATTTATCTTGAATTAGACACATAATTCACATAATATTTGTTTCATTGGCATAAACTTTAAAATGAGACTAAATATATATCAATGTGTTTCGAATTAGGAAATTTTTTTACAACACAAAATTGTATGGACTTTTATAAAAGTTAAGTTCACAATCTTGTGTAAATGATCTTGTAGAGTAACATCATTTAGAATATTTGTTACAAATTGTTACTTGCTACACCTTGCAACACTTAGTTCAATAACTTTTTATATACAAGGTAGCGCAGTATTAATCTCAGACGCTAAAACAGTTTCTTGTCGTTGCTGCATTGGTTTTCGATCATTATTGGTTTCAACAGGACCGAGCAACCACTCACTCGTATTCGCTAACGATGGAGATTTTAAGACACCAATTTTCAGGTCGAGCGATCTCCCGTTTTAGAGATTTCAATTGGTCGTTCAGATCGCCAATTTGGAGGCAAATGTTTTGCAAGCAACAATTCAAAGTACCGTAACATGAGCGTAACTATGCATCCACTCGAGAGGTGGCCATTTGAGCGATATAATTTTTTCCAGTCAATGTCATCAATTCCACAATTTCAAATAAACTTTTTATGAAAATAGAGCTGTTTTTTTGTCACATATAATAAAATGACAGCCAGTTTAAATTATGACATTACTTCTGCACCATCTTGTATTTTGTGTATGCAACACATCGTTGCAAAGTGAGAGCTGGAGTTGTTCTTATTAATATTAAGAATAAAATATATTTATTTCATAGTTGCATATCGTTTAGCTTTCCTAACACATTTTGAACAAAAAAGTCCATATTTTTAATTACATCTCTATGGTAAATGCTTTCCTGCACTTACAGCGACACTCGCCAATCCATGATGAGTGCTGCAATATTAGCTCCAACCTATTTAAAATTGGGAGTGCTAAGTTAAGTTGTATTTTTCAATAAGCTCGAGTGAATGAAATCAATAAGAAAATTCTAAAAATGCAATATTGTACATTAATATAGGGAATAAGGACTGCTGCTGTAGGGTGTGATATTATTATTCAGAATTGATCTTGATGCAACTCAAAACGAAGACGCTCATCAGCAACAATATCGAATTACTCTAGTGATATCCGGAATATTTTACACACGATACTAAATGGTGGTTTTACTCCACCCGTAACCCACAGCTATTTTGGGTTAATTTTATTTTATGTTTTGGAATTGCAAATAATTCATTTATATTTTATTCCTTGGAATTTTAAATCCATAACAAACTTCACTTACTCTGTTACATCAACTCGCAGGAAATCGGTATAAATCAGCAACAATTGGCCACCGAGAACATAACCCATCGCCGGTCCAATCATCGTCATGGTGTAGTAAGTGCCTGTAAGGAATTTTATTACTTATTTATTGTATTTTTACTCATCAATAAAATAATAAATTGAAAATTATTCGGCCTTATTACGACTGTCGTTGACGTAATTACATTTCGAATTTTTTGTACTAAAATAAAAATGACATGCAATGCTTTTATTTTAACTCTAGAATAAATTGTCGAAGCCATAATAATAAGGACCAATATTTATAGATCTTTCGTTCTAAAGTACCTCGAAGAAAATATTTTTAAATAGTTTTATTAAGATTGAAAGCCATATCCGCCCTTAGAAGAAAAAAAACTATTTAAATGCTAATAAAAGCAACAATTATTAATTTACAAGATGTTAGAAACAAGAAAGAAACAGGATTATAAAATATTTGCGAAGGGGATGTTTAGCCACATCTCGTCTCATCTCATCGCACCACAAATTCAAATTCAATATGTATCAGTTGACAAAAATAAACTTGCAATTTTGCCCTTAGGATAGATCCATCCCTTCTTTTCTTAATTCTAAAGTAAGGGGTATTTTCTCTATTGCCATTTGTTTTCTTTTCACGCTGTTGTTGCTTTTCTCTTATGAATTTCCGTCTGGAATTGCTTTTGAGGTCTAAAGATTATCTTAACTAGAAACCAATAAATTTTATAAAAATTTTTATTGTGTTGCATGAGTATTTATTCGCACACCAAGTTTTAAATACAAAGACAAAATAACAGATCAAATAATATTTACTGATAAAACAATCAAATAAAAACTGAAAGAAAACAAATTTACGAGAAAAGGATGCCCATGCTTGTGTAGTTGTTGTGGAAACACTCCCTCCACTTGTGTACTTAGAGGGAAGGCACTCTCAGAAATTGTTAGTTGGTTGATATCTCATGTGACGGTGCAAGTTAATCTGGATGGATGTTGGTTGATGCGAGTATTTAAACGAATCTATTTTTGATGAATAATTATTTTTTAATGTTACAGTCTCTCCCATAGAAACTGAAACGATAGAAAAAGGCACTTTTGACATTCTAGTCGATTTTCTTCGGACGGATGGCAGGGAATAACAAGAATTATACATCGAGCCGAATATCCTGAATGTGTATTTGTCATCGAAACGACATTACTCTGAACCCAAGAATTGTCTTAGCAGCATGTCAGCGTTTTTTCCCTGATTTCATTGCTTAATTTTCTCATTATTAATTAATAAATTATTTTTATTGTTTTTCATTTTTCATTCACATGCAAAAAACGTTGTTGTGTGATTTAAATTAACGTCAGCCTTGCCCCACTGTGCTCTTATTCCTACCACTTTGTGTCAATTAGATCTTTAATATAAAGGTGGAAGGTTACGTACGTGGCTTCATACCCCATGTACAAGCCCATTGTTATATAGCTTTTGCTTTCAATCCCACAGTGCACAAAATAGAAGCTATTTAATAGATTTGGCGGTTAGATCCACATATAAACCTTAACTGTAAGTGGGCCGAAATTCAATCGTCAGCTCTAAGCAGTAGCTTAGGCCTGCATACCTTTCAAACACAACTAACTCGTAATCGCTTAAAGAGAGAGATATATGGCCTGAATAGAGCATCTACAATCGGTCACTAGCACCGTATTGCAGACACACTCATCCGACCCATAACTCTTCCCACGTATCTTTGGGTTTTAACCACAGCCACCACGTGATTCCCGATCTGGTTCCCGTGGTACCCGATAGGAACTCTGGTCGGCCTTGTGTTAAAAACACCTCCGGATTTAGGTCCCGTGTAAATTTGAGGTATCGGTAGCACCTCTACCCAGACAAGCATAAGCAAAGATACTTCCTTAATTACTTATATGCATGCACGTTGCCCTGGTTTCAGGGATTGGGTAGTAAGATATTAAGTTCTACGGGTAAATGGCCAAAGATCAAGGTCTGGAAAGACCAACCCACTTTTACCTTTAATTTACGTGCATGCGGGCCCGTTGCCCTGTTAATTCAGGGATTGGGTAGCAACATACAAGTTTTTAGGGGTTATCAGCAAAAAGGCCTAGGTCCGGAAACCTGATAACCCTATACCCCAGGAAGCACAACATCAAGCCACCATGACAAGATGTATAGTCCGTGCCCCCCGGGGGGAACTTCAGTCATAAGTCAACAAGAAAAAATTATCTTTAATTTCAACCTACACAGAGGCCACTACACCCCCTCTTGCTTTGCGCCAGCTTTTAGGTGGCGCTGGCTGTGTGCAAACTACTGCTACTTAAGCAAATCATTTACTGAAAAAGGATTTTTATAGTAACCATTAGGCTTTCACAATTCTAAATTATCCTTAAATTATCCAAGTCCTAAAACCATCCGCCATTCCTAATAGAGGATTAATCCTCATTAGGTCCAACGTATCCCAAAAACGCAGAGAGCGGAGTGATTGGAATACCGAATGTTATTAGATTTGGTATTTGTTGATCATCCTGGCGATTCTGATGATACCTGCCACTCTAGATTAGCAATTCACTACTTAAAAGATGAAACATTCTTTGATCAAAAAGAACAGATTTGAATAAATAATCTCCTTTCAACTGACAATTGGTTTGAATACCATCCATCCGATAACATGAGTCCGCAACAAATCGATTCTCTTATAAATCAATCTTATGTGGAATGGAATACACATTACCTAATAGACTCAAAAACTTTAAGAACAAGAACTCAAAAATCAAATCTCGCGCTAGATATTCTATATCAAGATCAATTTATAACTCAACAATTCTCCAGTGTAACAATAATTATGTATCCAAGATGTTTTTATTTACATTTTGTATGTGTCAAAGTGTGTTCACTTCTTTTCTTCTGTTTACATTTTTGACCACTATTCTTTATATTCTTTTGGATTTGTTTATATTTTTAAGCTCCACTGTGTTTCTTCTTGCAGGTTTTGCTTTAATTTCAATTCAACACAGCTGCTTTTGACAGTAGAAAAATTTATTGCATAAACAAACTTTTTAATTATGTATTTGTTGTAGAACAGCAACGACCTGTAAAAATAGATCTGAGTTATAACTGAATTTAGACATCGTAACCACACAAATTTTGAACTAGAAATCTAGATTTTGTGGGAGAAATGGGAGTACAGATTCATTTTCTCACTCCCATCCTCATCATGCAACACTTTTATGAACGGCAGCCACCTGAGTACACAACGCATTTATTATGAAAAGACAACCGTAAAAATTAATTTTCCCCTATGATAAATGGAAATGCAACAATATATCTATGATGAAAGAAAAAGATATCATGAGCCGGTTTCAAAAATCACATACCTGCCTTTACATTTAAGTAACCTGCTTTTGAACTATATAAAATACAATTATATATTTTTATAACAACTAAAGACAATCTTTTATATGTAAATATAAGAATAATTATTTAAATATTTCGTCCTTATTTTTGTGCGTCAATACATACATATGCTTGCAGTTTCATGATAAAAAAATCCTTTAAGGATTAAAAAATTTTGAACACAGATCCACTAGAGGAACTAGAAAATTTATCTGTAGAGGTCTGTATCCCTTTAAAGAAGAGGAAAATTGTGTCACGTATTAAAAATTCCATACGAATTTTTTTGGCAAGGGATTTCTTTTACCCACCAGATGGGGAAATGCAATAGCTAAACACTAAGTTAGACTTTGGAAAAATTGTTGGACTTTGTATAAAATCAATTATTCGTTTTCTCCTTCTCTCCTTTTTTAAAAATTAATTGGATATATCCAAGTCAAAAACATAAAATATCAAACTTCGAAACAGTAAAATCGTTATGGTCTCTAAGCCGAAAAATATAAATAAATAAAATGACACATTATGAGAGGTTGGAATACGATGATATAAAGCATCAAAAGTACATAAAATCAAAAAAGTTATTTGCACTTAAAATTCAAAAATATTCTATAAAATATTGGGTTGTTCACACTCAAAAAGCGCATTTCGTATCTCCCTGTTCGAAGAGAAATAATCAAAATAGGCTTTCGAGGCTCTCATATGTTTACTTGTAAAATAAAATAAATTGGTAATTTTTTCTAAAGTTTTGGCCGTCTTTTCACAAAATGTGTCACTGTGCGACGTAAAGTAGTGTCTAGTCAGACGATCGTTTTCTGGATGAAGTTGATGGCTCCCTTGATTCTAGTATATTGCTTGATAATAAATTAAGCTTTAATTCTCACATTTCAGAATCCGTAAATAAGGATAAAGAAGCAGTAAGATTTATGAAACGCTGAAGAAAATAATTGTAAGAGTCGTGGGTTATAAGACAACTGTACGAATTTTCTTTTATTCTGCCTCCGAACGCTTCCAAGGAATTTGAATTATGATCTTCCATCTTATGAAAGTCGTTAAGCCCTTATTAAGATTCCTACTCTAAAAAATAGGAGAAGATATGTGAATATTTTATTCATCACTAATTGATTTAAAGGTATTTTTGGTTCCGAACTTTTGCTCGATAAAACAAAATTTTTTGTACCGATTCGTCCGATAAAGTAAAATGTGCCTCTTGAAATTCCATACTTCCGTTCTGACTACGCAAACTTTAAGCCCTTCCGAAAAATGTGAGCGGAGTTCAATAATTTCTGATACTAAATGATATTAAAAGGATAATTTTATGTTTATAAATTTAAATTTATACTTCTTTTTATTTCAAAATTTAATAAACATATTTTTATTACGAAAACTTCAGCGCACAGTGGCTGAAAATCGTTTTTCATTGGCCAAAATTCTATAACTTTTGAACCGATCAAAATATTGAAGTATTTTTTTTAATGGATAGATATTTAGTTCAGCTTGACTCAGTTTTAATTACATTAAAATTGATTGAGACT
This sequence comes from Germaria angustata, assembly GCA_963681545.1. Classification (NCBI taxonomy): domain Eukaryota; kingdom Metazoa; phylum Arthropoda; class Insecta; order Diptera; family Tachinidae; genus Germaria; species Germaria angustata. The sequence continues at coordinate 81,489,033 of OY812999.1, read as the reverse complement.
TCTTAAGGACTTCTAGGTCAAACTTGAACTTTTGATTTATTATTTGCATATTAAAAAATTTTATATTTGGAACTTAATAATAATAGTAATTATTTTTTGTGATAATGGAATTTTTTCAATGTTACACTCAAAAAAATGTTACACTCAAAAAAAATGTTTACACTCAAAAAAAAAAATTGTAAAATTAACTGGAGATTTTGCTCTTACCACAAAAATTGTTTATTTTTTTGCTGTCAAAGTAGGTTCTATTTATTATTATTTTTTACTAATACTATGTTTTTCGTACTTAAATAGCAATGAAAGGCAATTATAAATATCATTCATTTGACACAAATATTGATTGCAAATATTCTATATTTTGCTCTGTGCTATTTCTGTTCTTTAGTAGTTTTTTGGCTTCTTCATCTAAATCCCGATGTTCCACTTTCCATTTATTTCGAATATTGGAGATGAACGGATCTGACATTGCCAATAATATATTAAATAGGTCTTCATTTGTGGAATTTCGTGAAATTTTTCTAGTATTGTGCTCTCTATAAAATATGTAATCCTTGTTCCTTTTTTCCTGAGCCTCCTCTGATAGATCTCCAAGTGGCACCAAATGATATTTAATGATATCTTCTTCATGATAAAGGATTTTGTGAACTGTTGCAGACATATTTCTCCATGGGTAGTTGGTTGTGTATATTTTTGCAGTTTCCTTAACATAATCTCCAAATTGTTTAGAGTCAATTTCTTCATTGCACGCAAGTACTTCTAGGATTATTTTAAATCTGAAAATAAGGTTTATTCTCTGTTATTTCAGATGCTGTTTCTGGATCTGAAAAGAATCTTCGTGCGGTATTGCCATCATTTGTAGTGCCTGACCCTTGTTTTGGCTGATCTATAATCAATCCAATTTTGCGATATTCATCTTGAACATGTTTCTTTTTTGAACTTCTTAACTCTTTCTTAATTTCATTGTTTCTTATGGATCCTGAAGACCCGAAATCCAAATCATAACTGATTTTTAGTATATGTTCCATAAGTCGTATTCTTGCATGTAGTGGTGATAATCCAAATTCATATGCATCGGTATTATCTAATGATTTTGTCGGAACTTAGTTTAATTGGGTTGATGCTGCTTGGCATATAATGCAGCTGGATGCAGCCTTCGTGTTAGTCAAAGCCTGACCTACTTTTCCATCTATCATTGTAAGGACTAATTGGTAGCTTACTTCAATTTGATGCCCATCTAACTGTAATTGTAATGGCTGTAGTGTTGCAATTTGGGCCTTGATATCACTAATTTCTTTGTTAATGGCATCACGAGTTTCTTTTTTGAATTCAAATTTGATTGGCCTGCAGTATTTCGTAGAAGATGGTGTCTCATTTTTCCAAATATCCATTTTTTGCGTTGCACTAGTCGAAGCCTCTCAATCTTCCAAAATCTTTTTCAATCGCAATAGTACAATTGATACCATGAACATATCCGAGTCCGAAATATTTTCACATACAACTTGTTTGTATTGGTTTTGTCCCGAAGAACCATCACATCCCCATTTGCAAAAAAGAATTAGTTTTGTGTTTCCATATTTCTTTAACGCATTTCCTGGTATTGATTGTAGCAAGCGTTCGGCTGTGTGATCAAGTAGAGATTGTAGTTGTACCTCTGCCGAAATTGGTGTGATTGTAATAGTATCCTTTGATGACAAACAGTCCATTTTAGCAGCAGTTATGTGATGATATGCTGGATAGATATTTGAGCCCTTTTCAATCGCACGCAATCTGAGCTTAATATATTGCTGTTTTGTTAATTTCAAATCCAGAAATAAGGCTAATGCCTCCTCATTTGTGTACTGTATTGCATCACTCGGAGTTGGTATACTTTTAAGAATTCGTTTTGTTCTCACTGGACTAGCTTTAATAACTTTTGCAATGATATCCACTTTTGTTAATTGGTTCTGTGATCGTAATTGATGTAGGAAAGATTCTTTTATATTTGTACAACCAATTGCATCGTTAACATTTAGCCTCTTAGATCTGTCGCTGCAGTTTTCCAATCATTTGCGTGGTCTTCCATCCTTATCTTGCTTTGCTGTTTCTGCAGCGACAGTAAGTTGCCCTTCTAACCACTTTTCACTTTTTATATAAAACTTTTCTTTACTGTAGCTAACTTCTTTGTAGCGTTTTTTAGTACTTTTACAAAATTAGATAATTGCTCTTGTATTTCGGAGCTACACGAATTTAAGTTTAATTTTATTTTAACGTAAGTAAGAACATCTTCCTTGCTTTTATTTCTAAAATACTCTTCGGCCAGTTCTTTATAACCGAAGGTCTCCATATTTTTCTGAATATTTTTATTTGAGTCTGTTATGATTTATCACTTGCAAATATACGTACGTACACGTAAAGGATTGAGTAATCCCTTATCGAATCCCTAGTTTTATACATTTTTAGATACATGTTACTCATACATTGATCTTCGATTTCATAGCAGGTGGTACTTAAATTGAACAAAACTGCACTTGTTATCCAGACCTTAATATCAGGTAAAACTAATTAGTATCTCGTCAATATGGGGTTCTTTTTATCTTTAGTGGTTTAATGTCGCGATTATTATTGTGAAATTGTTTATGACTTTGGCTGACCCTAACAGTTATATTAGAAAGAGATCATATGTTTACTGTAGAACCTATTGTGATATTTTTATTACTGATTTTTTTGCTGATCAAAAAAAGCCATAAAACCCTTTCGCAGGTATTACATTTAATTATTTTAGTTTTACGTAGTCTAAAGTAAAAAAACATATGTAAACCTTTAGGCAAAAAAGTGAAAATTTAATACACCATTGTATACGAGTAATTATAGGGCTGTTTAAATTATCGTAATTTGAATTTTTTTTAGAGTAATTTCATTAAAATTAAAAAAGTGTTCTACCGGCGGGTCGTGGCGGGTGCAAAAGTATATAAAGGGTTAAAGAAGACACCTTCGCCTTTCTTCGGGTGGTATACGTTTCTTGTTCCCTTTTGTTCCCTAAAAGTTCTATTCCACTAAAGTTTAAATTTCAGAAAAATATAGTAGTTTCATAAATATTTCAGAACACCTCTAATATTAAACGCTAGAGCGGTAGCCACTTACAACAACTAAAGAGTATAATCCTACCAACATTATAAAAAAGACCGCAGGCCATTATCGATGATAGCTTGCGAGTAGTAACCATTTATTTTTGACAAAAAAAACTGATAAAAAAAACACCTTTTTCTGAAATAACAAAAACAGTTGAGTTTGACAGCATGCCACGCCTACAATTTCCAATAGTTTAACGTAATTTTTTGGCTACCTTAATATGGATATATTAGCTCCAAAATGGCGTAAAAATTTTAAAAATCGGTGACAAAAAAAATTCGACTTTTAGCCAATGAAAAACGATTTTCAGCCACTGTGCAGCGGCATCCTTACTCCTTACGTTTTAATTAGAACTTTGGGAACTAAAATATCCTGGCATCCTGATTAAATCGGATCAGATACTCTAAAGCATAAATAATTTTAGAATGACATCTAGTGTATGTGCAGGTCAGGTCTTTGTAGCTCCAGTCTTTCAAACACAAATACAGTGACAGATCCTGTCAAGTTGTTCAATAGATGTGATTTGTTAGATATTCCAGATAATAAAAACAAAAATATTCTTATGAAGAAGCCAAAATTCAAATAAATTTCTAGCGAAAATGTAACTGTTCATTTTCATTTGGACGCAAACTGTAAAAATAATTCAAACGATTCTAGTTGTTTTGTGCAACAAATACCAGCGAAAGCTGATTTTATTTGAATTCAAAGGAAAACTACTGAATAAGCATTTTTTAAACACCCGTTTAATAAGCTTCAAATGATTTAGTTGCGTGGTGACAAAGAACAACAACAGCAACAGTCAGCCAGATAATGTTTCTCTAATAGTCTGCCTGTCTGTCCGTCCGTCCCTTATTTTGCCGAGCACAACTTCCTTTAACTGGGTCACACACAAAGTTACACTCAGAAAACGAAAAAAAAAGTTTGATAAGCGTGACAAATAAATATTGGTGTGGGAGAGGCGGTAGGTTGCATTTGAGACGGTCGCCAAAGAAGCGTTCTTTCTTCATCATAAAACGGCACCAAGATAAATATCACTCCCACTTTTTAAACTTTAAAAGTGCTGGCGTGTGTGAGTTGCTTCTTTCTGTTTGTGCTGGAGTCTGGAAATATGGTAGAAGGAATTATTTTGTGAAACTGTAAATAAATATTATATCCTTTGTAGTCATGTTTACACACATACAAACAGAAATACAACCTACCGCTCATCCTGATGTACATATTTTGAGTGAATAATAAGTTTGCGATTGTAATTTGCTACACAGACTTTCTGCATCGTACATTTGGGAACAAAAAAAAAAAAACTAAAAACAAAAAATTTATATAAACTTTTATCTTTAGATGATCGAATATCGAAGAAAGTATTTATTTTGCTTCACTTACTTGCAGCCCGATTTAAATGCGAGTACGAAATTGTACACAATAGAAATTTACAAATAACAATTTACGCGTCGCATGACGATACTTCTATTGACATGCGTTTGTTTGTGCTGGGAGTTCAAAGGAATTGGTTAATTACACTGTGCAACTGGCTGTAAGGAAGGTCGGAATCTAAAATTTCTTGGATAACTATTTGAAGATTTTTCGAATGGATTTTGTGATTTTGCGGAAAAATTTATTGGATCTTATTGCAACGTTTCCCATGTACTTTGGGTCAATGATGAGCGGTAAAGTAAAATATTATTAATATTCTTATGCCTCAAAGAAAAAGTCTGAGACTTTTTGAATGAAACATATGCTTTTGGGTAAAAAGTAATTTTTTTCAATGCGTCTTTTGAACTTCCATACACGTTGTCCGTAACTTTGTGTGTAACTTTTCTATCCCTTCCAAAAAAGATTTGTCGAGGTATTTGTTTGTGAAATGATTTTATGGTTGGAGTCAAATCTTTTTTCGCCTACCCATTTCCAAGACCCAAATCCAAAGAATAAGACAGATGAAGCAGATTTTCGTAGCCTCATTAAATCGACCCAATAAGTTGGCACAATATTTGGTATTGATTGTTTTATCCTTTCGAACGTTCATCCTTAAAAACAGTCGCCATGACATTATTGGCTGACAAATCGATCTTAGCCTTCTTTGGCGCCGTTTCACCCCCGAAAAACACAAAGTTTTGATTACTGTTTGGACTCTGGTATGTTGTTGTGAGTCCACGTTTCGTCCACGATTACAAAATGGCGGGAAAACTCGTCCATATAACAACGCCAAACACTCCTGCGGAGTCACATAATTGTGTTTGTGGTCGATTGTGAGCAAACGCAGCATTCATCTTACGAAAAGCTTTCTCGTACACAAGTGAACAATCAAAATCTATGTGATATATGTACCTGTGGCCTCTACAATCTTTTGCACTTTCAATCTCTGATCGGCCAACACCATATTGGGAGGTTTTTAAATTCTTTCGGGTGTAGAGACCTCATCTGGCTATTCAGAACGATTGGCATGAAAGATTTGAAAATGTCCCCCTACAAAGTTTAAACTCTTAACAAATTGGTGGCTTCTGATCGTCGGACAAGGTTAATTTACTGCCATACTCTGTTAAACTCGGTGCAAGAAAAAGATGATTTCGCATCAAAAATCACAATGAGCGACGAAGTCCCGTCCCACATAAGTGGTTGCTTTCCTGGGCCACAGAGAATACACATGAAATGAGTGAAGAGCCGTTGTGACTGTGCGGCATTTGCAGTAAAAAAGTGATTGGTCATTATTATTTTCTTTTTAAGTCGCTGATGACACCACCGTAACCGTAAAGGGTGAGCGTTACAGGCAAATGTTAGAAGAGTTTTTTTTCACAAGTTGCTGTACTGGGCCTCAATCATTGTTGGTTTCAACACAACGTAACTGCCGCTCACACAGCTCGGGCAACGATGGAGATTTTGAGACGCCAATTTCCTGGTCTTCTCTTTTCTACCAATACCAGATTTCGTCCTTTGCATGTCTTAAAAGGTAACATTGAAGAAGAAATCGCCAATTAAAAACCATGTTTTGCCGACTAAAGCTTCAAAAAATTTAGAAAAACTGCCAGGGACTATAAGACCTTCGTAGACTAGTAGGTAGTGTACTAGACTCGTAGTGCGAAGGTCCCAGGTTCGAATCCTGCCGCAGAACTCTGGCAGTTTGTGTCTGATAATTAAAAGGGAGCGCACAACAAGCCTTCACTGGCTTAAGTGTATGTCGTATGACATGGGCTATCACACCCCTCCAATCAACCCAACCTAACCTAATCTATATCAATTTTTCAAGGTGTGTTAAATCTAGCACAAAATACTCCTATGCAAAATTGGAAACACTGGTCAAGTAATTTGCACTTACCCAAATAAACGGATGACATTTTCTTGGATACATTCTCGTCAATATAAGTAACGCCTAGAGTGAACAGTGGCGAAGCACCGGCTCCATGTAACAGTTGCGCAGCAAAAAATATCCATACAGTCCATGTTAGATTTTCGGTATTATCGAATTCATTTTCGCTTCCAATTGGTGTATCCCTTAATTCGCATGACTTTTTAGCGGTGAAATAAGATGAGAAGTTATTAATCCAAGAAAAGTTCAATTCATATTATAAAACAATTTTAATTAAAAAAATTTAATGTATTCATACCTGTACAGTGTCATTGATGCTATTGGAAGTCGAACATGTGTTTGTCGTGGACATGGTGGCACGGTATGGTCCGACTAGAAAGTGGGGCAAGGAAAATGTTAGTGATCCCAAGCCCAATATTATTATGCCCCAAGCAATTATATGTGGCTTGGAGGCACCCAGACGGCCTCCAAAATATGTTACCGGAACTAAACACAAAAATGAGGCAATATCGTAACCACTCGCCACTAGACCTGTTTGACGTGAACGCAGTCCAAAACGCCTCTCTATAGTCGTTATTACAACATTAATAAATCCGTTGACGATAAGTCCTTAAAATATAGTGAAAAGGCTGATTAATACGAATTTGGAATACAGCTACAGAATGTAATTAAAGCAGACTTAAAGATTCAAATCAATATTTTGTCAACCCATCTCTTGGGACAAGATTATTATTTAATTTTACAATTGAGTTGCATGTGAACTTAAAACTTTGAACTCGTTTTCGGTAAAATGAGTTGTGACGTTGTTTCAACGAATGATGAAAATGCAATAATTGACAAAAAAACTTTATTTTAATATAAAAAAATATCCCTGAAGAAGCTGGAAAACACCATCGAAACGTTGAATAAAATTATGAAATGGAGTTTTTTTTTATATAAAAAAAAAAAGCAAAGACCTTTATTAATCTATGATAGAGGAAAAACAAATAACTAATTAAATAATTAACAAAAAGAATAGAACACATTACCAGCCGGCACTTCCATCATATTTCAAGCGGTGATATATGCCGTAATAGAGGTTGTGAGAAGAATTAGAAATCTCTGGTTAGAGACTAACTCGATCGATACTTTTACGAGTGTCTTAGAATAATAATTTTATAGCTCTAATTGATGTTTCGTTTGGCTAAGAAATATTTCATAAGGGGCTTATGATAATTTTTTATTTTATTTGAAAAATCGCTCAGTATGCATCACTCTTTCCAGAGTATGTTTTTATTTGGACTTTTTAATAAATTATCTACTTAAAACAAAATTCTAACTATTACGTTGAAGGACAAGCAGTTTCTTTCTAATCTGGCTCTCTAGAGAAAATATTTGGGCATTATCGCCATTTTTCATTTTAGAAATTATCGTACCAAATGTCTTCAACTTTTATGCTTTCTCCACATGAGAAATGAAAAGTTCGGCTTCTCAAAATTCTCCGTTCTCCGTCTAACTTCACTTGTTTCTTTTTTCTTCTCATTTTGATATCAATCAAATGACAAATCTAAAGGTATTAGTCGAATGTTTAAGTCATATATTTATATTGCAATGTATAATCCATGATTAAAAATAAATATTTTAAAATTGTTTTTAGCAATTTAACTCCTTGGCTTCAATCGAAGAGCCTCGGTTCGTATCCCAATTCAGGAAAATATTTTTTATTTTTTATATAGCAACTCGTCAACAAGGGTAAAACTAATAATGATTGTATCGGGTGATTTTTTTTTAGTGTACATTTTTTATGGTAGAAAAAGATTCGTGGCATGTGGCAATGCCAAAAATGCTCAGTAAGGTTTGCCATTTCACCATAAATAGACCAACAAACGAACAATGCTTGACAATCATTGAATTTCGTTATCAAAACTGGTGCTGTGTGAGAAATGTGTTTCGTAAATTTCGTCAATATTATGGTCCTCATAATCGCACCAGTTTTAATTAATTGGACATTAATCCATGAACCTGTATGAGAATATTGCTGCTCTATCGGATAGTGTCATTGGATATCGCTTTATACTAATTCTTCGCCGTTGTCAACAATTGGGCGTGTTTTATTCGACCACTTTGAAGATTTTACGTAAGAACCTTGGTATCAAACCATACAGCTGCTGCAAGAACTGAAGTCGCAGTACAACGCCGTCTGTTTGGGGAATGGACCTTAGGAAAGTTGAATGAAGATCCATTTTTCTATCGAAAAATTGTCTTCAGCGACGAAGCTCATATTTGGCTCAACGTGTACGTCAGTAAACAGAATTGCCGAATTTGGTGTGAAGAGCAGTAGGATGCCACACGGCACGCAATACCATGAACGGTGAGCAATTAATCTCACGTTTTGCACCACTCTATTGGCCACACTAGAATATATTTTTATGTGGATACGTGAAGTCTCTCGTGTACAGGGACAAGGCAAATGACAGGCATGGGACTCTTAGGAATACTTAAGGTATCCTGAATGCTCAAACGTGTAGTCTCACTGACAGTCAGAAAGACGGTCAGCATTAGATCGACTTTTCGCAAGTGAATATTGTAGAAATTACAAACGGAATAACAGAGCTACACTTATATATGGTATAGCAATTCCACCTGTGCTGAAATGATGAAACTAATAAAGATTCTACTTCCAGCATTGAACAAAATTAATCTAATGTAAAACGCTTCATATCACAATCAATTATATTTCAATTAATTACGTAATTATTGAAGGTTTTGAAGTTTGCAAATTAATATGCAAACGAATTCATGTATAAGAAGGTGTTAAATGATTGACTATCAAATTCATTTCCATAAAATGTCACGTTTCCTATTTTTTCTTATGAAAAATATTTACCTTTAGATCCTTTAAATGACATTGACATTTAATGAATGACACTTAATAAACACTTATTAATTTATTGTTTCTTTTATACTCGTTGACTTCCCCAAGATCGCTTGAAAACACCATTAGAACTCATCTCTTATTAAATTGAAATTAATTTAAGTGTTTAAGTATCCAAAGGAAATATGTTAGTGCGTGGACGGGGAAAAGCTCGAAATTAGCCGAAGAAAATACATAAACAATATTAATATTTTATTGTTTGTTGTTGGCTTAGCTAGGTATATGCCTGCATTTCATTGGTGCTAACCATCAGTACCCTTTTATCCAAATCATGATTGAAAAACATTCATACTTATGCCACAGACTACAAATACTATATGAGAATTCAAACAATAAAATATTAAAATAGTTATTTTGGAGAATATCTCGAATAACAAATTAGATAAATATTCATAAACAATATTTTGTTAAATCTACTCGTATATGCAAATAAGCCCAGATCATTAGGAATAGCCGCTGATTTTCATTAAGTTCGCCGATGTATGAATAATGTATATATTTTTAATATGTATAAAGCAATGCAATTATATTGGATTTTTTGGTTCGTTGCATGGAAGGATGTCAATGCTGCAAGTCTTGTTTTCGGTATCTTTGTCTTTATTCTTCAAATATTTAAAGTTTCCTTATAAAAAGTAAAAGTTATAGTTTATTGGCAAAAGCTACAAACCTCGTTGTTACATAAAAAAGAAAAGAATGTTTATATTTAAATTGTTGTTGTGGCTGAGGTAGTTAATGATTTCGCTTGCGCACGTGAAATTAGTGGGGAGGCCATGGTCTTCAAGGCCGATTTCAACAAAAAACCTGAAGCAAAATAAAAAAAAAATCAAAAAAAGTAAATGATATATCATATCTGTTCCAGGATCGAAATAGAAAAAATTATCCTGAAAGACACCGCTTTAATTATAAGCAACGAAAAATGTAGTCCAAGACCACAATACTCTTGAACAAATATACTTTTTAAAATCATTCCCGTATCCCTCATTGAGTCAAGCATTTCGTAGTTGATCAAAAATCCGTAATTATTGTACCTTGCAAGGTGCTTAATTTATTTATTGGTTTACTTCCTGTACAACAAGAATTGATCTTATATTTATAGTACAGGAACGGAATGCGTTATACATAAAAGCGTTTGCAATAATTAAAAAGGTACTAAAAAATATACTTATATGTATAGTACATAGAAAATTGCACATAATGTAAAAGAATTAACTACAAAATTTTATTTAAAAGAGTTCACTACAAATTTTTTGAAATTATTAGCATTGCTGTTTAGTTGCTGACATAGTGGAAGATTATTCCAAAGTCTAGCAGAATGTACATAAAATTGCCATTCAGAGACTAGGCATTGAAGTCGAGGTATAATAATGTTTCGGTTTCGTGGCGATTGGAAAAAACGTATATTTTCAAATATGTATTTGGGAGTTTGAGTATGTATTTTTTTATGCAAAAAAATCAGAGTGCGGATTTTTAATAGATTATCGAAACTGACTCCATAAAGTTTTTTAGATACGGAGGAAACATGATCGCAACTTCTCAATCCGTACACATACCGTACAATATTGTTAAATAAAACATTTAGTTTATTTCGACTAACAGAATCACAGAAAATAATTCACACCCATACAATAAGGAAGGAACCAAGTAAGTCTTCGCAAGTAGGATTCTAATTCTGTAGGGTGTGAAGTATTGTATATACCAAAGCGCTCGTAATTTAAAATACATTTGGCCAACCAGTGAGTTTACATGATCTGTCCAAGTCAAATGATTATTAAAAATTATGCCTAGATTTTTCGCTCTATTAACGATTTCAATTTTCTCCCCATTTAAAACGATATCCCCAGAAATAAAAGGAGTCATACTTTTTTTTGCAGATTACAATACATTTTGATTTTTTAGGGTTCAAGCAGAGTCCATTTGCACTAGCCCAGAGATAAATTTGTTTTAATTCATTATTTAACTGTGAGACACCTGTGGCAATGTTTTCAGCTGCGGTATTTAAAGTAAGTTGTATGTCATCTGCATAAAGATGGATGTGACACTTTGAAAGCATTCTTGGCAAGTCATTTGCATATATTGAAAATAGAAGCGGGCCTAATATGGAGCCCTGAGGCACTCCCCTTTTAAGGGTCAGTTTATCAGACCAAACATTGTTTATAAAAACCGATTGTGTTCTATTTGAAAGGTATGATGAAATAAGGTTAATTGATGTACCCGAGAATCTGAAAAAATATTTTAATTTGTTAATTAATGTGGCATGGTCTACCGTGTCAAATGCTTTGGAGTGGTCAAGAAGTACTAAGAAATTTATGTTCCCATTCTCCAATCCCTGCCGTATGTGTTCACTTACGCAGCTATGATCCTCGCGGAAACCAGATTGTTTGCTATAAAGCAATCATTTGCTTATACAATATTTTTTCCAATATTTTCGAAAGAAAACACAATATGGCTATTGGTCTATATTCACCATTACCTTTGGGTAATGAAACGATTTTTGCATGTTTCCAATTCGAAGGAAACGTAGAAGACATAATAATATTGTTTAAAAGGTTAGTGACGTATGGGAGAATTTGAGGCATAAGTATTCTAATAAATTTGGGATGTAAGTTATCAGTTCCAACTGCGTTTGATTTTATTATTGAGCATGTAGACATTACATCAAATTGTGGTATGCATGAGAAGCGGAAATAATTACCGTTGAATTCATTATATGTATTTATTGCGGATGAGGAAAAATTATAAAAAGACGGATTTGTTGGGATCACAGGAGCATTAGTGAATGTTTTATTAAGCATATTTGCATCTACATTTAAGTCTATGTTGTTCAACTGCCTGCCAATACCTATTTCACGAATAGTATTCCAGGTTTGTCGAGAATCAATTGCAGTGCTGAAACGTGTGGAATAGTATTCAGTTTTAGCAAGTCTTATGCGTTTATTAACGTTTTTCCTAGCAGTTGTGTATTGCAGTTTCAGATCAAAAGTTTTATACCTTTTCCACCTGGCATATGCTAAGTCCCTTTGATATATAGCTTGTTTTATAGTGTTTGAAAACCATGGTTTATGTTTATGTGCTATTTTTTATGTTTGATTGACACCGCTTTGGCTTAATTTAACTACGGATGACTTAATTTTTGTTTTGAGTGTATGAATTACCTACTCGCATATGGGGCATTTCACGTGAAGCGGACAACTCAAGAAAATCCCGAAATTCCTTGATATTTGGCATAACTGCACCTTCTAGTAGAAATGAATAAGGGGCTTACAAAATATTTTTTAACGACAATTCGCCGAGTTATAGGGTTCTAAAGTGTTGCCGCTTTTGAAATTTCGTAAAATAAAAAAATATTTCTATCAGTGGTTTTGAACAAATAAATCCTTTTCAAAAACAATTAAATTTGTGAAAAAATTTATTTAAAAGACCGGATACAAAAATTGCAAATTAAAATTTTTCTAAGTTCGACACCAAAAGGTTTAATTAGAAAAAATAATATACATTGCAGAATGCAGCTTAATTCAGAATAAAATTTATCAAATCAAAAAATTTATCAAATCAAATATCTAAAGCTGAGTGAGGAACAAAACTTGTTCCTTAGTTTTAACTTATTTAAATTTCACAGCACAAAAAAATTGGAATATTAGCCAGGAAAAGCTATAAAATACAAAAATAATATATTATAATTTATAAAAAAAAAACATTAAAAGCAAACAACTTTAAATAGAAAAAAGCTATGAAAGCAAGGAAAAACATTCGTTTTGAAAAAAAATCTAATATGTGATACTAACTTCCTCTAAAAGATAATTTGCAAAAACATTGCTTCGTTGAGTCCGAACTTCGAGAATATTAAAATTTATATTGCTTTTAAAGAAACTAAATGCACTGTTTTTTTCTCATTTGGTTTAATTTTTGATAAATGTTGGTTACAAAAATTTTTTGCCGTGGCAACACTCGACATGCGATTTTATTATAACGGCCTCTAATATATGGTTGTGGAAAACAAGTTTGTACTGTTTCAAATTATTGTGAAAATTTATTAATTAATACAAATTGCTTTTAAAAAAATTGATTGCGAGAATTGTAATATAAAACATTCCACTTTGATTTTATTATTATTTTCTTTTGTAGTCCCGGTGTGTAATTAAAAATGAAAACAATTATTTTTGCTACTGTTTTTGAATGTTTTTTTAACAGAAAATCTGTGTTTAATACAGATATCTTTGTTGAAAAAATGGAAGTTGTTTTTGAGGAATGATATTTTCGTATCATTCAGTATATCTTCAGTGTATTTTTTCGACTTCTAAGGAAGTTAAATTGACAAAATGATGTTTAAGCTTAAAGATAAAAACTTTTTCTTCAGATCTACATGAAAACAGTATTTTCCTAAATTTCTAATTGAAACAATGTATTATTTCCACATAATAAAAAACAAATTATGGGTATTGACTCTCCCCAGACTTCCATTTCTAGTAGTGCTATGAATAAAAAAAATAGAACAAAACCCAAAGTTTTCTCTTCTTAATATGTTAAATATATGAGTAGATTATAATTCAGTTAAGGACATTAAAAAGGGAACTTCAAAATGAGAAGCACTTTTTTCTCCATTGAAATCTCTGCATTTTCATGACTTCTCTGGTAGATCTAATTCCTGAGTGTCTCCTAAAACATTTGCTCTCACAGCTACTCTGTGTATATAAAGGGTGATTTTTTTTAAAGCAACTTTCTCTTTGGTAAAACTGCTTGCGGCAGCTCAGCTCTATTCGTGCAAAGTGTTACTGTTAAACATGTTCTGTTTGAATTTTATTATCAAAATTCATGCTCGGTCATCGTCCACATTTTTATCGGAAAATTGTGTTCACCGACGAATCTCATTTCTGGTTTCCGTATTTGGTTTGAAGAGCAGCTAGAAGTATTGCATCCCGATGTGATGTGGATTATGGGCCGGTGGATTCATCGGACCGTACTTTTTCAAAAACGACGAAGGCAGGAATGTTACTGTGAATGGCGCTACCATGCGATGATTACAATTTTTTCCCCAAAGTAGAAAACATGGATTTGCCTGACATGTAATTTCAACGAGACATGCCACATAGCACGCGAAACAATGTCCTATTAGAAAGGATCGAGTTCGGTAAACAGTTTATTTCACGTTTGGAGCCGGTCAACTGGCCGCCTAGATCGTGGGATTTAACGCCTTTGCACTATTTTTCGTGGGGCCATGTTAAGGCTGATGTCTATAGGGACAAGCCCGCAACGGTTGATGAACTGGAAGCCAATATTGAAAAATTTATTCGTGAGTTATCGGCCGATATGTCGGAGAGAGTATGCCAAAATTGAAACCACCATATGGATCATTTGAGGCGTAACTGCGATCAACATTTACATAAAATCGTCTTTAAACCTTGAATTATAAAGATCGGTCTATCGACTCAAATAAAGATTTTATACATTTATCTCAATTTTACGTGGTTTTTAAATTAAATCCGAGAGCTCTTAAAAAAAATCATCCTTTGTCAACTTGCGCCGTTGCTGTGATGTGTCTGAGGCGGTAAACGCTCTTCATATACAATACAATGTATACTATGGAATGAATAACATTTAAAGTACATCGGAAAATTTATTTTTTCATGCCATTTTAAACATAACTTCAAATATAGTGAATAGGATTCTCAAAAAGAAAACATATTGCAAATGACCAGCCTTTGTTAAAATTATTGGAAAAGATCCGAATTTTCACTACTTCCGAATCTTATTGACTTCTTTGGATGTTCTTTTTTTATTGGGATATTGTTACTAATCCATTGCAAAGTTTCGGTTTATTGGTGAAATTTGCAAATTTTTTTTTCACACACTTCTTAGTTCTCTAAAAATATAGGTTTTAATGGAGCCTAGAGAATTTTCGCCTTCTTTTGTGACATTTTCCAGTCCATTGAAAAAATATTAATTTTTAATTTAAATTAAAATTTATCGTTATTTGATACTGTTTTCTATTCTGCGTGTGTTAAATTCAAATTGTTATTGAACCTTAAATATTTTATAAATATTTCTTTCGCTGATGCATATTTAGACTATTGTTTGTAAATTTTAACTGTCTTATTCATAAAAACTAATTTATTACAGGTTTATCAAATGAATGGAAATCTATTTCATAAAACTTTAATTAATCAAAACTGTTTTTTATGAATACGGCCGTGAACGTCCTAAATGTTTTTATTTAAATAGAAAAACAATACAAAATGAAATAAACGCCGTAGTGTTTCCATGTTGATACCTCAGCCATTTAGATTATAAATAATTTTCCATCATCATGGTGATTGTGGTGGTTGTTGTGCTTCCTCCACTCTGACTCTTTTGGTGTCAAGTCGTAATATAATTTTTGATAAAACAGTTCAATAAGCCATTTGACAATACATTCAAAATAATCCTCTTTTATTTATTAAATGCTCTCAGACACGGATACGTATGAACCCAAATATACTCGTAGTGCAATCAAATGAACAACATTCCAAAAATTCATTCCGCTTGCACCAGTACATTTTTGGATAAATATGAAAATTTTTGTGGTAGATACTCGTGTAATTATTCAAACTTAGTAGTTCTATTGAAATAAAAGCCACAGATAAATTTGAAAACAATTCAGGATTGCAAAAGGAAACACAAAAATCATCCAAATAAAAACAACTTAAATGCCTCTTACGCTCGTATCAACATCAACAAGCTTCGGATCTGCGATTCCCAAACATTTTAATCGTGAGGGCACTTGTCTTATTTCTTTTGTAGGACTATGAATGTGATGTTTAAACACATATGATCTACTGGCGATTTCGCCCAATCTCAGATTGAAGAGAGGAGATGATTCATCTCATGTCAAAAGCATGCAAAAGGCTTAAGTGCATGCCTGTAAGCGCAATTTAAATGTATTGTGTCATTAATAGTTTTTTTCTTCTAATTTTGTTGCATTGGTGGCAAGTTGTATGAAGTGGTGTAAACTAAAAATTGGTTCTATATTTAAAAGTGCGGTTACTTTTGTTTTTTTTACAGACCCAGTAAATTGTTACTTAAGGTAGAAGTATTTAAGTTTCTTTGTAGAAATTATTTGTAAAGGAAAAATAGTTTCTTAAACTTCATATAGAGTACGTTGATACACTTGCAAGCCCCAGTAAGCCAAAGATGTAGCGTGTGATGTTGTTGAAAGTATTGTGAAGTTATCGTTTATCATTAGCATTGCAACAAGCAGAAGAAGCAATAGAGAAAGTTTGGTATTAGATTTGATTTGCCTATTACCATTCTTCCTTGAGTTTGCATACTCGTAATAAGCTTTTGCTGTATTCATATGAAATTCTTTACCGAAATTAATTTAAATTTCAAAACATATAAAAAATTCAAAGGCAAAAAAAGACTACGAATACCAGCACCAGCCTTTTGGTGTTTAAAGATTTCAATAAAAATAGAGATACGAATATGAAATTCGTATTTTCCACAATGTGTGTTGAGATTTTCAAATATTTATAGCCTTTTGAAAACTTGGATGCCCAGTCATGCACATATTGGAGGAAACTCGATTTCCACCTTAATCTCGCAACGTGCAACATTTGAGATCAGTGTGCCCACTTCGCTTTAAGAAGCAGAAGCCATTCGGTTGTGGATGTTTGAAAAAAAATTTTTAAAGAATCTTTACTATCTCTAATTCAAATTCATTTTTGTTTATATATTGTAAACATTTTGAAATAGCTCCACTATAATTGAGACCATTTACCATGACTGACGAGTATATGCTGAAATTAACCGTTTACACTGGTAATATTATTCTTTTTTTGCATTAAATATGAATTTAGCTAAAATAATATCACTGGCATAGACATAATTACATCGGAAAATAACAAAGTGCAATAAATTATTTATGTGATTACGCTCTGTACTTCGGATTTCCTTTCAGGACTAATGGCCAGTTTTAGACTTCGTATTTATCTTTTCACTTAAATACGAAGTTCAGTATTTTAGTCCTTTTTTACATGACCATATGATTCTAATGATTTGTTCTTATTTGACAGACAAACAAATGTGCCATCATCAAAATTTTTTTTTTTACATTTCACAAAATTGGCTTTTAATACTCGTATGTATGGATGTATGTTTATTTTTTACATTTTATTTAATAATTAATTTATTATCGTATTCTATTTCTTTTTTTTATATTAAACAGCTGTTGTTTATATAAAACAGCTGTTTTTGGCAAACTCTGAATGGTTTTTTGAAAGCTTTGTTGTGCTGCCATATTTTCATACCTCTTAATCAAGGGATATAATTTACGGCTATTGAACTGAAACTGTATTCAAGTACAACTCAAATTTAAGTTAATATTTAAGAATATGTATTTAAATACCAAGTCAAGAACTGGCCATAAATATTTAAAAATTATTTAGAACTTGTTGTTTATATGAAGCTCATATTAATTGATATATTTTTGAAGTAAAAGGCAATAGAACAAAATTAACCCTTTACAGGGAGCTGTACACAGCTGTGGCACTCACTTTTGGAAACACAGTTGCATATGAAGGAGCATATTATTATTATTATTATTATTTAAGTTTAAAGGCAGCCGTTACAGATTACGTGCAAATGACTCACGTAGAGCTTGAAGTTTTTAATACTCGTACTACAATGGCGATGGTCAGTACTTAAAATTGTTAGACACACAGTGGAACAATGAGCCACCCAAACAGTCAGTTTATAAGTCAATGAGTTTTACATACAGACATAAATTTCGGGGGTAATATTGTGGTAGGCAGGATAAATATCTACATACGAGTATAAAACAAATATCTGTTGCATGTTGCAGCAACACTTGACAATATAAATAAAATTCACAATGATGTTTTATTTTCGATTAAACAGTAGTGCACACGGGTGGGTATGTGTGTGTTGCAGTTGTTGTTGTTTATATGTTTTCATACAAAATGATGACACAGCTTTTCAATAGTTGTGGCAATCAAATATTATAAAAATTATACCTTCCACGCGCCCCATTCATTATACGATGGCGATAAATCTTTTTGTAAACGCTTTCATTACAGCTGCGCTGGCTTTCTGATGCTTCATGGCACGTGACCAAAAATATTAATCAGCCAACTTTAAATTTGCATGAATTATGGGAATAATACGAGAGATCTATGTAGCAACTATTAACGCAAATCCCAATGAGCAGGCAAGCAAACGAAGGAGCAAACAAACATGCTGCTAATGAACTCTAGTATGCTTCTTGCTAGAATGTGCGGCACAGTCTCTAAAAAAACAGCAGTCGGTCAATTTATGTATATGCCGTGTATGCAGTTCAATTCATTGTTATGAATATGTTTGCACAGAAAAAATAAACACTAAAGAAAATAACATGGAGTTTATTACACCGTAAATTCTTAAATTCAATTTGAAAAAAAACTATGGTAGGCCTGTGATGGGTGATCCCTTCCAAAGTGAAATTTTCAAAAAGATGCAGTTCGTTTTCGAAATTGCATTTAAATGAGACTGCAAAAATTATATTATTAATGCATTATTTATCGTAGAGTAGTTCCAAAATTTAAATCTTGTTGATCAGAGAACATTTCCATTTTTTCTGAAGGACATTTTAACGAGATGTTCTGTTTATTTCATCAAATTTATTAAGGAAAAAATTGGAGCTTCGTATTGCAGCATGTAAATAAAAAACAGAGGATTTATAAAATCTGGGTGATGCGATCATTATTGCCCAATTTTTTAAATTGTCGGATTCTTTATCATTTTGTTATTCATTACACACACGTAAATATGTATTTGGATGAATTAATAAGAGAATTCACCAATCAACAACTTCTACAGAGAAAAAATTAAATTGCTTTCAATTTGATTTTAAGCCTGAAGGAAGTCGAAGGACACTTCTTCTTATAAATCCTTAAATTAAAAAAAAAAAACTACAATTACAAAAAAAAAATGCAGAGAAAATTTTTAGCTGCTTCAAGAATTATAGAGTGAAGCTCTCTATTAAATTTCATTTCAATAAAATTTGTTTTATTGGGCGCCATCACAGAATTTTTAGCACAACAAACTTTAGTATAATTTCAATTATTTATGAACTAGATCTTATTTTTAATTAATTTCTTGCTGCGGAACCAATTCAGGAGCTGTCGCACCCTTCACCGAAACGGAGAAGGGCTTTGGACAAAGTTGCCTCAGTCGATAACAGAATCACGTTACAACCTTAATGACATTTCGAGTAGACGTACTGTTTATGCTACACAAAATTTTTTTTTTAAAAAAAGTTATTATAACGCTCAAGTTTTGTACGGCAGGCAATTCATTTAATCATTTTTAATAAATTTGTGGACGTGTGCTAAACATTGCAATGGAAAAAATATATAAACAAATAATTTCGTTTTGGTGTACAAAATTTTAATGTTTTTAACAATTCCTGCATATTGAAATAATCTCAATTCAAACATTCATTCTTACAACAAACAAGCAACCATCCAGCCATCGCACCAGCCAGGCAACCATTATATTTATTTTATTCTATTCCATTCATCCTTAAAACACAACAAGCAGCCATAAAGCATCCTGCCACACCAATAAATGTTCCACATAATGCACGAGGATGTAGTTTGTTCACAAATACTTTCAAGCGTAATCTTGTATGCTTCAGGAGGTGGTGGAGTATCAGCAGGATGAGGGGATTGGATGTTGTAGTACTAGCAGTATAATTTCCAGTATCTTATGCTGGGAACTTTAATGTATCCCTGAACATAAATATGTTTTTTTTGCATTTCATTTTAAATTTGTTTCTATTCATTTAATTCATGTTTGCCACATGAGGTCAACATTTAAAAATATAAACAATCTTTTGATGGTTAAACGGGAGCAACGTCAGTTTATAACCACTCAGGTGGGTTTTTGTGGATGCTTTTTTTAAATTTCAATGGAAAAAAGTGCATGTGGATTTTTATTTTGGTTGAATATGTGTCATGTTTGATTTGCAACATATCACATACACATACATATTGCAAGACTCTGTATTAGTGGTGGTTCCTAGTGGAAATTTAAGATTAATCATAAATATAGGCTGAATAAATAAAAGAGCATGGAAAATAATAATGATATTGGTGCTCATTTTGCATGGTGTTTCATTAGGGTGGCCCTTAATAGCCGAAGTTGGAATAATCTTAACTGTCACCCCCACAAATCGGTGGACAGAAAAAGTCCATCCCAATTTAGGGAAGTTTAGAAATGCCTCAAGTCCTCTTTAATTTGGTACATATTTTCACCATAAGTCTGAATGTCCTGTCTCTAAACTTAAAAAATATTAATTTTGTTTAAATAATTTGTGGTAGAAAATTGTTGCTTCTGAAGTTGTTAAAATTTTTATGTATGAACAACTTTTCTCTTAATTTTAAATCTGTCAAAATAAAAGTTGCAAGAATTTTGACATTTTTTATAAAATGTTTTTTTTTTTTTTGCTTAGTTACATGCATACGATTATTACAATTGCAATTATCCCTGGGGATAACTTTTGTTAATTGTTCAAAGCCAACTTTTTTCCCTTGATTTGAAAATAGTACCAGTGAAGATAAGAAGGTAGCGTGGGTGGTTAAATTAGAATTTACCACTTAATTGGGATGTGTAATAGTTCTAATTATGAAAAGTATTTTTTGTTCTTGGCCAAAATAAACAAATATCTGTTTGTAACTCTGAAAAGTGTGATTGAGTCCAACGGCCGAAAAGGAGCCCTTGTAAACTACCAACTTCTGTTTTGAAAGTTTAAAAATATTTCGAAATATTCCACAATTTAGAGAAAAACGATGAATTCATAAACTTACGAATAAATGTGAATGCCGTAGAATTTAATTAAAAATCCGCGAACGAACATAATATTTCATATTTTTGTTTACATATATTGAGCGTCTGTACGTGATAAAATAAATCCAATCATAGGCTTGAGGGATAATTTCTTAAAACCATGTGCGCATGCCTTTAAATTCTCAATTGCATTTCTTAAAAACAAGTTTCGGTACAACCGTATTAAAGGATAATTGATTTGATTGCCAATAGAACTCATGGGAACTCTCTCTCTCTCTCTTTCCTCTCTAGCATAAATGGCGTCGCCCTAACGAAGTCATGAGGCCAGAAATAATCTATAAAATCCATGAAGTGGTATTGGAAGATCGGTGTAAGAAAGTGGGTGAGGTGAATATGAATGAGCTATCCGCTTTGGATGCCGCAATTGCGTACACACGACCCTGAGCGCTGCTGTGTGACCACCTGAAAAAAGTTTTTGGTCACATTCAGGCATAATCCAAACGATTTCTTGCGGAATTTTATAAATCCATCACAGCACACCAGAGAGAAAAACAGTGGGTTTCTTCATATAAACGTACTAAGGTGGGTCTGACGACCAACAAGGTCATGACCACATTTTTTTATTTGCAGCGGTGCGATTCACGTGGATTACCTTGACCTTAAAGCCATTACCGTAGAATACTATTCTATTTTGCCTTTGGACAAACTCAATGTTGATTTGAAGCATGAATAATAATGTCATTTAGCGAAGAAATAAGTGATGTTTTTTTTCAAGACAGAACACGAAAACACACTTGTGTAGTCACTATGGCAAGAAGCCACTTATGGTATCCCATAGGTTTAGCCTCTTGTGAAAATTTCCTGTTTCCAAATTTGATGAAATGGCCGGGTAAAAAAATATTTGGCTCAAACGAGCACATCATTAAATACACAAGTATGGGTTTACTCGGATATTCTTGGGAAATCTTATTATTTGGAGGTAATTAAAAAAAAACTATATACAAGTATAGTATCGAGCGAGAGAAACTTTTTTTGTCTAAAAATATCTTTTATCCAAAAAGTCACAGAATTATTAAACGGGCCTCATATATAGATTTAAAAGAAACAAAATTTTATTACAAAAAATGTTAATGACTTCATAAGCGACAGTTTTTTCAACAAATATTTAAATAAATTATTTTATTCCATCTACCGTATATTATCGTATGTGAGTCCTTGTTATTATTGTTAGCGATACCATATATGATAACTTTAATTTTAGATTGGAACTTTTAAGTGAAAAAATAATTAACATTAGGTTGTTGCGAAAGTAATTTCGTGTTTTGTTAAAAAAAATACGTAACAAGTCATGAGATTGTTGAGATTAAAACTTATCAAATTTGAGCTCTTATTATTCACAATAAAAAAATCCTCTTGAATTTTCATTCAGAGGAAGTTATTTCCTGAACAGCCCAATAGTTGTTTAAAATTTCTGAGCGAAAGACGGTAATAAAGAGTTATGTTGTTAGTGTCATGTTGCAAGTGTTGTAGAGTAGTCTCTACTTGGTGATTTAAAATTTTCTTGTATTAATTTGTAGTAATTTGAAATTATTTATTATAAATAGTTGTGTATATAGAAATCACGTCTACTGATGACTTGGCGTACGCACCAGAGATGTGTCAGACATGCAGAATAATTTAAAAAAGTCATAATAAAATAAATACATTTTGGGAATTCAGAGAATATCAGAAGTGATTTTCGTAAATAGTTGTATTACAAACCACATCTATTTTCCTAAAAAATGTTTTTATTGTCAACCAAAGTTTGAAAAGAAAAAGAAAATCAAACAATATTTGTTGTGTTTTTGAAAAACTTTTTGAATTTTCTACGCTCTTAGTAAAAATCTTAATTGCTTATCGTCAATATAGATTCATATATAAATTATTTTAACTATTCGAAATATGTTTAGAGGTTCACTGATGTACTTGCATAAGACCCAAAAAATATATAGAAATAATATTGATCCCTTGATTAATTTTAATGACTGGCCTTCGTAGACTAGTAGGTAGTGTTCTAGACTCGTAGTACGAAGGTCGCAGGTTCGAGTTCTGCCGCAGAACTATGGCAGTTTGTGTTTGATAATTAAAGGGAGCGCACAACAAGCCTTCACTGGCTTAAGTGTATGTTGTATGACATGGGATATCACACCCCTCCAATCAACCTAACCTAACCTAATTTTAATGTAAGGAAAAATCCATTTATTTCATTATTTTCTCAAAATTTCGCAGGTACAGATTGTCACAAAAGTAATGTCACAATTTTATTGACCGCCATTTTTACATTTGACATTTATGATGTAGATGTATAAAGTAGTAGTTGTCAATAAGTCATGGTGCGATACGCACCTCAATAATAAACTTTTGTGGCAGCCAGTTCGAGTTTTAACATTACTTTTGCGCGAGCTGTTATTTCAAAGCCTCTGCAGGGAAAATTTTTTTCATTCAATCTGGCAACGATGTCTAAGCAAAGAAATGTACAAATAATCAAGAATATATTAGATTCTGCGACAATTCTGACATTCACATTCAAACAATTTCATTAGTTTTATTTAAAAAATATAACAACGTGAAAGGCTAACGAATGTGCAAAAATAACTGAAGACATAAAATCACCCTTATTCTACGTTTCGATTACGGTCCCGCATCCGCACGCATCGAAAAAAGCTATTCTGCAAAAACGCTTAATCAAAAGAAAAAGAAAAAGAGAAGAGCTTTGCTTTGAAACGTGTGAAATATAAAATAGAAAAAATAAGATGTTTTGTAAACATTTTAGTAAAAAATTTAATTTAGTACACAAAACAGTGATAAATAAAACCAATAACTAAAAATTAAATATTGTAAGAACTATAACAGCAAAGAGCGATTTATCCGGCTTAAATGCGTGAACATCTAGTCGCATCTTTCAGGGAAGTTATTTGCTCTTTCAGCAAAGACAATGTGCTTTCCTTTGTATTTTACTGCGGTTTACGCATTTTCGAAGTAGTGGCTACATCAGCAAGGTCTCTTCTGATCATGCGAAAACATCAATTTCGGAACTCCTGCATCATTTGGCATCTCGCTGCATATTTCAAAATCCACTGTACCGCTAATGCCACAGGCCCCTCAGCTGAATAACTTTTTCCTCAAGAGGGTTAACACGATGTTTTCTAGTATTTTAGTTTGGCAATGGGTATTTAAACATCTTTCTTAGAAATATCATTACAAGAATGTAGGAAAAATTCCATTCTTTAACATGCGAAAAAATGGTCCGGGAGGATGCAAATAAAAATTTAATGGTACTTTTATTGTGATCTTCCATGGGCGTAGGTAAATAATTTTCTGGGGACGTCTGCAACTCTTGAGAGTTTTTCTGGGAGGTGAAAGTAAATTATCATTAAAAAGAAAAACGGTTCTGGTGTACCTACCATCCGACAGCTAAGGCTTTTCTACGGATATTATGGTGTTTCCAGATCCAACAAGTGTTAGTTGCAGAAACTGAAAAGTATATATTAAGAGTTCCAAAAGAGGAGATATTCGGTGACGGGGATACATTCTTTAGAATTATTTTTAATGTTTCCTATTCAAGTTATAATTTCTTACTAAAAAAATATACGGTCTAAGAAAACTACGGTCCAATAAAGTCGGCGGCATACAAACCACACCAAACAATGTATCTTTCATGGTGCATTAGCAGCTCTTGAACTGGCTCTGGCTGCTTTTCACACCAAATTTGGAACTTCTGTTTGTTGATGTACACATTGAGCCAAATATGAGCTTCGTCGCTGAAGACAATTTTTCGATAGAAAAATGGATCTTCATTCAACTTTCCTAAGGTCCATTCACAAAAACAAACGACGTTGTGGTATGGCTTCAGTTCTTGCAGCAGCTGTATTTTGTATGGTTTCATTCCGAGGTTCTTACGTAAAATCTTCCAGGTGGTCGAATAACACAAGCCGAATTATTGACAAAGGCGAAGAATTGACATTTCGCGATCTTCATTGACACAGGTTGGTGGATTAACGTCCAACATAGTGAAATGGTATGAATTGGATGACAGCAGCTTGAATAACCTGTTCGGTGGGTCGATTATGGTGACCACAAAATGAACGAAACACATTTTTCATACAGTACGAATTTTGATAATAAAATTCAACAATTGGCAATTGTTCTTCGTTTGTTGGTCTATCCATGGTGAAATGGAAAAACTTACTGAGCATTTTTACCAGAGCAACATGCCCCAAATCTTTTTTTGCACACTGATAAAACTTACAATGAAAAAACAAATAGAAAAAAATCAGCCGATGTATATGAGTGCAAGTGTCTAAAAAAAGTATTTCATTGAAATTTTTAAAGCGATTTTATATTCAATTTAAGAAAAAGTTTACCTTTTTAAAATATTTGAAATTATAACAAATAACTATTTAAATAGGTTTTTTTAAGCGTTTCATATTTTCAAATGAATTCAAACGCTTGTGAACTTCGTTCGCAATAACATCCCACTAAAACGAGCTTTTAAAAAAGTCATTAAAATGTTGAGATTAAGATCCGGAAGTAGTGCAAACTTGGATCATTTCCACTGATTTTAGCATGGGCTTGTCATTGCACGATACTCTTTTTTACGATTTATATTAGACCACAATTTTTATTCGCCACTGGGAGTACGATTTCTATTTTCTTATAAGAAAATTATTTTATCGAATTTGGTTGAAAATAAATCATATTTTTACGTAAATTTAAAGATTTGAATTTGAATTTGAATTTGATAAAAAAAGAAGTGCTTTCAAATTAAATTTCACACAGGTTTAGAAGAGATTCCTATTTCAAATTAAAATTTTGTCAATTCGATCCTAGACAGTAGAAAAAATGCAATAACAGATCCTTTGGAAGCTATGAAAATGTCATTCCTTGTTTAAGAGATTGAAGCATTGAATTGAAGAAACGCAGATGTAGCCAAAAATAATTCTTCTGGCGAGTTGCAATGAACTAATAAAGTACAAATCACTTTATTCATAACATATATTTTTGGTTTATGGAAGGAACATTTATAAAATGATTTTTTTTGTACCAAAACTTTTTTAAAAAGTCTGCTGCAGATCAGAAGTAGTTTTTATGAATAAGACTGAAAATATTAATTAATAATTTCCTTAGTTGCTGCATTTAAAAAATTTTTTAATAAAGTGAAATAATTGCTTTTTAACGTAGATTTGAAATTTTTCTTAATCAAACTAATTTTTTAGAGAGCAAAAACCGTCAATCGCTTTCTGCCCCTCTTTTTGTTTGCGTTTAAATCACACAAAAACAATCTTATAAGAAGAATGGGGGCATTGAAGTGCCAAAAAAATGAAATAAATAAAATTTTATTTCACACACACTTTTCTAATTTAAATTCAAAACAGAAATAACGAAGGAAAGATAAAACACACCTACACTTTCACTTGAATTGAATTCATAAATTTGGCTTGAAAGCAGACTTTCCGCAACTGTTGAGAATACAATTTAATTAAATATTATTGGATTCCGGTATTTAAAGCGGTTTGATATTGAAATCTTGACTCATTTAAGTGGGCGTGTTGTTTTAGGGGAAGTTTTAAATGGAATATTTAATTGGTTCATACTTGTGTGATGCACTTATTCGTTTAGGCTTTGCCACGCACTTTTTAATTAAAATAATCGTTTAAGTTCTTGTCCCTCTTTACTTTTAATCGAAAATGTTGCATTTTTGTAACATTCTTTTAAAAGAAAAAAATTTAAACTTCAATTTTAATTTTAATTTTAAATTGTTAGTAGGTAATTATTGTTTAAAGTTCGCTTTATGATAGTTTTCGATTTTGATTTAATGAAATTGAAAGATTTTTTGTTATTGTAAATATTGAGATTTTTTTCGTTTTCTTATACTCGTATATCGAAAGCAGTAACTTAATTGTGCAATTCCGTGACCAAAGAAAATTTATATAGAAAACAGAAGCAAAATTTTGAAAAACTTTTTAAATTTGTTTTTTCCAGAACTGACACAAAAAGGCGTTATTTTGACTGTCAGAAGCTTTTGAATTTTTATGGGAAATGAAAAAATTATTTGTTTTCCATATAAATTTAATTTGGTTATGGATTTAAGAAATTTTGAAATCATAATTACGATTTTTTTCCAAAATTTTGAATTTCGGAATGTTTTATATGTATGAGTTGCCACTTTTTATATTTCAACTTATAAATATATTTAATATTATTGATTTTTTATTATGATTATTCAAAAATTTTCGGTGTGTCGAATTCGTATTAAAAATTTTCGGTGAGTGTTAGATTTTTGTTCATATAAGTATGTATGGGAGTACATCTCGAGGTTACCAATCATTTGTTACCAATCATTTGTAAGCCTATTATAGGAAATTCGGACGAAGATTCGGCTAGAACATATACTCGGAAAGGTTCTTTTGATGAAAGTATTACCTTCAAACACATCTCATGGTACTGTTGAGCCACCGCCGGTTGCCATTGAAGCGGCCGTTTCCATGAGAGTTAATATTCGGAATAGTGAGTGCAAAACCTCGAGAAAATACTCTCAGGTTGTAATAAAAGTAGCAACGCAACAACGCAGCAACGCAGATAATTTGACAAATCTGTTTGGATTATTCTCCCAATAAAATATTTTAAGAAATTTTTGGTCCTTCTTTTTTCAAGCAACTATTTTTAGAGACATACCTCTTCGTATTGCAAGGACCTCTAAAATTAGAAAACGTATTTCTTTTCAATTATCCTAAAAAGGAATCTCCTTTTTATTATTTTTTTTCAGAAATTGTTCGTTTGCTGAAAATTTCAAATTGGGTTTTTAATGAGTTCAAATGTTGGCTGCAATGTTTAGTTTGAAATTTCGAGGGAAGTAAGTATGTGTTTCAGACTCCGAAAATTATTTTCTTCCCATTTCGAATGTCAATATTTATTATATTTTACCGTTTTTAACTGTTAAAGTACGTGGTTGACCGACCTATACTTGGAACTCTTAAATTTCGTATTGTCACTGACAATTTGGTTTAGCGACCAATGAAAAGTCGACATATGAACAACTATAGCCACAACAAACAAAACATATGTTATTATATGTAACTTCAATTTCAAATTTGTTTTTGATCTAAATTTAAAATTTTTTGAGATCTTGATTTTTTTGTTGTCAATGACACGACACACCAGCGACAAACCGATTTGTTTGTTTATTTTCTACACGCTCAGCTTTTATTTTGCGTTATCTGCCATATCTTATTTGATTTTATTTATTTATCTACTACAGTTGAACTTCTATAATTTGAATCACCAGTATCCAAACAAATAACTTCAAGTTAGAAAGACTTCAAGTTATGAAGTAAGTTTCGAAAGTTTTGCATATAATACAAAAATATTTTTTATTAACTTGTATATAATTTATTATATATATATTAAAGTAATGAGTAGTTGTTGGCTGAATTTGTTTATTTTTGTTTAGTATAAAAAGTGTCTCCAATTTGTATAGCGATTTGTAGTGGTCGTCAGTCGTATTTTCATTTGTGTGTAAATATAAATTCAAATTGTTCAACGCATCCTTCAAAGCTTTAACTGAAACTTTTCTTCAATTGACAAATTTTTATGAACGCGTTTTGACGCCATATTAATTTCCTTTTTATTGTGCTGTTGTTTTTTTTTTTTTTTTTTTGAATTGTGTAAAAGTCAATCCTAACAACTTGTATGCAGTAATTCTATTGTCATTTCGGGACTTTACCCAACTTTAAACAAATCAAGTTGCCACCAAGGCGAATTCGACTTGATTGCCACATACATCACGACAGTGTTGTTAATTTAACTATGCATTTGCCCATTAAAACTATCGTTTATAAAGCAAATTAGAAAAAAGATATACGCTGACTGTTAGTTGTAGATCTGGAAATTTTTGCTTAATTAAAAATTAATGTCGACACGAAAAATTCAATTTATAGAAACTTTGCAAGGCTTCAAGTTAGAGAGAAATTTAAGTTATGGAAGTTCAAGTAATAGGAAAAAATTTAAAGGAATTTAGCTGCTTGCCGCTGTTGCCATAAGATTTGCTTCAACTTATAGAAACTTCAAGTTATAGAAGTTCAACTGTATTTACAAAATCATTAAATATTTTTTAGATTATAAGAATAACGTAATCATGGTGGAAATTTTTGGAAAAAGCAAAAATGATTAAAACCGAAAAAAGCTAATTTTTTTTTAATCACTATAACAAACGAATGATAACAATCGAAACTGTACATTTTATAACGGCAACTAAAATTTATTATAAATTAGTTATTCTTTAAAAAAAACCAAAAACTCATCAAAAATAGTTTTATCGGAAAAATCAAGAAATTGCGCAAATCGAAAAGGATCGAGAGCATTTGAGCGGTAAAAATTACATAAAATTTACTGTTTATAAACTGATGATATTATTCGACATTTTTTAATTAATTGAATTAATTTATAGAGTTTGAGGTCTTCCTCAAACACCCACAGGGTGTTGAAATATTGAAAAATAAAAAATAAATATATTGTTTTTTATAAAAAAAGAACACCTCAAACTCTATAAATTAATTCAATTTACTGTTTATGTGAAAAAATCAATCAACTGGGAAAAAAATTGGAATATAAATCGGCCATGTCATTTTTGCGATAAAAATTTTTCCCATAGGTTTGTCGATTCGTATCCGTGTAGAGCTTTTGTCGTATTTGTTTCAATTCTAAGGTTTTTTTTGCCAATTTTGAAATATTTTGTATTAATTTTCATAATTCTTTTATAATTTTAAAATTCTTTGCTTTTTTTGAAATTGAATCTTTTTACATTAATTTTTAGGACGTGTTCCCATCTACGGTGTCCTATATTTACTTTTTCTTTCAATAAGAAAAAGAACACACAGCCGAAACCGGTCTATTTACAAACCGAATTTGACGCGGGATGATGGAAATCGTTGCAAATTGAAAAAATACCCCGTCGGAAGAAAAACACAACACTGCTTTTTATCGCCTTCGGGTGTACAAATCTTCATCGGCTTTTTTGCTTCCCTTGTGTGCTTTCGTCTATTTTGATTGACTTTTTTACACGGATTTTTTTTACACTAAAATTTTAAAACGTTATGGGAATAGCACAAATTTATATTTTTCTTATTCCTTGTGATTAAAATTGATCCAATGAAATTACAAGTAAACGAAATTATACTAAGAATCTTAATTATAAATAAAGTTGAAATTCTGATAGTTGAAGGAAACCAGTGACTGGTACGATTTTACCTTGCATGGCTCCTCCCCAGCATAACCAGAATAAGGCCCATTTGGCCGTGCAAAAGCGTTGCAAACATTTCGGCTTAAACAGCTTCCAGCCAAAACTTTGCGTATCTAAAAATGCATGCGTTGACGAGGAACTGCGATCTACAGTTGAAGGGGTTTCAACATGATTCGCTCCATTATTATTATCCATCATAGTTTTATTGGATTTTTATAAATTCGTTAATTAATTCTTTAAGCACTTCCACAATATAGCAACTCTTTCAGATGAATTTCGTCAGCTTCAATTCATATTTGAATCCATAGTAAAGCACAACCGTTTCCGTTACAATTCAAATACACTGCTCAACTAACATTCTAACGGCACTAGAATTGAGACACACAGCAACTTCACCGAATGGCGTGATAAATAGAACTAAATGTTTGTGAAAATGAATTCCATTGAAGGTCCGTTTCGGATGCACAAAAAGGCAACATCGGCGCACACGAATTTCAAATGCCGTAATGAATTGAACACAACCAACCCAAAACGAGCAACCGGCAAAAAGTAACAGAAAACGAATGCTTCTGCTGCCCGCTGCTGTCTGTAGAAAAGATCTTAACGTTTATTGTTGTTGTTGCTCTTGGAGACAAGCCACCGTTACAATGTCACAAAAAGAGTGTTGTCAACACATACTGTTAAATTGTTGCCCTGTTAAGTGTACAGGGCACACAACACATAAGTACACATGACACCCACCCACACACACACACAAATGAAGAAATTAATTGAATGCGTGTGTGTGAGATTGGGCTTTTGGTTGACTGACTTGTATTTTGGCGCGCACTATTTGTTTGTCTATTTATTAAATGCTGTTCGAAAGATTCTGTTATTTTCTGTATTCCTTCTGCTTCTCTCTTACAATGATGTTAGTGTTTGGGGCGGGAGGGGTTGTAGAGTGTGTGTATGTGTATGTGTGTGTGCGACATTGCCAGCGAATCAAAACAAAATAAGACCAGAAGAACATTTCGTAGTATCGTTCATGATTACACTCGTGAGTATAAGTTGGAATTTGCCGGCATTTATTTTTATACAAATTCCTGCTGCTGACTGGGCGAAAGTGAATGGGTTTATCTTACGCATGCATTCGTGACATCAACGTAATTATCAGCATCACATTTTGGTATACGTATTACGGCTACGCTTACAATTATTCATTACAACATCGAATACACTTGGAGAAATATTGTAAAATTATATTCATAGTGACTAAACGAAAGTAATTTTTCTTTATGGGCTTGAGCTCAAATCTCATCAGACTCCATTAGAAAGTGATGTTTTTTTATATTTTCAATGCGTTTCGTATTAAAACGGCAACAATAAAAAATTCAACAGCAACAACATTTAATTTCCAGAGTTTGTAATCCAACAAAACAGACAGATTCAAATTCGCTCTCATGCAATTTGTTGTTGCATTAAAAGCTAGAACTGTCAGAAAAAGCTGATAGAAGCGCAAACGTTTTGCCACGAATCGAACCTTTTTATTTATTTTTCTGATTTTCTTCACTTTTTCTGCTGATCGAACGCTTCTTTTTGTATTTTGAAATATAAGAAAATTGTAATAAAAACCAGATGTATATTTTCCTTGACTTCATTTATTTTTGCAGCATTTGCTTTTTTACTTTTTATACTTCAGGTGTATGAATTGTTAAGATACTGTTTAATATTTTGACATTTTTTCTAGATTTGTTTTACGTTTTCGTCAATCAAATCTTTTAAAATTTTGCAATCAGTATTGGAGCTTTTCCCCCTATAATTTCTCTAGTTTTTGATTAATTCCTAGTTCTATAGATATTATTTTATATATTTTATCAAAAATGTTTCTATTTGCAATTCATCTTAAGGTTCGAGTATTAAGCAAATGTATGATCTTAAAAATTAAAATTTTTATTAAAAGTATTTAAGAAGATTTTTTATTGCTAAAAATAAACAAAATTGTTTTCAAAGTAATGAATTTTTGTATATCTTAAACTTTTCCGAATTTCGTTTATTTTTTGATTTATTAACAGTTCTAGAAATATTTTTATAAGGTATTCAATATTAATAAAGATTGAAAGATATGGATGTTGTATAAGAACTACAATCTTTTTTGTGACTTAGGGGAAAATTTTTAAATTTCGTTGTTGCTTAGCTTAGTTTATATCACAAGTCTTCAAAAAGGGATATTTGCAGGCATAAATATCCTTGGTGCTAATAAAGAAAATCGTGTAGAAAAACTAAAAGTCGTATTTTTTTACCCTTTTTAAAAATTCTTAATAGTGGTAGCTTTTTAAAGCTTATATTCGAAAGATATTTCAGAGGTGCCTATATCCTTCCTGCAATTTGAAAAAATATATATTGTATACATATCACACATATTCTTTGTCACCTCTTTCAATTTTTCCTCATTCTTTGTTGCGCAGTTTGGCTTAAATCATATTTAAAAAAGTATATATGGATATGCGTACCACCAGTCCTTGCTGCGAATCCAAAACATATTGTACACAGATAATAATCTATATATTACGATTTATTATTTTGTATTGCTTGGCTTAGGTTATGTCATTATATTTCAAAAAAAAAGGATATACAGAAGGTGCACATATCCTTGAGGGATTTTTTCCAAAGCTCAAAGTATCGTAATAATTTTTAAAGTATTTGTATTCAAATTTGTTCAACGTCAAAGCACTGTCCGCCATTTGAAGGTGTTTAATTTTCAATAACAAAAATTTTCGGTCAAATTTATGATTTTCATGATATTCGCAGATTTCCTACATCCAATTTTCAATTTTCCAATTTTCAGTTCAATGGAAAATTACCATTCCATTGATGAAAATCACACCAACGGATTTCCGATAAAAAGAATTTGCAATTACGATCATCTCACGGTTGATAGTGTTAGAGTTTCATTGGTATGATGAAACTGTTCGTCAATCGTACGAAAAATTAATTCATTTAGATAAATAAATTTTTACTATAGATAAATGGTTATTTAAACTATAATTTAAATCGGCTTCACCATCTATTCTAAACTAAGTTCTAAGCGAATCCAAGACATTCTAGTTGTTTTCCAAAAGAAGGTGAGAGTCTCGTAGTTTTTTTTTAGATGTAAAATAATCAAGATGAATATACACCGTCAATCAACTACACTTTTCATTAAAGTGTATTTGAGTACATCTGTATAGAAAATAGACGACTCGAGCTTATAATAATTCCATGACACCAAGGTGTCTGTTCTATCAAACATGCTCTACTATTCATCTCACACTCGTGCACACAAGTGCGAACTCAAACTGCATCCAATGTACTCTAAACAACACACAACAGCGATAACTACATTTTTTATACACCGACACGTATTCTGTGTCAAGTGTTGTTTACAACACGGCTACCATGCCACTCTACGGACTCTGTGACTCTGCTCCAATCATTATCCTTCTTAGTTCACTTCCACTCTGTACGTTGTTACCACATCAACAGGCATTTAACGAAAATCCCAAAAATATTATGATGCTTTTGAAATTAATACTTGAATGTAGAAGGTGCATGCACACGAGTATTAAGTTGGCATTTTGAATCATTATTATTTCCCTATGCCTTCAGCAATATTTAAATGTGTGCGTATGTATGTATGTGTGTGTGTTTAAGTACCTCTTAGTCATGGATGGATACTTGGTTAATATGCCTCAAATATGATGGCACTAGAAAATCTCTCCATACACATATTAGCAGTTGGAATTCCACCAGACTCCTCAGCTTTTTGATCAATTATGATCAAATCGGCTAGAGCCGAGTCCTCGCCATCCAACCAGCTAAAGCTTCCTTGCAAACCTAATATCTGCAAGGTCTGAGAGATTACCGAATTCAAGAAAACCCACAAATTTTCTTATTAATCAGAGACCTTCTTTATCTTTATCTTAGAAGCTGCGGCAATAGCTATTCTCCTCAATTCCTACCCTCTGCGCAAGCCTGCCAACGGATTAATTATTATTATACTCTATGTCTCCCATTCAAAGACAGTAGAGGGACTGCAACCTCCATGCTCAGGCGAAGCCATATCGAACCTTAACCGCAATAGCAACGTAAGTGATAAGCACATAATATTAGAGAAGAAGCTTTTTTATTAACTGCCTTTCCACTAAGTTGCAGGGTTACAGTGAATTTGATTTTGCTTTTAGTTTCTAATTCCTCATTTAAACGTTAAAAAATAATTTTAATGATACTCATATCTGCCCGGCATTTCTGCATTAATTTCTCATGACCAACCTCTTATTTGTTGCCGTCTTAGTCCTCCATCTGAGTTCACCAAAGAGCAATGGTGCCTCCTCGAGTGCCAATTCAGGTGGACCTGTATACTTAAGTCATGTCTAGGCAGCTCGTCAGGCCTCACATTCCTCGGGAATGTCCACCATCTAACTGAGGCATGATCGGCGCTGAAGGTCTGTCTTTGTTATCAGAAGCGTGAATTGTCGCGCCATTGTGGTATTTTTTTTTTTGTCACGGGAGATGTCAAAGCCCATAGGGATAAAATTATAGATGATATCAAATAAATACAATATTGAGAACAATTCTCATACGGGAGGACGCAAGATCCTAGTAGCCCCATTAACAAAGAAGACGTACACCAAATTCAAGTAAAATTCGAAGACTTAAAAATAGTTCATACGAGTGGTTTCCTACAGCGGATTTAATAGATTTAACGAAAACTTTATTGACTTTACAAATACATTTTCAAAAGTTTAGTAAACCTTAATTAAGTTTGAGAAATTTATGTCATAAAATTTAGCAATTTTTATTTTAGTAAAAGAAATTTACTTCAGGAAATTATTTACACGCGAATGCTTAAAATTTGTAAATGGTTGTCTTCAGTCCCAGTTCATGTTTTTCCCCATTCAGTAAAACTTTCCAAGAATCAATAAAAATTTCTAAAAGCTATTTTTAGTTTGTGATTTACTGGATCTTAAGAAAATCTAAAACAAATTAATCCAAGCTAAAGTTTTGAGAATTTTAATTGCATTTTGTCGAATACGATATGACTGTTTTGCATTAAAACAGCGATTTAAACTTAAGCCTGGTATGTGTTCACCGTTTTATTATTTTCAGTAAATTATTCGAGCTCAAGGTCCAATATTTACAACACAATTAATTATAATGTTTATTCATTCCTATGATTCGTTCAATCTCAATGAGGAGCTTCTTCGGAATATTTCGAAATTATTTTAATAATTTAAAAAATTTTAAAAAAATCATGCTGAATGTCTCGTTAGACAAGTGGGTGGAGGTCTAAACTATTAAACAGAAGGCTGTTAGTTTAATCCCATTACGTGGGAAGTTGTTGTTTAATAATTTCTTATCATATTCTTGATTTAAAAAATTCTTAACAATAATTTTAGTCTTGCCGAGATTATAAAATAATTTAAGAAACTTCATGAACTACATTCTAAGAAAAATTACTGAATTCGAGTATAGAAGTCTCAATTTAAAAATTTAAAGAAATCCTGATGAAACTCTTCTACGTATTGTGGATTTGAGAGACTAGTAAAAAAATTGCTCCCATACTTCCCAACCCATTCTTCTTCCAAAAAGAAAAGCACTTAGAGGATAATAAGGAAATTTATGAAATTTCTTCCTTCTAGTCGAATTCCAAATAAATGACATTGTTTTTCTCTCCGTAGCACGACCAGAAAAATTTTCAAGTTTTGCAAAGCCCCTTGCTACACCTATGGAAACAAATAACAGGACCTAATTGTTATGCATTAAAAGCAATAAAAATATTAACTAAAACACAAAATTGTTGAAGCGGTAGTCGGTTTACTTTTGAACAAAATTGAAAAACTCAAATAAAACTCCCCCAAAAGAAATAATTCACATATATTCGTGTTTTATAAAAAATTTCTTACTGCCGGTATAAAAACTTGAATTTTTTCAAAAAGGAACACGAAACATTAAAAGAATTATTCAAACTAAAAAATGTAGCAAACGCCCCTTTAGTCGGCCAAAGATAATGATGCGAACAGCAGAAAATAAATCTACCATTTAACAATTCATTTCATTGTAGAAATCGGAGAAACTAGTTGAATATATGGAAACAATTTTATTATTAAAAGTTTAATTGAGAAGTTGATAACGACTTAATTAAGTCTTTAATTATTACAACGAAAACTATCTGTAGGCCTACAAATAAAATTAATTAAATTTTTAATTATTGCAATTAAAAATGTATTACAAAATTTTTGAGAACTTAAAATAAAACTGTTGATATTCAAAATAATTCCGTTAATTTAAATATGAAATGAATTTTCGTCCCATTTTAATTTAATTAAATAAGTGTTTATGTACGCACCAGGTCTTTTAATTTAAAAGAATCGTTTATATAAAATTTAGTTTTTTGAAATGCACATAAATAAATAAAGTATTCAATTAATTAACAATAGTTTTTCGACCCTTTTTAATATATCTTTTATTTCATAAACGACATTTAGGTCTTCAAAAAAAAAACAAATTCACTTTATTTTAATATTTCGACGCCTCTTTGTCCGTCCTTTTCAAGAAAAAAGAGGCGTCGAAAATTGAAATGAAATAAATTTGTTTTTTATAAAAAGATCTAACGTTCGTTTATGAAATAAAAAATAAATAAATTATTATAATATAAAAAATTTAATTGTTAATATCAGTTTGCTCGTATCACAGGTGCAAGTCAAAGTAATTTTTTTCTTATTTATTAAAAAAAAAACTAAACTGATGCACCACAATATAAATTGTGTAAAATGTGTCCTTTAGAAGCGAAATCGTATTATTTGCTGTATGTATTTAAGATGTAGAATATCGAGGTGTGCAGGTGTATCGCTGTTTGCAATTGTTATCTGTTGCAAACAAGAAAGAGATTTAATACAATTTCTGTCTATCGGAAACTTTCAGCAAGAAAAAAAGCACATCAGCTGAACTGAAAGAACTTTGGTTATCAAACTGCAAATTTGCATAATAAATAATAAAATAATAAATATCAAAGTGTATAAAATCGTTTATTGTTTGCCGCTTAATGCGCATTTAATTGTTTACCAATGCGAGATATAAAATCCTCCAGAAAATAAGTATTTATTGTTGAAAATGATTACGTTGGTTTTCCTTTTAAACTTAATTTCATAAAACGAAAGTTTTTCAGTTTTTAGTTTTTTAGTGCCTTGATGACGTTGTTGCTCAAAATTACACCGTGCAACAATAAAAAGTAACCTGGTTCCGACAACGTATTATAACAGCGTCAAACTCGTATGTGTATCGGTATTATTTCAAGGAGGGTAAAGTTTTGCTCCTTTTTCCACTTTCTTATGGACATCCTTTCATTTTAGGTATAGAGTGTGATGTTCCCTAATGTAAAACACTATGAGACACATTTTTGTGGAGTATTTAAGCCCTCTAACTTGTTGTCCCTAATTTCTTTGTCCCAACAGATGTTCTTAAAAAAGATATAGTAATATGGGATAAAATGTCCTGCAAAATTATTTGTCAGAAAAGTTCACCGAACACATCAAACCTAAAAATGCAACTTAAAAGCCAGAAATGAAAACATAAAATGTGTTGCGCGATGAATTTCGTATTTAATCAGAATTGGCTCCAAAACGCCACACATACATATGTCTGACATAAAACCAACCACACGAAAATTCTATATATAAAAAAAATTAAAAAATATTGCCTCTAAATTTTTAACTCACATAAAGTCGACTATCGATAATCTGAAGTTCCAGTGACTAGAGAAGAAGTTCAAGTTAATGAGGTGCACGAAACGTTGCCTGAACAGAATCACCATTTTGAGAAGATAATTTTATCACTTGCACATGTTATTGAACGCAAATTTGACAGATGTAGCTTCAATAATATGGCCGCCATCAGCTGACAAAGCTTAGAAGATTCTATTGGAAGACCCGATATAACAAAAGACTACAGCCAAACCATTAGTCCCTCGACGTTTAAAAAAGGAGACAATTTTATTTTATAAAAGAAATATTTGTCCAGAGTCGTTGAATAAGAATGCGGAAGCCGTGAAAATATTTAAAAGAAATCAATAATTTAAAAGAAATCACAAGTTATTCATTTTGGAGGAAGTTAGTACATGTCTAATATGCTTTTCGGCCACTGTGCATTTTTGCCTTTTTTACTGGTTCATTTTTCGAGCGTAAACATGCTTTAGCATTTTAATACAATCGCTTAAGCACCATGAACTCGAGTCCATTTTATACCAAGTGTAGGCACTTAATGTTGTTCATAATAAGTTTCAAACGCTCCAGTATTTATTTATAAGTGGGATTAAAAACATAAAATTTATAATACATGCCAAACCATTCGTACGCACGGCACGGTCCAGCCAAACAAACATGATGCAAAGCCCCCATCCACTAGCAATCGAATTACGCACAAATATTTTTTAAACATACAATAATAAAAAGCAACAATAAAAAACGTGATTTCGAATAATTATTATCCGGAACATAATATTGTTTACCTGTGCCGTGCACTCAAACTAAGTCGTTTAAATATTCCATTCCATTACAAATACTTGTAGAACCAACGCAATGCACAGTGGGGCGTTTCACTAAACAAATGATAATAAACATATAACTTCTAATGTGCTATTGAGACTCATCTGAAACATGGTATGTGAATGACAGAGAGAGAAAGAGAGAGAGAGAGAGTAATTAAGGGAATATACGGGTATGTTCTAGAATCCGAATTCACTCGAAAGTGGATTACTTTAGCATTTTTGGTGTTCTGCAATTCACATCCCCATGTTTTTATTCGTTTTCAATTAGAGTAGGAAGGTGTGGGTGAAAGTAAAACAAATCGTACTTTATTCTTATAAATGCTAACATTATTAAGAAAAATACACTTTTGGTTTTTAGTTTGAAGTGTTTTTTATTGAACTTCATCAAAAAAATTGAATTTTTCACAGAAATATTAATGCAAACAAATTTTTTTTAAACTTTGCCAAAAATTTCAATTTGGTTTTGGCAGATCTCACTTGTGTAAAAAACATGAAAAAATACAACAATTTTGTTTATGTTCGAAAACACAAAGTTGCCCTACATAATACAGTTTGATATGTCAATCTTTTTTGAACTAAATCTTAATGCATTTAGATCTTATTGAAAAAGAAAAATTTTTTGAAGGAAATTAAAACTAATTTCATATATATAAATCTATTTAACAATAATTATAATAATACGATTGCAATTAGTTGTAAAATCGCAATGTAATAATCAGGCAATACTTTGTTTTAACAACATATGGTGCCAAGACAACGTAGTCGATATGCCTATAGCCGGCAAACAGCCGCGCTGATAAATAACGCAACTAGAAGAAGGAAAGAGAATAAAATTAATAATCTCTTTTAAAAAATTGTAAAATCAAAGCCAGCTTGTAAGGTCTTTGTATTTGTTGACGTGAATTTAAACTAACAAGAGCATGTTTCATGTTCAAAAGTTGTACGATGTAACGGTTATCAAATCAAGCAGATCAACCAAAAGCAAATAATTTTATTTTCGTTCGTTGTCTTTTTTGAGAGTTTTGAATAATTTTATTTTCATTCTATGTTCCTTTAAGAATACACTAGAGCCCCGACTTGCGTCGTCCTTATTTGAGTCGTTTCGATTTGCATCGCTTTTTGAAAACTGGAAAAATTCGATTTGCGTCGTTGCAATTTTAAGTTTCGACGGTCCGAGTTGTGTCGTTTTGACACCGATTTGCGTCGATCCGATTTGCATCGTTTTGATTTCGATTTGCGTCGTTTAGATTTCGTTAAATTGTTTACTGCAGCTTTGTGGATTACCATTTTTAGCATTTGTAGTGGCTGATATAGCATATTTTCTGTCTTTTAGCATTTTCACAACTTCTGGCCTGTACATTAAGAAGTTTTCAAATTGCGTGAAATAAGGGGAATTCCCTTTTCTTTGTTATATAAGTGGTGCTAAGAACAACTGTCTGGTTAAGGTAAGAATTTAGCGTGTTATTCGCCAAAATCCATCCAATCAAATGTTGTGTTGTTGATTTAGATTTATCATCTGAAGAGAGCTCAATGTAAGCTAAATTAATTAACATTTTTTAATGCATCTACTTTTTATGAATATACATATGTACATATGTAAATGAATGTAATTTTTATTATGTTTTTTTATTAATTTATTGTTTTATTTCTTTATAATAATTATAAACATTTGTTGAAGTAAATGGAATAAATAAAAATGCATTCATACTTGTTTTTTATCAAAAATACAAATTTTTTTTGCTTTGTTTTGAATATTTTCCCCAATAAACTAAATTTCAGTGTATTTATATAGAAAATGGTGATTCGATTTGCGTGGCGTTTCTCCGGTCCCCATTAACGACACAAGTCGGAACTCGAGTGTATTAATTTTGATTTTATTCGCGTAGAAAATTAATTGAAAAATTTGAATATCTTTGTTTTCATACTCTGTAAATTGTTTTACTTTTGCAATTTGTTAATTTTTTTGCAACTTTTTGCCGACCGCCGTCGATTTTTGCGTAGCTGTAGCCGTTGACATTTAGATTTTTTTTCGAACATAAACTTCGAATGTGGAAAAACATGCTGAATTCAGAACACCAATTTATACATAAATTATGGGGATTCAAAAAATTTTTCGTTTTCAATCCGAGTCGAAACCTGGAACATACCCGAACATTGGCTTTTTGTAAATTATAAGTTTTAGATGAAATTAAGGCTGGGGCACATAGAATCCGTCATCCGTCGACTTTTTCAAATGACGTTAACGCAATGACGGATGAGGTTGGCACAATGAGTACTTTGTTAACGTGTAGAAAATCAGCTGTTTTTTACATGTTTGCAACATTTCTTTTTATTAAAGAGTAAAAATTTTCGATGGATTTTGTAGATATTACGGAGTTCCTTTAAATTATAATTTTGCTTTATAAAGCTCAAGCTTGTCTTGATATAATGAATAAGAGTCGAAGATTTTGGGTCAGATCTCTAATTTCAAATAATAAATAAAAGCCATAAAATTCTTTTAACAAAATTCATTTTATTCGCTATTATGTACATATGTAAGTGTGTACATACATACATACATATATAAAAATTAAGGAATGGTTAACAAGCTAATTCATTATTAAATAGGTTACATTTTAAAACACCAATAAAAAAGAATTAACAAACAAAACAGTCTTCAATGACTAGGTACAGACATATATAAATAGAAAATTGTTTTTGTAAAACAAAACTAAATTTATATTAAATTTAATTAATTTTTTATTTAATTTTTGCAACCGCCAATTTTTGCCGCCACATAATAAAAATAATTATGTATATGAAAATATGCAAAAAATCAACTGTTAATTAAAACAAAACATACCAAAAAATCAAATAATAGTTGTACTCAACGTACGTCAAAAGTTAAAAGTTGACCAA
Source organism: Germaria angustata (assembly GCA_963681545.1). Classification (NCBI taxonomy): domain Eukaryota; kingdom Metazoa; phylum Arthropoda; class Insecta; order Diptera; family Tachinidae; genus Germaria; species Germaria angustata. The sequence goes on along the minus strand of OY812999.1, from coordinate 81,447,161 downwards.
CTTTCATACGTTGCGTTGAAGGAGACGTACTGTATGTAACAAAGCTCATAACAAAACCGGTATTTTAACTTAGCTGTCAGTTGAAAAAGTCGACGGATGACGGATTTTATGTGCCCCAGCCTTTAGAGAACACACATTTTGAAGCATGGGGTTTCCACGTCACTAATGTTGGATGCGTTTAATATAGATATAACGTCCAACGACTAGAAGAAGTATTCTTAAATTGATGCTGAATCTCGAGACATGCCCTCATGGATGAATTGAATATCTCCGTATAACTTGAACTTCCACCACTTCTTATGAAACTTGGTCTTAAAGAATAGTTTTTTAATAACTTATAAAAATGATAAAAATGCCGATTGTATTAAACACATTTGCGAATTAGTTCACAGATATAAAGGAACTATAACATACCATAGATGCGATTAAGATCAAAATCGGTAGACACAAATCAAATTTTGTTTGTTATAAGTGCATATGGCTATAAAGTTTTTTATAATAGATTTTGATGAAATATTTAAGAAAACGAATTTAGATTTTTGCATGAAAATTTTACTTTTTCGAAAAAGTTGGATCTGTCTAGTTACGAAAATTTTTGATTGAAGTTTATTGGTTCATGTATTCAAATTTGATTTAAAAAGCCCAGACCACTCCCAAAAACATTTGTAGCTCTGTGTAGTTCATTATATTTTTTCTCTGCGTTACACAGACAAATTTTAAGTCAAAACCGGAAAAAAGGTCCAACAAATTCTAACAGGCCTGTTCTGTAAATCATATGATTTCCAAGTCATTTGTCGTTTTAAAAACGCAAGTGTGATTTGTTCTTGTTTAGGAAATCATACGTTTTTGTGTTTTTCGATGAAATTTTAAATTTTCGAAAATATAGAGAAACAGCACGTCACCTTCAACGCAACGGATGAAAGTTCGGCAACTTTTAACTTTTGATGTACGTTGAGTACTTTGACAACTATCAGTTGATTTTTTGGTATGTTTTGTTTTAATTAACAGTTGATTTTTTGGGTCTGACCAAAAATCTTCGACTTTTATCCATTATATCAAGACAGCTTGAGCTTTATAAAGCAAAATTATAATCAAACTAAACTCCGTAATTTCTTCAAAATCCATAGAAAATTTTTACTCTTTAATAAAAAAAATATGTTGCAAACATGTAAAAAAACAACTGATTTTCTACACGTTAACAAAGTACTCATTGTGCCAACCTCATCCGTCATTGCGTTAACGTCAGTTGAAAAAGTCGAAGGATGACGGATGACGGATTCTATGTGCCCCAGCCTTAACAAAGCTCATAACAAAACCGATATTTTAACTTAGCTGTCAGTTGAAAAAGTCTACGGATGACGGATGACGGATTCTATGTGCCCCAGCCTTTAAAGAACACACATTTTGAAGCATGGTTTTCACGTCACTAATGTTGGATGTGTTTAATATAGATATAACGTCCAACGACTAGAAGAAGTATTCTTAAATTGATGCTGAATCTCGAGATATGCCCTCATGGATGAATTGAATATCTCCGTATAACTTGAACTTCCACCACTTCATATGAAACTTGGTCTTAAAGAATAGTTTGTTAATAACTTATAAAAATGATAAAAATGCCGATTGTATTAAACACATTTGCGAATTAGTTCACAGATATAAAGGAACTATCACATACCATAGATGCGATTAAGATCAAAATCGGTAGACACAAATCAAATTTTGTTTGTTATAAGTGCATATGGCTATAAAGTTTTTTATAATAGATTTTGATGAAATTTTTAAGAAAACGAATAAAGTTTTTGGCATGAAAATTTTACTTTTTCGAAAAAGTTGGATCTGTCTAGTTACGAAAATTTTTGATTGAAGTTTATTGGTTCATGTATTCAAATTTTATTTAAAAAGCCCAGACCACTCCCAAAAACATTTGTAGCTCTGTGTAGTTCATTATATTTTTTCACTGCGTTACACAAAAAAATTTTAAGTCAAAACCGGAAAAAGGTCCAACAAATTCTAACAGGCCTGTTCTGTAAATCATATGATTTCCAAGTCATTTGTCGTTTTAAAAACGCAAGTGTGATTTGTTCTTGTTTAGGAAATCATACGTTTTTGTGTTTTTCGATGAAATTTTAAATTTTCGAAAATATAGAGAAACAGCTGATCTCTTTTTGTGTTGTTTTGATGACATTTTTATTATAAAGTAAAAATGGATTAATTTTTAAATCAAAATATCAATTACAAATGAGATGAATTAATTTTGTTTAGTAAGAATTGCAATTTTCTAGTGATTCCTCCTTATGAAACGCCTTTAACCTTTTGAATCTGGACCGCAGCACTAATATTAACTGCTAAATCTATATTAATGCCAGGAAAACATGATATTACATCTCAAGAGATTAATCCCTCAATATCAATAGTATGATGAATTTATGTTTAAAGGGAAAAACGATTGTTTTCAGTATTTACTAAGCTCTGCAGCCGTTTTTCTTCAGCACCCAAGAGTGCCGATTTTAAATGAGAAACTTAGAGAAGCCTTTTCATTCAAGCTGTTCAATAATTTCTGATTTTATTTTTCAAAACTTGCAACTTATATAATAATTTATTCCTTGGTCAGCACTAATGTGGCACAACAACAAATCAACAGGGAATTTGGCGTTCTCACGGAAATTTGCAATTTTGACAAATTTTTCTTTCAGTTACCAGAACTTGATGGCGTAAGAAAATAATTATTAAAAATATTCAATACAAATTTCATATTACATCATTCCCAATGCCAACTACAAAAAGTTTAATGCTCATTTATGCTGACCAAACACAAAAACAAATTTATAATTTTAACTCTTAGGCTTTAACAATGAAAATGAATTGAATTTCAAGTTCAATGTCTTAGAGTAAATGAAATTCTTACATTGCTACAGTGCCTTAACTTAGTTTAGATGCACTACACTAGTTCCCAGATGATTTAGTAGAAAGAAGAAGACTGAAGACGGCACATGGCGGAGGCCGGTCCGTTTACAAACCAAATTTGACGTTGTATGACCGAAAATCATTCAAAATTAAATTGAAGTGAATCCTTAACATTATAAATAAATTTAATTTTCTGTTAACTTTTTAGCGATTTTTGTTAGAAATTTGCTAAATTCATGACATGAGCACTTAAGCTGTTTTGGATATAAGGACACAAAAAAATCACTTGAGCAGGGTAAATACGAGTATTTCTAAAGATAGTCATAGACGACATATTTTTTTACATCCCACTTGTACAATTTCCCGTTGTAAAATACGTGCATGTCGTGTGATACTTTTAAAATGTCAATATCAATGTCAGAAGACAAATTTTCAATTAGGCCGCGTTCGTCAGCTGTTTTGGCAAAGCGAAAATGTTGGTGTTGGTGGAAAATGATGGTGTTGGTGGAAAAGTATAAATAAATCTGACATGGGTAATAAGAAATAAGTGATAATGAGAATTGTTTATCACAAATAAGAATTAAAAATTGTGCTTAAAAATCTGCAGTTGCGTAAACAGATTGGCAGACGTTCATTGGACATGTACATGTTCCTTTGCGAGCATATATATATAAATAATATAGGAGTGACTAAGTTGACAAATCAGATGTAAAAAAACATGTCGTCTATAGCCACCTTACGGAAAGAAAAATTTCGAATCTATATTCGAAACTCTCAATATTCATTATTGTTAAATGAAGGAAGTATTTCTGTTCTATTGTGAGCTTAAGCGTGATTTCGCCTTACAAGAATATGATATAGCCATTTTCTCATAATGACATTGCAAAAAAATCACTCTCTGATCATAAGGCTTTTGCAGAATTTTTAAAACAAAGAATATATTTTAAATTTTTCAAAAACATTTTTATTTTGTATTTTTCAATAATTTATATTTTAGGGTTTTCTTTATTTACACAGATGTATTCAATTTAATCCGAATAGTTAAATAGTTAAATCGTAATTAGTTTCAATAAACACTTCTTATTTACTATAGTTGATCATATTTTATTTTGTTGATAGCTTTTTTTATGAATATGCGTTTGTATAAATACAAATATTTATAAAGTATTTATTATGGCCTTAATATATTAATATTATTGTATTATATAAAATTATTTTACATATATAATAATATTATTTTATATATCCCATCTTTTTTATTAACATAATTTTTTTCTTATTTTTCGTAAAGTAATAGTCTTAAAAAACATAAATTAATTTAAAAGTTAGTTTTTTTAAGAAATTCATGTGGTTAAACAACAAAAAAAAATTCTTGGAAAAGGTGATTACAATTTATTTATTTTTTATTAATTTATTTAATTATTTTTTTGCACAACTCAACTCATATATTTATTTTTATAAAACATGTTCAGTTTAATTACTTCAAAGGAACTAAAGTTTTAAAAAAGTTCTGCTTACAATCAAAATTTATAGTCGTGCCATATTAATTGGAGCAAATTCGCTCCAATTCTGGCTGTTATAGCGTAGACAGACGACAGCGTTAATTTGCATTAGCAGTCTTAATTCAAATTAACTTGTGAATTATCCCCATCGCAATGTGTATTAGATTTGATATAAATGCACGAAATCGGACTGAATTTATACTGAATTTAGCTTTTTCAATATGGCAATGCTATTGCCACTCTCTTATCGAGTGGAATACAAAGCACCACGTTCAGATTTATAGTTGCTAGTGCATGTACAATTCTTACATTATGGATACGGTGACCATCCGTTCACTATTATAGTGGACAGTACACTATTTAAGCCTCTTGTACACTATTTTTTTCATGTACACTATTTGTACATTTTTTGTCAATTGCCCCATTTTTTAAAACATATTTTCTTTCATGTGTTCACTTTTGTTCACTTTTCTGTTCTATTTACTATTCTTGGTCATTAATAAATATTCTTGGAAACTCTACGTTTCATTCTCATTTATTATGAAAAATAATCTGGCCACTATGTATGTTATGAGAAAAGAAGAGAACTTGTCAGTTCTTCAGCTGTTCATACACATGCATACATATGTACATATACACACATACGTATATTTTTTTTTTCGTCCAGTTTGAATAACTGTTTAATTTTTCTGTGGAGGGAAACAAAACTAGTAACAGCGAAATATTTGTGGTGACAATATTCCTTATAAAAATATTTTAAAATTAGTGAATTTTGCATTTTCTTTGGCTGCATCAAATGCACCAACAGAAAGGGTTTTTTCTATGTCTAATAATATATGGACTTCCGAGAAATCTCAAATGAAATTGGAAACACTAGCATCTCTCTTAATTATAAAATGCAATTTTGAAATGGATTGCACTGAATTTAAATCATTTCTAACGAATAGAGCTGATGTTTTGCAGAAAATACATTCTGTAGAGAAACATCAAAAGTAAAGTATGTATATTTTTACATTCGTTTGTATGTGTGTATGCATTTTTAGTTTAGTTTCCTTTTTATGTATGTATGTACATACATACATATATGTGTACACTATTTCTTTATGGGTTTAATGGTCACCGTAATTATGGAGCAGTTTCAGCAAAAGTAATTTCAACTTTCTTTCAAATATATAGTAAATTTTCACCAACAGCATAGCTGCTAATCGTACTTTTTGCCTTCTATCCATTTGATTTCGATGTAAATGCCAAAAAAAAATTAGTTGACAAACAAACAGCTGTTTGCTAAATGCAGAAACTGTCGTCTGTCAGGGTTAAATTTTAATTCACATTAGTGAGCTTCTAATGCAAATTAACGCTGTCGTCTGTCTACGCTATTAAACTTTATATCAATACAATAGTAAATAAATTTTTTTCTGCTTATAGTACTCGTACATATAAAGGCCCGTACCAGGTGGTGTTAATATAACAGCTGACTATATGTTTTTGGAGGGTATGTCATTAGTTTATAATGCATTTTTTTCCTTCCCAGCAACAAGAAAATACATATGAAGGCGAATTCAATTTGCATATGAGACTGCCTTGCATGAATGCTTCTTGGCATATATCTAGGTGCATTTATATTTAGATTATTTTTTATTGTTAAAAAATAAATTATTAAAATAATTATAAGTTCTAATACACATATTTGGTCAACGCTGAAAATTTTATTAAATTCATAGAAACGATATGGCGGATTGGTGCTTGTAAGCGATCTTTGGTAAGTACACCTTCGAGCAAGGCGGACTAGTGCAAAATGGTGTAACAAGGGAATTTAAATTCGCCTCCATGGGATCTGTTGTTGTATTAGTAGCTTATCGTTAGAACAAAGTCCCAACACATCAGTAGACTTCAAGCGTTATGTTTGAAAAGAAATACATTTCGTGTTCGTATTAAAAACAGCATTCAAATTCAAAATAAAGCTTTAAAAAATGGATTCAGAGCGAATATAAATTGATTTTTGTCGTGTATATGCTATTTTTTATAGAAACATATAAGGTCGAATGATTTGCAAACATGATGGCTGACGTTTACTGATGAGCTAATTAGCGCCAATAAATTGTAGATGGATAATCTTTGAGGAGGCTTTACATCCCCTGAATATTTTTATGGGTGGACTAGGGACCTTAATCGATGAGGGAAATTATTTCATTTATAGAAAATTCCGCAATATGAAAAAAATCTGGGGGTAAAACCGGAAATGGGCCTATCCAAGCCCACAACAAACAAAAAATTTAAATAATTTATTTGTAGATTTTCCGAAATAATTTACGTTGCAAAATGTAAAACGAAACGAATGATGTGTATTGAAAACAGAAATAAATTTGAGTTTTTTTTATTTTTTTCACGAAGTTTCAAATTTTCTTCTAATAAACTTACTTTTTTGTACAAAACAAAAATCCACAAAAATCGATGGACGTACAGAGGGGAAAATGGTTCGGAATTGTTTCGCCTTTGCATATTTATACATACGTGTAGATGTATAAATAGATGCAAATAATAACAAAGTCTTAATGATCAAATCAAATCAAATAAGTTTTAGTTTATTGAGAAGCCAAACCAGATACATGGGACGACGAGCCGGCAGGATTGGGGTAATTACAAATGTACAGTTAGAGCTTTGGATGTTGTAATAATAAGAATCCCCGAATCTTTTTCTCATACATAATTTGTGCTGTGCAGTGCATTTTTATTCTATATATCCCTAAATGGGTTGATTGCCACACCACACCCCGTTTATTGTGTCAGAGCGAAAGCTTTTTTAAAGCTGATAAAGTCATTTTTTAAAAACTTTTGGATTTGATTTAAAAAAATACATAAAATTTAAAGAACAGTAGGAAATATTTATTTGAGTCGATAGAACGATCTGTATAATTCAATGTTTAAAAATTATTTCATATAAATGTTGACCGCGGCTACGCCTCAGATGGTATGAACCAATGGGTCCAATTTTGGTATACTCTCTCCGACATATCGGCCGGTATCTCACCATTAAATTCTTTAACATTGGCTTCCAGTGCGTCAGCTATTGCAGGCTTGTCCTTATAGACTTGAGCCTTAACATAGCCCCACAAAAAATAGTGCAAATGCGTTAAATCGCACGATCTAGGCGGCCAATTGGTCGGCCATAAACGTGAAATAAACTGTTCATCGAACTCGATCTTCTCTATTGGGCTATTGTTTCGCATGCTGTGTGGCATGTGGCACCGTCTCGTTGAAGCCACATATCAGCCAAATCCAACTCTTCTATTTTGGGCAAAAAAATTTACATTTTTAACGTAAGCTAAAGCAGGTATTTTTTCGTTAGCGTAACATTGCGTTGCAGAAACACCCGACAACTGGCAGAAATTGTCTATTACCACATTTATACGCACGTCTTATTTGCAAATAGAACTATTTGCAAATAACTAATTCACTGTTTATACGGGAAATTGCATACAGAACATGTTATTATTAGTGATGCCATGTGACGAAAATATGATTGTTTGGTAAGTAAAACACAAAAAACATTCATGAAGTGGCAACGTCTTCCTTTTTATTTGCAAATAGTGTCGTTATTCACGACTTGTTTAAGTGAGTTAATAAGTTACAATAAAAAAGTTATGCGGCAACATTCTTCTTTTTTATTTGCAAATAAGACGTGCGTATAAACGTAGTATATTTTAATTTAATGTGCAAATATAATTTATGATATAATCTGTGAGATTTATTTTATGCAAATATTTAATTGATTGTGAATTTATAATTAGAATTGTCTTTGAATAAATTATGTAAAAATTAATGGATAACAATTTCAATTTAGATAAAAAGAGACTTGCTAACAGTGTTGTTGAATTTTCAAACTTTTTTAGATGAAAATTCTGGAAGAAAGATCTTGATTATATCACATTTGTATTTTCATTCATTAAAATTATTTGGTGCTGTGGTGTAGTGATTAAAGTTGTGGCCTACAGGAGCAAGTACCCCAGGCTCGATCCCTAGCAGAGGACAAACAATTTTTCACCATTGTTTTTTCTAGTTTGAAAATTAGGTGGCTTTAACCCCCTCCCAAAAAAAACCATCCAAGAAGTTTTCGACCACCCCTACCCCTGGAAAAGAGGTAGGGGTGGTCATGACAAAGTTCAGGCAGCCATCACCCCTTGGAAAAAATGGTACGAATCAAACATTAGCAGGGTTCCTCACCACTACACTAAATACACAGAGAGCGTTGTTCCTAGGCAACGAGAGATGGCAGCCCCATTATCTTAGGACCTCCTATAGCAGACCAATCATCTACAGAATAAGGACGAATAAGATAAGACGTTAGATTTTTTGAACTTTATTTTATTTTATATTCATTAATGAATTTTAAAATATACTTTAAGTGGAATCATGATTCACATTTAAATTTAGAAAAAAAAGAATAATTGCTTTAGGCTTAAGGAGGCAAAAAAAATGAAACCAAAATAAAAACCAGAATACGAAAACTGTGAAGAAGTTTTCAACAGAGAAATAAGCTTTGAAAACTCGCATATGTATGCAAAAATATGAACTAGAATATTGATGTTAGCGCTATAAAAAATGTTGATCTTATATCTGGTTCCATACGTTGTAGAGGAAAAACACGCGATTCGCTATTTTTCGTTTCCTTGACTATGATCGTTTTAGGAATTTTGCATAAATTCTGAATTTCAAATTCTTTTCATTAAATTCTGATATTTTTGTACACATATTTTTTAGCCCACATTTTTGAAACGCAGTTTTCATCAGATCTCTATTTTTTTTCGAAATCAAGTTGACATTAGCGTGAAGTTTAGAGGAATGTGCTAGGAACCACATATCGTATGAAATTTTCGATTAGAAAGGTCTATATTCAAAAAGAAACAAATTCAAAATTAGAATCCACAAAATTCATTAAACCATTTCAATTTTATTCTATTGCTCAACATGCGGAAGAATTCAGTTGTAGAGAATGCAACATTTTTTCTGTCAAGTTTTAAAGCTTAAAACTTGAAAAAAGAAGAAAACATTTATGACTCGTTAGTCGAACGTTGCTGTAACGTAACGTATCAAGTGTTCGTTTTTGGTATATGAAAACCAATTCAAATTTAAGTTGGAACCAACCTGCTTAAAATAGAAAATCATAACGTTCTTATGTGACATTTGTGAGACAGGGTTATTTGTATCATAGTTGGTATGAGGTCATTTTCCCTCTTAATTCTTATTACTTTTTGAATGACATTTGTATACTTTTGACAGGCAACTTAAGTGCATTTTTGAATTTTGCAGAAGAGTACAAAAATTGTTTTGTTAGTCTTTAGAGAATTTTTTTAAATATCCTAATACATCACAAAATTTGTCTTTCATTTAGGATATAGGCTCTTATATGAATACTTGGGTCTTAATGAGTCTTTTTGTGCTGCCCGGCTAGAGGAGATGGCCAATAAAACACATATCACCAGCAAATTTCCGGTTAATATATCCGACATTAAAAAAAATGATGCCTGGATAAAATATTATATCTACTTTATACCGTAGCTCGATGTTTTCGCAAGATTTCGCAGAAGCGGGCTGTCCATATGAGTCGCAGAGGATGTGTTCAACATCTCTTCATCGTATATTGGCATGAACCCCTATACAACAATGCCCAGTCAAAACTGCAACATTTGTGCGCAATTGTTCCCGAGAAAATCTCAAAGGTGACCTCACTGGACCACTTAATCTATACGATCCCATATAGCACCTGCCGAGTTAGCTCCGTTTACTATCCGAGTGGGACGCCAATTGATCCGTTTCCCGATCACTCATCCTGTCAAGTTCGTGTAGTTTTTTTTTTTTTTTGTTAAACAAATTTTCTCTTCATTAGTTGTATTTGAATTGTTTATATAATTTGAATTTCGTAATATGGAAAATTTATTATTTTGGGATATTCTCCCCAACTAATTGTTAAAACAATTAGAGTTTTTGAGAAATGATTTTCGTAAATGATTTTCACATATCGTCAATGATCTTTAAGCAATTCGAAAACATTCAACCTTGTATTTTTATGCCAAACGAAGCAACGAATTTCTTGAAAAAGACGGTGTAGAAAAATAAAACATTGTTAAGAAATTAAAAATAAATACATTGTTTTTACAAACATCACGATATCAATAAATAATTCAATAAGTGTTATACATATTTAATGCAAATATTACACAAAATACATTTACAGCTCTGCAACTTTTTCTTCACAACAATGACCATTTGAATATTTTTAATTTCCATCTCTGTTCATTTTCATATAAAAGAAAATAAACAAAATTTATTCACAAAAAAAAAAAAATATTTTGAAAATTTTTAACAGCGTTGCCGTTTTGGTTTTTTTTTCAACCAATTCTCTGCAATTATTCATGGGCTGAATGTCAGAAATAAGTAATATTTAAAATATAGAGAATTTTATAAAGCCAGAAAAACCCCCAAGAAAGATTCCAAAATAACTTAAATTGAAGAAGGAGCAAGACTCCTCATAAATACTCATATTGTAAAAATAAACAAACTTATTGAAAAACTAGAAACGTTCCGTTTATTTCAGATTTAAATAAAAAATATGTTCTTAAATCGATTTCCATTCGGAAAAAGTTAATTATATTGGAAGTGTGAACTAGAAGAACTAAAATATAAAAATCATGTGATAATAACTTGCGAAAAATGCGGACCAAGTAATTAAAATTTAAAGAACTCATAGGAAACCAACAAAATGTGCCGCGTCTCAAAAGAAAATTTAAACCGAACATTAATTAAGTTTTAAGAAAAAACTCTACTCGTATCTTAAAAGCAACATAGTAGTTATGAACTTTCTTTTGAGAAATAAAAAAATTATATATTGGCTAGTTTTTCTCAATTGGTTAAATTTTTTTCTTAGATATTGGTTGCCGGAATTTTCGATCGCGGTAACACCGTTCGCAAAAAATTTTAAATGTTTTATAAGTGAAAAAGTATGCTGACAGTACAGTATAACTTCAGCAAGTTCGGCTAATGAGGCATGTATTTAATAAACAGGGATGGAAAATGCATTTTGTTGACAGTGTTCTTATTGGAGTTAGTTTTGGCTCCCTTCCCTCACAAAAGTTATAATTATTGTTTATTAATATATGCCAATCTACTTAGAATTTCTTCATTAGTTAAATAGTTATGAAACTTTACTTAAAATATTTTAAGCAAAATACATTTGCATTGACATTCCCATCCATGTGTTCGTGCGACACCTGTAAGAGTCACAGATGTCGTTATTTTTTTTTTTTTTTGTGGAAGTTTTAACTGCACGGGCAAAAATTTACGATTAAACACGAGTAAAGACCATGTCCACACCCCACACGTTGAATCGTTTAGTATTTTTTTAAATCGTGACAGCAATATTTTTATCAACCACAAGACATAAAATTATTCACATTAAAATCGGTTGCGTTTGAAGGAGTACAGAGTCAATAACTGCTTCGTCACACCCATGAGCCGACTCGAACGAGCACGTTTGAAATTTTGATATTTTCGAATGCTGGCAAGAGGGACGGTTTTTGGCACAAAGGCCGACCCGTTTAGCCGTGCGGTCAAAACTGAAAAAACGACGTCATAGAAGAAAAATTTTAAGTTTGTATCAAATGTTTACAAAAAAAACGTGTAACAACTGCATTTGTAGCTATTGTAGCATCGAACTATGTACTTACAACTCATACAATAACCTGTGAATTGGAATGTGTATAAATTGGACAAAATTTTAATTTTTTTTCCATTTTGTACAAAAAACTTTCAAAACAAAAACGAATTTAGAAATTCAGTAAATTTTACTTATTATATAATTTTGTTGACAGCTCAAATGGTACGAGTCATGAAGAAAAATTACTGAACGAACTTTTAAACATTACGAGTACATTTTTAAATACATATGTATTTATTAAAAAAATTGTTAAACTAAAACTTCGTATGCTCTACACTAGTGGCGCTGAATTTTAAATTCGCTGGCGGCCACTAGATTTGAAATCCTCAGAACAGCAGTTGGAATACGCCTACACCAGCTTCAATTGGGGTGAATATATAATTGGAAAATTAAAAAATATATAATCGTTTCATTTTTATTATATGCGAGCATTATTTTGTTGTTTTCATCGATTTATTTATTCTTTCAAATTCGAATTAAAATAAAATATATTTAATGCTTAAGAAATTTAAGTATATCAAATATTTTGTAAATGTCAACGACAAGAGCAACTAATTATTTTACAAAATTATTATAGTTTCACAGAGTGTTAATAGATTCTAATGTAAGTATTTTAATTAAATCAAAATAATTACACTTTTAGTACAAAAACAATTTAGCTTCTTAAGTACAATATAGAAATAGAATATTTAAAACATACAAATCAGTGTTTAAAGTTTGTTTAAGTATAAAAGATCGAATTCAAAACAAATTGATAAATGTCCCTTATTATTACTATTATTATTATAATTTGTCTTTTTTTAATTTAAGTACATATTTTATTATGAGTAATTTCGAATGAACTTTAATTTTTTTTAATTTGTTTAGTTTTATTGTTTTGCTGTTGTAGTCTCACAATCACAATCAATTGTAGTTTTAATTTACAATAATAATGTTAATTTTATGATTTTTGTTGTCTAATTAGTAGTCATTTTTTTAAATGTAGATTTCCATGTTAATTTTTATTTTTGGGAAGGATGGCAGGGGTGGGGAGACTGAATAGTTTCCTATTATTTATACATACATATGTTTCTCTATTTTTATTAATTTATTTAGTTATTTGCTTTGTATTATTATTACTTTAAGTTGAAACTATATTTTATCATCTATTTGGTATGTGTTACACTTCTAATGTCTATGTGTATGTGTGTGTGTTTTGCAAATTTTATAATTCGTTCCATTAATTTATAGAATGATTGCAATTACAAGTATGAATTTGAAGTACAAGTGTGTGTGTGTCTGTATGTGTGCGTGTGTGTTAGATATTATGACAGATCTGCTATTAACAAGAATTAAAAAGAACTATTATTTTGAAAAACAATTGCCGGCGCAGCACAAATTTTTATAATGGATCAACGTAAGAGCCTTATATTTATACATGTAATTAAAAAATTAAAATTTATTTATTGCAGTTTGACCAACTTTTTAAACCCAATAAAAAATTATAAGGAGAAAATAAACTACGTAAGCGACGCAACTGCTTAAAGCCTTGCGACATTATCACATAAAATTGAGATCAATTGGGGGTTCGGAGGTATTTGGAAGGATTGTTTGGTTTTACCATTGGCTCGCTCGTTGATTCTATGAAGGATTTCCTTATTTCTTTGGCTTCAATTTATTCATAAAATTTATTTCTTTTTTAATTCTTGTAAACACAGTGTCTTATTAAATTAATTAATTCCTCTCCTTATTTCCTTTAATTAATTATTACATTAATACATTTCTTTCTCTATCTTTCAATAAAAACTACCTTTTTATAAAAACCACTTTTCTGTAAAAAGTAAGTTTTTATAAGAAATCAGCTTTTCATCAACAACACCTTTATATAGAAGTACCTTTTCATAACAAGTATTTTTTTATAAAAAATACTTTTTATTAAAGCGAGTTTGCATAAAACAGCGAGCACACTTTTATAAAAATTTACGTTTTATAAAAAGTATACTTTATATTACATAAAGTTACCTTTTATTTATTTTATATAAAAGTACCTTTTTATGTACAAGTTCCTTTTTATATAAAAGTACCTTTTTGTACAAAACTGTCTGTTTATATAAAAGTTCCATTTTATAGAGAAGTATCTTTTTATATAAGAGTACCTTTATATGTATATAATTAAAACTTTTTATAGAAAGTGTATTTTTATGCAAAAGTAACTTTTAATACAAAAGTTCCTTTTTACATGAAAGTCCCTTTTTACAGAAATCTTCTTTGTATAAAAAAGCTCGCTTTAAAAAAAATTAGATTTAAAAAAATTTAGTTTTTCTATGAAACTTTCTCATTTTCTAAAAATTACTTTGTTGCAAAAGCGATCCCTTTGATACGGAAGCATTTTTTTATAAAAAAGGACCTTTTTTATAACACAATCCTTATGTTTAATATGTGTTTTCTAGAAGAGTCTACAACAATAAAGAGGACGGCTACAACTCCTTAACGATGAGGGAAATTATGACTTTGTATTAGAAATTCCATAGGAAAACGAACATGTTTTTTAAATAACTTTCTTACAAAAGTAATTTATAATAAAAAATTTTTTATTAAAAAATACGTTTTATAAAAAGTACCCTTTTTTAGAAGTATAGAATATTTTGTTCGAAGTATATTTTTTAAAAAGGAACATTTTATATTTAGAAAATTATCTTTTTATGAAAAACATACTTTGAAAAAGAAATTTGCATTTTATAAAGAAATAATATTTAAAAAAAATTCTTTTTATCGAAAAGCACACCCTTATAATTAATTTTTTTGGAAAAAAATCTCAAATAATCACTCAGTGGAATATCAATTTATCATGTAAAAACTTTTACGAAAAACTTACAAGTCCCCCATATTTTTTTAAGTTTTTAATCGGTTTATTAAAATTTTAATTATGCCGCCACACCCGCATTATTTGCATTTGTTCACGTTGTTATAGAAAAAAAAACTTTTCACTTTTCCCAAAATTTCGTTCGGAAATTCCATATTGTTGTTGTCTTTTTGTACCATTTTGATGGTTTTTTTTTACCATCTCAGACACGTAACCGATAAAATTTTAGTAAACGAGCCTTCCCGATATAAAAAACGTAAGTGGCAGAGATAAAATTTTACAGGAGAGAAATGTTTTCTTAATTAAAGTCTATTGAAATTCAAGCTGTGAACAGTCATATTTATTATATCGGTTACAATTCGAAATGATAAACGTATTACAATTATGCAGAATTACGAATATATCTCAAATTTGATGGGTTGGTGTTTACTTCGATTCGAAAGGAAAACTGTGTTATTCACATTGAGTTTCGAAAACATTTTTTTTCGATTCGAATTACAGAGTTCCCCCTGATTCTGATGACTGCTCGATAAAGAAAATATTTCAAGTTGTTAGTGAAACAAGTAAATTAATCCCAAATATGGAGTCATCCAAACATTTCCCAAGCAAATTGAATTATATTGTATGGTATTTATTATTTGGAATTTATTATTCGGGATATTCTCTGCAACAAATTATTTGAAAAGTTATTGTTTTCTGCACTGACCTTCGTAGACTACTAGGTAGTGTACTAGACTCGTAGTGCGAAGGTCCCAGGTTCGAATCCTGCCGCAGAACTCTGGCAGTTTGTGTCTGATAATTAAAAGGAGCGCACAACAAGCCTTCACTGGCTTAAGTGTATGTCGTATGACATGGGCTATCGCACTCCTCCAATCAACCTAACCTAACCTAACCTATTGTTTTCTGTAGCTTTAGCAGCTCATATATCGATATTTCATTGGTGCTACCCAAATTAGCAGTGAGCATTCAAACTCCTATATTTATATAGAAACGTCCAAATACAATACGAGAATTCTATCATTTATGAAAACTATAAAATATATAATCATAATAGATTTAGAATTCTTTAATACAAACCGCACAGCAAACAATTCGTATTCGATATGAATCTATTTGGTTTTTCTTCCAAAATTAATATAATTTGACGCATTTATTAGGCAAAAATGAGAATAAAATTTTTGTTTTCTTATCTTTTTATTAGTCGTATTGAAATTGATTATTCCGAATATTCTTTATATTGTTCAAATGATTGGTTGGGGAGAATATCCCGAATAAATTAAAGGTAAAATAATGCAATAAATTTCAATAATAATACAACAATACAAGTGATTTGCGAATTGAGCAGCGTAAAATTGATTTTGTTTTAGATTTTTAATGGCACTTTTCAAAATTATAAAAATTATTAGATTTGATTTTATTGATCGGAAATTAGTTATTAATTAATATGAAAAAGAGGAAATCCAAAATTGTGTGGCTTACGTTTATTTATTTATTATTATTTTTTTAATATATTCTTCCATTTATAAAATTTATTGATTTGTTGTGTGTTGCAGGGGTACATTTCGCTTAGAATTTCTCGTTTATTTCCAAAAGTAATTGACAACTTTTATAGTTAAAAACGTAGACATTTCAAAAACACAACAATTATTGTTCGCGTTCATTTCACTATGAAAAACATAAAAAAATTATATACTTTTCCAATATTTTTTAAACACGCAAATATCCGTGTGATGGCACGCAGTTCAACAAAAGAGGAACACGGGATTTTTTAAACATATATTTATTTCCTCTTACAGGGATGTCAAACTCTCCATTTATGGCAAGTGGAGACTTTTCCTTTCAACTGAAGAACAAAATTTAATTTTTTTGGAATTCGGTTTTTCGTGTGCCTCATAATCAATTTAAAGTTAATTTTTCTATTTAATGAATTTGTGTATATAAAAATAAATGTCTCCGCACATGTCTACAAGTAAATTTTTCCATGTAGAAATAAATGTTCAATTCTAAATGTGAAATCGAGAAAGAACATCGTACTAGGTTTTAACAAGGGATCGCAATTAATAATTTTTTTCTTCAAATTTCAACAAAATAATATAAAAAATTACGATGTACAAACACATAACGTTTGTTGAAGGGACTACTTTTGCTTGGAAGGATTTTTATCTATTTGTTTGAGTTTTATTAAAAAAATTTTAAAATTATTTCCAGATTTTTACTTTTTGCATGAAAAATGCCGGTTATTTTTGCAGCTTTATTTTTTGGTTGGAAAATAATAATAATTTTGTTTTGTTCTATTTATTTTGGGCAAACAATGAAATATTTTTTAATATGTTTTTTTCTAATATTAACATCCGAGTAAGTACATAAAATGTTATTCGCTAAACTAAATCATAAATAATCGTTATTTTCCAAGCAAAAATAAACTCAAGAAGTAATTATTAAAAAGTAATTTTTTTTAAATTACTTTTTAATAATTACGGCCTCTGCTCTTAACTTACGAAGTGAAACTTTGATACATACTTTGCGACTTTTTCGAAAATTTTACACCTTTTAAGAGTCTTAATTAAAGAAATGTTTTTGAATATTTAATATTGAAATTTATTTTTTGGGATATTCTCTCCAACTAAACGTTTAGAGAATTAGAGTTTAAAAAATTTATTGCTTGTTGTGGGCTTAGCTGCTCATTCATTGTTCGACATGTTCTCCAAAATAATTATTTAAATAATTTATTGTTTATTGGAGACAACTAAATCATCGGTACTCTTCAGCCAAATCATGTTTGAAATGTGAATTGGCTTGTGGAAAAAGCGATTTTGAAGTTTTTTTTATAAAACAAAATAAGCCCCAAAATATCACCTCAAAGACTAAAGGCTCATGATAAAAAGTTTTGCACATAAATTTTCGTAACACTGATGTGCTGGAAGAATATTTCCATAAGAAAAATAGCTTAAAATGCGCCGGATGCTTTTATTTTCTAATACTATTTCTTCCAAGTCCATAACAACAATATTGATCATGAAATGAAAAAATAAATGGATCATTGCACTGCAATGATTGCAGCGTTGGAGTGAAAAGATACATACGGTTAGTAACTTTGAGAAATAGTAAGCAGGATCTAAGTTACCGCCACCTCATGAGTCAAAGGTTGACTACAACTATGCAAATAAGTATTTTGCATACAAATCAATTTCATTGATTTCTTGACTAGAATTTCTTTTCCATTCTGATTCCTCTAAGAATCATACGAGCACGTTTATTAAGTACTATTCACTTGGCCGAGAATTGACTACAAGTTTGTAAAAAAAACATCAGTGTTTGCTTATTTAAATTAATCAAATTAATTGAAACCAAAATGTTTAATGGATTTCCTTTATATCACATGTACCCAATAAAAAAAAGAAACTCCAAAGGAAGTCAATAAGACCCAGAACTTGTGATGCAGAAGTAGTGCAAATACGAATCACTTCTAATGATTTTATTATGTCGTTGCCAAACGTTTTAATTTTTGATTCCTATTCAATGGATTTGATTCACAATGTTAGGAAAAAACTACTTTTCTGAAGCACTTTAAATGTTATTCTTTTAAGAGTAATTTTATGCATACATATATACCAGCCATAACCGTGGTCTTCGCTACCAACATCGCCATAGAGTGGAACAAACATTTCAAAGTAAAGATAAATACATACGTATACGAAAGATTGTGGTTTTCTACTACGATCTTTGATTTCAAAAAATCAATTGCGATAACTTCTCTCATTTTTGTAGTTTTCCCTGACTATGCGCTGTATTTTCAAAGTAACCCTCAGTTTTGAAGTTCGTCAAATATAGGATATTTAATAGTGAGTTTGTATGAGAGGACCCGCTCCCCACCTATAGCTCAATGCTTGTGCTCAAAAGAGCACTTTATTTTCAGAATGATGCACTAGTGTAGTTACGTAAAGAGAATAATTGATAAATAATTTTTGTCCCCCACTATACTCCCATTCCGTTGCTCGAATACACAATTTGGAGTGTCTCTCTATCGTAGTCCTCCAGATACAGAATAATTAGTAATTACTTTATATGGGGCCATCCATTTCCCCCCTAATACGCACTTCATTCCCGTAGTAACGTACCATGGTTTTTATCGAATAAATCCGTAGTTCTATGGTAAACTGCAATTAATTTGGCTTGTCTCACTGTTGTAGTTCTAGATATATAGAACAATTTCTTTATGGTTAGTACCCGTTCCCCTGCACCGTTACAAAATATAAATTTTAGTTTCCCGATCATCAGCGAAACGGTATCAACATACTCGGGCTTCAAAATAGATAGAATTCAGCGCGTTTTCCTCCTCACACAGAGCACCGGCTTCCAAAATGTAAGAATAAATCAGAGATTGCGATTCATAAAGGAATCAAATACGTACATATCATTTGCATTTTATTATGTGAAAGTATTATAAATTTAAGGGCTACGTTTTCTTATTAATTAAAAAAAAATTTAAGACAATATGTTTAAAAATTAGAACAGGGGTCTAATTACAGTAATCGATCACGAGCGAAATTTAATCGGTCTTGCCAGTTTGTACACTTTTCTCTTTGCGATTCTGTCTTTCGATATCGATTAAACAGTGTATCGAAATTTCTAGTGATGTTGCTCGATAACAAGCTTGTGTTCGAATGCAACTGTTCGAGTTTCAAGCCGTTAATAAATTACCAATCGAAACTGTATTTTTTACAGAATCTATTGAAGGAAGAAGAAGTATAGTTCCAACATTTTTTTATTTACACATTTTATCAGCATATTCTTATTCGTGAAGTTTATTTTTGGTGTCATCACTATAAAAATAACATTCGATAGAAAACACTTTTTAGTTTTTTTTTTAATCAAATGACAGCTGGTATAAGATTATTGTAAAAAAATTTTATCAAATTTTATATTATGAGAAATAATTATACATCACGTATTAATATTCCCGCGAAAATTCAATTAGAATTTAATTACATTAGAATTTCTTTACATTGCAGTTTGAACTAATTCAGGTTTTGCACAATTTATCTAATTATTAAC
Source organism: Germaria angustata (assembly GCA_963681545.1). Lineage (NCBI taxonomy): Eukaryota > Metazoa > Arthropoda > Insecta > Diptera > Tachinidae > Germaria > Germaria angustata. Next base: position 81,427,144 of record OY812999.1, on the reverse strand, counting down.
AAATTTTCAGTTTCATTTTAACAAACATCTTCCATGCATTCCACTAACATACACTCAATTATAAAGGGGTCAAGGTGTATTTATGCCGGACATGACAGTTCTACTGCAAACATAATATTGCAACAAACAAATTGTGTGATCAATTTTACGACCGTCAAAATCAGGTGTGTTGAAAATTAAGAAAAAGGCGCGAGAAATAATACCGCATGTTTTTAGTTGTTGTTTCAAGCTTCATTTTATTTTTGTTGATTATTGTGTACACTTGGCAACACTGTTTTTCCCAGTTTTTTGCAAATAATTATCTTATCATTCATTATTCCTCCTCCTTTACTTCACTTGTAATTTTAGTTTAATCACAAAATATAAATAAAAATCAAGCGAAGGCAGGAATGGCGGTCAAAAATGTAAACAGAAGCTCTAACGAAGACCTGTATAAATACACCTTGAAAAAGGATATTAAGAATGTTTGTGGAATAAACATACGTACAATTATAAAAAAACAATTTTTTTTTTGTTATTTTATTCTTTAATATTCTATAAATTTTCAGTGTTGAATTTTTTTCCTTTGTAACTCTTAAACTCGATTCGTTTTTATCGATCTCCATCATCGGAAAAATTCTAGCTATCGAAACCTATTCGGACACGATTACCGTAATTATCGTTGCAAGCGATGAAAATGATATTCTTTGCTTCAGTTCCACACGAGACAAAACTTTGGAAATTTTTATGTTTTTGCTTCTCCAGAAAACAAAAAAACAATTTTTTTTCGGAATGAAACCACTTTTAATTTAATGATCGAATTTGCATTTGTTGTATCTGATAGTACAAACACAAATTTAAAACTTTCTTGATTGAATAAATAAAATAATAAAATACGGAATCAATTCCACTTTCGATCGAAATTGATTTCTGTGACAAGGCTGAATGACCGAGTGGACCGATAATTTTATGTTCGAACACATGTTTGGAAATTAATGTTCAAACACAAAGCTGATCAATCATGTTAGAACACAAGCCGTCAAGTTTTACTGACATTTCTTTGAAAAGAATGTTTTTGTGCGACATCAAAATAATTTTAATAGAAACGAATTGATTGAAAAATTTTTTCCAATATTTTAAATTATTAAGGGACATTATTACAACTTATTGTTAGTTAAAAGCCGGATTTTATGGAACATATAAGCACTTTTTTATTACAACTTCACTTCAACCTAGAAGTGAACGATGAGTTAAAGGCACGTCCATCCTACCTGTAACTTTTATCGCAAGGTTTAGTAATTTGAAGTTGCCATACTTTCTACTTTCTTAATTACATCCGAAATAATTTTTGAACCGCTTTCTTGCCGATTAGAGTTAGAACTTCCTTGGAAGATGATATTTAATATTATGTCTCACTTATTTTTTCTTCACAATAAATATTTTTTATAAGAAGTAAATAAGTGCATATGTACTACGTTGCCACTGTATTTTTAAGGAATTTATTTAACCATTTAAAAGTAGTCGGTATATGGTCCGGTATAGCCATACCTTAAATAAGATTTGTTTTTTACAAGGAAGTTGTAATAGTCCCAATAAAATCGGCTTTCTTATAAATGACATAATTCTCCTCTTCGTTGGAGGGTTGTAGGCCTCCAAAGAAATATTTTTAGAAAAATCCTCTGGCTGCCTTCGCAGCAATTCTTAATGTTTGTGCTACCATTCTATGACGCAATCTGTACCAATGTTTTCCCCCAGGGGTTATTTAGATTTCCGGACTTTAGCCTTTTGCTACTAAGCGCTAACAACTCACATCATATATACTGGCACAATCCCTAAAGGAACACGTCAACGGGATTTAAAGTTAAAAGCACGTTACCCATACTCATCCGGAAACGAGGCGCTGCCAATATCAATACTCACTGTGTGCGATGGCGGCCACAAACGCTGTCAGCGGAAAACACATGAAGTTCATCCTGGCTGAAAAAATAGGACACATCGACGTATTTGCAAGGACTCCCTCATTTCCCCTATTCTTATTGTCGACGTCATCCTCCCCCCGGGGGGCACGGTAAATACATCTTGTCTTGGTGGCTTGGTGTTGTGCTTCCCGGGGTATAGGGTTATCAGGTTTCCGGACCTAGGCCTTTTTGCTGATAACCCCTAAAAACTTGTATGTTGCTACCCAATCCCTGAAACAAAAGGGCAGCGGGCGCGCATGCAAGTAAATTAAAGGTAAAAGCGGGTTCGCTCGCTCGTCCGGAGGGGTAGTTGGTCTTTCCAGACCTTGACCTTTGGCCAATTGCCCTAAAACTTAATATGTTACTACCCAATCCCTGAAACATCAGGGTAACGGGCGTGCATATAAGTAATTAAGGAAGTAGCTTGCTACGCTAGTCTGGGTAGAGGTGTTACCGATGCCTCAGGTGTGCAAGGAACCTAAACTCGGAGGTGTTTTTAACACAAGGCCGACCAGAGTCCTATCTGGTGCCACGGGAACCAGTAGCCCCTAGGACTTGTCCTAGTCTGGTTGTTGGTGAGGCCCCTTCGGGGATCACGTGGTGGCTGTGGTTAAAACCCAAAGATACGCGGGAGAGGCATGGGTTGGATGAGTGTGTCTTCAATCATGGGCTAGTGGCATGATGTAGATGTTCTCTTCAGGCCATATATCTCTAGGTGCTGTTGCTATTCGACAGAGCTGCTCTAATGGTTACGGTAGGTGAAGCCTCAGGTCAGATGGGGGCAAAATTTCCACAGCCGTGCCATTTGGGTAGTAGGTTAGATAGCTCCAAGCATCTTAGCAAGGTGTCTGTACATGGTTCTGCAGCCTGTACGGAACTTGCTACCATGTTGTTCCTGTCAGCGGCACATGTTAGTTGGCGCTCCAGTCATGTGCCTTTGGCGGGGGCTACTGGGGCGGTGGTGAACGTGCTTTATTCACCCTTGTGCAATAGTGCACCGTCAGGTTAGGCCTTCGGGCAGGTACTGACGTGAATCTTTTGCAACTCTGTCGACGTCATCGCAAAATCGATGTACATAGCATTAAAAATTACATTTATCGGTTCGTTGTAAGTCTGTGCTATTAAGGAAAAAGTCTGATTTTGTCGTTTTGCAGGAGAGTATTTTTAAATGTTAAAAGTTGATTTTTTAAATCGAATTCGCTTTCTACGTTTTGTAGTCTCTTATATTAGAAACTATCATGAGTTATTGTTTCAAATGAAATTGTACATTAAAAAAAAACAAGCAGGAATTCATTGCGCTAGAAATTCCAGAAAAATTGGGCAAAATTAGTGAAACTTTGTTGTGGGACAGTGGCAAAACACAATGGTGCTGTAATTGCCATAGAAATAACAATTGACTATTAGTGACAGCCGCTTCCCTATAAATAAAACGTAATTTTTGTCGACGTTCGAGTACGACATATCATAACCATTGATAAATTTTATAAATAAAGCCTTTTCCAATTTCTTTGGAAATTACGGTTTCCATTGTTTAAATTTTTTAAATTAATTTAATTTCAAGTACAAATTTTTATATTTTGGTATTGGATTCAAAAAAAGCCTGCGACATTTTGCATTCGCAATTTTGAAAGACCATTTGCACCAAACACGTGTTCTAAACTCTGCTACTGAACGCAAGACATTTTAGAAGGAAAGTAATGAATAAATTATTGAAAACGTTGAGAAATATAAATTATTAATCATTTTGCAAAATGCATTGTTCGTGGTGGCTTTAGCTCTTCATATGCCGACATTTCATTGGTTGCTACAACCAAATCGTCAGTGAAGTTTAGGTAGTTTGAAAACATTCAACCTCGGATGTTTATGCCGGAGAATATCCCAAATAATAAATTTCATTATTAAGTAGTTATTAATCATTATATAATAAATAATTCTATGACTGAAGTCAGTTTTTCTCATGTTAATTTACAATAATCTAATGTTTCGATACGCTTTAGGAAAATTATATAAATTTTAAATTTTACTAATGACTTTATCCATTTTTCTGAAGATTTGCATCTAAATGGCTAAATGGTGTCGAAATATTGGATTGAAAAAGCTGAATAACTAACATTAATATATTATTGATACCAAAACGCTCAGGGTACACGTGCCAAAACAAAAATTTGTTAAGAAAAGTACTTCTTCCAAATATATAAGTATTTTTTATAAAAATACTTTTGATTTTAGTAAATATTTAAACATATTTTAAAAACTTTAGCTCTCAAATATTTGTAGCTTTAAATCGAGCAAGAAAGACATTTTACTTGAAAATAATTAGGGGGAAGAGGGATTTTTGCATGGTCCTCCGGTTTGAGCTTCTAAATAAAATCAAAAAATTCCCGTTTCACACGGGATACAAAGTGAGAAAACTCGCTGTTTCGCTGATTAACGGCTACTATTACCGAAAAATATTGGTTACGAGATATTAGTAAAAACCGTATTTTATAACGTTTGACCCAGTGTGACCCTTTTTAGTGCGACTTGTTTAGAACGAAAAAAGAAGGGCTCATGCGAATGAAGTTTGCTCTCTTATGTTTGTTCTTTATTTCCTGGATTATAGAGGATTTATGGATTTTCCAAGAAAATACGAGTTTGTTTTTTTTTTTGGATTTTAACCATGATATTTGAAGTCATTCTATTAGCAAGTTATTTTAAAAATTCTATTTTAAAAGTAAAATTTAATATATATAACATATTTCATTTATTTGATAAATTTTCATGTAAATGAAGTACTTCACCTGTATGCTTAATTAACTCTGCAAAATTACATACATACATAAAATTTATTCACATAATTTCCTCTGGCTAATAGGATTACAAAAAAGTATAGGAGTAGAAATACAGACTCACGGATGCAGTTGCGTTTACGACTTGACAACTTTAAATCTTCTAGGCGAGAATATATAATTCAAATACATACATACACATGTACATATGTATGTATGTATATACATATGTATGTAAGTTCATTGTGCATTCTGAAAAGCCTTCTTTCATTATGTTGCCAAAATTTTCATTTATCTTCTAATAATAATTTTAATATTTTTTTTGTGAAATGATAAATAAGGAACAGAGAAAAAAATCACATTTATTCCCTTTCGTGCTCGCTTCGACATTTATGTATATCATTAGGGCACCTTATCGTATGTTTGTCACTAGTTTGGATTAAAAAAGCACATTTCCAATTTATGAGCAGGCAGATTAGATCTATTTGGTACTTCTGGTATATTTGGCACTATCGGCTATATTTTGTAAATCGAGTCGATGTCATAGACATTAATTCAATTAATATGTTATTTATTTTCTTTTAATTTTTTTAGAAATAGAATTACAGTGAATGGGCTCCCCCTCATTGAATTTTTGCAAAAAAAGGTGAACAGGGGAATTATTTTCCACGAAAACGAGTAGAAAAAATTAACAAAATAATACACAAATATTTAAATATTACAGTTGGAAATTTTGGGAAGAGAAAACAGATTAATGGAAATCAATAAAAATTGATTTGTGAGCATTTCCTTAACAAAACCAGCTGACTACGTTCACAACATCCTTTTATTTGAAAAGAAGTCAAATTTGTTCCAAAGCGAATTTGTAATTGGACACGTACTCGTACTTGAGTAGCAGTTCTCTGGAACCTTCAATTAGTATCTGCTCAAAAAGCAAAGCTCGTAACTTTTACAAATTTTTATTTTGTAAATCTTTCAAAAGCTAAGGCGAATTCACTTTCCAGATGATGTTGATAAGACACTTGAGCTATTTTTTTCTTCGAATAATTGGATGCAGGTATGCCAAAAGGTTTCATTAATTGTGGAGAAATTAAAAAATATGGTGCTAAAATTGTTAGAAAATAAAGTTTAATAATTGGTTTTGGAATTGAACATTCTAATTGCTCATTAATACAAGTAAAATTGATTTGAATTTGATTGCCATACGACAAAACTAAATGAACACATTGTTCTATTAGTTTTAATATATATTTTTTTAATTACAAAAGCTATATTCAATTCAATATTTAAAAAATAATAACATTGACAACTTTTCTGTGATTTATAGCCTATAATTATTATTGGAGAGGACTTTATCTTAGGAATCTCACAGATGTCCGGTAGAAAAAAAAATATATGACAGAACCTGAAGGACACAGTTTTGTGAAAAGGAATATATGTACGTGTATGTGTATACATTTTTAGCTTCCTAATAAGACGTTGTCAATTCACCTCATCACTGCAAGGACATCTACTTTATTTGGAGAAATACCGATTACTTTGTTTCTTTGTAAACTAAGTGAAAAACACGGCGAATCCAGAACAGCTGGAATTGATAGCGCAGCTGATAACTTTTTCGTATTTTTTTTTTTCGTTGTTCCATGTCTTAATTTATATTTTGCTTTGCTTACTACTTTACTGACCTTCGTAGACTAGTAGGTAGTGTACTAGACTCGTAGTGCGAAGGTCCCACGTTCGAATCCTGCCGCAGAACTCTGGCAGTTTGTGTCTGATAATTAAAGGGAGCGCACAACAGGCCTTCACTGGCTTAAGTGTATGTCGTATGACATGGGCTATCACACCCCTCCAATCAACCTAACCTAACCTAACTACCTTTATTCTGCTGTTTTAGACATTGCGCATTGAGATAGTTGCATTTGTTGTACTGGTGAGTTTACTTGGTATGAATTCGCCTTGGTGCAACATAAATTAAAAATATATATAAAAAATACACACGTGACTCTGGTTTTACACGATACACACGTTCTCAAACAACTCATGTAAAAATTTCGCATAAAAACAGAACTATGTATCTGTGTTTTTATAAATTAATATCAAAAAGTTATAAATTTTTCGATAAAAGGAAGTTACACAAAATTGGAAATTAATTCGGAGGAATATATGACGAGCGAGTTCTTGGGTTAACTTAGTGTGCATTCGCCTGGCTTCTTGACTCAAATTCATAAAGCGACACCACAAACGACTTCATTTGTATTTTAAAAATTTTATATTTTTTATAAATATGCTTTAAGTTTTATATAAGATAATAAAATGATTTCAACGTAACAAATCATGCCCATCCTGCATAACATGAGTCAAGGGTGCTCAATGAATGTCGATAGCGATAAGGGAATAACAATTTTAAACAAACGAAACATGATGACAATAACTCAAATAAGGTGAATAGTAGAAAAAACCAAATTTATAAAAATAAATGAAAGATACAAAATGTTTACTCATATTTTATATAATAACTAAATATAAAAAACTGTGCGAATAATAAGAAGTTATTGAATCAGATTACAAATTGCGGCATTTTAGTGAAATTCAATAGAAATTTCGATGGATAGATATATTCGTTAATATAAATACTGTTTTTAAATTAATTTTATTCGAAAGGAAGCTTTTAATTAAATCGCTCCCGCAACCGCAATTCATTTCCTCTGAGAAATTGCATCAGCCTGCGTAACCGTGAGTTTGTGTTTCTACCTTAAAGCAAAAAATTACTTAACACTACAAAAATGTTTGACTATTAATTACGATTTAATCTAATATAATGTCATTTTGTAACAGTTAGCATTGATTTGTTATTTCAAGAATTTATTATTTGTTGTTAAATGATTTGTTGGTTGTTAAAGTGTTGCTAATAAACGTCAAGTGTGTGTTCTATTTCTAATTCATTTAAACAAAATTATTTCAATTTTATTATTTTTCTATATCATTCGTTTATGTATATAAACGGAAAGTAATAAAAAAAATTTGGTTACTTTCCATTTTTCATTTAACTCACAGGCATAATTTACAATTACGACTGAAACGGAGAGTGTTGGAGGGGCAGGGTTATATAAACATGATTCAATAAATTAGAAGAAAAAATATATTTATAATAATATAATGTACATACATCGATACACATGTAACTACAAATAATTAATAAATAATTCATTTTTGATAAATATTTGAGTTTTTACAATATATTTGTATTTATTTTACAATTTGAATTTGAAGTGAGCCTTATGTTGCTTTTATTATTAATTTTCATTAAGTTGAACTTTGTTTTATATTCAGATTTTGTTATTGTTTTTGTGTTTTTAGCTCCTATTCAATTATTATGTGCCGTCTAGAAGTCGCCCTATGGTACGTTCTTCTAAAATAAAATAAGACAATGTTTTTGTTGCATGTACATATGTATGTATGTATAAACCTAAAATTCAATATTGAAAATTTATTATAGTTTTTAACTTATTAGTATTGCTTTTGCATTTATGTACGTATGTACGTCAAATAAAAGTTGTTGGAACCTAATCACTGTCAGCATATCCTTCGAAGCCTTATTTAACGAATGAATCCGTTGAAACCAGCGTTGGCATCGATGGCTTGTTTTCTTTTTTCGATTGATTAATTTCATTAATCACTAATCGAATTAACGTTAGTCACGTTTATTATATTAATCCCGATTGATATTATTAATCATTAATCTTTAATTATTAATTACATTAAAAATTTGAATTTAAAAGTTAACAAATAAAAACAATTTTAATGCTAGTTTTTTGCTTCTTAGTAAAAAATAAAAGTAAGAGTACCCTTTAACTGCTGATTTTGTTTTTCATTAAAATATTAACACCTGAAAAAACATTGGCGTTGCCATACTTTGCGTTCATCACACGTTCAACATATGTGTATCATGTTGATATGATAACATTTAAGAAATAAATGGACAATTATCAAATTTATTATAGTAAAATAATTGTATAAATGTTTGAGTTTTTCTCGATATTAAAAAAAATAAATTCAGAACCAAATATTTTGTGAATTTCTTTAGTTTTTCTCCCAAATGTTAGTAAAAATATTTTGCAATTGACAGCTCTAACTCAAGTTTAACTGAGAAATGTGGCTCAGTTGAAATTTGATTATTGGCTAGATAATTTTTATCCGAAAATTATTATTTAAAGTTTAAGCTGCAGTTAACAAGCAAATGTAGTTTATTCTTTATCCTCGAAACTAGTCCTTAGAGTAATAGCAGCATTTTGTTTATAATCTTGTTTGTAAAAATTTATTTATACGAGCAATATAAATAGTTGTTGTGAAAATACTTTTGTAAGTTTGTTGAATATTATGGTGCAATAATGTTCACTGTCTCTTACCTTGTTTGCTTGATTACTTATAGTACTTATGTACATATGTACAAATTTTTGCAAATTTTTGAAAAATTTTAGCTGTTTTGTTTATGACAAAACGACAGGAAGTTTTTAGTGATTCAAAATGCAACCATAGCTCCTGCGTTATGTAGATATAGTATATGTATGTATATGAATAAGGGTAATTTGTATGAAGGAAAAAAGGTTCGTTGGAAGACAATATAAATTTTTTCGCTCATTCTTTGACAGTATAACAGAAATAAATTTCTGTGTAATCATATATACTTTAATTAGCCGTGCATGCGGTTGCGCGCCACTTATTATTTATTTAAATAAATTTTAAACTCAGCTATCAATAGCAAAATATGGCAGCAGGGCACCTTTGGATTCTTCATAACATGGAATATACATATGTATATTTATTTCGATTTCTCAAAAAAAAAAAATCGAGTACGATCGGTCGTTGGAAAGTAAACAGATCTTCGTTAAGTTTGTCGACTTAAGAAAAGAGTGATTGCGAATGTAATTTAAATCATTTTAGAATTAAAATAATTCTTCAAATAATGTACTAATCGATTTAGTAAGAATCTGACAATCAATCACTTTTTTTATTAAAATAAAATATGAAAAAGCAAAAAAGTACTATTACAAGAGAGTACCTTCCGAAAAAGTACAACTTAAAAAAACAATTTCCATATAAATTATTTCCAAAAATTTCTGTTCAAAAAAGTATCTGCAGAAAAATTAGAATTTTAAGAACGATTTCATTGGTATACATGTATACTTTTTTTAAATTCTTAATAGCAGTGAGCTCAATAAGTATCTGCACATGTATTGGTAATTGAATTGCTGAACTCATTTTCAATTATGTATATATTTTAAAATTTTTTCTTTTAACTTAAAAGTTATAACACTTAATTATTGATTTAACTATCGATGGCCTCTAAAAAACTGCAGCATTGATTTCAATGTAATTTCCAAATTGAAATAAATGCTCTTTTCTTCATTATACCCCTCAAATACCTACACACTTCAACTACTACAGCACCCTCCTGATAAATTTGTATGGATTTCTTTTTTCACTTTCTTCTCGTGTATCAAATATTTTTACAAAAAAAAAGGTATTTTCTGAAAGTACGTATTCAATGAGTACTTTTTCATAAAATGTTTTTAGTTTGTCCGCCCCCCAAAAAAGGCTGAAAATTACAACTAAAATACAGATAAGGTACTAAAAATACCAATTTTTCACTCATTCTTGACTAATGATTACTATTAGTTAAGGCCCGTTCGGAAATGCATAGCTCTGCTACATCTGATGTGCATGTGTGAGGCTAGTTTCCGGTGCCGATATAAATCGACTTGGATTATAACAAAAATGATAGAAAACTATGCAATTGACAATATCGAATAGTTTTGAAGCGAAAATGCATGTAATTTTTGTAATGCGATTTTTAATGTTTTTTCTATGATGCACTTTAGAACTCATATTGGCAGTATAGCAAGTTGATGTACTTCCGAAAGTATTGTGCATCACATGCAACACAGTGATGCATTTCCGAATAAGCCTTTATTTCTTATAATTCATCACGATTAGCTTCATTAAATGTCGATTTGTAATCATTGGTGTGATCAACATGTTGCCAACACTGGTTTAAACTTCATATATTCGATAGTAATTCAATTCCAAAATCAGATCGTTTCTAAGTATCAGGCCTATTATTTTTAACGAACAAGATTATTCTGATGTAATATTAGCATATCCTTGCATTTATGCCTCAGTAAATGCTTGATTTTGAAATCATAAAAAATTATACATTTATTGGGCGTTTTTACGTCTGACATTTTGCTTAAGCCTAGTCATATTTTCAAGATTTAAAAAAAATTTTATTTTTATACAAATATTCCCGATTAATAACTAAAGAGTTTTGTAAGAACATAGCACATTAAAAAACTTTTTCAAAACACACAGCAATTAATTAATCTTTGCTCTATTAATTAAAAAAAAAATATTTTTTATTTTGTAGGAAGAGATTTTTATCATTTCTACTTTTTAAATTCATATGTAAAACGATTGTCTTGCTCAAAATGAATAATACGGAAACCGATCGACATCTTCAGTGTTCTTTTCCTCACAGTGATGATGGCACATGGCCGAAACCGATTTTTTTAAAAAGCACATTTGACGCGGGATGAAGGAAAATCATTCCAAATTCAAGCAAACCCCAAATCCATGGAAGTTTATAACAGGATTTTAAAACTATTGATTTGAAATCAATCGATATTCATCACATATCTGTCTATCATACAATTTTTATAAAAGCTTCCTTGTTTATATTTATTTGTCCTTGCACATGTATATATATTTAAATATGTCCTGATTTTCAGTAAGGAACAAATAATTATCATATCTGCAAGTTCTTTACATATCGTAACAATTTTAAAACCCGACTCCCCTCGGAAAAAAGATTGGGATACTAAAGTATCGCACCGAATTTAATCCATATCCATTCATGATGCATGGTGTTTTGTGCTCTAAATCGCTACTATCTTCGTCTATATAAACAATTTTACTAAAATATTTCTTTTTGCTATTAAATGTATAGATATAGATTTATTTATTACTTAAATTATGATTTCACATAAACGGCATGTCTGCAATTTTAAGTTTGAAGTTAAAATAACGCGCGTGTGCCAAACGGTAACAAAGTGCTCGCTTGAGTAAACGTTTCACAGTTCTGAGGTGAATAAAATTTCACTAGTCCTGGCGGCTTGTAGAAATTTTGACTTAAGTGTATACATTTTTGACACGAAGGACATAAGTAGGTGCCTTACAAAATGGCTGCCAAACGAACAAAAAAAAATAAGTCCTCCAATTTTGTTACAACACATACAAAGTTGAAGATTTTGACGTTTAAAAAATGTAAATCTAAAATTTTCTTAAGATATCATGGCAGAAAGACACAAATATGCTTTATGATTTTTACATACATTGAAATTTTACAGCGTCATTAAATGAATATTAAAATAAAACCAGATCGATGTCGCGCAAGGAAGATATGGGAAAAATTAATAATATCTTCCGTCTCGTGACAATTCTGTCTACTTTGTAAATTTTACTAAGAAACAACGTAACGTTGCTTCGTATTTACTACAGATGTATTTATTCAGATGCTCATATGTATGGACCAGGCCTATTTATACAAGTCGTTGTAAGAGCTCAGGTGACACTTTTTGTTTACATTTTGTATGTTTCAAAGCATGTTTATTTTCTTCTTCTTCTGTTTACATTTTTGGCAGCCATTCCTGTTTTCTTCTGCAAACGTTTAAGTTTTTAAGCGCAATTCTGTTTTTTGCACGTTTTTCTTTATTTTCAACACAACTGAATTTACGTTATTACACTAAGAAATTTTTTAATATTACATATCTTTGTTGTGGAGCTCCGATGACCAGTATAAGTAGACCTTTTGTATGGCTATAAAAAGAAATGGTTCGATTTGAAATAAAATTCATCATATTGTCAATATACTTATTTTTATGCTGTCACAAAAAGTTATCATTTGTCACAACAGAAACATAAAATTTTATTTTACTTTTTGCTACGGTTTGGTACACGAGCAAATATGAAAATAAAAAATTCCAATTTTTAATGAGAAAATACAAATTGAAATTTAGAAAATATGAATTAATATCCACAAAATAAAATTGTATTAAATAAATTAACATTCAGATTATTTTTTTCTAAATTTTTAATATAGAATATAAATGAAAGAATTTTCCTTTATTTTTCGTCATTAGTTTTTGAATTAATAATTTGAAAAAAAAATATTTAATAAATTTTTTGTTTGTTGTGGATTTAGCTGTTCATATGCCGACATTTCATTGGTCGCTACACCAAATCGTCAATGACGAAACATTTTGTTAAAACTCTAATTGTTTTAACAATTAGTTGGGGAAAATATCCCAAAAGAATGAATTTTCAATATTAAGTATTATTATTTAATATCAATAAAACATTATTAAAATGTGTACATTATAATTAATATTATTGGGAATATTCTATTCTTTTTTAGGGCTAAACTCCGTTTCATTCAATATGAGAATTCCATGAAATTCAACCATATTTTTCTACTTGTAAATTATAAAAGAGTATAAACATATAAAAAAGTAGTAAACTTTTATGCAAAAAATACAACAACTAGTTTATTTAAAATTTACATCTTATGTTTTGTATAAGCATACAAGTTTGAACGCTTTTCAAACATGATGGCTGAAGCCTACTGATGATTTGGTTAGTGCCAATAGTATGCTAGAATTTATTTTTTATTTTGCTTTAGAAATACATTCATTGTCCCCACCAGACGATTAATTGTAAGAAAAATTAAAAGATGCAAATCTTTTTCGCAATATTGATTTCAATTTCTTATTATCAATTGTGTTTTCTCAATATCGATTCGAATTTATTGTTGTTAATTTTTATTTTTGCAATATCCTTTAATTTTTTTTATTATCAGTTTGCATTTTTTTTTTTTTAATTTCAACAGAATAAGTTACAGTTTCGCGAAATTATTTCACATGGGAATTTTTGAATTTGTATTTAAAAAAAAAGGATTCACGTATCGGCATATTCATGCCATTTCGCTGCAACTGATTGTTTAGTTTTCATATTTATATGGCGTTTGATAAACATTCACATCAATTCGCGCGTGTATGTATGTATATATCATTACTCTCTATGGCAACTATTACATTTTTTCAGAACTATTAATTAAGCAAATATTTTGGAAGAAAATGCATTTTTTAACCGTTGCATCTGTCAAAACTAAGATGGCATGTCACAAATTCTTGTACTCCAGGTTCGCAGTGTAAACAAGTCATATTATATTTTAACTATTTTCAGAGATCACTATGGATAGAATATTATTTTTAGTGCCTAATCATGCTGCTAAGTTGAATTCCCTCTGATTTGGATGAATAATTTTTGTCCAGCTTTTACAAGTGTTTTATGAAATTAGGGAATTTATCCTGACATCAGCGATTATTTTATGAGTAAAACATTTGGTTTGGAGTTTTGTTAGGGAGTATTGTATTTTCTTTTTAATTTTAGAAGACTTTCTGAATATTTTTATTAAAAACGTATTTTTCTTACAGATTTTTTGTAATATTATTACATACTTTGAAACATTGTTTTTCTTGTACACAAAATTTTTTTTTATCAAATTTATGTCATTTCACCAAGGGGAAGGGAAATGAAAAATAAAAATTTAAATTGAAATAACGCAACACCTCTCTTAGATAAATTACAAAACTATGACATATAACTGACTGGAAATAAATAACATGAGCGCAAGCTACAGCGTGTTGCACTAAGTAAATTTCAACTGTGGGATATTATTTTAAGTTGTGTTGGATTAAAACTTTAGTCAGCATTTCGTTTTTTTTTCTATAAAATTTAAAATCGTCTGCGAAACGCTTGCGAAATTAATATACAATGTAAATTGATGGAGTCGTTATATAAATAAAGTTTTTAGACAACAGAAATAAGGTACTATTGTTAGTCGTTAGGAGAAATATGGCTCGAAAAAATCTATGCGCCATTACAAGAAATGTTATGTAAAAATACTCCTTGACATACATATGGGTGAATTCAATACACATGAGCAAGTTTATCACATGCGTTTTAAAATATAAAGGCTCAACTTGGTAAGATTGTGATGAAATGCATGTTGTAACGCGGTATGTTCACCCATGCTCAAGGTACTAGTACTGTTACACCTTGCAAAAGCCATTTCAAAGGATATAGGGTTATAAAAAAAAATTAGAATACGACTATAAAATGAAGCGTAGGAAATTATTTAATATATTATAAAGACATATGTACATATATACAAAAATTTAAAACGTCGTTTATGATATTATATCCTTGAATATCCTTTGAAATGTTTTATAAAATTGCCTGCACAAATATACAAATGATATGTGGAACACATAAAACTTTGCAATTATATCTTTATTTACACAATATAACAATACAGGATGCCAGGATGCAATTATGCTTTTTCCATTTTTAATTTAAATTTTGACAATTTTTCAAAATTCTGGAGAATCCATTTTACACAATTTTTTTAATAACTTTACTTTTAAGCAAGAAATCATAATTGATGCGAAAGAAGATTTAACTTGGAACCGTTTTTTGGTATAGTGAAACAAACATTCCTACAAATGATGATGTAAATTTCCATCTATCATTTTTAATAAGTTAGTTGACCAGCTTTTAAGTTAGAGACCGCGGAAGCTTTTGAAGACATTTTCTTGTCTTCGTTAAAAGGTCGTTTGATATCAATAATATTTAGCTTTCCGTTTTATTATCAAATGCAATTTTTGAGAAGCTTCTTTGTGGAAAGGTCTACTGTATATAAGAAATTATGGAATTTTGTGTGAATGATGCTTGAGTTTGTGCAAAGCGAATGTGATTGAATCCGCTGAATATTCTTTGTTGTATCATAAAATTCTCCCCTTTGAGAATCTAACATTGTCTTTCCGTTTTTTCTTAGTAGAAAAATTCTAATAACTAAATGGTATAACTTTTCAATAAAATATATACATATATAAAAGTTTATTCGACTAAATATTGACTACATTTCTGGAGTAAAATTGAATATGAAAATCTCCTGTAAAATATTTGCATGCATTTTAAACAATTTGAACAAAAATAAATTTTTAATACAAAACTTGATATATAATAAATGAGGTAATAAATTCAAGAAAACTTATGACTCCCACTGCCAAATGAAATATGCTAATATGCATATATTAAAAGAAAACATTCGTCAAGTATGTGATTGAAATGACCAAATTGAAAGTGATCGTTTTGAATGGATGTCACGAATATCATTCGAAACAAAGAAACGATAAACAAAAAATTAAGAGACAGGGCTATTGCAAAATAATCTTGTTCAGTTTACGCTGATTAAGCCAACAAAAGTTTAATTAAAACAAAAATTATTTGTTTTTTTTTTCGAAGCAATAAAAATTATTTGCTTAAAAAATAAATAAATGAGGTACATATTTAACAACGATCTGATGACTTTCCAACTCCCAATTATTACAAGTTTCGGAATTGAATGCGGTTTTGAATATACGATGTTCATATATACGTATTTAAATTAGTTGTGCCAAATATTCCCCCTTATTCTATTTGTCGTTATCGACATCACACGAAGTCGACACCAATATTTCGGCAACTGTAGAATCGATGTCGACAACAATTATATATATTTACAACCTGTTACTGTTACTAAGGCTTACAAAATGGCAAATGCCCGTCCATAACACTCAATTCTTGTCATCAACGAGCACAGAACTGATATTTATTTTAACGTCGACTTGATGTGATGACGATGACGACAATTAGAATAAGGGAGATTGTTTTATAAAATAAACGTATAATATAGATATTAAGTGCAGCGTTAAGTACGTTTAGAATTTTAAAATTCCCAAATATATCAAATGAGTTAAAATGGCTTTTCTTATACTAAAAACATTGGCACGTTTTTAAGTACAATTGTTATACGAATATCAATATGCCTTATGTGTTATGGCATACAATTTCGCCGCATCCAACTCAATTACAATGCAGCAGCACAAAATTTTAAAGTGCAAATTTGCAAATTGCAAATTGGGAAAGAAAACAAAAGACATTGCCTCAAAATTTTTCACCGTACTGTCTTAACACGTAATATGTATGTATGTCTGTAGTTTAATATGCGGTCCATCATATCAGTATTCCTGTTCTATTCTGTACGTATGTATGTATGTCTAGTTAATTCCATTGTTGCCACTGTTTTTATGTTGTCTATGGTTTGTTCCTCTAATGATTTATGTTTAATTATTTTGCTAAATATCACACTTAACTAGATACGAATACGACAGAAAGAAGTTCATAATCACTGCCGATTTATAATGAAGAATATCATAATTATTATAAAAAGTGTCTTAAACTAAACTAAGAGTTACTCGTAGATGACATACATATTTCGATAAAATAAAAACCATAAACTCAAATTATCCATACATTTATGAATAAAAAATATACATGTATAAAAACAAAAAACAAGGTCTTAAATTATCAAAAAAAAAGTTGTGTACGTAAGTTCATAATGAACAATTGATATAACTATAAAACAAATATAATTAAATATATGTATGTATGTAGGGAGTAAGAGGAAGAGAGGGATGTGGTTAGTTAAAAAATATATGTGTATGTATATATTTATATAACAAAATTAATAATTAGACAAACAACTTACAACAAGACAACAAAGTAAGATTTAGGGACTGCGGATGGAAAGATAGATGGATGTGTTTGTGGTTGTGTGTGAAAGTTCGTGTATAGTGAGTGCCTTTGCGTGCAACAGTTGCTGTATCTGCAAATTTATAGCATGTGTTGTGTCTGCAATTCAAAATCGAATGTTGTGTTGCTGCAGTTGCTTAAGTATTGTGCGCTTGTTATTCACTTTTAATGCCACTTGTTTCTGCGACAGTTGACTGTTGTATTTGTGTTGTGGGTGTCGGCGGTGCTTGTGTAGGTGTAGGCTTTGCTGCAACAGCTCCTATTGCTCCAGATGTTGTAGAAGAAGATTGTTCGGCGTTTATCCAATCAGCATTATCATCATTAGCATCAAAATTTGTTGTTGGTGTAGTTGTTATTGGCGAAGTCAAAGTAGTGCTGCCGGCGTATAGTTTTTGCATGGAACGCAACGTTTCATCATTTATCGTGTGTTCAGGTGATATATTTTCTTTTATCTCCTTTTTTACTTCGGTGGGTAAACAGTCGGCATTGCACTCTGTTGTCAGCATATTGCCACACAAGCAGGCAGTTGTTGCACCAACACAACTACAGTTACACTGTTGTCTGGCCCTTTCAGCGCCTTCGCTGGCAGTAGTTTGCGCATTGAGGGCTGAGACTGTGGACATAATTGTGTTGCTGCCAGAAGCTGTGGTTACTGGTTCATTGCCAAAGGAGAGATTTTGGCGAAACACTTGTTTGCTTAGGTCACGAAACTGCTTTGAGGCTGCATCGAAAAAGGATCTAGACTGCTCAGTTACAACCGCTGCCGCCGTTGTAGCTGCAGTATTTGCCAAGTCAACATTATTTGTAGCAGCGGCAGTTATAATGTCATTGCCCAGCTTGGTCCAGGAAGGTGGGGATTGTTTTCGCAACGGTACCAGATTCATTTGGGACTTCGACAGCTGTGCAGCTAATACAGATGCTGCTGCAGCTTCTGCATATATTGGTGGTGCTGAAATTGGCAAAATAATAATAATCCGCTTAAAAAGAAAATAAAAGTTTCTTTCAAAAATTGCAATATTCGACAACAATAATAAGCAAAAAACATTTCATGATGAAGAAGAGCAAATGTTCTAGGAATTCTCCATTTAACCAAAAAACACAGCGGCAGTGCTTTTAATTAGTTATTTTAATTTACCATTTTCCATAATATTTTATTGGAAATATACAGAAGATACTAACATTATGATTTTTGTACTAAATATAAAGATAATACGTTAATGGTATTCTAAAAAAAACAAATAAAAGGAGTTGATGCCTTTTCTTGTTCCATATCGAAGATTATTAAAAGTTTTCCCAACAGGGTGTTATTGCTACAGGTTATTTGAACGTTCAAAACTCATGTTGACTTGTCCATCCGATCTCACATTGTGTATTGAAATGAACGTTTTTCTAACTTCATTATAGCAAAATTATGAAGTCAGCGTTAATGAAAATCTTGCACCATTACCACTTCTTTTTTGCTTCCAGAACTTCATAATGTCTCTAAAACAGTTACTTCTAATATATTTATATCTAAGAAAAAAGTTATTCATATGAGATCAGAAATTTTAAGTCCATTTTAATAACAAATTATGTTTCCTAGTCCAAAACGTAATGTAATCACGAAAGCTAGGTTAGGTTAGGTTGGCAGGCCGCTGACAAGAAGAGAAATGTCATATTACAGCTCACTTGGGTGAGAGTCCTGGTGAAGGGGAAAGGACTGACAGTAGTGAGAGAGGGAGTAGTAGTAAAGCAAGGCAGACAATGAACTGCATATTATGAGGAGTAGTTAGTCTTGCCGCCTTAGTGTGGCATACTACGCCATTCGGCAATCAGCCCCGAAACTATCATCAGATCTTAATGAAAGAGTTGATACTTTTCAGCTACTTGGTCGGTATATCAGACAGGTTTCTGAAGCACCTGTTGTCAACTAGGCGGTATTACTTCAGTGCAAGACAGAGACATAAAATATGGATTACTGTTTCTTCCCCCTCTTCGCCAAATACACACCTAACACCTTGGCGTAGGTATCGAATCTGCCCAGAAGTTTCGTTGTCGATGCGAGGCCAAAGGATTCTCGTCATGTGCTGGCTGGCTCCATATTCCATCTGATCTGCAGCAGTCGCAAATATCACGAAAGTTATTAAAATAAAAAAAATTGGTTCAGCCACATATGCAAAATTGTAGTTTCTAGATACTAGCGCAGACAAAAATGCAGATATTGATCCGTTGCACAAAATGGTTATAGGTGAAGGACTTAAGGCGCGTATAAACTCAGTGCTAAAATTGCCCCTACGCTAAAAGAGGAAAATATGATGGTTTCTTCCCAATGCCACGTTATGTGGAACTTCCTTCGCAATCCACACTTGCCGGATAGAAATCAAAGAGCACTGAATAATGAAGTCAAAGTGCATTAGAAATGAAATTCCGGCATTGATATTAGGAAGTCCATTAATATTTGACATTTGTGACATGTGGCGCAATCAGTCTATTTCTGAAAATCATGTAATTTTTTACCGTTTTATAAGTGCCATCTTTTTTTTTTTTTTTTTTTTTGTTCATCGGGGTGTTTCAAAGTTTTTCGAACGAAAACATAACGAAACAGCTGACAGCTGACATTTTTTGCTATAAGGTTATTTTTTTAAATAAGAAATACGAATTGCAAATAAACTGAAATTACTTTTTTTTATAAAATATGCACTTTTATTTTAATTAAAAATAATTGTAGCGTAAGAAACTCCCTTTCGCCTTATTTTTAAATTTAAGAATAAATCATTTACAATTATTAATTATGTTCAATATTGGATTTTTAAGTTTATTTAAGTAAATTACAAATATTTCTCGCTGAACATTATTAAAATAGAAAGGAAAATCACAAATGCTCGTTAGTTTTGAATGAAGAACTATGTAGACATACCTTTTTAAATTTTACAGGGGAAGGAAATTAAATAATTAAAAAAAAAATTTAAACAAAGTTTTATTAAAAGTTGGCAAGACATTTTGTTTATATGCACTTTTTTTGTTATATTGTGTCACATAAAATTTTTACATAATTTTTCTTAAATACGTAGAGGCATGTATCTATAATAATTTCTTTTATGACAATAAGGAAAGCTGATTACAGATTTATGTCATTAATTATTTATTGGAATTATTAAATAAAACCTGTGACAAGCAATGAAAACCTAAACTGCGATAATTTGTGTTGTATTTGTTTAATAAACCATACAATGGCGTTCGGTTATGACGAATTCGTTCATTACAAATAGAAAAAGTTCGTTATAACCGGTGTGAATATTTAAATAAAAGTAAACAGCATTGAAATAGATTATATTTATTTCTTATTTTTTTTTTATATGTTTATGCAACATATACTTATATTTACAAATCTAAATTATTTTTTTTAGCGATTTGTCAAATAATGATAAACGCAGCTTTACATTGTACCACAAGTACTTCAATCTGTCAAAAGTCTGTGTAGAATGAAGAATATCGTACTGTATAAACACTAAATGTATTAGTAGAAGATAAAATATGGATAAAAATCTGACAAGCGGATGATAAATGTTAATTTTCTAAACCAATTCAGAAAATTATTGGCTGTCATCACATCAGAGTTATATTTTCATTGAATGAAAATACTAGAAATTCTACAAAATAATTGCAAAAACAACATAAATTTTATTTTAGCTTGCCTAGTGCAAGTTGTTAATTTTCCATGTTATTTTTGTAAATGTTGCAGGAATGTTACAACTCATCTAACTGTGATTCTACTTCACACAAATAGTGTAAACATGAAAAAACTTACAACAGGGGGTTACTCTATATTACGAAGCGTCTGCGATGCGTAAGAAAAATGGTACATAATCGGATAATTGGTACCCTTTATTGAGTTTACGCGCATCTGATTTTTACACTTTCGCCAATCTGGCATCAATGCACTCTGTAATTGTCAAAATCGTTCGTTAAAACCAAATATCTTGCATTAACAAAACATCAAACGCATCGAACGAGCTTACGCATCGCAATAGAGAGTAATCCCCCAGGCTTTTATTATCTTTTTTTTTTATATACGGTGAGAAACTCGTTTTATTTTGCTTCTTCAATTCTGACTACGTGTGCACCATGTAGAGCCATCTTAAACAATCATTTCATCTATTTAGAAAATTATTAGGAAAATTTTGCGACTTTTGTTCATTATAAATATAAAAATTTGCAAACATTTTAGTAATGAGTACTTAAGAAAAAGTTCGTTATAAGCGAAACTGCCACATAACCGAAGTTTGTTATAATTTTTATGAAATATTTGTAATTGTTGGGACCAGAGAAATTGTTCGTTATATGCGCTAATTGGTTACAAACGAACTCCACTGTATATGTATGTGGTAATGTACAATTTTTAACTTTCTTAAATTTTATATTTTGGAATTTTACCGATTATCGTGATGTCTATTATTTTCATTCTACTAAGTTTCATTAGAAACATAAGAGATATTCGAATTATTATCTAATACTAAAAAATGACCTTGAAGTTGAAAAAAACCCAACGGAGTTTTGGGTAAATATTTTCAAACAATTGTTTAATTAAAATCTCAAAACAAAACTGACCATTCATCAGTTTCGGGTTATATAACCGCCACTTAAAACCATTAAGTACTACATTTTTTAAGTTATCTTGCGATAAGACCTTTGCCTTAGAATTTTAAACGCGTAATACGTTGACCATTTAGTGGTTTAAATAATAAAATAATTGCCATTATTCAATGGCAAATGAAAAGTTACATTAGAAAAAAAAATCTATAAAAATCAGTTGTTCCTTTAATGTTGTATTCTTAAAGCGATTATGGTTTACAACTGTTGTCAGTATGTGTTGTTCGCACTATCAAAATATATACTATCAGATGTTGTTTTATTAACATTACAAGTTGAAAATCGAAAATAGATACAAAAAATTTAAGTATGGATATAAAATTTGTTTTGTAAAACATACAGAAGTGTAAAAAATAAAAATAAAATAAGTAAATATAAAATAATAAAATAAAATAAATTGCAAATAAGAAACAAATGACAAAGTTGGTTGAGTTGATGAAAATTAACCCATATATTGGCCGAGGCAAGCTGCCATTTGGATATAACAAAATACAGCTCATGGACAAATGGTATCATTTTACTGAACTATTAAATGGGACAATTAGAAATATTAAAGAATGGCAGAGAGTTAGTTTTTAGAAAAGTGCTCAGTTTTTGTATCAAAAAAAAAAAACATCTTGTTTATGCGGAAAATGTTTATAAAACTATAAATTATGTTATTGTAATTAATATTTTAATAACTTTTGGTTTTATATATGGTAGTTCCAATGGATGTTAACTGTCTCGAATTCCTTTCCGGATATGTGCCATTTGTGCGTGTTTTTTTGTTGTTCTTTTATTTATTTATAACGCTTCTTTAATCTTTCTTTAACAGTTTTTGGCATGGAGGTATGTATTTTTACGGAAATATGTACTACAAATAAAATACAACACTGTGACATAAACAACATCTAGATGTTGTAAACCATAATCAAAAAATAAATTAATGTTGTGTTGTAGCCGAAACAAACACAACATGTAAGTGTTGTAAACCATAATCGGGGCAATATTTTCGCAGGAGGATCATCAAGGAAAATTATTTTTATACATATTCGACAAGTCTGGTTACGTAAATCTTCTCATTTTATTTTTATTTGTAAAATAGGATCAGTAACGAACTGACCTATTTTTGTTTTGTTTTGTTTTGTTTTTCTTCTTTATTGCCTTAAACAGTACTTTGCAATTTAATAAACTGATTTTGAAACTGCTTTTATTTCCTGTGATTTGTTCTTTACTTTTATAAGGAATATAAAACTAAATTTTTATTAATTTCCTAGTTTTCTTCACACTCTAAATATCCAGCTAATCTTCAAAGAAATAAATTAATGCGTTGCATGGTTTTGTTTCATGTGTGTATTTGTAGCAATTGTAGTTAATCCTATTTGTTTTTGGTCCACGTTCTGAAAAACGCCTGAATGTTAAAAACGCTTGTGAGTTAAAAATCGCAAATTTATTTTTTTTTATGTGCTGAAGTTCATGCTTCTTCTTGCTTGCAATTTGCTATTTCGAACTTATGCTCGAAAAACAAAACATGTATTTACAATGCAAAACAAAAACAAAGAAAATTATGGGTCGGTTATGGAACCGAACTGAAATTCGGCGGACGCTTGCAAAACGCGTTTACAATGACAATGCAGACCACGTTTGGCAACCCAACCAATGTTCGGCCATCATACTCGTATATAAAAATGCAATTAATGTTCATGTTTACGTAACGGCGCTAGATGAACTGCCGTCAAAAAAGCTTCATTAAAAATACAGGCTAAGGAATTTATCCAAAGTAATAGATATTCTATAGGTAACTAATTAACGCCGGATTATGGATGGCAACCGAACTTCAGTTGTGATGCTATTCGCAACCACAAATTTGTAGTTGTCGGCACTGTTGCCAGAAGTGTAGATTTATTTGTATTTTGAAGATTTTATATCCCTAAATTGTCAATAAGCAGATCTGATCCGAGAATTCGTTCTCAGTCTCCGTCTTCATATTAAAAAAAAAAAAAAAAAAAAAAAAAAAAAAAAACTTTTTCCGTATCAATAATCTGCCTTGCAGATTGCTAGACATGCATACATCTAGTGGGTCATCCAACTTAAATAATTAATTTTTTATTAAATGCTTGTATTTCAAGACCTGAAGTCATGAAAATAACACATTTCATTAGAAAAATGTAGTTACAATTATTTACCCAATAATCGACTAAAAGAGAATTTATGTGCTTCGAAATATTTTTAATGATATTTTTAAAATTTTTTGCCTTTGTAAAATATAAAAACCGAATTAAAAATATTTTTTAAAATTTTTTGAAGATCCTTTATGATTAGATACAGATTCGCCATCACCAATTTTTCGATTTTCCTGGCAACACTATTTCCCAATCTCAGTTGCCAGGACTGCATTATCAATGTGTTCTTGGAATTATCATTTTTAGTAGAGACATTAACAGACATCGAAATGAAATTCGGTTGCCATCACGACGAATCATGGGTATATGGTTATGAAACCAAAACCGAATCGTCCAAATTTAATAACCAAAGAGAGCCAAGACCTACAAAATCTCGCTACCTTCAATCAAATATCAAGGATTTACTCTCTGTTTTTTTCGATTACCGTCTTCTTTCGACATGGTCGTACGTTAATAAGGATTATTATTTTGAAGTTATGCACCGATTGCGAGAAACAATACCAAAAAAAACGTTGGGAATTCTGGAAAAAGAATTCATGGCTCTTGCATCACGATAATACACATGCTCACTCATCATTGCTTGTTTACCTTTGCCTCAGCATCCGTATTCACCAGATTTGCCCCTTGCGACTTTTTCTGTTCCCAAAATTGTAGGGACCCATGCAAGGACGGCGCACATTGGTTCAAGAGTGGCCGAAATTCATTTTTTCATGTTCGCCGATTTGGATAATTTTTTGGTATTTTGTTGTCAGATAGTTGAATATTATGATTCCGTAATATTAGGCTGATATATTTAGTATTTCTTTGGACAGACACGCTCCAAGTTCATATATGTTCGCTTGTTTAAAATGGCATGCAAATTTACTGTATATTCAATCTTTTGGTACAATTACAGTAAACTTATCATTTGACTTTGTTGTATATTTTCGTAAATGGCAATTGTCATAGATGAGATTTGCATTAAAAAAAGTTGGAAAAAGTGCCACATAAAAAATTTCGTAGAACAAAATATAAACAACATCAAAATTTCAATGTTCATCAACTTCAGTGGACTGCATCTTTTTAGCGCTGTGGAGCGCTGTTTAACGAAAGACGTCAAATTACAGCTTGAAGTCTCAGCTAAAAGCTAAAAAAAATTCAGCTGCTCATACCTGCTCCTTTCCAAAAGATACTGATACTGTTACTGATACTGTTTGATAACAACAATAGAAGATCAAGCGATAGACTATTAGGTGCTGTGTTATCATTCATTTATTATGTTGTTGCATGCAATAACAACTACACATTATGTCTTGCTCTCTTTATTGCACAAAATCTTTTCCGTTAGAGCTTAATAAGTAATACATTAAGTACCAACAATATAATACACAGTTTCTGATTTAAATTTCTGCAATTGGGTATAAATTTCTAATATTATTGATATGCTAATTTACATTACATTGGCAAGTGCAGTGATAAGAGGTGCGTTTTTAAGTGATATCAAGATTTAATTTTATTAATTATGGAAAATGTAACAATTTCTTATTTAAATATTTGCGAGATATTGATTGATAACAACAGTGATATTGATGTTACTGTCGAAGTCATTGCAAATAACAATGAAGGAATGACTGCTGAGGATGTTGAAGTCTTTACTGGATTTTTGAAAAAAAACTTTTTTACAAAGTTCAAAGATAGATGGCAAAAAGCAAGACGCATAAAAACCAGATTTCTTGATCTTAATGAAAATTGGCTGAAAAATGTCTACAAAGTGTGCAAATATACCGCAAACAATGAAGCACCAAGCTGTTCAAATATGGTTAAATGTGGACGTCCAGCAAAAGCCTTCGAGGATTGCCAACCGCGAACAAAGAGGACAAAGGTACAAGATTTTTGTAAAAACACCTCAATGGTGTTGATATCGTCTGCCGCAAAAAAAAGTGAGTGTTTAGACAAATCCATTAAGGCGTTCACCCCGGAGAAGGCACTTGGGCTGATACTTGATGCTTCCTTGTCAAAGCATCAATATGAGGTTTTGCGCAGTTCAGCTAGAGAAATTGGATTCGACATTTACCCATCCTACCATCAGGTACTGGAAGCAAAAAAAAAATGCTATCCTGCAAATGTTCAGGTGCAAGAAAGTTGTAGCAAAGTTGGTCTACAAGAGTTATTAGATCATACAGTAACCAGGATTTTGATGACAAAAACCGAGAATGAGGTGACAGAACTCCCCAACGAACTGCAAATGTTCTCAAAATGGGGCTGTGACGGAAGTTCGGGACACAGTGAATACCATCAAAAATTCACAGATCCAAATGACTCCGATAAATATATGTTCTTAACGTCACTTGTTCCATTGACCCTCACAGCGCGTAATAATATGTCAACAATGTGCTGGAGAAATACAGAGCCATCATCAACTAGATTTTGCCGACCGTTAAAATTTGAATTTATACAAGAAACAGCTGAAGTTATAAATTCAGAGGTCAGTCGTGTTAATGACGAAATAAAAAATTTAAGAAATACTGTCGTTGAATTGCATAGCAGAAACTTCAATATTTCTCACACACTGAAATTAACAATGATTGATGGGAAAGTAGCTACTACGATTTCTGGAAGTTCATCTATGGCGGTTTGCTTCATATGTGGAGCAAAGCCCACAGAAATGAATAATTTAGATGCGGTGATTTTGAGGAAATGTTCGGAAGAAGCAGTTGCGTTTGGTATTTCTCCCTTGCATGCGAGAATCAAATTTATGGAGTGCATTCTGCACATTTCTTACCGTCTAAGTTTCAAAAAATGGAGAACAGATAGTTACACAAAAATTGAAATGGCGGCAAATAAAGCTGAAATTCAGAAGAGATTAAAGTTGACACTGGGCATAAATGTGGACGCGGTGAAGCAAGGTATGGGCACAACAAACGATGGCAATACGGCAAGAAGGTTTTTCGAAAATCCAGCCAAAACTGCAGACGTAATTGGAATAAAAGAAGAGTTAATACATAGATTTAAAATTATTTTGGCCGCAATAAATTGTAATGCAGCAGTCGACACTAGCAAATTTCATATATATTGCATGGATACTGCCAAGTTGTTTGTTGATCTCTATGGCAGGTACTACATGCCTGTAACTGTGCATAAGATTCTGGTGCATGGTAGCAAAATTATAGCAGAAGCTATTCTGCCAATAGGTATGTCTCTATTTAAAGGCCCTTATTCAATGATTTAATTTTCATTTTTTACATTTTAATTGATTGTTTGTATCAGGTATGCTGTCCGAAGAAGCTCAGGAAGCGAGGAATAAAGATTATAGAGCCTATAGATTACATCATTCGCGAAGAATTGGACGTGTAGCCACTAATGAAGATGTAATGCATAACCTTTTATTGTCTTCAGACCCATTTATAAATAGATTTCGCTCAAAGCTGCAAATCAAAAAATTGGAGTACGATAATGATGTTAAAAAATTATTAAAAGACTATGCTTAATTTATTTATTCATGTTTTTTCTATGGGAGGTGGGCGTAAAAGTGGGCGGATCAGGTATATATTTTCTGGAGCCCATTCTACAATTATAATAATTACTTTTTGTGAAAATTGAATTGATGCATTAAAAATCAAGGGAGTTATGCCACTTTTTCAATACAAGTTGTATGGGAAGTGGGCGTAAAAGTGGGCGGATATTTTTCAAATTTCACACAAATGATTCTGAGTGTTTAAAAATGCTATGTGCCAAAAAACAATGCCGTAGGTCAAAATTTAATTTTTACTTTGTATGGGAGGTGGGCGTAAAAGTGGGCGGATCATTTTGATTTTTCCATTTTTTCTTGATTCAAACAAAAAATGCCTATGTGCCAAGTTTCATTGTCCTTCGACAACTTCTTCTATTTTTAGCCGCTCGTTCAATGAACTTGAACCAATGTGCGGCGTTTTGCGACGACTAATGAGGTAATAACCGAATCGTTGAGAGAGCTCAAGACCATACCAAAAAGTGAATATCAGAACTGCTTCGAGGATTGGAGAAAAATAAATATTTTTGAGAAAAATCAAAATTTACATTTTCTATTGAACAGACCTCGTATTATAAAGCCATAGATACAAATTTCAAATGTCTAGTTTGTTGATATGAGATGTCGCATTTATTTCTTTCACACAACAAATTACCTTTATTGCAGGTACTCAGTACTGAATGAATATTTTGTATCATAGTATATACATACATATGTAGATATATTGTTAAATGTATTAAAGTATGTACGAGGGTGGCTCAAAAATTCCGTGACTCTTCGAATTTTTTTCCTCTCAGCTGAAAGGGCAACACCATCACTGAATTCAAGGATAAACTTGATAAGTACTCGTGCCATGGGAATTCTGCACCATCAATTTCAATGGTACAGAGGTGTGGCCGTAAAAGCATGTAAAATGCCGAATGTTCTGGGCGACCAGTTGAGGCCTCTACACCCGAAACAATCGAAAAAATTCCCGAAATGGTGTTGGCCAATTAGAGACTGAAAGTGCGAGATTTTGCAAGCCATTGGCATATCATAAGGATCAGTGGTTTTACTTTTGAATGATCACTTGAAAATGAGAAAGCTTTCGGCAAGACGAGTGCCGCATGTGCTCACAATCCACCAAAAACGCAATCGTGTGACCACTTTGCAGGAGTGTTTGGCGTTGTTCAACAGCAATGTGGACGAGTTTCGTAATCGTCGTCAAAACAGTGGGTTTCTCGGTGTAAAGGAGGCAACGGTGGATTTGTCAAGCAATGGTCATGGGGACGGTTATTTGGGATGCACGCGGTATAATATCATTGACTACCCTCAAAAGGGTAACCCAATCAATGGCGAATCTTATGCCAACTTATTGTAGCGATTCAATGAGGATTTGAAAAAAAAAACGACCGCATTTGGCTGAGGAAAAAGAGCTTTGCCTCCAGGACAATGGATTGGTGTAAAAACTTGCAATTTCCATAGCAAAATTCCATG
This sequence comes from Germaria angustata, assembly GCA_963681545.1. Lineage (NCBI taxonomy): Eukaryota > Metazoa > Arthropoda > Insecta > Diptera > Tachinidae > Germaria > Germaria angustata. The sequence goes on along the minus strand of OY812999.1, from coordinate 81,397,938 downwards.
AACTAGGATACGAATCGCACCCTAATCCGCCCTATTCTCCGGATTTATACCTGGGTGACTATTTTTTGTTTTCAAACCTAAAGAAATCGCTCGGCAACTTGACTCCAGCGATGAAATCAACTCACAACAAATATCTATTTTGATGACAAATCGAAAAATCTTATTTTTTGGAACGGATCAAAAAGTTGAAAAATAGTTAAACGAAATGTATAGAGCTCGAAGGACACCATAATGAAAAATAAAATGATTTTTGTTGCAAAAGGCTTATGAAAACAATTCAATTTACATTGTGCAGCATTTTTTTCTTCTCCTTAGTACTCGTTTCAATTAAAATAAATTAGTTCACTTCAGTACAAACTTGCGAGCTAAAATCGCCAAACTTTTTGCTATTGCGATTTCCAACACACCAATTTAGTAACTTCAAATTGTAATCGCATTATTTTTTTGTTGCCAAATCTGACGTTCAGTACATCGCTGTTTGTTATTACTGAATGGTAAAATTTTCTTAGCTTTCACATCGAAACTTTTTAGTATGTTTTCGGTTTAGCTTGAAATACAAGGTGGCTAAAAGAAATGTCATAATTTGAATTGGCTGAAAATTTTGCAGATGGCGCCAAATGTCACTGCACTTTGACAATTGTGATTTAGATATACATATAGAGAATTAGTTGTCAATTTTGTTAATGCTTATTTGAAATATTTTCATTCTGTTGTTTAAGCGCGGCATGAATTTCGTCGTCGTGTTTCACGTGCTGGAATAATTAAGCGCTTAGCTGAGTGCCTCGTGCAAACTGGGTCCACTATAAATGTCGCAAGAAGTGGCCGGCTTTGAATTTTTTTTTTTTTTTTTTTTTTTATTTGAAAATGGTCCGCTACAAAGTGCAAACTGTTCAAGAATTTCTGCCTGCTGACCGTCGGACAAGGCTAATTTACTACAAGATATACCGAAAATTTTAATAAATACACATACATATGTAAATGACATACATATGTGTAAGTATGTATACACGTATTCCTATTTTTAAACAATACAATGTTAATACAATGGCAGATCTGTTCTTTTCCAGCAAAATATTTTTTTCCGTTCCCGTAATTATGTGAATTTATGCCTTGTATTTTCGTTTACTCTCATTTTACTGAGCTTTGCAGAAAAAGTACCAGATCAGGTGACTTCTGAAATGATTAGCTGACTTGTTTGAAATCGAAATATGTATGTAGGTGCGTGGAGTACCTTTGCTGTGATTTGAATGGAGTCATTTTCACAACATGCGACTTTCAGAACAGGACTGAATGTGGGCGAATTTCCCATTTGTTAGCACGAGTATATTACTAACGTAACACCATGAAAGGACAGGCTGACCACTACTCACTTAAGATTTGTCCAACACTTCGCAAGCAATTAAAGATTCTGCAAATGTGCATCTTTCTTGTGAAGTATTTAAAGGAGAGATTACTTCATGAACGCCACTATTGGCTTCGTAGGAGAACACAAAAATGAAATGAAGTTTCCCGAAAACTTCCAGTGTAAGTCATAATATGATGGTGCTTTTGCAAAAAAAAAATAGCTTAATGTTAGTGAAAACTTCTGTAGATTTCAATCAATGAGTTATTTCAGGGTTGCCTTAGTGCTACGTTCTTTATTCTATGCAGTATTTGTTATATTTCCAAATGACCTTAATTATGAAACCTCTGGTCCAATATATTTTTTTCAAAAGGCTCCAGAATTTATGTAAATATCCAAGCCTCTCTTAATGGTGTTTTGAAAATAATCGATTTAGTGCCTGTAAGAACGAGTGTTACATATTTATATTTAGATATAATGTTTAATTATAACTTAATGTTTAATTATAATGCTAATTATTAGTGTTAAAGAATCTGATGCCCTAGACAGTTTTCTTATGACTAAGCAAGAGTATTTTCATTTCAAGATTAATAAGTTTTCAAAAGCCGACAATTTTTTAAACGGTATAAGATATACCTACTTTACTCGATATAATCCGTTTACCAATTAAACTACCGATATTTGTATATCTGGCTTAATATTAAACGCAAGCCCGGAATGGCGCTTTAAACTCTCTTTTGGCACTAATGTGATATGTATTTCATTTAATTTTTTTATTTGTTGTGTCTATAAAAACGTACTATTTCTTTCGTTTAAATAAATATTTTTTATAACTTTGATGTGGAAGCAAGCTTCATACGTAGTTAATGTGGTCCTAGGAATCTCTTTGTGTCATTATGCTCTCTACTTAAGGGTTAAACAAAGAAATCTATGCACATTATCAACGGAGTACTTTTTTTTGGTTTTATGTAAAAAATAAAAATGGCAAGGCAGTACGCAAAGTGCCAGGGTAACCCAAAAATTAACGAAAGGGAAAAACCGGGCTAAGTTGGGCATTAGAAAATGCATACTTCCTCTAAAAATTAACGCATGTGACTATCGGTTGCATAAGTTAATCAACAACGATGTCGTATGTTGGTTTCTTTAATGAAACTACATAATTGTCGGTGTATACCGATATCGTGAGGGTTCAATAAGTCAAACAGGTTTGTAAATCTGCGAAATAACTGATGCTTTATTCTAAAAGCGTTCAAGAGAGTACTTAATACAATGTCGGCTGTTTACTTTTGTGCCAAAAAAAAAAAAAGATTTTTTTTCCGTTGCCGCACTTTTGTGTATTTTTGTCCGCTAGTGAAACTAATTTTTGTTTGCTCTTTTCTTACCGAGCTCTGGCCAAAAAGTACGGGATCGGACTCAATATGTACGTACACCTTGTTTTCAAGTTTCAACGCATTTTCAACTCAACACTTATTTCGCAAATTTAATGCTGTTTTATTTTTAAGTCAAAATAAATTAAAACGGAATTGTTTATACTAAATAATTCTTAATTTTCTATGCTATACGAGTACATCTAAATTTTTTTCTACAAATTATTGGGGATTCATTAAATTTTTTAAAGCAGAAACGAAACTTTATGTTTATTTTTATAAACATAAATTACATACCATAAGGTCAATGAAATTAATAAATATATAAAAACGAAACTTTTTAAAAAACTTAGAATATTATGACAATATGACTGATAGCATACCTTGTGAATTACCCATATATTTATTTGGTTACAATCGTAATTCTTAAAAAAAAATTATATGAAATTGTTCTTTATGATAAAGTTAACATAATTTAAGAGATAAATAATTTTGACACATGGAAAATAAAACAAAGCAAAAACGAAAAAACATCGAGCCATTCGTCGGTGTTCAACCTAGGCACATTGGAACGTATAAGCAGTTCTACAACAATATAAGAACAACATAATAATTGGTAAAATTTAAAATTCATCCACACAAAGGAAACTATGGTGTTATTTTAAGGTTTAGGAAAAAGACCGAAACAAACAATTTGTTAGATTACTATTAAATTCTAGTCTTATTTCAATACTTGGAAGCAACAAGCAACCAAGTTTGCTGACCTTTATTCTATATAGAGGCCTTATTTTTGGATTTACAAGCTTTAATATGAATTTTGGGGCTGCCGAAAAGAGAATCTGCCCATAAGGAATCCATTACAAATGAGCGATTTTTCAGAAACCATAATTTCGCATTTCTAGCTGACAGTTTAGATTCATTAACCTGCATAAGCTCCCATCTCAACGACATTTTCTCTTCAGCAGATTTTTGTTCAGAAGGATCGTTACTTTCCACTGCATTCCGACAATTGGGAAAATGCCAGACGTGGAATGAATGACAATATCATCACTGACCAGCAATTTTTTTCAAGGTCCTATTTATTTACGTAGCTTCGATCCAGATCTAAATTGCCGAACAGTTAATGCTTATGTTGAAGTTTATTAGTAAAATATAAAATATTTTTCCCCCATTACCCCTCTTGGGAGCATTTGGCTTCCGTTAAGCATCACCATCTTACACGAGTTGTTGCAGTTGCCTTCGGATTGTTATTTTTGCTTTATATCAGTTTTCTTAATCGGTTGTGCTTCCATAATAAATAAATAAAATGTAAGCAATAGAAAAATTTGTGTGACCCTATTATTTCCTCCAACTCTGTATACGCACATCATTCCGTAACTTTTTGTAAATTTCAATGCAACGTAACGAATACGAATACATGTATATGAAAGTGAATTCCGTGTGCTGATATTAAACATTATTTTTATGTAAAAGAACCAAAGAAAGTATTGGTTTACTGAGTTCCGTTGTGCCCGTACCAGCACAAATGATGTCAAAAGTTCAGGTCGCCGTAAAGAGGGCATCATTTCAACCGATTGGGTATATCGCTTTTTGCGCTATCCGCACGATAGATGTCACGATTGCTTAAATTAAAGTATAAGTGCAACTGTGTCACCACTTCAGCGAAGTGTTTCGCAATGTTCACACACAATCCGAATGAGCTTTTGCACCTTTTAGCAACTGTAGGCGAAAATGAATCTATCGCAACACACCAGAGACCAAATAGTAAGCAAGACAGTGGCTTTCTATCGTTGAACGTACACAAAAGAAGTCTAAGTTGGGTCCGTTGGCCAGCAAGGTCATGGTCACAGATCTTTGGGATGCACATGGTATCATTAACATCGATTATCTAGAAAAGGCTAAAGCGATTACAGGCAAATATTGTTCAGTGCTTTTAGATTGATTCAGTATTGATTTGTAAGCAAAAAATACCACCTCATCTAGCGAAGAAAGTGCTGCTCCATAAAGGTAATGCACGGGTGTATCACAGTGGCAAAAGTCCATCTATTTGGCTACAAACTGCTACCAGATTTAGGATCTTGGGTGTATTTCCTTCATCCGAATTCGAAAAAATTACTTGGTGGTAAGAGATTTGCGTCATCATTGAAACAAATACTAATTTTAGGCCCTCGAGAAATCTTAATGTTTTGAAAGACGCTGGATAAAATATATTGAGCTTATACAACATTATATTGAGAAACAAAACGCCTCTTTGTCGAAAAAGCATCTCTTATCAAAAAAAAAAAAAAAAAAGAACACAAAAAACTAGATGGTAATCAATAAATGAATATAAGCATAAACAGTATTTGACGTTTAATGGTATCTCAGCTGTGCTAGTGCCCTTAGCTTTTTTAAGGCACCGGGTATTAAACTTTTCAAATGTTTATAACAACAATGCTATGACAATTGCTTGACGATTTTATTTCAACAACAAAACTAACAAAAACAACAAAAACTTACACTGACTGAATGGGATGTCCGGCGTAGTAATTGTAGATGTCGTTACTGGCTTTGTCTCTGGAGATGAACTTCGCTGAAATAGAGTAGCGGAATTGTGAAATAATGTCAACAGTTTATCAACTGCCGATGGATTTGATATCCAGGATATTTTGCGTACACGTTGCTGTTGGTTTTCTGGCTGCAATGTGGTTTGCTGGCCAACATTTTCTTTCGCCGTTTCGACAATATTGGCAAAATTTTCTGTAGATGTGGCAGCAGCTGTTGCTGCGACATCAGCTGATCCAAAAACTTCATTCACAGTGTTATTGGTTAACGTAATGTCATTATCACTGAAAGCTGCGATTGGGCATTGGCCACAAACGGTTGAATCAGGTCGTTGCTGTTGGCTTAAGGTTTGATTAGAATGAACGGAAGATACTAACGATGATGAGGATTCAGAACTATCCGTATTACTAGCAGGGGACGTAGATGAAGAGGACGATGATGATGCTGGTGATGATGATGAGGACGACGTTGAGTCTGATGAAGGTGATAATGTTGTGAGAATAGGTGGTGAAGGCTGCAGGTTAGTGGAACTTTTAGGTACAGTTATAACTGTAGTTGACGATGTTGTCGATGACACTGTCTGTGTTGTCGCTGTCGTCGTCGTCATCGTCGTTTGTGTCTGATTGGTAATGTTGCTGTCATTTGTTAGTGCTTTATTTGTACTGTGTTCACATTGTTTTGTAGTGATTGTTGCAGATGGCAATATGGATTCATCTGTTACTTCTTCTGTTGTACTATTAACAGAAGAGTCCTGACTTAATTTCGAAATTGGTGTAGTAAAATTATCGGTGGTCGTAGTGACTTGTTGTTGCGGTGTAATTATAGTTGGCAGCGTTACTGGTTCTGCTATTCTACAACTATTAAGTGAACCTTGCCGCAATTCATCAATATGCTTATGTGATTGTGTGGACTTATCGGTATCGATGCATCCTGTTGGAGAGCCTTGGGCATTCCTTGAAATGGGAGTTGGTGGAGGATTGATTGGTGGAATTATAGATTTGGTAATACGACTGGCCAATGACAGCTTGGGATCCTCGTAAACTTTTCGAACTAAAAAACGGGAACGTGGTAAGACCGACAATCGCTTTATAGACTGCGTTGATGATGAGATTGTTGCCATAGATGGTAGAGAACATGATGTTGGCAGAGAGGTAGATGTTATGTTTGAATAAATTATATCATTACCTCCCTTCTCATTGTCATATCCTGAGGACAAAGGTAAAGCTGCTGTACTAAGTGAAATGGCCTTTGCTGCAACCAGGTTGCCAACAACTGGTTTTTGTGTACTTGGTGATGTAAGTGGACTTGTTTCGGAGACCCGAAACACTTGAAACCTACTAGCACGATTTGGAGAGGACGATGGTGATATCGTTGTTGGACTTGGCACTGGGGAACGCAATCGTGTGCCAGCTTTGCGCTTAATATCTAATTTGCTGTTTGACGCAGATACTGCAACGTTTTTGGATGTGTCCACTGTTGGTCGACTTTGGCAAGTTAATGATATTTTTCGTGATCCAAGGTAATAGCCTCCTCGAGCTTTGCCCATAACATTAGGTGCAGATTTCTCCTGTTGCGATTGGGATTGTGTTTTCTCATTTCGCGAACACATCGATCGTACATTTTCCAAAACACGGGTGTAGTCTAAGTGGGCTTCACTACCTACAGACAGTCTCTTAGGTTCATCATCAATGTCAATTTGCATTACTGTAGTATTCGACTTTAAGACCTCAGCTATTTTCATAAGACTTTCAACTTCTAATTTATTATCGCGTATATCAATGCGTTGCAACGTGCTATTGCCGCCAAATGTTAAAATAGACGATAGAGTTTCTATACCTTTAGCACTAAGATGGGCGCTCTGCAATCCTAGGTTTGTTAGTGTGGTATTTTTGGTCAGGCTTTCCTTTATCGAACTTACGAACTCATTTGAAAGACAATTTTTGCCTATATTGAGCAATTCCAATGATGAAGTTTCCGCTAGAAGATCCGAGATGTAGCGGCCACAATCTTTAGTTAAGTTGTTATTCCATACTGCCAAAGCCTTCAGTCCGCCGGGGCTTCTGGTGCCAAAGTCTGACATATGTTCTGTGGGCCGTTGCTGGCGCGTTAGTGTATCGTTTTTTGTAATTTTATCATTGAGTTGAGATGAAGATGAGAAATTCAAATCGCCGCTACCTATACTACCGTCCAAAGAGTTGTCACTGCAGAGACTATCGGTACTTTGGGAACGATTTCGACTTGATTGTGTCAAAAATTCACATGAAGATTCCGTGCGGCGCAGACCACTGCTGGCTCCGCCTGGCGACGTTGAAGGTGGCGGTGGTGTTGGTATGGGACTTGGATTAGTACATGTTGCACTATCGGATTTGTACTTCTGGATAAAGCTATCTTGAGCAATCGTCACCTTTGGCATTTTGTCGCGAACTTCATTTGTGTTTACAATTGGAGATTCCGTAGGCTCCTCTAATGTAGTGAACCCTACCTTAACCGTGGGAGGTGTTGCGGTCGTCACAGTGGGTAGCGAAGACGAGAGGCAAGAATTTATGGGTGACTCGGCGGATGGACGTTCTCTTTCAGTTAAAGGCGTTGAAAGATTTAAAAAAGGTGGAGTTGGCGTCGTAGGGGTCGATGATGGCGTTACTTGAGCAGCTGCAGCTATTAGACACTCATTTGATTCTGAAGCAATAGTAGCTGTCTCGATGGCTAACTCTTTGAACCGCGAGCTTTCAAGGGAGGTGGATAGGCGGGTAAATTCTTCCGGCAGATGGCGACTAATATCACCCTCCGAGGCACTTTCGAATGCAGAGTCTGTACTATGTGTGTCATCAAAGTCTTCTGCCAGTTTAGTATTTTTGTTAACATCTAAAGCTCGACTGGCGCCATGATGTTCCATCACATTTCCGTGTTCCCCAGAACGCATTTCAACGTCATCACCAGACACTACTCGAGATGCACTACCACTCAGCTGACAATCGCTGTCCTCTGCTGTCACTTCATACACACTCGATCTTGCGAGATTCTGACTTTCGGTACTACTTGAAAAGGCAGGTACATTCGAAGTTTGCGCAGCGGATATTGGCGTACTGATTGTTTTTGTGGTGGGGTTATTATTGTTGTTAATTACATTTGGACTTTGAATATTTAATAATTTGTCCAGGTTAGAGGGCGAACTAGCTAAAACTAGATTTGTGTCATCAAATTTGTCTTTGTTGCGTTCACCAAACACGCATTCCGTAGATGAATTTCCTAAGATTTTGCACTCTTCCTTTTTCCCGCTTTGTCCTTCTGACGACACAGTTATTGACGACGGGGAACTAACAATGGCACTTGCTACTGTCTCAGCACCATCAATTAGAGACGTTACTTCCAGTCCCGTATTAGTTGATGCTTTTGTATTTGTACTTGTAGTTGTTGTGGCGGTTACAGCGGAATCGAATATGTCGTCACTTATTAAACTAGCGTCCTCGGAATTGCAGGCTGCTATTGTGTCTGTTGATAGATTAGAAGCACCATCCTCACTGCTGCTTTCACTATTCATCGATAATAATTTATCGAGCATTGATTGACCACCACTAGTACTATGCACTGGGTTTCTAATTGTACTTGTGCGTACCGTATCATCGGTATCTTCGTCTCCATCGTTTTCATCTATTGTTGAACCAACGGAAGATATCAAAGGTGGCTTGGCTTTATGATGTTCACATAAACCTCCGTCATTTCCCGTTTCTGTATCGATTTCTTTTGCTTTTTCTTCAATTGACGATAGACTTGAAGACTCTCTTTTCAATTTGAACTCATCGGTTAAGTCATCGCACATTGATGGCGCTTTCAATGATTGATTTTCGCTTGTTTCTTTATTCCAATCTATCGATCCATCGTCACTTTTATCAGCCAAATCTGCAGGAGGTGACGTTTCAACTGGTGATATACAATCACCATCATCGTCTATGGCAGCCGTACGTTGAAATGTTGTTCGTCGTTCCAACTCCTTCGATTGCATAATTAAAGCTTTAACTATATGCCGCAAGCCCTCGTCCCTTATATTATTATTGCTTATGTCGACAAGTTCCAAGTAATGATTGCATTTTAGCATCTCCGCTATGGTATCTGCATCATGACAATCTAAGTCGTTATATGCTAGCCAAAGTTCTTTTAAAACCCTATTTTGCCATAACTTAAAACCTGTGAAAGAGAATCGAGCATATTATTCAGAAAAGTATAGATACCATACTGAACGATTCGGTCTCAATACTTACACAAACCGCTCAACGGTGCTCCTTTTAAACCACAGTGTTCTAATTTTAATGTATGCAAATTGGAAGTACATAATGCATTCCCTAAATGATCTGCGCTTAGCTTTGATATTGGGTTACCCTCAGCATTTAGTACCTGCAGTTCCTGACTGTGGCTAATCATATAAATGCATGATGTCCAACCCCGATGAGTCATACCCATTGCATTTGATGAAATGTCTAATTCATTTGTAGCCTCATAATATTCAATCATATCAAATAGAGCACTGGCTGCCGTTTCATCCAGTTTACAATCTGATAGATTAATTGTTTTGTACTGCACCTAAAATCAAAAATGAAAGTTCATCAGTATGATTTATTTCTCTTTGTACTGCAGTACGCCGTAGCGCCAGGATATTCTTACAGGGACTACTATTCGACCTATACCCTGCATGGTAATTAGGAATTCCTTAAATGCGTTTTAAAATTGTTTTTATATCTCCACCATTATGAAACAAACAGTTAAAAAGAATTAAACGTGGGTAATACGAAATTCAACAGAAAACCGTAACACGGTACAATTGGTCAAGCTAAACCAATGCACAGTGGAACAAAAGCGCGAGACCGTTGCACACTTCTTTGTTTTATGTACAGTTATCAAGGATCCTTAATAATTACGGAAAATTCAATTTCAAAACGTGTTACTCGTAACCCAATTTCTTTTTATTAAGATATTGTAGCATAATATATAAATTTTATTTCTATCATTGAAATATAAAAAAAAAATCTCATCAAAAAAAAATTTTATATTTGTGTATTTCTATAAAACATTTATAAAAGTTTGATTGATTATTTATATAAATACATAAAGCGGGCGGTCCAAATACAAATAGTTTTTAAATCATACGTTATTTTGACATTGGCATTTTTCTGTACGAAACATTGACTATCAGGAAGTATCATACCTTCGCGGCCCAAAATTAGCCGCTTTACGCTTAAACAACGCATGAAAATATTGCGAACTTACTTCCAAAGTAAGTGGTGTTTAGATCTTGCTCAAACTGTGCGTTTGTCAAAAAGAAGTTTTAGCCAAAATGAAGCACCTTCCTTGAGTGCTATACGTAGGTTTGTGTAAAAAGTCCCTGAGGCTATTTTGCGAGTGGGTTGCATTCATAGTCCCTCGTCGTCGTACGGTGCGTACCGAAGTGAATATGGCTGTGAAACTCAATTCAAGAACATCGACTCAGAATATATCTCAAGAACACGACTTTTTATACAGAAACTTGATGAGATATCGGATTATTCGTTTCCACTCAACAATACGCTTGACTCAACAACTAAATGCAAATGACCATAAATTTTATTATGGCTTCTCAGTTTGGGCCCTACAGAAGCTCCAATCAAACATCGAATTTGGTCGAAAAACTATCTTCCCTTATGAAGCCATTTCCATCGGCGGCTATGTCAACAAACAACATTGCCTCATTTGGGATCGGAAAGCCCGCGCGTCATTGCGGGAAGACAGTAACAGTTTGGTGTGAATTTCGGAATGGTGGCATAATTGGCCCCATTCTTTTTCGAAAATATTGCTGAAATCGCCATTTTCGTCAATGGTGAGCGCTACAGAGCCATGATAACGAAGCTTTTATGGCTTAAAATAGTTTCAGCGGGATGTCACACAGCCCAGCAAACAGTTGATCTTTTACGCACTAAATTCCCTAATAGTGTTATCAGCCGCCTTGGTGATGTAAGTTGGTCACTCCGCAGAAGCGATTTTGCTCCTTTATACTTTATCAAGTGGCATGACGATGCTATGCGAATAATCCGAAAACGATACACGCCCGAGTCATTCGTGCGATAGAACCAGAAACTGTCAGCAAAGTTCCGAAGAATTCAGCTGGCAGGATACACTACTACGAAGCCAACCGCGGCAGTCACATGAATGAAATCGTGTTCCATAATTAATGGGAATATTTGTTATTTGTAATGAAGCCATAATATATCCAAAGAAGTTAAGTTTCAGTTCGATTTGGTTAATTTTTTAAAAGATACATAAGTATCTTGAACCACCTGGTTTTGCCAAATACGTATATATTTTTTGATTATTAATAATATATATGTATAACGTGGGTTGAATTCTTGACCCTTTGGTCTGAATTTTCTCAGCATCGTTCCCTTACAAATATATTTTTGTTTCATTCCTCAGGAGTGAGTATTTTAAAATATTTTTCACATTATATTTTATGAAGATTTGCAAAATCTTTTCCCTTCTATAAATTCACTTTATAAATTAACAATGGAGCTTTCCAAGCTATTCGTATTGGAAGATTAACTCCCAAACAGTTCTTGTCGAAATGTTATTATAAATTTCAGCTGCAATTGTCTTAAAGGTCTGAAAAGGGTTTCACTTCGCCAACATTGCTACGTATGAATCTATCCGTTATTGGGAAGGTTTTTTATATAACGCGCGTTTAAGGGCATAACAACAAAAACTTTAGGTTGTCCAATTGATTTTGCTATAAATTTGTAGGACTTGTCCGGTTCTCAAAGCTTCTGAACAAGTCTCCGCTCATAGGGCCATGACAAATTTGTGCCATTCTAATTTGCCTGATGCAAGTGTTTTTATCTCGTTCCAGCTCTTGTCTTGGTTGGTCGCTTTAATTTCGATTTGGCGCCGCCAGGTGTGTGATGGTCTTCCTTTTCTACGGCTTGCTTGCGGATTCCATTTGATAGCTTGTGTTGTGACATCCTCAACGAGTTTTCGTAGGGTATGCCCTAGCCAGCGCCATTTACTTTTCCGGGTGTCGACAGTTGCGGGTATTTGAGAGGAATTAAAAACCTTCTGACCTGCATTCCACGATTCACATCCTCAGAGAAGAGATGATTCTATGCAAGAGTTAAATATGTTTAGCTTGGTTATTTTGGAGACATGTACTGATCGCCATATGTTTAACAGCTTTTATTTGGTTTTTTACGTCGACTGCAGAACCACCTGTTATAAAAGACTTCCGAGATAGTAGAACGTTGATACATATTATTCTCGTCTATTGCGAATGTTCTGTTGTTGGAAGCATTAATTCTCATTTCTTTAGTTTTGGCAGTATTTATTTTCAGACCAGTCTTAGCTGCTTCTGATTGTACTACATTGATCTTGGCCTGCATGTCATTGCAGTTGTGGGATAGTAAACATACATATGTATGTCGTCGGCATAGTCGAGATCTTCTAACCTTCTGTTGAATCCCCAAGTTATTCCCCTCTGTTCACACGAGGCTCTTCTCATTATGTTGTCCAGGACGATATTAAAAAGTAGGGGCGAGAGAACGCAACCTTGTCTTACACCAGTCGCTAATACAGCCATCAAGAAGAATTCGATAGTCTTCGTTGTGATATACGGCTTTAACAATATCAATTATTTTTGTTGGGTTACCTATGCATGCTAGCGTACTCCATATGGCTGGATGCGAAAGCGTAACAGAGCAGAAAACTATTGACTATTATAATAAAACTAGAAAACAAGCCTTAATATGTTGAAATGGGATATTATAAGTTCAACATGTTTATATGTACATATATATGTGTTTAGTAGTGTATGTTCGAACGACTGGGATTTTTTTGTTCTTGTTAAAAGTAGAGTTTATCGGGAAGGACATATTCCAAGTTTAAAACCCCTGTTTATTTCTTGTGGAAATGTTATATAACTTTTCATGTCAACACTATCTACACTGATTATGACACTCTCTTGATACAGTGTTTAAACAGCTAATAATCAATTTTTTTTTTTGTTTTTGTAAAATAAGATCTCTTTACTAGAAATATTTTTTCTAATGTAAATGGTTGACTGAGATCACAGGATTTATCTCACATAATGTTATAAATCTCATATTGAATAGATGAACGAAGTGTCAAAAATTCATCAAGTATTTATTCAAATCATACATACTTGTATATACACTTGTCCCCCATTTTACACGATAGATAGATTCTTCATATAACAAAGCAAACCAAAAAATTCCTTTTTATTTGAAAAAAAACACGTAAGATAATAGATCTTTATATTTTATGTTCGGTGTTTGATGAGGAATAGTAGGTACATCTTTAAGTATTTTAATTCGAGCTGAACTAGGTTATTCCTGAGCTGGAAAATTTCGACACATAAAATTTTTCTTTCAACATTAAAAAGTAAATTACCTTCTATTTTAAATTTAAATAGGCTACTTAGTTCTATCGTATTTTTATAAGCCAAATTACATGTGATAGTTATCAAAGAACAAATTACACCAAAGACACACGTGTAAATCATTCTGACAAACACTAGCAGAACGGAACAACATGCTGTTTTCGAAAGCCGCTACACTTTCATCATCAGCGTTCTTGTGTTTGGTCCACTTCTGTGGTGTCAGTTGATGTATATTTCAGCTATTTATACAAACTTTTTCACTGTAAATAGAATACGTGAATTTTTTTTGATTCATTCGTATTACAATTTGTGAAAACTTTTTTTGTAATGGAAAGCACAAATTACACCTCACTAACTTACAACAGTGTGACCATTGTTATCTATTCTTTACCAACTATACACATGTTTTTTTAATTTGCTTAGTTTGTTTTTAACTTATGACAAACTTTTTTGGTTTGTTACTATAAGTATGTATATTTATTAATTTTTGCTACAAGCCATTAGCTTTGTTAATTTATATTTTAGGTTTAAGATTTCTCTTTATTTATGAACATTTTTCTTGTTTGTAATCCTTTTATTTTAAATTTAAATAGGCTACTTAGTTCTATCGTATTTTTATAAGCCAAATTACATGTGATAGTTATCAAAGAACAAATTACACCAAAGACACACGTGTAAATATACATACTTATAGTAACAAACCAAAAAAGTTTGTCATAAGTTAAAAACAAACTAAGCAAATTAAAAAACATGTGTATAGTTGGTAAAGAATAGATAACAATGGTCACACTGTTGTAAGTTAGTGAGGTGTAATTTGTGCTTTCCATTACAAAAAAAGTTTTCACAAATTGTAATACGAATGAATCAAAAAAAATTCACGTATTCTATTTACAGTGAAAAAGTTTGTATAAATAGCTGAAATATACATCAACTGACACCACAGAAGTGGACCAAACACAAGAACGCTGATGATGAAAGTGTAGCGGCTTTCGAAAACAGCATGTTGTTCCGTTCTGCTAGTGTTTGTCAGAATGATTTACACGTGTGTCTTTGGTGTAATTTGTTCTTTGATAACTATCACATGTAATTTGGCTTATAAAAATACGATAGAACTAAGTAGCCTATTTAAATTTAAAATAAAAGGATTACAAACAAGAAAAATGTTCATAAATAAAGAGAAATCTTAAACCTAAAATATAAATTAACAAAGCTAATGGCTTGTAGCAAAAATTAATAAATATACATACTTATAGTAACAAACCAAAAAAGTTTGTCATAAGTTAAAAACAAACTAAGCAAATTAAAAAACATGTGTATAGTTGGTAAAGAATAGATAACAATGGTCACACTGTTGTAAGTTAGTGAGGTGTAATTTGTGCTTTCCATTACAAAAAAAGTTTTCACAAATTGTAATACGAATGAATCAAAAAAAATTCACGTATTCTATTTACAGTGAAAAAGTTTGTATAAATAGCTGAAATATACATCAACTGACACCACAGAAGTGGACCAAACACAAGAACGCTGATGATGAAAGTGTAGCGGCTTTCGAAAACAGCATGTTGTTCCGTTCTGCTAGTGTTTGTCAGAATGATTTACACGTGTGTCTTTGGTGTAATTTGTTCTTTGATAACTATCACATGTAATTTGGCTTATAAAAATACGATAGAACTAAGTAGCCTATTTAAATTTAAAATAAAAGGATTACAAACAAGAAAAATGTTCATAAATAAAGAGAAATCTTAAACCTAAAATATAAATTAACAAAGCTAATGGCTTGTAGCAAAAATTAATAAATATACATACTTATAGTAACAAACCAAAAAAGTTTGTCATAAGTTAAAAACAAACTAAGCAAATTAAAAAACATGTGTATAGTTGGTAAAGAATAGATAACAATGGTCACACTGTTGTAAGTTAGTGAGGTGTAATTTGTGCTTTCCATTACAAAAAAAGTTTTCACAAATTGTAATACGAATGAATCAAAAAAAATTCACGTATTCTATTTACAGTGAAAAAGTTTGTATAAATAGCTGAAATATACATCAACTGACACCACAGAAGTGGACCAAACACAAGAACGCTGATGATGAAAGTGTAGCGGCTTTCGAAAACAGCATGTTGTTCCGTTCTGCTAGTGTTTGTCAGAATGATTTACACGTGTGTCTTTGGTGTAATTTGTTCTTTGATAACTATCACATGTAATTTGGCTT
This sequence comes from Germaria angustata, assembly GCA_963681545.1. Taxonomy (NCBI): domain Eukaryota; kingdom Metazoa; phylum Arthropoda; class Insecta; order Diptera; family Tachinidae; genus Germaria; species Germaria angustata. The sequence continues at coordinate 81,382,062 of OY812999.1, read as the reverse complement.
ATAAAAATACGATAGAACTAAGTAGCCTATTTAAATTTAAAATAAAAGGATTACAAACAAGAAAAATGTTCATAAATAAAGAGAAATCTTAAACCTAAAATATAAAGTAAATTACATTCTTTTATATCTTTATCAAAGAAAAGTTTTTGACAGTGTGTAATTAATTTTGAAGAGATAATTGAAATAAATAATATAAAAAATTAGTTCTTTTCATTTTACTGACAGCTAAAAATCATTAATAAATGAAAATTATTATTTTTATTGATTTTTGTGGTTAATTTTTTGTTGGAAAGCAACTGAGGCGAAAAAGAAGATCAGTAATTTTTACAAAATAATTTATTGTTTTTAACAGTAAAAACAATAATTTAAGGAAACATCTTTAATTTTTATTAAATAATGTCAATTAAATGTTGGGCAGACTTTTTTATATTATAGTGCAATAAATCATTCTATAAAATCTAAAAAATTTACGTACAGAGGATCGGTTAATATCCGACAACTAGAATATTCATATTGGTATATAGATAGTTATCCTAAAGGACATTTAGTTAATGCATGGAAAAAGAAAATTGCGTAAAAAACCTTTCATAAATGATCAAAAAGTTCCGTTTCAGATAATTTCACTTACATAATATTTTGAGTGTATGTGTGTTTATAAAAAAACTTTGTTCCAAATTAAAATTTTTTTCTTCTACTAAAAATTTTTCTTCAAAATTTAAGTACGAATAACCCAAAGTCTATTCTCCTGGAATTCTTAAATCAAGTACGAAAAGTCGCAGTAATTTTTAGTGATTGCGATTTTAAAATGTTTTTGTGAGTTCGCTGATAAAGACTTTTGCTTAAGACCGTACGATTAATGTTAAATCAGGTCTGTTGCAGGATTGATCCAAAATAATCTCCATGATATCGCTGGGATTATGAGCAAAATATATATTTTTATTGCACTTAGTATTTTGTTTTTGCTGAAAATCAGTCCCAAAACCGTTCTTAAATCAAGTGTTTCGTATATGGTGTTCCGTCTCTGCTTGATTTAAGTTCAGATGATGATTTTAGATCCTATTTTCGAAATCTGTAACATACATTTTTTGGAAAGCTATTGTTTTAAACTGTTACGATCTTTGCACTCAATATTAAAGACCAAAATTATTAATTCTCATGAGCAATCGAGTGGAAAGCAATTTGATTATTTTTTTTAATTTTTTCCTTGTGTACAAGTATATGAACGCACAAAAACAAAATGTTTTCGAGACTCCCAAGATCTAGAAGAACCAGCGAGATAGATCTAAAGGATAAATGCTCATACATATGATTAAGTAGTAAGTGATCATTTTGATACTCTGGTTCTAGAATTCGCCTGTTCAATATCAACTAAAGGCTTCACTAATAGTAACGGGCAATGACTTATATTTGTAAAGATAAAGGCTCTTTTACTCATCACAGTAAACAACTGTTTTAAGCAACTTATTTGATCTTTTTTGCAGGAAATTATATTGATTAGTACGAGTATTGCATCAAGCAAAAACTGACTCTTAATTTTGATGCAGCACTATTATTAGCTGAAATGAGAACTTGGCCTTACATTCACATTCATGTTTTTATGCGGATATTTTTAAAAGCAAAACCGCAAATGGAAACATTCAGCAACAGCTTTTTGTTTAAGCAAGATTTTAATTTAAACCGACTTCAGATAAACGAAAAAGTCACGAGTTGAAAAAATGTTACATCTGTCACATAATATATTGAAGTGGTAATGCTACATAGTACACTACCCATTAATCTAATAGTTTAACAGCTGATAGTCGGGTGTCAGCGAAAGACGTTTATATTCTCAGGTGCGAGGGTTTCTACGCCATATTTGGAGGTGATATGGATGGCGATTGGGCCCCTTTCAGATTAGGCAACTTTAATTGCGCAAGTATAATTTTCATTTTCATTTATTTTCTTTTGAACTTGCTTTTATGTTCACATTCAGCAACTTGGTTGAGCAAGTTTAATTTTCTTATGCTCGAATTTTCTTAATTTGTTGTCGTTTTGTTTCATTTCTGTATTCATTGTAATTGTAAAAGTGATTTGAAATTTGGTGTATACAATGGAAGTTGAAGAAAAAAATAATTTAGTTAAAAATATACTTGAATGCATCGGTGAAGCGGTTAATATAGATTCCGATGACAGTGATAAAGTCCGCAAATTCTTCCATTTGAGTTTAATTTCTTCCATGGTTATAGTGCTATCTGTGTTTTTCATATCATTTAAAATTTTATTAAATGATTCCGCCTTTTTATTGCGGTCTAAATATGAAAATGAACGAACATTAAAAATGCACTCATTTTGTTCAACTTAATAGATTAGTTGTTCCGTTTCATTTCGCTTCCATTTATTCATAATTTTAAAATTTTTATTCACAGGGGCCTTATTAACAAATATAAAATTTCCACAAAATTAGACAACACACCGAAGAAGAAATAAAAGACAATGTCAAAAACAAATAAATATCCAAAGACAATAATGACAGCAGAAACAGAATTGCCAAGTACAAGCAAGTCTGTACTCAAATCCCGGCAATTCTTTCCCCTTCAAACCGACCTTTCCTCTCACAACAACAAACACAAGACTTGCGCAAGTAAAGTTGCCTAATCTGAAAGGGGCCTTGCTGCTACGTTCAAAAAATAAAAAATAATATGCTAAATTGGCAACCCTAGATGATAAGAATTTTCGGAGTTTTCTTGAACGAATCAATCAATTTTAGTTAAATTCGCCTTGACACTGTTTTTTTTTTTTTTTTTTTTTTTGTTAAGAGTTCAAGCGTTGGGTTGCTCGAAAATTTAGATTTAAAAGTAAAAATATTATTTGCGGAAAATTTAAAAATCTTTTACGGCAAACTGATTAAAATTTACACGGCCAAGAGACTGCCACAGACGCATATATACATACATACATATACCACACGCAATATGGACATCGAAAAATCAATCAGAATAGGATCTGATGATAAATCGAGTAGCTTCCCATTTCCTTGATAAAAATAAATAAATAAAAGATTTTGGAATTTAGTAACAGAGAAAACTTTTGTAAGGGTCCTTGTATTAACATTTTTGTAGATTCTTTATTTTTAGCCTTTTGTAAAGTAAAGAAGTCCGGCGTAATCATTGTAATCATTAAATGAGAATCCTACCATGAAATACAATAGAACATTTAAGACTAAGTCCTGTTTCACACACATCAAGTTTTCTTGATCAAGTTTCAATTCGGCTGGGAGAGAGATAAAGAAAAGAATACATACTCTCCCTATCGCTCTCCCAGCTGAATTGAAACTTGATCAAGAAAACTTGATGTGTGTGAAACAGGACTAAGTAAAACCATTTATACAAAGAATATTGACAAAAATAATTGGTTCCTGTCATGGTTCCTGTAATATAAAAAAAATAAAGTTTCCATTGACTTTTAAACATGTCATGATGAAATAAAATTCTTTGGATCGAGTGAGAGTAAAACTTACTGAGATTATTCTTTAAAAGAATACGCAACCGAATCAGTATTAATTTTTATTCGGGTTTCATTAGTACGTTTTGTAGAGATTCAACAATAAGACGATTAGTATGTTTCGTTTCGAGTGTTAAACATAAACTAAACAGCAAGAGGCGATTGAGATAAGCAGACAAGAGGATTGCCGTACGTTGTTGAATAAGACAGATTAGGGAAATTATATAGTTCGGCCAACCTGGAGAGAGCTCGTCCTCGAATTAGATGTCATGAGTTTCATCCCTCTCGATCCATCTTCTGGCGATAAAAGGGTACACCATGGCTTCCATTTATCGCTGCAGGCTACAATGCCAAATCTTAGCTGATTTCTTTTGGGCTCATTTAATGATATATCTGTCAAATCGCAATACTTTGATGATTGTATATGAGCCCCTACACTTAGCACCAACATTTCGCGTTTCTCCGATAGACGGCATTGAACTTTCTATTAAAACGAGGTCACCTTCTTGATAGAATCCATTATCAAGAAGGTGACCTTGTCTTCAGGAAAAATTTGGCTGAGGCGATATGTTTGATAGCATCGTTTCTATATCTATTTTTGGATGATCATCTCAAAGATCAGACAATAGTCTGTTGGCGCTGATGTCTTTAAACGAAAAAGAATAAACCAGGCAAATAGGTGAATATACTAGGTTGCAGCATTAATTGTAATGTTAACTTTCCACTGCAAATTTTGTAGCTCATTATCGCATTCTATAGAGTTGGGTGAAGTTTTCCAATAAGACAAGACACACTAATTAATGCGCCCAGCCAGGCCATTGATGGGATGAAAGCATTGATGAAATGAAAGCAGTTCCTCGAACCCAGATTATTACAGCATCTAACACTTTGTTTTTATTGACTTCACTTGTACAATAAAGACAACGTGTTAAAGAGTTGGCAACAAATAGTACATATTCATATCTCCTTCGAGTTTTAATAAATGATCTCAAGTTAAATGGTTCTCTCTTATAACAGAACTGCCCGCAGCTTTCCAATGTATCATTTAACGTAATTTCCAACTCGTCGAAAGAAAGATCCTAAATGATTAACGTCATCATGGTATAATTTAACTATTCGCCACCTGGCACCGCGAGTTACGACAAGCGGTTCTTTCTTACTTTCATCTTATACAATCTGGTGTTTCTAAGCGTAAATTCACTGACGTAGTAATTCTTACGCATCGATTCGAATTCCGCAACCATTATTTGTTTTTCGTTGGGATCTTTGTTTTCGCATTGTGGGAATCCAATAGCTCGTAAATCATTAGGATACCAGGACAATAATTCGAAATCATTATGGATTTTAAATTGTTTGCCCAAAAGCTATATGTATATGGAATCGTTCAAAAGCTCTTACTAGTGCTAATATGTATTTCCAACTCATACGCATGATATTCGCTCTCTAGGCCACTCTATTAAAATAAGCCATAAATTTCATCGTACCATTTTTATCTTCTGTATCGAAATCGCGCCGACTTGCGTGTTACATTTGTTCAGCGAGAGTCTAATTTTGTTTTGTGTATTTAAATAATATTTTAGCAATTAAAGTGCCTTATTTTAAATTGTAAGATTAGAACAGTTTAACATATGGGATAACGATTTTGTAAGTCGAAAAGTGTGCTTTTCGGGTATTTCACGATTCACTATTGTCACATATATTTGAAATTCATAAAATTTTCTTACGAGAAACATTTCTACAAATTACAGCCCTCCAATCACTGTCACAAATGACCTTTTAGTACTTTTTTTTAAATAAAACTTTATTTTATTTCAGGTGTTACCGTTGTTCTGTTTCGGGCGTTAAAAGTACAAAAATTAAACACTATATATGGACAAAATCAGTGTTTTATTAATCTTTAAGTACTAATAACAAATAAACATAAATACAATAAATTCTCATTTCACATAACTTAAGCAGCCATAAAGGAAAAAGGAAAAAACTTGTGACAAACAAACGTAACTGCAATAAATTTTTTCTTTAAAGTTACTGCTCAAATATTGGGAATAAAAATTTGCTAAGATAAAATCTACAGGATGGATGGATTTTCTTCATCTCAATTTTGGAGAGTGCTGTTGCTCAAAGATCTGAATATACTATATACTTCCTCTATATGGAGGATACCTGTCGAAAAGCTCGGTTCATCAATGAAAGTAACGTTATCGTTATGCGCCATTTCCGAATCATTATCAGTGTCTGCTCTTTTGATACCTGTAATGTCAGCTACCGATTGCACAAACTCTTCAAGCTACATATCCTTCTATGAACTCTTGGAGTTCATAGATTAAGTGTTTTTATTTATTCCTAAATTGAGCCGCACAATTGTCACTAAAAATGAAAAGTTTTGTTTTGGGTTTGGTACATATACTTTTGACGTAGACAACTATTGCCTTCAAAATGACATTTCGTTGCTACAGATCGCTACAGATTTTTTTTCGCCAGTCAACCAGACACAACAAGTAAATACGAGTATAGTAACCTGTTTATGACTCCAAAGTGCACTTTGGACTTCAGCTCGGTGCATGATTTTATAATTTTCAACAAATTCTATTTGTATCACAGCTGTATTTCCGTGAGGTCTCTTTTCTCTCTCCTCAAAATAATCAGATTGAATTTTGTTTGGTAACAATGAAATCTGAATTTGTCGGTAAATTTTTCTGAAAAGTCTATTTGTAGTAACACCCTACCGGGTGTTACGGTGCCAAATTAACAAAAAAAACAATTATAACGTAATGATTACGAATTTTTTTCGGAACTGTGACGCAACCCACCAATACTATGATAAACAACCTCAAATCACAACGTGGCAAAACGGCTGACAGATTCATATTTCCAATAGTCATTGACAATAGTCATTCAGCCAGTTCAATTGAATACAAAATTCGAAGACTAATTTTTTTTAAGTTTTCATTCAAAACTCATCAGATTCAATGCGAAGAGAGCGTATTTGTTTTTTTTTCTGACCACAGTATCGTTTGCGATGAAATTAACCACAACCGAAAAATAAAATTACACCCCAGAACACTTTTGGAGTATTATTTCATTACATTTTGGGGGTATTACTTCATCTGAAATAAGGCCCCAAAATAAAAACGAAAAAAAACCCAAAGACTAAAAAATTGTGTTCTCGTTATCGTTTTTTGCCCTCTGTACTTTTTGTGGGATCGCATTTAATTTTAGATTTTGGGAACTATTTCATGCCAAATTATTTGATGCCTCCCCAAAATTTGTTAAAATTTGAAAATATTTTTTTCAATTCGTGACTAAGAAAAATACAATACGTTAGGGCCGATGTTCGAAAGGCACTTCGGCACCGGATTTTAGTTCAAGATTTACTTTTAAATTCTGTGGAATAAATACATTTTAGAAGCTTAATGCCATCAACGCTAATTTGCTATAAGCTGCGAGGAGCCGCAAGAAATTGCAGAATACGTTTGTGGAACTATCTGTTAGCAAATTATGCAATAAGTTCTTTTATGTTGTTTAGGACATTTCGTTTACAACTAAAATTCGGTCGAAACCCAGTGTTATTTTTTCAATTCTGTCTTGGGCGGCCAAGATGTTAGATTTTAATACACCTTACAGACATACATAGGATTTGTATACTATAATAGTATGGTATACTATTTACATGTGTGTCAACCTAAACTATAATTAAACCACAGAAACAAAATAGTCTATAGCTGGTTTCTATACTGCGAACATGTACATGGTATAAATGTGGTATTTCATTAAACACATTTATTTTGCTGTGTTCAATAACAATTTTGCAAGCCCAGTAACAAAGTCAGCCATAAATTCTTTGATATTTGACAGTTATAATTTGTGATAAAATGTATTCAAAATGACATTTTAAACATAAAAATAAAAACATCAGTCTGTCACCCATAAATAGTATACAAAACCGTAGAATACGGACTATGTAAACCACATGTCTGTTAAGGGTATAAAACAATATTTCATATTTGCTTTGAGCTTTAATAATTTACATCTGTATTATAATTTTAATATATATTTTATATTTTGCATATGACTTAAATATAATGTAAGTATTCGCATGCGATTTCAAATTTGGTTTCACAATAATTTAGATTTATTACTAACCTTCGTAGACTAGTAGGTAGTGTACTAGACTCGTAGTGCGAAGGTCCCAGGTTCGAATCCTGTCGCAGAACTTTGGCAGTTTGTGTCTGATAATTAAAAGGGAGCGCACAACAAGCCTTCACTGGCTTAAGTGTATGTCGTATGACATGGGCTTATCACACCCCTCCAATCAACCTAACCTAACCTAACCATTTAGATTTATTAATCGCTTTCGCATGCACTTATTACACATCAGCTATACCAATAATATATGTATATAAATTAACGTATGACGCCTCGCCAAAAGTCGATTTCCATACAAAAGTTATCAATGAAAATCGACTTACAAATCATTTTTTTAAACACTGAACATCGATTTTCGACTACAATAGAAATCGTTAGTATTTAGTATTACAAGATGATCGAGGTTTAAATTTTCTAAAAGCTTAGATCCATCTTTTTGTAATCAGATCAATTAAGTGGAACAATGACTCACAAAACTCTTGGTATTAAACAATTTCACATAATGTTTGGTTGAATATGTTCATGTAATGGATACAACCTTTTGAATAATATGCATTTGTAGCCTTTATATGCTATTTAATCGATTGAATGATTATACAATCAAATTATTTTCGATAGCGGAAACAATAACAGAATGCGTTAAATAATATTAAATCACCGCTGCAAAACTCATGGTAGCCGCATACTAATATTTACACCTCTGACAAATATGCATCTATGTAATAAACCGTTATTCCGTGCTTGCATCGTAACACATTTCTGCGAAGCATATTGTGTAGTTAAAAGGCTGTGTAAGAAGTATCCATTAACAAAGTTTTTATGAATTATTAACTGTAACACACAAGTACATATGTCTTGAAGAGAATTACCTATTGAGCAACGTGAAATAATAATGAATTGACACAAGCGAAGTAAATCTTATAATCTCAAAAACAATTAGGAGCCCGAAATCAATTGTACAGAAAGTTACGGCTCGCTAAGAACAAGAAAAAAGAATGGAGAATAAGCCCAGAAGTGGACGTCCGTTATTTCGATTATCAAGAAGAATCCCAAATTGCGTTTGATCTGAAAAATTTATTTAATAAAAATTTTTCTGCTGGAACAGTTTGCAGGGCTGTTAAATTTGTCGGTTATCAGTCAACAACAAATCGTGAAAACCTACTGTAAACGAAATATATGGTATAAAAATCCTCTTTATTTGACAAAATTGTATGTTAATAAGGAATTAAATTTTTGGGACAACGTTATTTTCTCAGATGAGTAAAAATATAACATATTTGGCTCTGACGAAATGCAACGTTTATGGAGAAAAATCAGGAGATGAACTCAACCCAAAGAATGCTAACAAGATGGTGAAACATGGAGGTGGAAGCGTTATGTTATGTGATGCATGTTAACTGGTGTAGGCAACTTAACGATGATACTATGACTAAAGAAGTTTATTTAGATAGAAAAACTGGATGTTGTTTACAGATTTTACTTTCAGCAAGAGGACATTCCAAGACATGCTGGCATTATTGTTAAAATGTGGATCAATTAAAATATCCTGCAAAGTCCTCCCCAAAGTCTGATGATCATAACTCAATAGAACACATGTGAGACTATTTTAAGAAAAATATCAGAAAACATGAAATTTGACGTGAAGGCAACTCTTATTCATGAATGAGAGAACAATTCAACTGATTTGACAAGAAAACTCCTCCATTTTCGATTTGCTTAAAATTTTGTAATGGTACCTTGACTTTTCACACTGATTTTTTAAGTTACCTTATATTTAATATGGATTTAATATAATTTTACTAATAATATTGAATTTTTTCTTTGCTTATTATAAATAAGAGAGGAATAAACAAAAATTTTGAGTATATTTTTATTACAATAAGTGTTTGAAAATAATTAGGGGGATACCAAAACTTTTATGAGTCACTGTATGTACATATTTGGGAAATCAAAAGGTCTTAATTTCTAAGAAATTTATTTCCTCAAAACTACTACATAAAACATACATTCGTAGACATCCGTACGTACATACGAGTAGCTCATGTATGATGAATTTATTTGCATTTCAGTACAAATTTAACAGATTTTTTTATTTACATTTTTAAGGACTATAATAAGAGAAAATCAAATTACAACGTAAGAAAAGTACAAGAACATTATTTATTCGCATTTTTAGTTCATATTATATAGTGCATGTAAGTGAGTTTACGTCATCATATAAAATATTTCTTTCTGAAAGCTTAAGGACACGGGTGGATAACAAATGATAATCCTTGAAATTTCATTTTTTTTAAAGTAAATAAGTTTTTAGGACGACAATATTGTAATGATTACGTACGCACATACGTTCGCGTCTACAGTCGAGCCGGGTCTTTAAGTTTCTTATTAAGAGTTTATTTTCTTTCATTTTTCTTCATTTTTAATATTTTCTTTCTGTTTTATTTGTTTCAATGTCATCAACTTACCCTTTTTAATACTTCTTCTAATGCTTCGCAATCACTTGGCGCCAATTTGATTGACTTAAGTGACAGAAGCGGCTGTCGCCTCAATTGTTTGGTAAGATCCACTGCTTTTAGATGGTCCAGTATTGATTGCAATGGTTTTGTGTTGTGTTTCTGACATGACGTTATATACAGTTCAGCAATTTCCGAAATGCTTTTAACCATATAGACTGCAAATAATTAAAAATACACAAGAATATGTTCTTTATATGCTGAAAAACTAATTCACAAAAACATCTTGGTAAGGTTTATTTATTTAAAAAAAATTACATTTAATTGAAGAGGAACGAATATACAAATATTCGGTGATTTATTAAATTTTGCTTAACTAAAAAATTCAAATTGGCATAAACACATTCTTTTATACTGTTTAATGGCCAAAAAATTCGTGCTGATTTAACTAAAATTTTACGTAAATTTCCAAAAATGACAAAATTATTTTAAAAGATAATTATGAACTATATGAATGCAATATAAGTACATATGTATATGTCCCCGCGTGTGTGTGTTCACAAACTTTTTAATAAATTGTTTTCAGCAAATTTTTAGTGCATATTTTATTTTCAAGTTTTTTTAACATAATTGGCTTTTTTCATGTATGTACGTACATACATACATATACTATATATGTACATACATATCTACATATCTACATATACATGTATATGTATTTGATAAGCCCGTCATAATCAATTATGCCAATTATTTTCTTCAACTTTGTGCTTTTGTGCTAAATTTTTTTTTTTTTAATTTTCGGTATTTTAGAAGTTTTTATACATGAAATTAATTTTATTTATTTATTCACTCTTAACGTGAATATTTTTCCGGGAAATATTTCTCTATTCGCTGATTTGCCAATCGTGAATGATTTTTCTCCCCTTGAAATAATTTCACTTTTCCTTCACTTTGTATTTGCTGGGGTACGTTTGGGAAGGGGGGAGTAAAATAGCCAAGAAGCAATCTGAATTGAACTATGATTGCTTAAAAAAATAAAATATACAAAATTAAATATTTTGCAAAACGTGTTTGCATAACGAAAATGCATTGAGTTGTAGCCAATACAAACACACATACCGCTTTCAACTGAATTTGTACGTTTTTCTAGAGCAAGAACTTCAATTTGTTCAATGTCATCTATAATGATATGCATTCAAACATTTGAAAATTCTACTTTTTTTATTTTTTAGCATAATTAAATTTTTTAAGAAGCTTAAGGTACAGTCAAATTGGAGAAACATTTGCATCAAGCAACGTGTTCATGTTAATATTACAAAATTTTTTTAAATGAGCAAATATTAATGCAAAAAAAATTTTTTTTCTTCAAAACATCAAGGTTGTAACGACTGATTCTGGTTAGAAGGCACAAAGCCACATACATATACACCGTTTTTAAAGTTTACCTTTTTGATTCATTTTGGGGAGTTTAAGTTCCCCCTTTTGCACATAATTATAGTGACTCGGCATAAAATGTGTTCAGCTTTTTTTATGCAAAAGAGCATGAGGAACATATTTGTGGAACATTTTAACCTTCGAACTCTTCGTCTTACCGGACACTCTAGCGAGCTGCAGTGTTCTGCAAAAATATTTTTTACTTCGTGGTCACATTGCGCACATTTATTTCCCCATTTTATTTGTTCAAACAGGTGTCTAGTACGTCTATGGCAAAAACTGGAAAACATGTTTCCCATTCTGTCACTCGCAAAGAAATATTTGTCGTTATAAAATACTACGATCAGATTGTCAAAAAAAATAATATTGTTTTTTTTTTTAATTTTAAATTAAGATTTTTTTAATTTAATTTAATGGAATTGTAAATACTTAATATTGAAATTTATTATTCGGGAGAATATCCCGACCAATCGTTAGAAACAATCAGTTTTTTTGCAAAATGCATTGAAAAAATGTTTGTTGTGGCTTTAGCTCTTCATATGCCGACATTTCATTGGTTGCTAAAACCAAATCGTCAGTGAAGTTTAAGCAGTTTGATAACATTCAACCTCGTATCTTTATGCCATACAAAACAAATACAATATGAGAATTTCAATATTGCATATGAATTATAACAAATACATAATCATAGTAGGCTTAGAATGTTTTAATACAAACAACACAACAAACAATTATACTCAAAATGACTCTATTTTATTTTTCTCTCAATACCTATACAATTAAACGCCCGTTGGTCGTTAATGATTGTATTCACAATTAGGCAAAATGAAAAATAAAATCTTTATTGTAAATACTTAATATTGAAATTTATTATTCGGGAGAATATCCCGACCAATCGTTAGAAACAATCAGTTTTTTTGCAAAATGCATTGAAAAAATGTTTGTTGTGGCTTTAGCTCTTCATATGCCGACATTTCATTGGTTGCATTTTGCAAAAAAACTGATTGTTTCTAACGATTGGTCGGGATATTCTCCCGAATAATAAATTTCAATATTAAGTATTTACAATAAAGATTTTATTTTTCATTTTGCCTAATTGTGAATACAATCATTAACGACCAACGGGCGTTCAATTGTATAGGTATTGAGAGAAAAATAAAATAGAGTCATTTTGAGTATAATTGTTTGTTGTGTTGTTTGTATTAAAACATTCTAAGCCTACTATGATTATGTATTTGTTATAATTCATATGCAATATTGAAATTCTCATATTGTATTTGTTTTGTATGGCATAAAGATACGAGGTTGAATGTTATCAAACTGCTTAAACTTCACTGACGATTTGGTTTTAGCAACCAATGAAATGTCGGCATATGAAGAGCTAAAGCCACAACAAACATTTTTTCAATGCATTTTTTAATGGAATTGTTTTAGATGAAAAAAACAATTAGTGAAAAACGAAATGTGTTGCGGAATGGATTTCAAAAATATAACATATTTAATGTAAATGTCAAATTCTTCAGGATAATTGAAATGCTCCATAATTTAACTGCGCCACTAAATAGTCGGCTGCATGATATTCCTTCCAAACTTTTTGGATCAACAAGATCTATTATAAATATAAATATAAGAATGTTAAAATAAATGGGACATTTTATGGCGACGAATCGCCTCAGAATTCGTAGTCCGATTATCTACATGAAGTGCTTAGCGGTTTCAATCTGTTACCTGGCAACCGGTAGAGTTTCAGGCCACTTTAGAAACTATTTCGCATTATTCATAACACTTTTGTAGGTATTGAGAATGATGTATGTAAAGAAATTTGTTTATTTATTATAAAATCGCGAAATTTGCGGATTGCATGCAACTGATAGATTTAAAGTACGTCGTGATAGTCGTATGTCCGTCAGTTCATTCTGGAAACATTAAATTCAATTACATTTTACTGCAATCTGGTGATAATATACTCTACATATGGTTATAATATTTTGTATATCTGATGTTGGATTTAGAGAAAAAGCGCATTGATTAAAGTTCTTACAAACGACAAACTTAATCGATCCTCGAAAAATCACTGGGGGAAATTCTATTGTTGTTGCAAAATGTTCTTTTGACATCATATAGATTAAACCGACTTAGAGCACTTGCATGCCGTCTAAAAAGGTGTTTAACTTTTTTAATTGTGAGTGTTGATATGCAAAATATATGTATGTATGTATATAATATAAACTTCGTACGTACTGTTCAATATTCAGTTGTATATTTTACCACAGAACTCCGAACATTCACATACAAATTACCTATGTACATACATACGTACATATATGTATGTATGTACTTATATACTACTGTGCAATAATATTACCATTGCGACGAGAAATTCTTTTCAGGTTATGGTAAATTATGTCTAGCATAGGCCCTATGCTCCCTAGCACATTGAGTGCCAAGCCATTTTGACAAAAAATTTCGCAGAGTGCCAAACACTTTTTTTGTAAGAAATGCGTGTAATAGTGTTAAAAAATAATATCTGTGACATTCTCGTTCTATCTTATTGTTTATTTTAGATTTTATGACTGCTTTTATATGTCGTACCTTTTCGGATGACATGGCACTCAACGTCTAAATAGAATTCGTAAGCATCAGTGTCGGACAAAAATGTACGACAGTATTTTTTTGCATATTTTTTATTTCAATTCGGCTTTGGTTTTCTTTTTCTATTTAGTTTTCAGTTTTCTTTTCCGAGCTATTTTTAGTATTAATTAAAAATATATTTTAAAAATGTCGAAACGGAAGCTAAACCAAGTTGAAATATTAAAAGCGTTAGATGATAGTGATGAAGATTTTTCTGCTGACGCCATGGAGGATATATATTGGCTGCCAAGTGATTCTGAGTCTGAAAACGATATTGAGCCTGTGGATGACGATGATGCTGCACATATTGATGCTGTGGATTTTGATGCTGCAGATCTTGATGATACTGGGGCTAATGATTATACTGTGGGTACTGATGATAATCTAAATATGGCCGATGGTGATGGCATAGTTGCGGACATTCAATGGAGTGAATTTTCATCACGACAAAAAATCTTCGCATTCACTGGGAAATCAGATCTCCAACAAAATATCGCATCGGATATTTCCTGTTTGGATGCATATTTGCTGTTTGCGGACAATGAAGTTATTGATATGATTGTTGAAGAAACCAATAAATACGCACAACAATATTTAGAGAAGTTCACTATAACCCGATCTTCACGAAAAAAGGACTGAGTACCGGTAACAAGCCATGAAATTAAAAAGTTTCTGGGCCTCCTCTTGTGGATGGGTTTAGTGGGAGTGGGAACTCTTGCAAATTATTGGTCTAAAAGTTCCATGTATAACTTCTCAATTCCTGGACGAACGATGTCTAGAAATCGTTTTCAAGTTATACTGGCTTATATTCACTTTGCAGACAACAAAGCGATTATTCCAGGCAATCGGCTACGTAAAATACAACCCTTACTAGATATGCTCCAAACGCGATTCCAACAAGTTTATTCACCGGGTGAAAATATAGTGGTTGGCGAAACGTTCATTCCTTGGAGAGGTAGACTTTCCTTCCGTCAGTATATTCCAAATAAGGCCCATCCTTATGGTATAAAGTTATTTAAACTCTGTTCAACAGAAGGCTTCACCTGGTCTGTCAAAATATATTCCGGAAAACCATCTACTGGAATTAGAGAAGTTGGTTTGGCAAAAAAGGTTTGTGAAGAATTGATCGAGAAATTAAAAAATCAGGGTCGCACATTATATGTTGATAATTATTATACCAGTTATGAACTGGCGCGCGCAATGCTAAATCAAAAAACACATCTTGTTGGCACCCTACGAGCTAACAAGAAATACTTTCCAAAGGAAATAATGCACGCAGTATTAAAAAGAGGCGAATTTGTGTCCACTGAAGATGAAAACGGCATAAAATATTTCTCTCACACTGTTTTCCTTATGTAATCCACAAAATCATCACGAGACAATGACTCTTTTACAGAAATGCTCAGCAACTGATTACATGCTCAAAAAATATAAAGAAATTTACGTAGTGTCGTACGAAAACGAGCTATAAGATAAAATATACAACAACCCCTGTCGTACGAAAACGTACGACGTGGCACCCCAGGAAGTTTTAGGTGTCGTACACAAACGTACGACGTGGCACTCAATGTGTTAAAGGAGTAAGGGGAATATATATATATATATATATATATATATATATATATATATATATATATATATATATATATATATGTATATACATATATTGTTTATATCAATTACAAAACAATTATGTTTAACTTTATATTATTAAAAATCTAATTGATTTTTTTCAAGTTTTGTTGGGTAATAATTTTGATTTCTAAATATCAGCTGTTTTATTGTTAGTAATGAAAATTATTTTATGGTTACACTAGGACAAATAAATATTATCCGATTTCTGTCAATTGTTTCTGTAGTGTGACCGTGCATTTACTACTCTTATTTACATTTAGTGCGCAGTGATAGCTTATTTGATTACAGCTGTTCAATGAAGGGAACAAAAATTCCATGGGATATTCATGATGTGAATTTTCACTTCGAAGGGAATAAAAATTTCATTGGAACATGAATTTCTTTTCTTTATTCACGATAAGGCTGATTACCTCTACTTTTAGTGATTCTTCATCAACTCCGAATTTGCCTCAGCAGTATAGTAGTTAATATATTAACTAGCCTAGCAGTTCGAAAAAAAGGAAATTATGGTGTTTGTTACTATGCACGTTAAACCAAATTTATAATACAATTTATAATATTTAATAACCCTCTGAAAGTTTTTCCTGCCTCAAGGCAGCTTTAAATATTTTCTTCAGAGTTTAACAATGGAAATACTTTTTTTTTCAAATATAATTTTATTATGTTTTGTCACGTAATATTCTGTTTTCTGATATATTTGTTTGAATGCAATCTCACGAGTTTCTTTCTATCAATAAACATTTTATTATGACAGATCAATGCAAGTTAAAAAGAAAATTATAAAAAAAAAATAGTTTTGAGGGGGGCATATTCAAAATTACAGCATTTTTTCAAATGTTTTTGTGTAAGTAAAAAAATTATACGAGTATATTGATGTGTTTGTAAAAACCTTGAGCTTTTATGTGAACTTTTGATGAACTATATTATCATATAAAATAAATGAAGCGAAACGGTGTAGTTTTTATTAAGAGACAAAACCCCCATCAATTTTTCACAAGAACAATTAATAAAATTCATGGATTTCGTGGATAATTATGAAGAAATATCACATTTTTATAGCGTGCAGCAGAATTTGAAAGTGGCAACAACTCGACTCCAGAGATAATATCCAATCCTTCTTTCAATATTAATCTACTTTTTCAAAACATATTTTGTTACAGAACCAGTTTATATATTGCAACTAATTCTTTAAAATCAAATAGAAATCAATCCCAATTTGAATCCATTGAAGACACAGGTCCACCTGTTGTTTCACTGGTTCAGTTGATATAAGAAAAGTGTCCAACAAACATCCCATTGCGAAATACATCAATGCAACTTCACATGAGCGAAACGACATTTCATACAAATATGCAACTACCTCCTTCACTTAGAGTCCTTAAAGGGACAGTTAATATTTTCCCTTACTTCTTCTAATAGGATATAATAGAGACTATCGCTAAGAAGCAATTCATAGGATGCCTTTTTACTTGACTTTAAAGCAATGACCTTTGAGTTTCTGGTTAATTGAGGTTGAGAAGCTTACGAGTATATTCTTTGCGTTTTCATACTTCCAGTAATATTTTCCACCACAGATTGCAATGTTTGCACACTTGTATTTATTTGTTTGTCATACCAATTTCAAAAGTACAATGATGCAACAATCAAATATAGTTTTATTGATACACGTATATATTCCCAGTTTTAGTAATTTCACATATTAAACACGTGATTGCTCCTTCATCTAATCATGCAATATTCTGCGTGCGATTCGATATTAAACTGTACGAAGCTTTAAGGTATTTAAATAAGACATTACACAGGTTCGTCAAATTTTCTTTCATATATAGAATAATAAGTTTGTAGTTTTTGGTTCTTAAAAATGTGAAAAATTGAGGTATCTTAAGAGTTTTTAACTCAAAGTTTGAGAAAATTTGATTTTGAATACGACCGAATATAAAAAAGGATCTTTCATTATCGATAAAACTATGTATTGAATATATCATCGTGTAGCGCGGATCCAAAATTACAATGTTCATTGACTCCGCCGCATAAGTCAGATTGAATTTGACCGATAGCATGACTTATGTTGACTTTGGGGGAAACTGTGTTTTGTGGCTTATTCGCATAGACCTGTGACTTAAAAATACCCCAAAAGAAAAAGTCTAACTGGGTCAAATTACACGATCTCGGTGGCCAGTTCGCATCACCTCAACCTCAAATCACTCGTGCAGAATGTCCGATGTGGTATAAGCTGTGTGGCACATAACATACAATACAGGCCAAAATAAGTTGGTAATCATCGACCTATAGCCGTGTTGCTCTTACTGACATCGTTCTGAAAGAAATATGGACACCAAATATCCACACCAAACACTGATGTATTGGACGCTCTATGATTTAATTTGGATTAGTATTGTCCTCAATTCGAAAATTTTGTTTGTTGACGTTATCCATTCAGCCAGAAATGGGTCGTATCACCGAAGGAGCGAGGCTCGCGGCGTATTGCCCGATCTTAACATCCAACCAATTTTGATTAAACAATCATATAATTTGCACGTGTTGTTCAACGCTATATCCATCTACTGTGATTTAACAAAACAGACTAAATTTGACAGATGTATCTTTAACAATATGGCCTCTAACAACTGTCAAAATTCAAAGGTCTCTACTGGAAGACCCATTATTAAATTGTAACATTGTATTCTGAATTTTCATGTGTCTCTTAAATTTTGGGAACACGAAAAAGTCGCAAGGCGCCAAATCTGGTGAATACGGTGCCAAAAAATTACGAACAAGCAATGACGAGTGAGCAGGTGTATTATCCTAATGCAAAAGCCATGAAATATTCTTCCACAATTTTGGACTTTTTTTTATTTCTCCTCGCAACCGGCGTACAACTTCAAAATAATAGTCCTTATTAACCGTATGACCATGTGGCAAGAACTCATGATGCACTACGCCACGGTAATCGAAGAAAACAATGAGCGATACCTTGAAATTTTAACGAACTTGACGTGATTTTTTTTGGCTCTCTTTGGGACGATTGGGCTTTGGTTTCGATGTCATAACCTTATAACCATGATTCATCACCAGTTATGACACTTTTTAAGGTCATTCAACATTATCTGAGTGATGCCCAAAATTTGCAACAAAAAATTTTTATGACATTAGCCAACCGATGACTGACCTTCGTAGACTAGTAGGTAGTGTACTAGACTCGTAGTGCGAAGGTCCCAGGTTCGAATCCTGCCGCAGAACTCTGGCAGTTTGTGTCTGATAATTAAAAGGGAGCGCACAACAAGCCTTCACTGGCTTAAGTGTATGTCGTATGACATTGGGCTACCACACCCCTCCAATCAACCTAACCTAACCTAACCTAGCCAGCTCAATCTCGAATATATTCTAATAACTTATTTTCAGCAGAACGGAACCAATGGACGCTCTTATGATAATATTAATAACGAATGCAATTTTCATTATCTCGTGTTTTAAGAATTAAGATCCCTTTAATTAAAAAAATAAATTTTTTGATATTTTTAGTTCTTTTTTCGATCATTTTCGTTTGAATCGTGACTTAAAAATCCAAACAAGACATCTACAATTTTTTAAAATTAAAATTAACAAATTATATTTTACTTTAGCTTTAAAATTCAAATTAGTTTAGAAAACTTTTTAAGGGTAATAATATATTCATAGATGCAGATTAATTGCGCAATTAAGTTTTTAATTGAACTCAATTTTCCATAAATGAATAAACTGCGCAGTTAGTACTTAATTTTACCACAAGTTGGATAAAATTCCCCATGTTTGTTACGAGAAAAGAGAATATTCCGTATAATAAGAAAATTAATTGTAATGAAAAATATATTTTTTTTATATTTAAAAAAAGACCGGTATTTTAACAGTCAACTGTTAATCTAAATTGAATATGTGTGAACACCAAAGTCGATAACTAAATTCAAAATCAAGGGATTTACAAAAACCATCCCTGCTACTCATACATGTAAGTTAATGTTTCATATATGTATGTATATCGACAAATACTAATTACTGACGGAACGCTTTCCCTTATATAGTTTTTAATCAAATTGTATTATGATCTTGTTTGATATCGAATACTCCATCGAATTGTTCACACATGCAAGAACTAAAAAGAGTGATGTACTGAATGGACTCCGTGCTATTTTTATTATTATTGTTTTATTTCTTTGTTCACAAATAACACCGGAATCCCTTCAAAAACACAATTTCCAAACTTATAAAAAAGTTAACAAACAAATAAGATAAGCAAAGCTGTCGAATACAATCTAACTTATTGCTATTATTTCTATTTTTATGCCCAAAGTACGGAGGGTATACGTATTTAACTTCAAACGAAAATACGCTTATTGTTTATTTTATTCTTTATTTCCCACAACGCTGTACACCCAGTCCTTTTTTCACAAAATCATATTGAAGGAACTTGACACCGAACAAAAAAATTACATTCCTTGAATATATGCGTATATTTTTAAAATTACGAGGTCTGTTCACTAGAAAAGGTGAATTTTGAAATTTTGCAGACTACGTGCACTCGATTAGCGATTTTTTTTGGCGCACTTGTCTGGAACATATGTTCTTAGTTGAGTTTGTTTGCGTTAAGTTTAGCTTGTTTGTGAGAGGCATAACTGTTAGACATGTTTTGATTCTTCGACTATTTTTCACATTTTTTGGAATTAAGTACTCAAACGCTCTTGAAATGTTGGTACAAGATTTTCAAAGAAGGTCGAGAAGATGTGAATGAGGACGCTCGTGCTGGAAGCCCCATCACATCAAAAACCGATGAAAATGTTGAGAAAGTGAGGAAAATTGTTATGGAGAATCGTCGAATCACTACTCGAGAAGTTGCCGAGGATGTCGGCATATCGGTTGGTTAATGCCATATAATTTTTTCGCAAATTTTGGGCATGAAGCGTGTGACAGCAAAACTCGTTCCAAAATTGCTGAATTTTGAACAAAAAACCGTTGGATGGGAATCGCTGAGGAAATGTTGAATGACGTTAACGACGATCCATATTTGCTTAATATGGTCATAACTAGTGACGAATCATGGGTATATGATTATGACATCGAAACCCAAATCCAATCGTCCCAATGGAAGAACTAAGGAGAGCTAATATCAAAAAGAGCACGCCAAGTTTAAGTTCGATTAAATGTCAAAGTCATGATCATTGTTTTCTTCGATTACCGTGGCGTAGTGCATCATGTGTTCTGCCACATGGTCGGACGGTTAATAAGCTGTATTATCTTGAAGTTATGCGCCGCTTACGAGAAGTATTATAAAAAAACGTCCGAAATTGTGGAAAACCCATTCATGGCCTTTGCATCATTTTGCCCGCAAAGAATGGCTCAGCCCCGTATTCATCAAATTTGGTCACCTGCGATTTTTTCATGCTTCCAAAATTGAAGAGACCCATGAAAGGACGGCGTTTTGCGACGACTGAGAAGATAAAAGTGCATATCAGAACTGCCTCGAGGATTAAAAAAAAACGTTGGCACAAGTGTATTTTATCTAAGGGGGAATACTTTGAAGGGTACAAAACTTAAATTGATAATAAATAAATATGTTTTGAGATAAATGAAAATTTCCCTTTTCTATTGAACAGACCTCGTATGTTGTTCCTGCAGCAGTTGCTCAAATTCCATGAATATTTTTGTTTTAAAAAAAAGTGTGAAAAATATTTGTATGTTTTGTTCTTATTTTTTTTATGAACCATACAAGTAAATAAAAACAACGCTGTATGAAGGAGAAACAACAATGTTTATGTTTGTTTAAAGAATTATTATCTTTTTGCTTTTTTTGAATGTTGTTGAGTCAACCAAATACTTTCCTACATATACTGTGACTTTTTTGCATGATTTTTTTTTTTTTGTTTTCGGAAAAACAATGATTTAAACTAAACTAAATAACAAATAATAACAAAAAATTCGTCAAAAGTCGCAAAGAATAGCTTATAATACGTAAAAAATATTTTTTTAAGTCGCAGCAAGTATATGGGTACGTTCGTAAATGCAGCACTGCGCTGCAACAGAAAAGGGAACATTCTCCGCTATACCGATTAAAATCAAATGACGCTCTTTTATTAGGTATTTATTTGATAAGACCCTTATTTAAAATATTGTTGTATAATTTCTCTTGCAGCGCAGTGCTGCATTTATGACCGTAACCTACATCTACTATATGCCTTTTACCAACAATTAATGAGATCAGCTAAATATATATTGTAATTTGTCCACACAAATTTACCAAAAGCTGCAAATTATAGCTTACAATGCCTTATAATGTACGATAAAAATTTTTTGTTGTTATCATACCAAGATCATATCCACCTTGAATATAACCTTTTTGTACAGATAGACTGTAAAAGTAGATTGAAACAACTAAACGTGGGTGCTTGTTTTCATCTCGGCAAAGATATGTACATTTTCCATATTTTCTTTTTTGATAATAAAATTCCTCAACTTCTCTAGATATTCTTTAAAATAGATATAAATAATTTTATTACGTTTTAATTGAAGTTTACAAAATTAGAAATGTTAAAAATATTGCTTTTAGAGTTTGAAAAACTCAAACTCTAAAAATACTTCTTCTGCAAAAAATGTGGTGTTTATTATTTAATTCTTTTAGTGCGGGAACGAGCATTTTAAATAATTAAAGAAATGGAGCTGCTTAATACAATTCATATTTTTCGAGATTCTTCGTCTAGGGACGTGCTCTCGCACAGACAGATCATTTTTATAGGGGTATACCTAAATATACTTTGTGCAGATAAATCTACTAGTCAGGCTTAGTCCACATATAAATTCAAAAGAAAAAAAAAACAATTCTTTTGTTGTAGTAAAGTCTGTTGAAAAATTTTTAGCAAATATCCCTAAAACAATTTGCCTTATCCGGAATAAATTATAAAAGCAGCTCTAATATATTTATTATTATTTTTTTAATATTTATGATACTGTTACTTTATGAAATGGACTTGGTGTTCTTTGCCTTTAATGATGGTAGCACGTCTCTTGAAACATACAGCACCAAGTCCAAGAACAAAAGGTATGGTATTTCAAAAATTTCGCCAATTTGTATCGGCGCAGAATACAGCCAAGATAATTTTTTAGGCAACAAACGTGCATGTTGTGAGGCGCAGAAGTCACTGCCAAGAAAGAAAGCAACGTGGCACCGTGGCAGACTAAGTAATTAAAAATATAGGCAATGTGCTACAACAGCTTTAAGGTCTGGTATTTACAAAGACAAAGCGTCGAGGAAACATATGATCAGTTTTGCAAAAATCGGACTATCATCTAGTATAACAGTGTTATGATCGTCATGAATGACAACAGGTAGAAAGGCGATACCGGGACGCAAGAAAGGAAGTGTTTACGTCTGGAGGAAGTGTTTATGTCTGGAGTTCAATTTACTATGGCTTGTGCCGTGTTCAAATTACGAATCAGCATAACAATGGAATTTATTTTCAATTTTAATTTATTCGGTGGCATTCCGCTTACGTTCAGTGAATTTAAAAATTAAGAAGGACATCATTAGAAACTTTATAACTAATATTATAAACTGTATAAACCTTCTCTTCCCCTGAAAGACGATTAAGTATATCATTATTTATTGAAGCGCAGTCTTCATTGGTAGGAGCTAAAATTACGGAATTAAGAATTTGACCCGACAATATATTCTCACGAATATTACCATAGATATCAGTAATTAAATTATCAAAACAACCAATTATTTGTTGTGATAATTCAATAATATCATCACCTAACTCTGGATAATTTCTTAATTCACCATTGCAAAGTTTATTTATGAAATTCGACAAATTCTACTTGTTCTGGTCTAGCTCTTATATTTTGTGTTATTGTAACTTTGTGAAAGAATTAAATTCCTTTCACCTAATGATGCAATTTTCAATTACAGTAAGTCGGGTCCCGTGTGGAACAACAGGTAAAATTTGCCTTAAATTGCACCTTAGTAGAATAGTTTTACCACCAAATGGTGGAATAGAACGAACAAATAAAATAAGTTTTTCCTTCTGAGTGTTTACGGAGTTGCCAAGCCAAATTTTATTTAGTTAATTTTGAGTTTGTTGTAATTTTTTAGCAAATTAAGAGAGAAAGAGAGATCATGGCTTTACGATTGGCTAATATTCTTAACTATTTTTAACTATCTTAGGCACAAAAATGTAGAATAAAAAATACATTCTGCACTGCTTCTATTGACAATCTATCAAACAAACAAAAAATCAAGCGAATAAGTTGAGTTTAGGTCAGTTAAAATGGTTCATAACTTTTTCCATTTGCCTATTTATATAGATTATAAGACATTGTTGTCAAATAAACCTTAGAAAAACATCCATATACTCGTATGTATATACAGGCATGGGTACTTTGTTTGCTTTTGACATACATACATATATGCCGAACAACGCACATGTGAGGATCCGGTAAACTGAATACAAGAGCAATTGTACGAACTGAACGAACTAGGTCATTTCACTGAGCTGAACGAAAAAGAGCGCTCACTCCAAAGAGCTGATGAATACAACTCTAGTGTAAACAATTTATACAATGACGCAAGTCGGATATAAGTTATTGGTTGTGTTGTTTGCCTAAAAGGTTTCTAAGCCTAACATGATTATATATTTTTGTATTATATGATTGCATTTTTTCAAATTGTCACATTATATTTTGAAGTTTTTATATAATCGAACGAGGTTGAATGGTTTGAAAACAGGTTAAAGCCTACTGATGAGCTGGTGTCAGCACCAACGAAATGCCGGACTTATAGACAACCAAACTCACAACTAATAACAATTTTCTATCTTTTACCATTACATTAAATTTAGAGTTGACAACAGAATTGTAGACACAAAAATAAAATAAGTAAAATATAAGAGAAATGAAGTTAAAGTCAAATTGCAAAACGCTAATACTCAAAGATTAGCAGGGTTCCTCACCACTACACCAAATACACAGAGGGTGGTGTTTCTAGGAAACGACAGATGGCAGCCCAATTATCCTAGGACCTGCTACAGTAGACCAATCATCATGGTCTTGTTGAACCTTCTTAGTGAACGGACGTATTAGCGGAGTTTTTTTCTTACATACTAAACAAACAAAAATTACAAAAAAAAATATTCTTAATAAGTACTGATTCGTAATAAGTACAGTTTTTGTTAAATTTGCTTTACTTGCATTAATAATATTTTTCGTATAAACTGAAACAACAAAAACAAACAAAAAACCACAAACAAAGTGACTGAGGAATACTCTGTATGAGTACCTCAAAAACAAAAAATTGTGAAGTGAGTTCTAACGGCAGAAATGCCTACTTTACTGTGAGTTCTGAAGCTCTTAATGCAAACAATAAAAATAAAAAATTTGATGATAGTCTTTTTCTAACGGCAAAGCCAATTTTACGTGAGCGATCAAATTCGCTTACTCCGATGCCAAGTAGTGATTCTATAACATTACCGCTGCCTACTACTTCTTTATTCAAATCAGCGCCATTATCCGCTCCGGGCTCGTGTTCATCACTTAACCCAGTTATCACTATAAACAATAATATTGAGAAACCTAAAGTGCCTGTCGGAATGGACAGATATATCACAGTAGTAAAGCGCGGGCGAAGCCCAAATTCATCTAAAATCTCATCGGCACCCAAGATATCCAGGGATATCGACGCCAACTCAACTAACCGTCTAAACCGTTTTAAAATTTTGCAAGATATCACCGGCAAACCCGACTTACCCTCGAATAAAACCTCAAAACCACCACCAATCTATTTGAGGGAAAAAAATTCTAACACCCTTATTAAAAAATTAATTTCGGTCATTGGTGAAAAGGCAATCAAACGTGGTAATATTGATGAAACAAAGATTCAAATATACGAGGAAAAAGATTTCCGCAAAATGGTTAACGAATTCGAAAAGAATAAAACAAGTTTCTACACATTCCAGCTGAAGAGTGCTAAAGGCCTACAGATCGTATTGAAAGGCATAGATTCTTATGTTGTTCCTGAGGAAATAAAAGATGCTCTCACCCTCCAGGGATTTAAGGTAAAGAATGTCTCTAACATAATAAATAGGGAGAAGATCCCCCAACCTTTATTTCGTGTTGAATTGGAGCCAAATGATATAAAATTGAAGAAAAATGAGACCCATCCAATTTATAACCTAAAATATCTCTTATACCGAAAAATCACAGTTGAAGAACCACACAAGCGTTCTGGACCCGTACAGTGCCATAATTGTCAAGAATATGGCCATACCAAAACTTATTGTAAATTACCTACTGTTTGTGTTGTGTGCGGTGAATTACACAACACTGCTATTTGCAATAAGTCGAAGGACCAGAAGGAAAAGAAGTGCAGTAATTGTGGAGGTAATCACACTGCTAACTACAGGGGATGTCCTGTATATTCTTTCGTTAAACAGGCTATGAGTCAAAAGCCTAAAGTAACCCCAGTGCAAGCAGGAAATACGTACTCCGCTACTCATCCCCTAATGGCCCAACCAATCACTTCACATGTATCGTATGCTGACGCTGTGAAGATCAACTCTATTCCCGTTCAAAAAGTGTCACCACCATCTAATACAACAAGTGCAAACCCAAGCTTTAATTTCAGTCGCCTTGAAGCTACTATAGACAATTTGGTGCAAACTATAAACAACTTTACGACAAATATGACTAGCATGATGCAAGAAATGCTGAGAATGCAGAACACACTGCTTCTAGCATTAGTTAATAAGCCATGAACACGTTAAAAGTATGTTTCTGGAACGCAAACGGCATTCGCCAACATAAAAATGAACTTGAGCACTTCCTCACGGAAAAAAATATTGATATAATGTTGGTATCTGAGACTCATTTGACTCCGAGAAGCTTTTTTAAAATGAGTGGCTACACGTTATATGATACAAAGGACCCGAGAGGAAGAGCATGCGGAGGATCAGCAGTTCTAATAAAGTCAAGACTCAAACACTATATTCTTGAGAACACTTGTGAAGACCATCTACAAGCAACAAATATTTGCATCGAAAATTTTTGTTCAAATCTTGTGATATCATCAGTTTACTCCCCTCCCAGATTTTCATTCACTGAGGATCAATACGAGGATTTTTACAAAACTCTTGGACCTTGTTTCGTAGCAGCTGGGGACTACAATGCAAAACACACGTTCTGGGGATCGCGTCTTATTACTCCTAGAGGTCGAGCATTGTTCAACACAATTTCAAAAATGGGTTTGGATGTCATTTCGAGCGGGGAGCCTACTTACTGGCCTACTGACATACAAAAAATTCCGGATGTTATAGATTTTGGTGTCATGAAAAATATCTCTAGGGATTTAATTCATGTTGAAGCTTCCCATGATCTCTCCTCTGATCACTCTCCCACGATCGTTACAATTTGTAGCCCACTAAGAAGTAACTTACCTCACCCATATGCGAAGATGATAAATAATGTTAATTGGCTGGGGTTCAAAAAATATCTCAGTAGTCATTGTACGGAGAACATCAACCTAAGAACTCCCGATGATATTGAACTTAACATTGCCAATCTTACCGAGAATATTAAACAGGCTGCTAAACATGCCACTACCTCCCATCCGCAGACTGGGTTTAATAGAATTTATTCTGCGGACATTGAACGTCTCGTATGTGAAAAAAGAAGAGCTAGAAGGGAATGGCAACAGCACAGATCGCCCCAACATAAAATCAGACTTAGAGAATGCACTAAACGACTCCAAGAGTTGCTTGCATCTGAAAAATCTGCTTCTCTTAGGAACTATCTGGAAGGTCTTGATGTCACAGCAGCATCTAATTACTCCTTGTGGCGCGCTGCTAAAAAACTTAAAACACCCGTTGAGTCTAAACCACCCCTGCGCACTTCTACCGGAGGTTGGGCAAGAACCAATACTGAAAAAGGTAACATATTTGCTGGTCATTTAAAAAACGTATTTACCCCAAACACATGTACTGGTGCTGTTAATTTGCCGAGTGTAGTTGCTCTACCCCCTCGACCCATAAAGTTTAAGATGCGTGATGTGCAAAAATTAATTGCTGAAACCAATCCAAAGAAGGCTCCGGGTATTGATGGAATTAGTAACAAGATGCTGATGAAGTTGCCTCGTATTGCTATTAGAATCCTGTTGTTTATTTTTAATGGCATTTTACGACTGGAGTATTATCCACACAGCTGGAAACTTGCCATGGTCAAAATGATTCCAAAGGCGGGCAAAGATCTTACCAAGGCTGAGTCATATAGGCCAATAAGTTTACTGTCAACAATTTCAAAGCTCTTCGAAAAGCTGCTCATGACAAAATTGTGCCCAATTCTAAATGATATTGGTTGCATACCGGACCATCAATTTGGTTTTAGAAGTCAGCATAGCACCATTGAACAAACTCATAGATTGGTTCATTTCATAAGAAGAACATTTGAAGAAAAAAAGTATTGTTCTTCCCTCTTTATTGATGTTTCTCAGGCATTTGATAAAGTGTGGCACGAAGGCCTTATTTTAAAATTGAAGACATATCTGCCAATAAACATAGCAAATCTTTTAGAAAGTTACATTCTTGCCCGGAAGTTCACTGTTGTGGAAGGAGACTTCATGAGTGTGGCCGAAACTATCTCATCCGGTGTGCCACAGGGGAGTATACTGGGGCCAGTTTTGTATTTGATTTATACCTGTGATATGCCTTTAAGCAGTAATATCCTAACTTCTACATTTGCCGATGATACAGCCTGCCTTAGCATGCATGAAAACCCTCACGAGGCATGCCGATATCTTCAGGAACATATTAACCTATTGGAGCTGTGGTTGAACTTATGGAGAATAAAAGTAAATGAACAAAAGTGTGTTCATGTCACATTTACTCTACGAAGAGACACTTGTTCCCCCATTCGAATCAACAATCAAGTTGTTCCTCATCATTCACAGGTGAAATACCTTGGTATATACCTTGACCGACGGCTTACATGGAAACACCACATTGACTCTAAACTGACACAAATAAAACTTAAATTAACTCAGATACATTGGCTGATTGGTAGAAATTCTACCTCCAGTCCAGATTGTAAACTTTTAATATACAAGTCGCTTTTGAAACCCATATGGTGTTACGGAATTCAGATATGGGGCACTTCTTCAGCTTCCAATGTAGAGAGAATCCAACGAATGCAAAACAAAATTTTAAGGTTAATAACATCGGCTCCATGGTACATCAAAAATTCAATTTTACATCGTGATTTAAATATGCCACTTGTGACAGCTGAAATTGCAAAATATGCAGGCAAATATTTAACAAAACTCGAGTTCCATCCTAATCCCCTTGCTCGTAATATCTTGAACTTTACTGGACACATCCGCTTAAAAAAGAGGGATACTACGGCTTTAATACGCCACACTGCAGATGAAACTTTTTGAAAATATTTTTTGTGCTTAACTCTACATTTATGTATTTTTAATTACTATCACTAAGTTTATGTCCGACACTGGTTGGGCCTAATTATTATATCTATATTTAAGATTTGAATACTTATTGTTAGTTCAGATTAATGAAGATACAATAAATAAAATTAGTGAAAAAAAAAGTAGACCAATCATCTACTCAGCTGCAACATAGATGCTTTGTGGAATTCATATGCTCCCAAAAGGAGTAAAGGTGGAAAAAAATACTCAATATTAGAATACTAAATTTAATAATCCATGAATGTAATTTTTGAATAAAATAGTTTTAAATAATTCATCGGCTTAAAGTTAATATTTCATCCAACCATTCATATCAGCCTTCAATTAAAAGACTAATGATTATGCTGCGTCCATTTAAAAATTCAGTGGGCGGATTAGACTTATTAAATAATTCAAAAAGACATGTTTTTGTTAAACAGACGAACATTATTTTTGCCGAGCTCTTGGGTCCTTTTTGCTCAGCATTCATGATGATAAATCTTATTGTTACAAGTAGAAGTTTGTGGCTTTCTGAGCAGTTAAGGGAATAGTTTCATTATTTTCTATAATTATAGGTTGATTTTGTTAACATAGGCAGTGAATAAGTCCAATGTAACCAATCTCGCAATGGAAGCAACTCGAAAAGCATTTCCATTGACAACTAGATCGCGGTTCTGATATGTAAGTCGCGAAATTTTCTGAAATAAATTTTTATTAGCAGACAGATCAAGTTACGATTATCAACTATCTATGGTCATATTATCGAAAGTACCCCCAAAAGAGAGAGAACAAAATTCAAACGAACTAATTAATAGAGAGATTTGTTTAGTTGATTGAAGAAAAATTACACTGTGTGTAATTGTTTAAGTCGTGGCAAAATTACCATATACGGACACCACTACGTGATAAAAGACTAAAAAAAAGACCCGTGTCTCCCAATTTTTCCCAAAGTCATGCACTTTTTTTATGGGCCGCCAAAGATTTGGGGCCTCGGTATCATTTTCGCAAAAAAGTGATCATTTTCTCGGGCTCATATCTTGCAAACCGTTCCGAATTTCGATTTACTCTCTGAGGCAAACTTGTAGCTCTTGTCATAAAGAACAAAAATTGCGAACAAATAAAATCAAAAAAACTTCACCTTCCAGATAAAAATCGCAAAAAACTTAAAAAAATTCGATTTTTTAACATTAGCATGTTAACAACATTTTTGACAGCTTTGTTAATGTTAACATGCTAATGTTAAAAAATCGAATTTTTTTAAGATTTTTGCGATTTTTATTTGGAAGGTGAAGTTTTTTTGATTTTATATGTTCGCAATTTTTGTTCTTTATGACAAGATCTACAAGTTTGCCTCAGAGAGTAAATCAAAATTCGGAACGGTTTGCAAGATATGAGCCCGAGAAAATGATCACTTTTTTGCGAAAATGATACCGAGGCCCCAAATCTTTGGCGGCCCATAAAAAAAAGTGCATGACTTTGGGAAAAGTTGGGAGACACGGGTCTTTTTTTTAGTCTTTTATCACGTAGTGGTGTCCGTATATGGTTATTTTTTTCGTGTTGCACTGTGTTATTTTATTTAGTACCAGTAAGGAAAGGTACCATCATTGAAACAAAAGTTCAAGGACTTTACGAAATCGATTATCGTTAAATTGTCACGGAGTTTGAAACGAGTAAAAAGAACTTTTATACTTACCAACTGAAAGACGGCAAAGGTCTGCAAATTCTTTGCGTGGATCCTGAGGAGGTTAAGTCGCGTACATTGATAAATTGCTTGTTTGAGGCAAAAACACGTTTCTAATATAAGAAATCTTGAGAATATCACAGCCACTACTGCGAGTGGAATTGGAACCGGTTGACATAAAATTAAAAAGAATGGAACCCACAAAATATATAACTTCACCGGAAAATTACCATCTAGGAACAGTGCAAACGATCGTTGCCCTTGCAATGTTTAAACCGTTAAAAATCATGGCCCCGCTGGGGCTTAGAGGAAGTTACTTCATCTTGTGTTTGGCTAAGAACAGCAGCGTACCTCCTTCTTAAAAGACTGTTATCGCTATGATTTTAAATATTATGAACTAGTAACTTTTGGGTATCAGTTCTTCAAATATGTCGCCATATCTTTTGGATACTGGTTAATTTGGCAATTTGTGTGCAATCGAGTTTTAAATATACAAAAAGTCGACTGTTATCATGCGTATTATTTTATTTTGGAGTCAATTAGTTCCATAAGACTATATTGATTCAAATATTACAGCCACTAAATCTGATCTGCATCTACATATATGAAGTATTCACGTAAGGCACCGTCTTCTTGACTATTGATTTCTTAGCAATATTTGGAATATTTTATGACTGTATGCACGTTCATCAACGTTAATTCCGGATTTTTTTCTTACCACGTTTGTAATAGAAATATATGGTCTTGTAATTATCGTGATATTTCTTAGTTTCGGGGATGCTTTCGAAAGCATGGTTATCACTCGTTGGCATGTGATCATTGTGGAATCTCGACAGCAATCAGCTGAGGGATGATAAATTTGTGAACAAATGTGTGACTATTGTAGCTTATTAGTGCTGCCGGCAAATTTTCGCCTTGTAAATATTAAGTCATCATGTTACACTTTAGCAAAAGCTTGAGAAACATCCTTTGTTCACAGGTTTTCTAACGACTTATACTAGTGGTGTATGTATTTCTTCGATTGCACTTTGATTTCTGATAAATCCAAATTGACGACCCGGAATATATCCTTTCTCACTCAGTATCGAGGCATTAATAATTTCCAGAATAGTTTTTTAGTGTTGTTATAAATCTAAATGATTCCGCTTTGGTCTGGACGTTTCTTGACTTACATATCACGATAGGAGAGGCATTCAAATGATAGAATTATACTGCTTTGATTTTGGGGTAACTTCAAAAGCGTCTTGTTAATGGCTTTAGCATCGACTTCCCGTCTTTTAAATCGCCAGTAATCTTTCAAATATCTCGAATAAGCGCCCATGCAGCTTTATCAGTGCATATGCTCGGAGTATATAAATTTTCAAGTGTTTAACAAGCATTTTGCTCTATATCGTATCGTATCTCTGGGCCAACCTCCGCTAGGATTTCACAAGGGAGTCTGAAGGTGATGAAGATTTATTTGAGGCTGTATACAATAAAATAAATTTAAATTACATAATTGCCAAGCTTTATGAATAGTTCGGGTTTTAAATCAAGCTTTTGAAAGAAAGAAATTTCGAAAAAAGAGCAGCGCTTTTAATAGATTCCGTTCTTTCGTTTCGATTTGTTACAGAGATCACATCCTTTGCAACGAAACTTGTTGTTGGTTAACCCTTCTTTCAGATCGAACGTAAATATTATACGAGTGCGCCTAAATAAGTCTGTGACTTTTTGAATATCTCACGCAAATAATAAAACCGCAAATAATTACCTGCATTCCTCACCCATTTATTACGACAATTTTTTTTTTTTTTTAATTTTCAAGAAAAACGTGTCGCCACGTGATATATGAGAATTAAAAATACAATAAATTTTTAATAAAACTTATGTCTTTCTAGTGTTCTTTGGTTTCGGAGTTATGACGTTAAAAATTTTTATTTCCAATCGGCCATAACTCTTGCAATATGTCACAGATATCAGATAAAATTTAGTGGATTTTCGAATAAAATTATGAATTTTTTGGAAATCTAATTTTTAAACTGAAATATGTATGTATGTATGTATATGTAAACAAAATGCTTGAGAAGTGGTCTATAAAAGTGTACTATACTAAAGTAATATTATATCGGTCAATTTTTAATGCCAAAAATTGGCTCGCAACGGTTCTTGATATCTATGCCGTATTACAGAATCTATAACCAATTAGAAATCGAAACTTCAAACACCTTTATATTTTTGCTCTATGAGAAATGACCTGCTACACGATGCAAATATGTGAATCATATTGCAAAATCCATAGTGTTGGTGAACGCTGAGTCCACCTTAAAAAAATAACCGTGCGTCCCCATCAACTGCAATGTGATAAATATCTATCAAATTTTGAGGAAACACCACGCACATTTGCTTTTTGTTGGGCACTTACTTTTGTAAAAAAAAATCATACTAATCAAGAAGTCATGGATTTATTAGCATTGAACAGTGGGCCAGAAAGAAACTAGTTTGAATATAAACCTGTAATTTCTCAAGGGGTAGTGGGGGATGAAGATTTTTTGAGTTTTTATTCCATACTTCCGAGGACACATTTTTTCATTGACTTTGAAAAAAATCATTTATGATTTCAGAGCTCTTACGAATTAAGATGTTCAGAAAAAATAATTACTCGTACCTTCATAATTTCCTATCTTCAACTTATTGTTTGGAGTAACAAGTTGCAATCATTTGAAACAAGTTTTTATTTTTATTTCAACCACAATTTTCAAATCATTTTCGTAATTTTATGTATAAAAATTAAATTTAAGTATACAAATAAATTCTGGCCAATATTGAATTCAGAAAAAAAAACTACCATCTTTCTTTGATTTATAAAAAGAACATTTCTTTACGAGTTTTTGTGTCTATTTTAATTTTTTAAAAGACATCAAGCGGAGGAAGGTGTCTAGAATGTATTCCGACTTCGTAATATTTTATATCAATATTATGAGCTCAATCTATGTTTTAAAATTCGGAAATTTCGAATGACAAACTGGAACCGATTTATGAAAGCCTTTTATACAAAAGGTTTTCAATATGCAAGAGAAGATTTTCCCAAATTTCTTCCACGCAATTTACAGAGAAATGATTTAAAGTCATGACTTCAAATCATCGTGTAATTTGCGTGTTCGTTTTTAAATTTGAAATCTTTTATTTTATGGATCCAATGAAGTTTGTCTCAACGTTTCTGTTTTATAAATTTTAGAATTTCGCTTAATTTTATATTAAATTGTGCAAGTGTTGAAAAAACCGAACTAAGATTTTGAAAAATTTATAGTCATATTCATGAAAACATACTTATAACAGACTAATAAACAGTTTTCAAGCAAAATTGAATTACACAATTTATAGAATTGATTAAAAAATTTAAAAAAAATATTTTTCAATTTACACTTTTTTAAACTAAAAATAAAGTGACAACTAACGGAGTGGATTATAACTAATCCATTGGGGCAAAAAGAAATTTAAGACTGATTATATAACTGACCTTCGTAGACTAGTAGGTAGTGTACTAGACTCGTAGTGCGAAGGTCCCAGGTTCGTATCCTGCCGCAGAACTCTGGCAGTTTGTGTCTGATAATTAAAAGGAGCGCACAAACAAGCCTTCACTGGCTTTTAAATGTATGTCGTATGACATGGGCTATCAGACCCCTCCAATCAACCTAACCTAACCATATAACGACAACGAGTTATTAACATTTAGCAAATTCAAGTGAAATACACATAAATGAAATCCTATATAACAAATATTTTGACATAGTAAGATCGCAATGTATCAATGCGTGTTGAATCAAACGATCATAATTTATATTTTTTTTTTTCAATTTATGCTATTTTTCCACCAAGGCGAATTCATAACAGGTGGAATTGACCGCGCAACTCAAGGCATATTTATACCAGGTAGACTCGCGCCAATTCGAAAAATGACTTGTTTGGATGTCAAAATCAATTGTGTCGTCAAATCCATGAACATGCACATTTTCACGATTGAAGAATCAATTGTGCGTGGAGAGAATAAGCTTTCAACATATGCCGATAATTGGACCGATTATATAGATTGTCATCGACAGTCCCTTACACAATTAAATGCCATATTTTTATTGATTAATGTATGCACATAATTAAATATAAAGAACTTGTAAAAATTATACAATTAAAATAAATTATAAAATGTGTTACAGAAATATAATTATAGTTTATAAACAAATTTCTAATAATAAAAATAAAATTTGAACCAAAATGTGTTGGGAGAAAGTGGTTTGAACACAGTGATGCGGGAGGAAAATTTTTTCCACAAATTTCACTCCACCTGGCTCTCTCGGCAGCAACCTTATGTATACTGTACATAGATCCCGCACCTTTCGCAAAAAAAAATTTTGCAGAGCACACGAACGTATATTGATAAATTTATTTATTTAATTGATTTTATTAATATTCATTTGTCTTGATAACACGATAACTAATTTTATATAAAGAAGAAGACTAAAACTACATGTAAACAAACTTTGACAACGAAACAAGCAAAAATGCGAGCAGCAAAAAATTGTCACCTGAGCTGTCAAGACTACCTGGTATAAATTTGCCTTGATGCAGCTGATAACTTTTTTACAATCTTTTTTTTTCATTGCTGATGGGCGGAATTTGTTATTTTTTTTAGTTATTTTCTTATTTGTTTTGATTACTCTTTCTAACATTGTGCAATGACAGTTGTACTTGTTGTACTGGAGATTCATAAGTTATGATTTAAACACATAGGCGGTCGAGTGCAGTTCCAAAGCTACACAACTACAAATATCCTTGGCCGCAATCGTCGCTGTGTAGTCAGTTATTCAATTGTAACGAAACCGACAGGGACATCATAAGTAGCAAATACTGATGTCTGATATACATATGTTAATGGTGTGTGTCACTTTCAAATATTTAATTTTTAGAAAAACAAAATTACTTATTCAAAACATACTTATGTTACGGACAATCTTCAAAACAAATCGATACATTTGTTAATGTATTTACATTATATATAATACAAATTGTATAATATTTAAATTTGGTGTTGTCCTTTTCTGTTAAAATTATACATATACATACTTTTATGATCTCATTTATGTCACATTTCTTATTATAGTAACTTACGAAAATACAAACTACGGTCATATTGTAGCCATGCAAATGTGAGGACGTCAAAATAACCGTCTTCATATAGGTTAGGTTAGGTTGATTGGAGGGGTGTGATAGTCCATGTCATACGACATACACTTAAGCCACTGAAGGCTTGTTGTGCGCTCCCTTTTAATTATCAGACACAAAATGCCAAAGTTATGCGGCAGGATTCGAACCTGGGACCTTCGCACTACGAGTCTAGTACACTACCTACTAGTCTACGAAGGTCATATAAACGTGTGTGTATTATTTTTGACAGGTTGTGGTCGGTACCCTGTTGCCGTCTATGTGTTTAAAGCATCGTTCAACATAATTTCTCCTTAAATACAGTGGCCAAATTATGTCTTCATACCGTGCAATTACTTATGATTTCTCCTATTTAATTTGATATTGAATATTTTATTGATAAAAAATATATTCATTTGAAAAAATTACTTAAATCAAATAACAAATAAAAAATTTTCGTGTTTTAAATCAAATCTGGCTGCAAAAACTATCACAAAAAATTGTACATACAGTTAAATTCAAAGTCCTGTTATGAGGCTACTGTTGGAAGAAAAGTATAAATTAATAGTTCGTCTGGTCATCTTTGGAGTCTTTTGAAGTTGGTATGTGTTTTGACATCGATGTACCACTGACATCTGCATCAATTTTATGACATTCTTCTAGCAAAACTCTTTTTATATCATTCTAAGTATTTTTTTTATTTTTGGATACGTCTGTACAAATAATCCCATAAATTTGCAATTGGATTTATGTCCGTTGATTGGGAAAAAGGAATGCTTTTGTTTGGAGGCATTATAAAGTAGTCACTTCTTTACAATGAGAGATGTGTGTTTCGGATCGTTATTCTTCTGGAAATTTCATTTGCAAGAAAGTATCATTTAATCAGATTAACTTGAAAAACATAGTGTTAATAAAGATGAGATTTCCTACTCCAACAGCTGGCATGCATCCCAAATCATGACACTAGCTAATGTGAGCTTTACAGTTGGTAACAACAAACTTTTACCTTCTTATCTATATATGATAAACTTGAATTCGTTACTAAAAGTAACATTTTTCTAAATATCTATTTCGTAACCTTTACGAAATTTCGCAAACTAGAGAGTTATTCACATTTACTTCGCTATTCATCTTTAATAGATTTTTAAAGTCGTTTATAATATCAACAGCACACGGTGATTCGACCCCAAAAAAATTTTAAATTTCGCTGATTTTTTTCATTTCTATTCTCTTGACAAATTTATTTCCTTTTTTCTGCATTTTTTTTTATATTAAGAAAATTCATTCGAAAACTTTAAACTGATTTTATGTAACTTTGCAACATTATTTGTATAATATATTGGCATAAATTCATGCTAAGAGATATGCTGACTTCCTAAATGTATGTTTACAATGCATAAATAAAGTATTAACACCGTGTTGACTTATTGCACAATCCTTTGTATACATCAGACATCAAAAATTTATTGAACGCGCAATTTGCTCATGTTTGCGTATTGATAACATGACTGATGCATTTCAGTGATGCATTTAGGAACAAGTTACAATGGATTACTAGAAAGCAACACGCGTTTACGAAACATATAATTCCACTTAACTACTGTCTTTAAGCATCATGAACAACAAACTGGCAAGTGAAAATAAAAAAAATTAATACAATGAATTGCTATAAATTTTGTTAATATGCATTTTTGAATACGATCGAGTTCGAATAGACGAACATCCTCTAAATAAATAAAAAATTGTTTTGCTTTTGATAATCTTGAAATCACTTTACTTCGCTTTAAAAAATCCGCTTAAGGCGAAACCCCGTTTAAAGGAAACACATTTTATTCGTAAAAGTGTTAGATTACATTAAGCAAACACCCCTTAAGAAGGAAAAATTACTTGTTTACCGCCGACGAAGAACAGTAAAATAAATCTGAATTCATAACCATCATACATGTGTTTTAGGGCTTATTCACAAATGCATCACCGCGCTGCATCTGATGCAGAGTACGTTTGGAAATGCAACAGCTTGCAACACTGCAAATATCATGAGTTCTAAAATGCATCATAGAAATATATGATGCACAAGAAAACATTAAAAGTGCAACACAAAAACGACTCGTAGCATTAATTTTTTAACATTATATTTCTCTTTTTTTCAATTCAAAAACATTTGCATAGTTTGATATCATTTTTGTTTTAATACGCGACAATATATAAAATATTATTAATTTATCCATTGTAAATGTTCTACTAGCGTTCGAAACTGTTTGTCAACGCATCATATTCGCATCAGTATTAGTTAATTTGCAACACTAATGCAAACTAATTACAGATGCGCATCAGATCCAGCGCCGCGATGCATTTTTAAATAAGCCGTTATTTTTAATATATATGTATGCATCACATATTCTATCTTTAGTTCAAAAAAGAACTTTTAAAATGTTGAGTTTAAAATAAAAATCATTCTTAGACGAAATTTTTCATTTTCGCTTATCCGAATTCAACTGTACAGTTTTTAAAAGCTATGGCAGTCCTTAAAACTTTAATATGACGGTCGTAAGTTTTACGTAAAACTCGGTAACTACTAAAGAAAACGTTACGCTTTAAAATCATGAATTTTCCCTAAATTCAATGATAAACAATCATGAAGTCTCACTTTATGATCTCGCTGCTGAAAAAACTGGAGTATTTACAATCAAAATACCTCAAATACCCCTCTGACAACCCCATGTGAATTCATATTTTAATCGGTCTAGCCGTTTAGAAATTTCAAAATTATTTCTAAAAATATTTTTAATGTACCGCATCATGAAATGGATATTTTGCACGCGCATCATCGATCTAAGCAACCAACCATTTGATTGATTTCTCTTTTTATCTTTTAAAACTTCATTTATACAAAATTAAGCATATTTTTATGTTTTATTTTTCTAATATCATAAATTGCTCACGATTAATAGACGCCCACAAAAATTTTAACACTCCAAAGATTGAAAATGTCCATTCCGTATTTAAGCGATTCACAGTGTAATTCTTTTGTAATTTGTTTTGACTTTAAAAACACGATGATGTTTTGGATTTTTTGTTTTTAATTTCTTTTCTTCTT
The DNA here is from genome assembly GCA_963681545.1 of Germaria angustata. Classification (NCBI taxonomy): domain Eukaryota; kingdom Metazoa; phylum Arthropoda; class Insecta; order Diptera; family Tachinidae; genus Germaria; species Germaria angustata. The sequence continues at coordinate 81,342,856 of OY812999.1, read as the reverse complement.
TCATTCATAATTTCTTTTTTATTTACGCATATTTTGATTGTTTTAGTATGAATTTTTATAGTCTTAAACAACACGGAGATATAAAAAAAGCCCACAAAACACTACTAATGTTCGTGGTTCAAAAATGCCGCTAAAAACGCCACAGATTGTCGAATTAAATTATTAAAAGAAATAGCAGATTATTAAAATTTTTAGCAATATTTTTTAATGCTAAGACAATTACAAAATAAAAAAATTATATGTAGTCATGTATTTCGCATCTTATCCGGCATCTCTTAACAAACTGCAAAGTTTATGTCATATGATCATTTTAAAATTCAATGAACAAATATATATAAATTTAAAATATTTACAAAAATTCAATAAAAATTCCTGGGAATGCTGGATGGGCATGAGACAAATGCTGCATAAAAATTAGCTTAACCCATTAAGCCCTAAAACATTACATAAGTAGCATATCGCTTAGTTGCCTCAAAAACGTCGTCACTAACTGGCAAACAACTTAATATTGAAATTTATTATTCAGAATAATCTCCCCAACTAATTGTTGAAACGAGAATTTTTGCAAAATGCATTGTTTGTTGTGGCTTTAGCTCTTTAAATAAAGTAGACTCACGTTGATTATAATTGTTTGTTGTGTTGTTTGTATAAAAGCATTCTAAGCCTACTATGTATTTTGTTATGATTCATATACAATTTTAATATTCTATTGTTTGTTGTTGGCTTAGCTAGGTATATGCCTGCATTTCATTGGCGCTAACCAAATCATCAGTACCCTTTTAGCCAAATCATGATTGAAAGCATTCAAAGCCTGTATACTTATGCCACAGACTACAAACAATATATGAGAATTCAAACAGAACTCAATCATATTTTTCTATTTGTAATCAACAAAAACACAAAAGTATAAATAGCTTTAGAAATCTTTTGTACAATCACAACACAACAAACAATTATAATTGACTAGCGTCTTTTTGTTTTTTCTTTGAATGCTTTGAATGCTTTCAATCATGATTTGGCTAAAAGGCTACTGATGATTTGTTAGCGCCAATGAAATGCAGGCATATACCTAGCTAATCCAACAACAAGCAATAGAATATTAAAATGGTTATTTTGGAGAATATCTCGAATAACGAATTTGATAAATATTCATATACAATATTGAATTCTTATATTGTATTTGATTTGTATGGTATAAACATCCGAGGTTGAATATTTTCAAACTGCTTAAACTTAACTGACGATTTGGTTTAGCGATTAATAAAATATCGGCATATAAAGAGCTAAAGCCACAACAAAGAATGCGTTTTGCAAAAACTCTAATTGTAAAAGGTTTATTTGAAAGTTTAAAATTAACGTCATTAATTGGAAAAAATTATATCGCTCAAATGGCCACCTGCTGAGTTGATGCATAATTGAGCTCGTGTTGCGGTATTTTGAATTGTTGCTCGCGAAACATCTGTTTTAAAATTAGCGATATTTGCTATCTTCTTTAATGTTGTTTTTCAAGACTTGCAATGTTCGGAAAGGAAAACGTCAGGTAGTGTTAGATCGGGGGATCTGAACAAATTCAAATATCCAAAACGGGAGATCACTCAACCTGGAAACTGGTGTATCTGTCTCCACCGTTGCTTGAGCTATGGGAGCGGTTGCTCCATCATCTTGAAACCAACAATTATCGAGACCGAATGCAGCAAATTGCGGCAAAAACCTGCCAACCTCGCCCTTTACGGGTTCATCGGCGTCTTCAAAAAAATAATGCCCAACCACTTGTTCGCTGCGAATCCCGCACCAAACAGTAACTTTAAGGGTATGCAATGGCTGTTCATGCATTTCATGTGGATTCTCTGTGCGCCAGAAAAGCAAAATTTTGTTTGTTAACATGGCCACAAGTGGAAATGGGCTTCGTAGTTTATTATGATTTTTGAAGCGAAATCATTCTCTTCTTACACCAAGTTTAACAGAGTATGGCAGTAAGTTGACCTTGTCTGACAGTCAGCAGGCAGCAATTCGTGAACGGTCTACAATCTGTAGGGGACCATGTTCTCGGTCCATGGAACAAGACAAAGCACGGCACTTCTTGTGACATCTGTAGTAGAACCAATCTCCACGATGCGCTCAGCCAAACGCACACGGAACACGACGACGGCAGTAATAATAGTTCCACGTTCTTGAGATGTGTATTGTGCCATGACTTGTTGGCAACTAATCTATATATATAAAATTGGATGTGTGTATGTATGTATGTATGTATGTATGTATGTATGTATGTATGTAACGTAATGGCTCCAAAACGGTTGGGCCGATTTTGACGAAATTTTCAGGGAACCTTCAGAATACTCGGGCGGGTGACACTGTGAAGTCCGATTTTTTATTTTCGGTCTGTGGGCGGAGGGGCGTGGCAAAATCCAATTTTCATATTGCACCACCAATGACATATACATATATTTATTTTTTGTGCTTTTTTTATTTTATTTCACTTTTTTTTGGAAAGCCGTTTTCGTTCTTCTAAACGAGATATCAAACTCTTAAATCGGGTATGTAGTTCCGAAGATATGTTGAGCTGACGGTGTCAGCTATATATGTACATAAAAATTATGTGTATGTTCGTGATCGCTAAACTCAAAAACTACTGGACCGATGTCGACCAAATTTTATATGCATGCTCTATGGGCCGTGAGGAGTGTTTCTGTGTAGTTTGAAGTTCGTCCAACAGATGGCGCAATACTTAGTTTTGTGTGTGTGTTTTTGCACCGTAACTCAAGAACTACTGCACCGATTTTGACCAAACTTTATATACATGTTCTATGGGACGTGAGGAGTGTTTCTGTGTAGTTTGAAGTTCGTCCGACAGATGGCGCAATACTTAATTTTGTGTGTATGTTTTTGCACCGTAACTCAAGAACTACTGCACCGATCTTGACCAAACTTTATATACATGTTCTATGGGACGTGAGGAGTGTTTCTGTGTAGTTTGAAGTTCGTCCAACAGATGGCGCAATACTTAGTTTTGTGTGTGTGTTTTTGCACCGTAACTTAAGAACTACTGCACCGATTTTGACCAAACTTTATATACATGTCCTATGGGACGTGAGGAGTGTTTCTGTGTAGTTTGAAGTTCGTCCGACAGATGGCCCAATATTTTGTTTTTTGTGTTTTGCCCAATAGAGATTAGCGCGATAAGCCTATGCTGCGTTTTGCATACCTTTATTTGAACAATAATTGCTATGTCGATTTAGTGCAAATTTGAAGGCAAAACAAGGTTTGCCCGGGTCAGCTAGTTCTCTATATATCTACATCATGTCATAGCACAGTGACATTTAGCGTCATATGCAAAAATGACAGCAAATTAAAATTATGGCATTAGTTTTACGCCACCTTGCATAAAGTGCCTATAACTCATTCCCCCTGAAGAATTTATTTTTGATATATAAAAGTACACTCTCTTAGTTGTCTGTTCAGCTGCCTGATTATGAAAAAAGCAAGTCTGAGTTGTTTATTGTTGTTTGCAATATAAATTGTCGAAACGAGTTTTCCTTCAAGTTTACAACGGACTGGTTGTAGAAAATATTTTAACAAGTAGAAATGTGTCTTCTGTTAAAGGGGGGTTTAACGATCTATGGGAAGTATTACTTATTACTACTTCACTGTTTACATGTGTACATATGTCAATTTTATAATATTTCTGCATTTTTCAATAACTCGGCCCCTTCATATGGCAATTTGTAGTGCTCGTTTGCGAAAACACGCAAAGAAACGTATCCAAACTCTTTGAGATCTTTAGGGGCACAAATACCAGACTCGGAATCTTTGTGATGATTCAAATTAGATTGCAAGTTTTTTTAATGATTTTTAAATTATATAAAATAACAGAAATTTATGAAATTTTTCTATGGACGAATGACAGAACAAAATGTAACGACAATACATACATACATATATATTTGTACTAGTTTCTCTTCGTCTTGAAGTTCTTACCGACAACCTAAGAATAGATTCAACAAAAACTGACAAGTGTTAATATACATATAGTAAACAACTTTTGACAACCTCACAAAAGAATCACCAAGAGAATTGCATAGACCTAAATAATGGACTTTGAGCATTATATTGATACGAAAATCAAGAGCTTTGTCTTTGTTTTAAGCCAAAACTAGTATGTTGATTGCATTTAAAAACATACTATTTCAAACGCTTCTATTTACGAATTAGAAATTATTACTAAAACTTGGTAGTTGTGTGCGTCTAAATTTGTTACTAACGTAAAAAAAAACACGGAAACAACGTGCCTTGGAAAAACTTATACGGACACGAAAATATTATACTATAGAAATAAAAATAAAACAACAAGCATTAACTTAACAATATTCAAATCATCTACGTAGAAAAATTAAAACAGAATTACAAAAATGGATGAAGGTAAATATGTCAAGTTAAATATAAAACAAACAATTCGCGAAAACATCAGAAGAATTAAATTAAAAATTTTTTAAAATATAAAAATGGCGGAGTTGTGTTGTAATTATTATTTTGGGCGACCACTTTTGTCCATCCGATTTACACTTTAATTTCTGTGAAACCAAACTGCAACCTACACTTTCAAATAAAAAATAAAAACAAAAGTTTTTCCAAAATCATTAAATAAATGGGGAGAGTTATGTGATAAAGAATTTTTCGAGGTAGCGAATTGCCGGACCGATTTTCGAAAAAGAAATCACAGACGAAATTAGAAGAACATCACTTCAAACAAAAAAATTGCTTTGGAGATCGGTTTACAAATAATAAAGTTGTGCGTGTACAATAATTTCAAAAAAAAATTAAAATTAATTACACACAAATTGATAACCTCCCTTTTTTGAAGTCGGTTAACTTTTGTCCCAAAAATTATATTTTATTCTAAATATACAAACATGACGAGTTAAATATGTTGCGACGTAACGCTTTACGTTATTAAATATTTATAAATATCTTTTTAGTATTTGTGACATATTTGCCAAATACATTTTCTTGTTTGGGACATATTTATTATAAATGTGTCTTCCTACTTAGAGAATATAAATATGTTTTCATTTTAAACTATATGGGAGAACATTTGCAGCTACTGCCGAGTATTTAATTATGGTCTTCAGGCTCTTTTGCCTAACATTGAAAAATTGTTCTGTTTCTGTTTGAGCGTTTAAAAAACATTTCAAAACAATGGAATCATAAACGAAACAATTTATAAGTAGATTGCGCCGCCACAAATAATAGTGTTTTTGTATTTTTAGCTAAACTTTTATGGATACAGTGTGACATATCTTTTGTATTTCATACTGTCAAATTAAGCGTCTGTTAGTCCCCTTTCACACACATCAGGTTTTCTTGATCAAGTTTTTATTCAGCTGTAAGAATGATAGAGAACTTATGTACTACTATACTATAAGATTTACCTACGTAATGTTAAACGAAACTTTGTTCAAGATCCGAAATCATTCTTTAACTTTGTCAACATGAAAAGGAAATCCACAGGTTTTCCCAAAGTCATGAAATTTTTATGTACAGAGTCTAGTGATGAAATGGTAATTAGTAATATGTTTGCTGACTTCTTTGCGTCCACATATTCTGATGCTCTGTATGATGCTAGATATGCCTATCCTTACAACATAACGTGTATTCAAAACATCTCCGCCTTCACTATTACCACCTCCAATATTTTAAACTGCTTAAAAAACACTAAGTCATCGCATTTTAGTGGCCCTGATGGTATACCGAGCTGTGTTTTAATAAACTGCGCAACGGCTTTAGCGACTCCTTTATCTATCATCTTTAATGCTTCTCTAAAATTTGGTTACTTCCCGAAGGTTTGGAGAGACTCATATATTATCCCGCTCTATAAATCCGGAAATAAATCAGATGTATGTAATTACAGAGGTATAGCCAAATTAAGTGACATTCCAAAACTCTTTGAAAAATGTTTAGTGGATTGTCTTACTCATCAAGTATCTACCTTATTGTCACCACTTCAACACGGCTTTCGAAAAGGATTTTCAACTATGACAAATATTATCCACTTAACAACATTAGTGAATAGAGCTTTTGCCAATGGTCAGCACACTGATGTTATTTACACTGATTTTAGCAAGGCGTTTGACAAAGTTAACCATGAGTTATTATTAAAAAAATTAGACTTAATGGGTTTCAGCAGCAACTTCCTGAACTGGATTAAGTCATATCTGCTCTGTAGAACTCAATCCGTAAAATTCAATGCTGCAGTTTCTAAGAAAATTAATGTTACATCTGGAGTCCCTCAGGGTAGTCACATAGGCCCAATTCTGTTCCTTCTTTTTATTAATGATTTGCCTGAAGCAATTAAACATTGTAATGTACTGATGTATGCAGACGATGTAAAATTATTTTTGAATGTTAAAAACTCTATTGATCAGAAACTTTTACAAAATGATCTTGATAATTTTTACAAATGGTGCCATTTTAATTTGATGCAATTGAATTTAAACAAATGCAAACATATGCAATTTTCAAGAATTAATCATAGTACCTACTCTTACGTTCTTGATGGCTGTAATTTACAATCTGTTGACTCAATAATGGACTTAGGACTGTTGCTAGACGCGAAACTCAACTTTGTTCAACATATTACGATGGCTGTTAATAAATCTCGCAGCGTACTGGCATTTATTAAAAGATGGGCAAAGGAATTTAATGATCCATTTGTCACAAAAAGTCTTTTCACTTCGCTCGTTAGACCAATTTTGGAATATGGCAGCATTGTTTGGGATCCTATTTACAACACCCATAATGATCGAATCGAATCTGTCCAGAAACAATTTCTTATTTTCTGCCTTAGGAATGTTTATAGAGATTATCTGTCACTACCAGCATATACCGCAAGACTAGCGGAAATTAATTTACCAACTTTAAAAAGCCGAAGAATTATGCTAAACATATCTTTTATGGTCAACCTTATTAATGGTAACATCAATTCTGAGTTTTTGTTAAGTAACGTAGCATTTAATATTCCTCAGCGCTCGTTACGAAATTATAACCCACTATACTATCTTAGCACTTGTCGCACTAACTATGAGATGTCGGATCCACTAAGGAAATTATGTAGCTGTTTCAACGAAATGTATTACCTAGTTGACTTTTCATTAAATACGAATATCATTAAATGTAATGTTATTTCATCTTTAAATCCGTAATATATATATTTTATAAAATATCTGTTTTTTCCATCTAATGTTAAAGTAGTCTGTAAGGAATTTTTCTATAGACTAAACATTTTTAAATAAAAAAAAAAAAAAAAAATACCTTCTCTATCTTTCTCACAGCTGAATTGAAACTTGATCAAGAAAACCTGATGTGTGTGAAAGGGGACTAACAGACGCTTAATTTTTTTTTCTTCTAGCGGAATTCGTAATTGGAAGAATGTTTTCTCAAGAGCTTTTTTATTGGGAAATTGATTCCTTAAGGTTTAATCAGACGTGCCATAACATAATGTCATAGGCATAACCACAAATGGGACTATAACTCTCTTTCAGAGAGTCTCCCGGGTTATGACCCAGATATTAATCGACGCGTATTAGCTTTTAATTGCAAGTAATGTTATATGTGGTCACCGAACCGTTTGCGGCAACATATGCTGATAAACCACCGGATTTATCTAGTATACTGCCTAGATAGCAGAAGGACTCCACATCTCCAATTTCCTTGCCGTCTATCAGAAATTTTCGCTACGATAACATTTAACCTTAGTGTTTTAGTTTTGGGGATGTTTATCTTCAATCCAGCTAAATTTGCGGTTTTGCTAACTGGATTTAGCTTTGACTGCATGTCGAAGAAAGAATGATTTAGTGAGCATATATTATTCGCATAGTCCAAGTCTTCTAATCTGTCTTGCAAACCGCATGTGATCCCTCTCCTGACTTGTTGACTTTTGCATCACTACATCGGGGACACAGTTAAAGAGGAGTGGTAATAACACACAGCCTTAGCGAACTCCGGTTTTTATTTTGATATTTTTGCTTAATTCTTTTTCATATAATACGCGGCATGTTGCATTGATAATATGTACTATGTACATACAGTACATCAAACCGAAAGTCGTACACTTAAAGACAATGTTATAAACCTTTTAATAAATCAAATAAAATACAGTTAAAAAAAATAAAAATTATAATTTTTATTAGTTCATTTCAGGAGTTATTTAATATAAATGTAAAACTTAAATATTTAAATCAACTAAGTTTTTTCCAACAAACTTTAACATAAAATAAACACATTTCGACGCCAAAGCTAAAATCGTACACTACATTTAATATTACAGTTTATTATTTATCACAAAACAATTCATATTTTGTATGCATGCGTCTGTTTTTTATTACCATTTTTAATCTGTTAGGTATACTTTGAACAAGTTTTTCCCAAAAACTTGGCTCAATTTTGCCCCATTCTTCCTGAAGAGCTCTTTTCAAGTCGTTCCTGGAACTGATGTGGTGCTGGCGGATTTTTGCGTCGAGATAGATCCACAAATTCTCAATCGGGTTAATTTCCGGACTCTGCGGCGGTGTTTCCATTACATGGGAGCAGTTGTATAACAACCAAGAGCGTACATTGTAGGCCTTATGTTTGGGATCGTTGTCCTGGTAAAAATGAAAATTATCACCAAGACAAAGTTTTTCCTTACAAACAGGCAAGCTCTCTTTCAAAATGTTGAGGTACATGTGCTGATCCATAATACTCTCAATAAAATGCAAAATACCTAGACCAGATGCAGAAAATTATCCCCACACCAATACTGAACCTCCGCCATATTTTACAGTTGGTTTCATATGCTTAAAAAGAAGCGCTTCATTAGGCTTTTTTTCACATGTAAGGTTTGCGTCCTGCTGAATAGGTTGAATTTGCTTTCATTCGTAAAAAGTACGCTTTTCCAAAATGAAAATTATTTTTCCTGGTGTTTCTCTGCAAATGGCAGCCTTTTCTTTTGGTTATCTTTGTTAATGAGGGGCTTAACTCTTGCTCTCCTACATTGAAGTCAGCCTTGTGTAGTATGTTTCTTGTGGTTTGTGGACAATATTTTTCCCCAGTTTTTTCACAAATTTCTACTAGTTTTGGTGCACTTAAAAGTGGATCCTTCTTGACCAACCGTTGAATATATTGTTCTTCACGCACCGAATAATTTTTGTTATTTGCTACCTTCGGCTTATTTTCAATTCCATTGCTACTTTTATATCTTTGAATTATATACTGAAACGTTGATCGACTTCGATCGACTCTTTGCGATATTTCTCCAAGGGATTTTTGAATTTCGCAATGTTTTATTACTAATTTTCGCACTTCAACACTAGTCTGCTTGTTTCGACTTGACATTATGAATATTATTTACACTTTTTCAACAAAATTCATAATTGAACAGAAATCGCAACGACCTACTTAAATTAATTACGTTTTCTAACGGGTTTTACAAAAATATCATGAAGTTATCGTCATTTGAAAAGAATGTTACCTAATGAATATGAGCTGTACGATTTTTGCTTTTGCGTTGGATGTAGCCACTTTTTATGAAAATTATCTTTATCCTGCTAAATAGTGACATATCTCAAAGTTTACTTTTGTCGTTTCATATAGTGGCTAATGTTGTATAAAAATTAGTTAAAGATAATTTCGTAATACATTTCGATATAAATATATCCTATGAACCACGTTGTTTTTGCTTAGTGTACGACTTTCGGTTTGATGTACTGTACATACATAAGAATGTACATAACTATGTTTCTATCACATTGAGATGTCTTTATTCGTTCAGGGGATATCGAATTATTTCTGCTGCACTAGCAGAGTGTCTATTTTAACAATAAATACATATTTCGAGCTTTAATTAATATGTATGTATATTCTAAATGAAAAAACCAAATAGCAGGAGGTTCATTTAATGTCACGAAACTTTTGTGAAAAATTGCTGAATCAAATCATTTCAAAACTAAATGGTCGTATGTACTTACATACATATGTACATATATGTATACATACTTACATATATCAGTATAACAAAAATATGTACGTACTTACATACATACATACATACTTATGTAGGTTCAATGGCTTTGTATAACACAAATGCATATGTATGTACATATGTATGTATGTACATATAGTATAAGTATGTACAGTCACACAGATAATAGTACGTACCCCCTCAAAATTCTTTAATTTTCCAAAAACTTTTGATATATAAAAAAAATAAATAAACCAAAAAATTTTAAATGAAAACAAACATTTATTTCACTATTTAAATTTAAAATTAAAAACTTTAATTTCATAAAAAAACATAAAAGCTTTTTTCGTAGCACAGATAATTATACGTACTCTGAAAAAAAGATAAATGTACAAAAACAATTTTAGGTTTATATTATTTTATTAGTATTTTATTGGACCACCTTTTGCCTCAATTACTGCCCTCAATCGATTACTCATTGAAAATAGCATTTTTTTTTGTTGCCTCAGACGTTATTTGAGTCCACTCATACTCCATGCCATTTTTAAGTTCTTGTTTGTTTCTGTAAGTTTTTTTTCGAATGCGACGTTCCGATTAATCCTAAAAATGCTCTATAGGGTTCAGATCTGGTGATTGGGTTGGCGAATGAAGTTGTTTCAGGACGTTATAAGAGCTGCCATTCGTTGACACCATGCAAGGTGTGCTTTGGGTCGTTGTCCTGCAGGAAATACCAGGCGCCACTAAGACCCGAAACACTTGCGGAACCTTCCAAAATGCTTTTCAAAATGTCTAAATTAAGAAGTCTGTAAATATATGTTTCCACAAATCGCAGTTTATTAACTTTATTCGCCGAAATGCAGCCACAAACCATGACCGTACCACTAACATGCTTAACTGTCTTAATGAGGTTCTTCGGTTGCAGCTCTTCATTAGATTTGCGAAAAATCTTTTGGTTCCCATCACAACCGAATAAATTGGACTTACTTTCATCACTATAAACCACATTCGCCCAGAAATCTGTTTATTTGTCCGCATACTTAAGTGCGAAGTCGAGTCGCTTTTTTCTGTTTATTTCGGTTATCAACGTTTTTTTCTTGGTACGCGGCTTCGGAAACCGCTTTTTCACAAAACATTTCGCGCTGTTTCTGAATGAACATTAATATTGTGATCATTTTCCAAAGTGTTTTGAATTTCCACGGCTTTTGTTTTAGGATTTTTACTAACAACACTTTTAATAAATCGCTCAACTCGGTGGGAAATTTTGAATGGACGTCGAGTTTTTGGCTTGCACGCTAGGGATTGAGACTAAGAAATTTTTTTTATTACAGTCTGCACTGTGGAGTTGGCACGTCGAACAATTTTAGCAATTCAAATCAAGGAATTTCCATCTTTCCTCAATTTTAAATCTCTTCACGCATTTCGATACAAATGTCCTTTGTTATCTTACCCATTTTAACAAAGAAGTAAAATATTTTCTTAAAATTAATGCAGTCTTTAAGAATATGTTTACAAATTAAGCTTTTTACACTTTCCGCGCATTAGTTTTTCTTTAAATCTAGTTAATTTTAAAAGGTACCGTTTTCTATTTGGCATCGTACGTATAATTATCTGTGCTCTCAGATTAAATTTTAAGTGTAAAAGTACAATAAGCGGAATGTTAATCGAACTTTTTGTAGTTTGTTTTTGACAATGTGTCGATGCCTTGCAAATGCAAGTAAAAATATGGAACATAAATTCAGGGTTATTCTTAAACTGCAATTTTAGAGGGGGTACGTACTATTATCTGTGTGACTGTATGTATTTAAGAAACAGTACCACAGTATCAACAGTTTTGCTGGGATTTTATAGCGCATGTGTTATACGAGTAAAGCGGTGCGTATTTATTTACAATGAAAAGTTTTCGTGCCTCTAGTACCCAATATTTAATGTAGGGTATACTATGTAAATAAAAACAAACTGGAGTGCACGTATACATATACTTATATACATACATACATACTTATGTATGTACATGCGTACAATGAATGTCAAATATACACTAGTCATAAAAAGTTTGCATCCAATAAAAACGGCAACAAAAATTAAAATCACAATACATATGTACATACACAGTCGTACATACATACAATATACATATGTATGTATATTTTTTTTTTGCATTTTACTTAAAGCTTCGCGATACTATATTTTATTGTGCGACATACATACATACATACATACCTACATTTCAAAAGACTTGAGAGTTAATTCAAAACTATAACAGGAAATGATTATGAATTAATAGAGGAATATTGGAAGTCATCAAAAACGATCGATGAGCTAAAAGTCGCAAATGAGAGAAAACGATCATCAAAACGACGGCGAACAGAAAATTTCATGTCACCTTATCTCCACATATCTTGAAAACCGAACACATATAATGTATTGTCTAAACCGTTGAAGCTTAAAGTTCGTGTACCACAAGGATCTATTCTTGGACCACTTTTATTTTCATTATATGCCAATGACCTTCCGGCACAACTTTCATATTGTAAGATCCATATGTATGCAGACGATGTACAGCTATACCTTGGTTGTCCGGAACAATCTATCGATGAGAGTGTTTATAAAATCAATTATGACTTGAGCAAAATACATCGATGGGCGTTTGCAAACGCCCTCTGCTTGAATCCTCAAAAGTCTAAGTGCATGGTGATTCATAAAGGAGCAAATAGTCCAGTTATCCACCATAATATTCTCATTGACAACCAGATAATTCCAATCGTATCATCGGCCAAAATTCTGGGAATAACTTTCAACAGCAACCTAACATGGACAGATCATGTTAAGACTATTGTCGCCCAGACGTATGTCAAGCTTCGCTCGCTGTGGTCTACTCAGTCATTTACACCACTGAGGATAAGATTGCTATTATATAAGTATATAGGCTAAGACCTATATATTTCCGGCTATGCTTTATGGTTGTGAACTATTTGCTAAATGTGACGCGGATACCACACGCCGGCTTAATGTTGCATTCCACAACACAATAGGATATGTTTATGGTCTTGGGAGATTAAGCCATGTATCTAATTTCTCAAGAAATATTTTTGGTGTTACCCTCGAAAATTACATACATATATGAAAATAAGAACCCTGGCACTTCTTCATAAAATAATTTACTCTGGTAGACCTGGTTATCTATTTAATAAAATTCAGTTTGGTAGACCTGGAAGATCAAGGAGATTAATAACTCCGATGCATCGTCTCATCGCCTCAGAGAATCATTTTTTTATCAACGCGATTCGTCTCTGGAACCAATTACCACATACCCTACAAACAACCAGAAAAGCAACAGAATTAAAAAAAATCATTGTATTTGCTATTTAATTAACTAATTCTTAATATTAGTTAACTAATTCTTAATTTCAATTTGTTATATTAACTTTAATAATTTATTCAATTGTAAACCTTTGTTTTTGATATTAGTGCCTGTACCGTAAATTATAAGATTCAATCTTGTTGTGCAGGTTACACATAAATAAATACATAAATAAAATACATATGTATGTATGGTCAGCACCTGAAAGACCAATCACTCCGAATAGATGAATTGACGAAGTAGTAAGAGCAAAATGCGGCTAACACGTGCTTATTTTGCTACACGTACTCGTCTTAGGCAATGATTGATGCAAGTCAAAACATTTTGATTTCTTCATTTGATGAGTGATTATTTTATCGTCTCCAATTATGATTTACAACAACAATGCTAAGTGTACGGATGAAAATAAATATTTTACGGCTCATTGAATATTACCTTTGCTTACCATCTTTATGGAAGGTAAAGCTGGTAACATACACTAATCGCGAAGAGAAAAGGAAGCAGCATGAAAGATTTTTAGAAATGTATAAAGAACAGTATGAAGTATCTTCTCGCATCAGTGGATGATGCGAAAAGAAAAATTCATCATCCGATGATGACATGGTTATAAACAAACGCTGCGAAGTACAACTGTCGCATATATACAATATTGTATGTGTTTATTTGAACTTCTTCAGGCCTCATAAGGTAACTTTTTGACTGATAGGCCTTCCCATATAGAAGATGCTTAAGCAAACAGGTTCCACATCGAACAGACCCTGTATGATCATATAAGGAGATAAAACTTGTACAGCTCATGATCGTTTTTCGCAGCCTTCTCGTATCAGCCAGGATGGCTTATAGGCGCCACAATTTTGTTCAGTTTGAGAAGTCACAATCCGGTTAAAAAACGTCGTAACGACATTGAAGTAAACGGGCTTGATTTGCCTCCCAATTAAGTAGAGAGACACTTATGCATCTAAGTATGAAGTTTTGGTATTTAAATAGAGAATGGCTTAAATTGAAACTGCTACAGTTGTTAATATTTTCTTTTTCCTTGCAAAAAGCAAATATTATGTAAAGATTTAACTAAAATTTTGTATTTTATATTTAAACCAAGATTATGATACGCTGAAAGCGCTAACAAATAACATTTAGTTAGTTAGTTTTTATTAAGAACAACAACAACAGCATTACAATGTCAAAATAAAACTGAGTCAAACTGCAAATACATAGTCTGCAATGTATTCTTTACAATATTAAGAAAGACTCACGAATAAGTGCTCGAAAATTGGCCAATCCAGACACAATCAGAAATACTAAACAAAGGCATAATTTTCACGGTCGAGTATCTTGTCGTAATGATGAGTCCAAGGCCTTAACCTCAATACCAGACCTACTGCGAAACATGAGGATAGTTTAGTAATAATGGTTTGGGGCTGCATGTCGGACGCTGGGCCAGGAAAGTTGTGCATTATAGAAATATGGAACAGACGATGTATTTGAATATTCTTATAAATAGTTGAAAGCAATCTGCTAAAAAAAACCGGTTGTTGATGGAAGCTTTCAGTATTATCAAGATAACAATCCAAAGCCTAAAGCTTTTAATGTGCGGATGAGACTTCTGCATAACTGCAAAATTTCTCACTTCCATTTTGACAAATTTCTTGCTTTTTTGTTTTTTACTTCACTTTTACAATGAACTTGATAATTTTTGCTTGTGTTTAAAAATTGCTACTTACATATGTATATAATTGTTACAACTGTGTTGCATAATTTGCCAAATGCACATACATACTTATGTATGTACATAAGTATATGAAAACTACTTGATCTTTCGTACAACCGAGATACAACTTCATAGTTACAACCTTTAGGGTGGTTGTATGCAGTATCGAGTACAACCTCCTTAAATTATACCAACGGTCGCAATGTCTGTGGATTGCATAATAATTATCATTTAACATTTTATATTAATGTCCAGCAACAAAAATATACATACATATTTTAAATGGGTTTGATTTGTACGCAAACTTATATGAACTAGTGTACCACCGTGTATACAAGACATAACACATACATAAGTACGTGTATCTTCATAAGTATGTACATCTCAGAGTATGTATAAAAAACGAGACAAAAATTTTGCACGTTGTTTGAAGTTTCATTGGGATTCGTGTGTGAAAATACTTGTTTTCTTTATTTTTTATATATTTTTTTATTTTATATTTTGTGCTTTTGCATTTGTATTTGCTTTTTACATTTAATTCTTTTCTTCTTTTTTTCATTCAAATAACGTGGATGACATCACATTTTTATTTTAAATGGCCAAAATAAAGCAAATCGAGGAGATGTGCACATATGTACATGTACATACACTTTACGTACATGCATAAGTATGTATCTATGTATGTACTTACATATACAAATTCTCAGCGCAATAAACATAAAGGGTGATTTTTAAGAGCTTTTGGAGTTGATTAATAAACACATAAAATTTAGCGAAATGTATGAAATCTTTATTTGAGTCGATAGAACGATGTAAGTATGTACATACATATGTATATAATTCAGTGTTTAGTGATGATTTCATATAAATGTCAACCACGGCTACGCCTCAAATAGTTCATATGCTGGGTCCAATTTTGGTATACTCTCTCCAACATATCGACCGTTATCTCACGAATAAATTCTTCAATGTTGGCTTCCAGTTGCGGGCTTGTCCCTATAAACGTGAGGTTTAATATAGCCCGACAAAAAATAGTATAAAGGCACTATCTACACACTATCTAGGCAGTCAATTAATTGAACGACCCTAAAAGTGAAATAAACTGTTCACCGAACTCGCCTCTAATTGGTTGTTTGTTCCGCGTGCTACATGGCACCGTCTTGTTGAAATCACATGTTAGCGAAGTGCAGTTATTCTATTTAGTGCAAAAAAAAATTAGACATCGGACGGTAGCGCTCGCCATTCACAGTAACGTTCCCGCCTTCGTCG
This sequence comes from Germaria angustata, assembly GCA_963681545.1. Lineage (NCBI taxonomy): Eukaryota > Metazoa > Arthropoda > Insecta > Diptera > Tachinidae > Germaria > Germaria angustata. The sequence goes on along the minus strand of OY812999.1, from coordinate 81,326,524 downwards.
TCTTTAAAAAAGTACGGTCCAATGATGCCACATGCTCATAATGCACAGCAAACAGTGCATTTTGTGCTCTTCACACCAAATACGGTAATTTTGCTTGTTCATGTTATGCCGGAATTTACTGAAACGCAATGGTATATTACAATAAATCACACTTCTTTATGTAGTAATCCAGTTCGTACAATGTGCTTTTTTCTGTTCTTTTAAAATAGAGGTTAAGTTCCAATTTCCCCGAGTTGCCAGCTTATTGAAGAGTTGACAGTGATGTCAACTTCCCCAACCCGACAGCTCTTCCCCCCACCATACCAAATATTACAATACTTCATGATTAATTGTCAATTATAATAAAAAGTGTACATGTACAATCTTTTTGCGACTAAAATATTAATGCAACCTCATAATTTTTATTAATTACCTTCAACCTCGTAGTCTTCCAAATGCTTGGGTCTTCGTTTATTTCTAATAGGTCGTGAAGGGTTATGAGTTATTATTCTGTCCTGCTCTGAGATGCCCGTATCTTCATGTGTTGGCGATGGCGAAGTTAATGATGGCAAATTGAGATCTTCATTTTCTGTGTGAATAGCAGGTGGTATTTCAATTTCTTGGGCCTCCGGTTCTCTTGGCTCCGAGTTCACTTTATCTTCAATAATATTTTGGTTTTCATTTTCCAAATCACTCCCAATTTTCCTTATTTGGTCTACGTGTCTCTGCCACAATCTTCCGTCATCGATTAATATTTCGTAATTTAAACTTCCAATTCTTTTTTTAATTTTTCCAAAACGCCATTTGCTACTTGAGGTATAATCACGTACCGCGACTTTCTCTTCCACCTCGAAAACCTTTGCAATTTTGTTTTCATCATACCTTGTAGTATTTTGAGGTAACAATAAATCCAACCGATTTTGTATTTGCCTGCCCAACATAAGCTGTGCTGGTGAACTTCCCGTTTGATCATGTAAGGCCCGGCGGTAAGCTAATAAAATTTTTGATACCCCCTCTTTTAGAGTTTGTGGTGTGCACTTTATAGCTTTTAGCTCATTTTTGATTGTTTGCACAAATCTCTCGGCCAATCCGTTAGTTGCTGGGTGAAACGGCGCTCCCTGTTTATGTTTTATGCCGTTTGCCTTTAAAAAATCTTGAAATTTTTCTGAATGGAACTGTATTCCATGATCACTTACTAAAACGTTCGGGATACCCATTCTAGAAAATATATCTCGACACACTTCAATGGTAGTTTCCGCAGTAATGTTGGATATAACGTACACTTCAGGCCAACGTGTAAAAGCATCTAGTACGAATAGGTATTTTTACTAAAATTGGCCCAGCAAAGTCGACATGTACACGCTCAAATGGTTTACTAGTTGGGTTCCAGCTATGTATCGGCTTTTGCTTTGAAGATTCTGGTCTGGTTAATTGGCACTGTACACAATTTTTCAACATATTTTCAATATTCTCATCCAACTTTGGCCACCAGCAATAACCTCGTGCTAAACTTTTCATTTTCTTCATACCAAAATGAGCCGAATGAAGTTTTTTTAAAACTCTGTCACGCAAAGAGTATGGAATGTACACCCGTATTCCTCGTATGAGACAACCTTGCTGAAGAGTAAACTCCACTTGCGGAATGCCAAAACGGTCTTTATCTAGGCATTGCCGGCCAAATTTCAAACAGTCTACCAATAATTGAATTTCCTTATCCTTCCCTGTTTCCTTAGCTAGCTCCGTAACCGTTACCGGTAAATTCTGAATACGCTCGATTTCTATTACATTTACTTCTTCGATGCTATTGTTTTTGCTCTCTTCCGGCAATCTTGAAATAGCATCAGCATTTGCATTATCTTTTGATCGCTTAACCTCAATCTCATAATTGAAAGACTGCAAATATATTGCGTAGTGTTGCATACGGGTGGTGGATAACGTGGGTAAACTTTTTGTGGGACTAAATATCTGAGAAATGGGTTTGTTGTCAGTTATAAGTATGAATTTTCGTCCAAACAGATATGGATAGAACTTCTTAACGCCAAAAATTATTTGTCAATTTGACTGTACTTTTGCTGAGTGCTTGACAAAGTTTGTGACGCAAATTGAATGGGTCGCTCGGTCCCGTTTGGAAAACGATGGCTTAATACGGCCCCTACCCCACATGGACTTGCATCCACTGCCAACACCAGCATCAGTTTTGGATTGTAATGCATTAAGATGGTATCCGATTGCATACATGTTTTGATGTTATTAAATGCGTTTTCACATTCGCTGCTCCAAGCAAATTTTACACCTTTTTTAAACTATTTAACGGCTGCAAAATCGTACTTAAGTTTTGGATAAATCGACCATAATAATTTATCATACCGACAAATGCTCTTATCTCATCCACATTTGAGGGTCTTTTCATATTTTGTATAGCAGTAATTTTTTCCTTCATCTTTCTTATTCCATCTCTATTGATCACGTACCCGCAATATTCGATTTCATCTTGCATCCAATTAGATTTTTCCACATTTATTCTCATGTTGTGCTTTGCTAACCTTCCTAGGACTTCATCGATTCGCTTAAGGTGTTCATCATCATTTTCAGCAGTTATTTTGATGTCGTCTAAGAAAACCGTCACGCCTGGAATGCCCTGTAGCAGCTGCTCCATAAAACGTTGCCATTTAGCTGGAGCGCAAGCCACTCCGAACATCAACCGTGTCGGTCTAAATAAACCCTTATGTGTGTTGATAGTCAATAGCTTTTGATCATCTGGATGTACTTCCAATTGCAAATACGCCTGCGATAAATCGATTTTAGTAAATTTGTCACCACCCGCCATTGAACAAAACAGCTCTTCTATCGTGGGTAATGGATGCTCATCCACAATCATAGCTGGATTTATGGTGACTTTATAATCCCCACATATACGGACTTAATTGTTTCTCTTTGGTACCGCCACAATTGGCGTGGCCCACTCACTTGAATCTACCTTTATCAATAAGCCTTCCGCTACTTGCTTTTCTAGTTCTCTTTCCACCGCATCCATTAATGCAAAAGGAACTCGCCTTTTTTGAAGAATTTTGGTGAGGCGTCCGGTTTTATGTTTATTCGAGCCTGGAATCCAGTAATTTTCCCCGCCGACTGGTCTTGTAATATTGCGTATTTCTTAATAATTGCCTCCAATTTGATTTTAACCAGACTGGCTTCTTTTATAACGTGGACACTATTAAACTTATTTGCAAATATTTTAGCCCAGTCTAACTTAATGCTTCTTAACAACTCACGACCGAGAAGGGGATTCTTTGCAGCCTCTACTAAATATAACCGTAATGGTGAAGAATTTGTGTTCTCGTCTTCGCCAACAGACACCCATATGTAACCAGCAATGGGTAGTTTTGTGTCGCAAAAACTGTATAGATCCGTGTCATTCTTATGTACTCTCAATTTGCCAAAATATTTCTTAGCATCTTCAACACTTACAATGCTTACGGGGGCACCTGTAAGCCCCCGTAAGCATTGTAAGTGACCCTTGATCATACAATAGTTGCATACTGTTTCTATGTGTCGGCATTCATTCGCTAAGTGTTGATTGCTGCCACAACGATAACATGCTTTTTAGTATCCTTTGTATTCTTTTCACCTCTTTTGCTTATTGACTTGGGCCTGCCGGTCACAGCATTAATTACGGCTTCATTTAGTATTGGTGTTTGTAGCTCCATTCCACCTCTTTCTGCACATTCGAATGCTTTTGCAGTTGTGAGTGCTGATTCCAATGAGAGTTCACTTTTTTCTAATAGCCGGCTTTCGATTTTTTGATTTTTTAGGCTGAACACAAATTGGTTAAGTGCCGAAGTTACAATGTATTGACATTCTCCTCAGTCCCATAAGGTATTCTTCACACGTCTCGTCTTCTTTTTGTTTCCGCAAATGAAATCTGTAATTTTCAAGGATTTCATTTGGTTTCGGGTCGAAAAATTCCTTTAAGGTTCGCTTTATGTCCTCCTACGATTTACTCTCCGGCGTTTGTGGCAATACTTTGTCGCACAGTAAGTTGTATATATTTATACCCATATAGTGTAGCAAAAAGTTCTTTTTCTTCGTAGCATCACAATTAAATAGCTCCAACGCTGTCTCTAATCTTGTTACCCAACGGGACCATGTGGACGTACTTGAGTCAAACGGTTCCACTTGGAAACCCGCCGTTTGCACTTGCACGTTTGTAGTTTCTGCTGAGTTTGGCATTTGTATTTATGTCGAACGTACTTTTAATTACGTATGTATACAAAATTTATTGATTGATTTTTTTTCTCGTCGCCAGTTGTTATGCCGGAATTTACTGAAACGCAATGGTATATTATAATAAATCACACTTCTTTATTGTAGTAATCCAGTTCGTACAATGTACTTTTTTCTGTTCTTTTAACCCATATCATCCTAGTGTTTCATTTTTGGAACGGTTACTTTTAATATATATATATATTTTTACGTGAACGCAGTCGCAATTATTTTTGTACAGTGGTAACACTGAATTGGTCAGCTATAAAAATCAAGTTCCGTTATTTATTATTCAGTGCGAAATTTATGTTTTGTTAAGTGTTGTTTGCTGAAGATTTTTGTAAAAAAATGTCTCGTCGCAAAATGTAAGTTGTTTTGTGAATGTTTATGATATAAACTAATATGTTGCTTGAATTACATAAATTATTAGTTTTCTAAAAGATAGTTATAAAATAAAACCAAAATTGAAGTTCTTCGTGTTTTGTTAAAATGCACCGTTCCATTATTGGAACAGTAGGACAATATACATATGTAGAATGAAGTACAAATTTACTCAGTAGAAGAACTTGTGTGCACTAATTTCGCTCAATTATTTTAACGTTTTTGTTGTAGATTATCTGTAAATGAAATTATTTCGCAACTAGAAGAAGACGACGATTTACTTTCTGCTGATATATATATAACACCTCCGGAAAATTATGATAAGAGTGATGAAGACAGTGGTGATCAGGAGTCTTCTAATATCAATAATTTGTCGAGACACCAGCTGTTGGCGGAGGCAGAAGTACGGGCGACATTATCAAGCCAGAGTGGAATAAATGTAGTTGAATACATCTCAAATGACTTACGTATAGATGACACTAACAAAGCAACTTGTTCGTCCGTGGTGATTCCGCCTCCACAAAAGAAAAGATGCCCAATTACAAGAAAATGGAAACGTACAGATATACCTGAAAAGCCGGACAAAGCTGCAAGCCCACCTAATTTTCTAGAGGACCTTGACAATCCTATAAAATTTTTTGAGCTTTTCTTCGATGCAGAAGTTTTTGAGCTTCTTCGCTCTGAAACTGAAAAAAATGCTATTCAAAAGGGAAATCACAATTTTAGAGTTACTGTTGAAGAAATCAAGCGTTTTATTGGCATTTTGTTGTTATCAGGCTATAATAGTGTTGCGAGGTATCGAATGTACTGGGAGCAAATTGTCGATTGCAATTTTCAGGGTGTCGCTTCTGCTATGCCAAGAAATAGATTTGAGGACCTGCTGCGCTATTTTCACGTTGCGGACAATAATAATTTGGATCCACATGATAGATTTGCCAAAGTTCGCCCTTTGTGGAACTTATGCAATGAAAGATGGCTAAAATACTACCCCGGTGATAAAAACCTAAGCATTGATGAGTCTATGATTCCATATTATGGAAAACATGGCGCAAAACAACATATTCATGGAAAGCCCATTAGATTCGGTTATAAGACTTGGTCCATGTGTACTCGTCTGGGTTATATGATTTATGGAGAGCTTTATCAAGGAGCAAGCACTGGAAATACCCACCCAGAACTAGGTGTTGGTGGCTCTGTAGTTCTAGACCTCATATCAAAACTACCACATGGAAGTTACAGTTTCTACATGGATAATTATTTTACTTCTTTACGTTTACTGGATGAAATAAAAAAATTAGGGCACGATGCAACAGGAACTGTCAGAGCAAACAGAGTAGAAAAAGCACCTTTGAAAGATCCGAAAGATATGAGGATCATACGACCAGTGCACAGACAGTTTGTCGGATATTACTCTTGTCCGATACAATGATAACAATATTGTTACTGTTGCATCAACCCAATGTGGTGTGGAGCCAATCGGAAAAGTCAAACGCTATTGCGACAAGCAACTCAAGTTTGTTGATCAGCCTCGGTGTATTGTGAACTATAATAGGTACATGGGTGGAGTGGATCGATTAGATCAAAATGTAGGGTGCTACCGAATTGCAATTCGTTTGAAAAGATGGTACTGGCAGCTACTTATGTTTCCAATTAATGTAGGTATAAACAACGCTTTCCAACTATATCAATTATCTCCGCTTGCGCAAACTGATTCGTATGATTTTTTATCGTTTACAAGATACATTGTAAAAACATATCTTCTGACAAAATCCTTACCTGCTACCTCGGCTTCCGCTACCAATAATCTTATTCCTAGATCTTCTCTAGCAGTCATCAAAAGGGTTTCTACTAGTATAAGATTTGATGGTAAAATGCATCATATTATAAAAAATTATAAACAAAGCCGCTGTGCAATGTGCCATAAGAATACCACAATGAAATGTGAAAAATGCAATGTTTCCTTGCACCAAAAATGTTCTCCAAGTTTCCATAATAAGTAAAATTATTATTTTTATTTTTTTTTTTTTTGTTATTTTCATTAATTTTGTATAACTGTTATAATAAAAAAGTTAATACTTTGAATTCTATATCATTTTGAATAAATATTTCTAAATAAAAACCATTTTATATCTTAATATATAAGTAAAGTTGATAAATAGGTACAGTGGCAAATAATCCTACTGTTCCATTTTTGGAACGGTACTAAAACTTAAAAACGGGAAGCTGAAATTTTTTTTTCCATAAAATTTATTGTTGACGAAGGTGTTAATATAACATCTTACAATTTTTATCAAAATCCCATGACTAGAAGCTTGCTTGGGATGATATGGGTTAAAATAGAGGTTAAGTTCCAATTTCCCCGAGTTGCCAGCTTATTGAAGAGTTGACAGTGATGTCAACTTCCCCAACCCGACAGTTCACTTATCCATTCAACCAGAAATGAGCTTCGTCGCTGAACACAATTTTCCGATAAAAGTTTAATTTTGATAATAAAATTCAATAATCTGCAAGCGTTGTTTGTTTGTAAGTTATGTATGTATATTATAGACCAAACTGAACATGTTTATTACATAGTAACACATTGCACAAAAACAGCGGAGCTGTCAAAAACAATGTTCCTAAAAGGAAAGTTGGTAAAAAAAATCACCCTGTATATACATATGTAAGTATGTAGGAGTATGTACATATAAAAACTTGAATTCACATACATAACAACAAAAAAATGCTTTCAACTACCCTGCTGTACTCTCTTCTTAAGATTCTTAAGCATACATATGTACTTATAAGTATGTATATATGTATGTACCAGAGACCGGCAAAAATCACGTTTTTTATGCCTTCACTCATGCATAACTTTTTTGTGTCCAATTATTCACAAACACATAAGCAAGCATGCGCGTACGCTCATAATCTTTATTTGTGTTAATCATTAGGAAGGCAAATACAAAAATGCCTATATGAATTTTTCAAGCAAGATTTTAACACAGAAGCTATTTTGAGCGTTTGCATTGATTAAACACAAAAACGAATGGCATTTATTCAACATGCCTTTTCTTTGCAAAGAATATTAAGAAAAATCATGCAATGATATATGCTGGCACATAATCTTGAGTGTGTAGGTATGTATGTTGTTAAACATTGTGGTTGAGAAATAAGGATGCCATACGAAGTTACCAAAAAACGTCGGTTTTACAATAAACTTTAAAAATCGAAATTTTCGGTTTAAAATCGTTTAAAGATCGGATTATTTTTTACTCATTCAAAAAAACTTATTATTTTTATAAGAAATACTTCAACCTTGCCAAATTTGTTTGTTTTATTTAATTTTACTGAAATTAAAGTCGTTTTTAACTCCCAAGAATAATACCGCTTTATTGGTTTGGTACATAGATTACTTAAAAAGAAGGGTCTTTAAGTGTATTTTTCTGAGCGCGGTGCGCTTTTTTTTAAATTTCGGTGCTTTTTTTAATTTTTGGCGGCACCGAAGCAAATTCAACAAATCTTTTTGTTTCAGTGTGAGAAAAAAAATCTTTGTACAATAAAATACACCCGTTTCAACATTATTTTATTCAACAGCGCAAAATTTTTACACGTTTATAAGTATGAAAATGATTATTTTCACGACAACACGGCTACATGGCTACACGACCACCGTTGTACCTGTGGTAGATTTAGGCTAATTTATATTTTTGTGAGCGACAGTGAGAGTGAGAGAGATCTGGTGCTGCTAATATAATAATAAAATGTTTAATATATAAGTGCTTAAAATACTTTACTGTATTTAACAAAAAAGAAGAATACAAAACGCATTGCTTATAATATAACCTCCTTCATGTATACACATATACACACATGTCTATATAATTACAAAATGATAATTGTAAAAATCGGGATAATTTTAAAAATATATTTCTTGATTAATTATCTGTTTCAGCGTATCGTCGTAAAAATGCTATTAAACTGTTAAGTCTGGCAACCGTGTTGCCTAACCATTCTATAAACACACAGCACCTTGTGCATAAATGTACAATTGTTGATTTTTTGCCTTTTTCACATTAATGCTTTTTGCATTAATGCCTCTAAGTTTTTGATTTCGATCATGAATGTGATTAAATAAAAATGTGTGCTTTGAAGAGTTGTCCAAAAATTCATGCACACACAGTTTTTAAACACTCAAACTGAATAGCTGGCATGCGGCAACAGATTAAATTTACATGTTCGCAAACAACCCTTATTTTGCTTAGCATAAAATAGAATAGACACAATGTTGATAAAGGCATATTTGAACGTTTGAGCGAAAATGACATGTTTTTCGAGTGTTTGATTAATCTGATTTTTTTTTAATCACCGGTTGCAGGTCTCTGGTATGTACATACTTACATGCATATGTAAATAATTTAATTAGATTTAAAGCTCATATTAAAAACTAAATTATCTTCGATTCAATTATTATTATACATACATATGTACATATGTACCTATGTACATATGTATGTAAATATTTTATTGTTTTAAAATAATTAAGCATGTATGTACTTATGTACATACTTATATATGTAAGTATGCATGTAGTATGTACCTTTATAAATCATATGTTATTTTGACATATAGATTTTCTTTTGTCCGATATATTGACATCAGTCGATATACATAATACCTACGTCGACCAAAATTAGTTGTTTTACCCCTGAACAATATTCGGAAATATTACAAAAGAATCGGGGCAAAGAATTTGACCGAACAATTATCTCACCTGACGAAGAGCATTTTCATTTAAAAAAATTTATTTCGTGCAGTTTCTTTTATTAGTGTTTATGTGTAACTACATAGAATACCGTTATTTTTTATTTTATTTAGTATTCTCTTCTGTTGTTTATTTGCGTATAATTATTCTAAAACCGCATCCAAAGAGTAGCACGTGTGTTTTCAAAGATGGGTAAACGGACAAGTTTAGAAAAACGGGAATTGGTCCTAATGCATTTTAAAAAAGGAAAAAGTCAGCGTAAAATAGGTGAAATGGTGAAACTGAGTGCCAGTACGATGCAATATATTATACAGCGATATGTACGCGAGAATCGAGAGGCGGACAATGGCAGAAATGCGCCAAATAAAATTTTTACGGATGCTGACAAAAGGAAAATTGTCCGCAAAATTAAAGAAAATCCAAAGATATCGGCTTCAAAGTTGGTGGTGGAGATTGAAAATGAAACGGTTAAAGTATGCTGTGCCGAAACAGTGCGCCGTGTGCTGCGGGAACATGGCTTCCACGGCCAAGTAGCTCTAAAAGTCGGTTTAAGTTTGCCCAGGATCATGTGACAAAGCCAAATACGTTCTGGGAAAACGTTATTTTTGCCGACGAGTCAAAATTCAATATTTTTGATTCGGATGGCATAAATTACGAGTGGCGTAAGGCCAATACAGAGCTACAGAATAAACACCTAAAACCAAATGTCAAACACGTGGCGGAAGTGTGATGGTTTGGGCTTGTATGGCTCCCTCTGGAGTTGGCAACATTGTTTTTATCGAATTGACAATGGACAAAAATATGTATTTAAACATATTGAAAGACAATTTGTTGCAAAGTTCCAATGCTTTGGGTATAATCGATCGTTTTCGGTATTACCAAGACAATGACTCCGAGCACAAATCTGGGATTGTGCAGTCGTGGCTGATATGGAACTGCCCACACCTCATGAATCCGCCTACACAATCACCCGACTTAAACGTAATAGAAAATTTGTGGGCAATTTTGGATTTGGCGATACGGAAAAGCCAGATTAGTAATCTGAACGAACTAAAAACTGCTCTAGTCGAACAGTGGTACAAGATCCCCCGCGAAACCATCCAAAAACTTGTCGCCTCGATGGAAAATCGTCTTAAAGATTTAATTAAGCAAAAGGGAGGCCATACCAAATATTAAATAATAATTCATCTAAGTTTTTTCTAAGGCTGCTGGCATCGCACGAAATAAGCTGTGACTTAAATTTTTCTTGTATTTTAAGTTTTCTTTTAACTAATTTTACATATGCTTAAAAACATGAGTACACATTTTTTATTTCAATAAAGGAATGTTTTCACAAAAATTTTCTTTTTGATTAAATCTCTAGCTTTCTTGCAATAAGCGTTCAAAGCTGTATTTTGCATCTGAACGGAATAAGCTGTGAGCCACTGTATGTACATACATTTGATTCCATTCGCAAAAATAAAATAAAAACTGATTTTGTTTTCTTCTACAAGGAAAAAAATCAGAAATTATTAAAAAATTTATATGATTCTGAGTGAAAAGTCTACATGCAGCGAAAACAAACAAATGAAATGATAAAGCGGATGTAACGTACCGTTTTTTAAAATTTTTGGTACACATTTCATAGCAGTTATGATATGCAATGTTTTAGTTTTAGTTTTGTTAATGTGCTGATCAAACGAGAAAAAATGGCATCTAGAAAAGAAATATTGACTGACATAAGAAAATTAGTGGTAAAATACAAAAATGAAAATAAATCGTACGCTGAAATTGCCAAAATATTTACATAATTTAAGTCGCGCAACAGTACAAACGATATTGAGAACCACAACACGTAAGGCAAAGCAGCTTTCCAAGAGAGATATTACTTCTATTATAAAGCAAGTGAACAAAAATCCCCGAATCAGTGCTCCAAAATTAGACCATCATCATATTGGTCATGTCTGCAACAAGAGTGCCCATCCAAGAACTATCAAAAGTTCTCTGAATGACAATGGTTTTTTTTAGCAGAATTATGCGTAAAAAGCCTCTAATATCAGAAAAAAACCGCCGTCTTCGACTTGGATTTGCACGTGCGCATATTGACAAAGGGATGGATTACTGGTCCAAACTTTTAATTACAGATGAATCAAAGTTCAGCATATTCGGGAGTAATGTCCGTTGAAAAATATGGAGTAAAAGAAATGCGGCAATGCAGCTCGAAAACTTACTACCAACTGTAAAGAAAGGCGGTGTGAGCGTTATGGTTTGGGGAGCTATAGCGGCAACTGGCGTTGGCAAGTTGTTTTTTAAGGCATTATGGACCGATACCAATACAAAAGTATATTGGAACAAAGTTTGAACCCATCGAGGACAAAGTCGTGGGTAGATGCTAATAAAAACAATAAGTTTGTAATCTCTTAGTGTTTAAAAAAATTTATAAAAACATATTCCCATATTGCATACTTCCTGTATTAGAAAATTAGTTAACTTGGGAAAACTAAGGAAATTCGAATTTTAAATTAATTCCGATGCTATATACACACACGATGGAACTTTAGAGCAATCATTCTCAATTAGCACTTAATTAATGTTTCATCGTGCGTCCATATTTCCTAATAAAGTTTGTGTTTAATTTTTTGTTGCTCAGTACCAATTTTTTTTTATATTTTGTCTCAATGTCCCATCATCTGTATTGACGTGTACTCTTTTCACAGTCTTATTTCGTTGAGTGCAATCATGCTGTACAGGTAACAAGGTTTAGTAATTCGCGGAATAAAAGAAGAGTGTGTATGGTGCGTATCTAACATGGTATAACGCTTGATCGAGATGTAGATTTAAAAGTTTAGTAAAAACTTTGTTCCCATGTTGCCATTCTTCGTTCAATTAAATGCACTTAAATTACAATTGGCCATCAATATTAGTTAATTATTGCCTACAAGGAGTTCAGGAACTGCTGTCTTTTTACTGTCGACTTGATGTGACGTCGACGTCGACAATCATAATAAGGGGGATTAACTATTAATAACTTGAACAAATGGAAGACAAGAAACTAGAAAGCATACAAATTTACTAAATATATTTATATTAAGGGATTTTTCAACAAAATCTAACATATTTTTTGATCAATATACATACAATGCAGTGGTTACCAGCTGATCTCATGATCAAGCAGCTTGCCGCGGCGCACACTGGGGATTTCGCGGAAAAAACTCAAATTGTCAAAATACTTTTAATGCAATATGCAGTGATATTTTGAATTTTTAGACTAAATGGTACAATCAAATCAAAAAGAATTACTCCGATCTGACTACTAGTTTTTTTTTATAGCCGTCTCAAACTCAGTACTTGTATGTTTTACCGAATCAACTTAATTTAAACCTAAGAATTTCAAAACGAATATTATTTTATTATGTGAGCTGACGTTTTTCTTTTTATTTTTTATTTAAAGTAGGATATTTCAGTATACTAAAATTGAAAAAATAAACTCCGCAGAGACTTAAGTTTTTTTTGTTTGTTTATTTTTAGGAACATATAACAGAAATCCCTTTTTTCTCCAAACATTTGGACCTGCAATGTTAGCCTTACTTTCCCACAGTTGGAAATCACTACTAATACATTGTCTCATATCTGTTTTTACATTTTTAGTCAATTTCAAGTGCCACCAGGTGCCACACTGCATTACAAGTACAAAATTTTTCAGCTGATTGATTCGCGACTCAATTCTGATAAGGCTCTTTTGTTTTAACATAACTCAAGAACCACTAGTCGGATCTTGCTTAAACAAATTTAGCAAAATCAAGAATTACAATTACTTTCATCTGTTTATATAACGCTTTGCTACATAAGCAACAGTTTCGTAGTTATAAATAAATGTATGAAGAAAAAATATATTTTTTGCCCAAAAAATTGAAAATTTTTTTTAATTCATAAAATATCCAAAACGGTAAAAAAAGTGTCAAGTCCTATTTACTTTCACGTAAAATCGCATAACCTATGAGCAAAATGAGACATAAATCATGAAAATCGATGAACGCATTTCGCTTTTATTCACAATTAAGTGAAGGTATGAATATAAAAAATTTGCTGGAGATATGCACAAAATTCTTTGGAAAAACCATTGATGACTTTTTTTATGATTCTCAGAATTTAAAAAAAGTAATAAACAAAAGGTTTTTTGATTTTTATGATTCTCAGAATTAAAAAAAGTAATAAACCAAAGGTTATTTGATTTTTATGATTGCAGTAGCAAAGTAATAAGCGCTAATAAATTTGCGTGGACAAGTAAAAGGAAAAAAGGAAAGTGCACTTTGAATTATTTGGGTTTTTTCGTTGGTTACCTGCATGATTTTTTTTACAGAAATTGCACCCAGAAATTGCTCATGTTTTGAAATGTTTCGAAATATGCCCCCATTCATAAGTACCTGCCAGTAAAATATTGAAAAATTTGTAGTACTTATATGTGATCTTTGATCGATATTTGTCATTTAACAAGAGTCGACGAACGCGAAAAGTACAAGCAATTTTTTTTCCGGTTTTTTAATTGTAACTGAAACTAAGGCCCAAGAGTTTTACGACAATGGAAAGTTTTTCTATTTCATATGCGGTTTTGTGCTCGAAGCTTCTGGAGTTTGACAGAGACAGAACAAAATTAAAAAGGTTTTTGCAACAATCGCACGTTGGCTTAAACGAAACTAGAGCATGTGAAATTTTGGATACAATATATAAAGGCTTTTACTATAACTTCAAACAAAGATGGCAGAATTCTAATCGCATGAAGTCGCGATTTGAAAAAAGAATGCAAATTGGCTTGAACGCTCATTTACAATTAAGTTTACTGAGGCTGAATGTTCTACCAGTTCTGCACTTGGTCGGCCACGTAAATCGTTTGAGGAGTACTGTGATCGCACCAAACGATACAAAAGGAATGAAGTACGTGCTATGTTTCCTCCAGAAGTAACTGATTTTACTTCTAGTATTTCAAAAACCAACCACAAAATTTGTACATTAAAAACTTTGGGGATGTTTACAAAGCTTGAACTTACAAAAGAAAAATACGAGTATCTAATGCATTGGTTAGAAAATGAAGGGTACAAAATACTCGTACCATACAAAGAACTCACCAAAGAAAAAACTAACAGTTCTCCTCAAGGAATTTCTATTACTGAAAGTTCAGCCAGTGTACCTCTGCAAAATCCGTTGGATCATACTGCTAAAAGAGTCCTAGAGACCAAGTCAGTAAAGGAAATAAATAAAATTGAAAGCGGAAATCTAACAATGTACTATAAATGGGGATATGATGGGGCATCTAGTCAAAGCGAATACCAACAGAGGTTTTCAGATGATCAAATTTCTGACTCTCATTTATATATGACATCAGTTGTACCACTTAAATTATCATTAAGTGATGACATAAATAAATTAGTATAGAACAACGATAAACCTTCTTCCACACAGTATTGTAGAACACTACAGTTTGCATACGTTAAAGAGACACCTCAAGTTATACGAGAAGAAAAGAGAAGAGGCGATGAGGAGATATCTCAACTAAAAGAATTTGAGTTAACAGTAAATAATCGTAACCTTAAAGTAAAACAAACAGCAAGACAGCACAATCAGTAACAGAAACACCAGCAGCATCTTCTTGTTTTATTTGTGGAGCCACAACATCCAAGATGAATAAAATGGAAGTAGTTGAAGCTATGCCCGTAAATAAACAAGCACTGCAATTTCGTATTTCACCACCACCACTTCATGTGCGTATTAAGCTGATGGAGTGTCTTTTGCATGTAGCTTATAATATTGAATTTAAACGTGGGAGAGTCGACTCAAATACTCGTCCGATAAAAGAAGCCCGAAAACTTAACTGTAAACTTTAAGAGAAAATTGGAATACAGGTTGATACTGTTAAGCAAGGCTCTGGTACGACAAATTCAGAAAATACGTCACGAAGATTCTTTGCTAATGCTGCTTTGATTTCCGAAGTCACGGGTCTAGATGAAAACTTAATCAAGAGGTTTTCAATAATTCTCGAAGCTATAGCAATCACCGAGATCCGAAAATAATTGGTGATTTTTGTCTGGAGACGGCAAAACAGTTTGTTGCACTGTACGAGTGGTACAATATGCCACCTACACTTCACAAAATTCTGATTCATGGAAAAGATATAATTGAAAAGTGTATTTTTCCTGTAGGCATACTATCCGAAGAGGCTCAGGAAAGTCGTAACAAAGACTATAAAAAATATCGCCTTAGACACTCCAGAAAATGCAGTCGAATTGCCACGAATGAAGATATTATGCACCGAACAAGGGCGTAGCCAGGATATGAAATAGGGTTGTGCCACGAAAATTATGATTTTTTTATGATTATGATTTTTTATGATTATTACAATTTCGATCTATTTGAGGAGTAATCTGCGTGGAGCTTCAGTCATTGTGGAGCGCGACCATGTTTTTATCGAATTAAAGTGCTAAATGACTGCTCAACAGTTGCAGTAGTGCAATGAAATTAATAACGCCTTCCTTATATTTGGATAAAATAATCCATCGTCTTTCAAAATACTCGCCAGCTCTAAGTCGGCTAATTCGTCTTTACCCATTTTTTTGTTGCCAAGAATTATACCAAAGCTCAATTTCTCCTTCCAAATCATCCAACTCATAAAAATGCTCAAACGTTTTTGTGGCATCTTTAAGCTCTTCCAGCTTCAAAGAAAGCATGTTTGATGGGTGCAAACAATGAATTGCAAACGCTGGCCTATTCTCCTCATTAAATCTTCTGTCCAGTGATGAAATTAAAGAATCTATATAAGGAATGTATATAGATCGCTTCCAGTATTCAGTAGCTGATGAAAATGTGGGATTTGAACGGAGCGTTTGACGAGAGACTATCCTTGGAACAGACATCTCTATTCCTAAATTGGCTGTGTTTTCTTGAATAGAAAAAAGCAATACGTCCACAATACCCTGTGCATTTTTTAATAATTTTATATTGTATGCATGTAAAAAAAAATTATTATAGAATTAGGTGGGTGCCACGGCCCTCTAGGCCCATACCTAGCTACGCCCATGGCACCGAATGATGGTAACATCAGATCCCCTGATCTCACATTTGACTCCTACATTTAGCCAGAAAAAGAATAGTGTTATAAGCAACGAAGTTAAGGCTCTTTTAGAATAATAAATTAAAAATAGATTTAAAAAAATAATAAATTAAAAGTTAAAAAAATCATTTAAATTTTTTTGTTAGTTAGGGCCTTTTACATTGTAGGTAACAATATACATTTCTCTAACTTTCTTCATTTTTATTACTTTTGTGTATTACTATATAAATAAAATTAAAGTTAAGTTAAGTTAAGTTTATTTGAGACTTTAAAAACATACATACAAAGAGAGAAGTAAAAGACAAATTACAAAGAAAACTTAAAACTATAATGTTTTGTATTAATGAAAATTAATGGTTGACAGTAACAAACTTATCAAATTTTGTGTAAGAATACTAACATAAAAGATTAAAGTGCTTGCTCCCGGCACAACAATTTGGAATAGTAAAAGAAATGTGCTTAGAACTATACTTAAAGCTAAAAATAATAATAAAAAGGAATAAACAAAAAATATTATCCTCTGTGGGCGCCAGGAATTTTAGAAATATAAAATTTGGGCAGTGAATTATTTATACATGCAACTTCATGTTCCACATAACCTAAGGGTGAATAGTAGTTGGTATTTAGCCAATTTAGCCCGACTTGATCATTTAAGACATTTTGAATTATAGGATTTTCCAGATTATGCAAAGAATCAATAAAGCGTTTCATTAAATCAAAACCATACGAGGCTAAGGGTCTAACTCCTGTTAAATTATAGATATGTTCATTGGAAAATTTTTTATGAATTCGCTCAAAGTGTTTGTTAATGCAAAGCCTAAGAATTTTACGTTCAAAAATTTCAAATTCCCTCATTGCTGAAGGGGAAAATGAAAACCAAATCGAAAATGCATACATAAGAACCGGTCTTATGCTTACCTTATATATTAATAATTTTGTCTTTTCTGGTAAATACCTGCTCTTAAACAATCTCCCAAAGGAAAATTTAATCTTACGGGCTTTGTTAAGAAATATTCTGGCGTGACGGTTAAACTTAAAAAGTTTGTTAAAGTGAATACCTAAATATTTAAGATTGTCCAGAAAAGGAATTTCCTGTCCATCAAGCGATAAACTGAGTTGTTTACTCTCAGGTACAACGAAATATTTGCATTTCCCAGAAGCATTCCTTAAACAAATAGCTTCACTTTTGGATGCATTTATTTTAATACCCCAGAATTTATAATAATTATTTACCTCGTTTAAATATGACGAAATATAACCCAAGGTAATACTTGGTGAAGTTCCATGAGCGTAAAGTAACGAATCATCGGCGTAAAGAATACCAGTTGAACAACCAAATTGATGGGGAAAATCATAAATAAAAATGTTATACAAATGTGGAGCCAAAATAGAACCCTGTGGCACACCACAACAAACGTTACCAAACATAGAATATTCGCTTTGTAGCTGGACGCAAAATTTTCTGTCTTTTAAAAAATTGTGAACTAACTTAATAATGTGAGGTTTGAATCCAATATTAATCATTTTAAAAATTATGCCATCGTGATAAGCGTGATCAAAGGCCTTTTCAATATCAAGCGAAACTGCTATAGTACAGCATTTATCCCTCAGATTATTCACAACATCATTTTGAAATTTTAGTAAAGCATGACTAGTTGAGTGAAATTTTTTAAAACCAAACTGATAATTTGGTATATATGACGTACCAAAACTTGAATCCATCTTAACTCGAATTACCTTTTCAAAGAGTTTTCCCAAGTTGGACAAAAGAGAAATAGGTCTAACATTATTTAATTCAAAATTGTTAGGTTTTTTCGGAATCGGACAAATTTTCGCCAACTTCCAAGAATTTGGAAAGTACCCATTGTTTATGCAATTGTTAAAAATAATTCCTAAATAATCAAAAGCTATGACTGGTAGTCTTCTGATAATAAAGTTTGAAATACCATCTAAGCCGAAAGATTTTTTATTATTTAATGATTTACAAATTGATAAAAGCTCATCAGTATTAGTTAATGATGAATCATTTTGAATATTCGATGATGGAAATCGACTATTGAAGTAAAACAAAGAGTTTGGAATCTGCGAAAAATGTAGTCTTAATGTGTTTTCAACATCGGAGATATCCCTATTAGGCACAGAACCAGAGTAAATTGCAGAAAAATGGTTATGAAGGTGTAATAATACTTGGTTATTATCAGCTATTTCTGTACCGTTTACTATAATTTTCGTAAAAGCAGAGTTTTTTGAAACTCCTAAAATATTGTAAATTTTCTTGTAAGCAGTAGGTCCTGGCTTGATACCTGCAAGACGATTTTTAAAAATCTCGCCTTGTTCAATTTGGACTTGTTCTTTAATAATAATTTTAATCAGATGAATCTGCTTTGATAACAAAACATAATCCGGCTGTGTTCTATCTAATGTTCTTCTAAAAATCCTCCTTAATTCCTTTTGCCAAACATACTTTAATTTATATAAATTTTTAATTTTGTCTGAGATAAAAATACGTTTATTTCTGATATTAAATTTCTCGCAGTGATTATCAGTTATCTCGTTTACAGCAGAAGAAAACTTGTCAACAAAATTATCTATCTCCAGATTTGATAAGTTAATATCCAAAGGAGGAAAAATTAAATTTAGCTTTGATGCCAATTCATTTTTGAATACATCCCAATTAGTATTTCTAAAAGATGTAAATGTGCGGGGTTGTCTTAAAACAAATTCAAAGCTTAGGAATTTTAATTGAAAATGCAAGGGGAAATGATCCGAAAATGATGGGAGAGATTTAACCGAAAAATTAGGATTAAACGTATCAACTAAATTTGTACTTATTAAAAAATGATCGAGAAAAGAGCTCCCATTAGGGAAAGAAGGAATAGAGTCAGAAAATCTAACGAATTCTGAACAAAAATCTGTCAACCAGTCGAATAAAGCAATACCATTAGAATTATTCAAAATGTCACCCCATGAACTATGCTTCGCATTTAAATCTCCTCCTAAAATTACACCATCGTAGTTGGAAGAAATTGCCTTGATAGCAGACAAACCATTATAGATTAAATTATAATTGAAATTACAAGGAAAATATATGGAACCAAATAAAATTTTCTTAGGTAAACCATCAATTGTTAAAAACACTTCAATGAAAAGATTTGGAAATGAAATAGAATCGAAATTAATACGACAAAAAGAGTAATTTTCTTTCAAGGCGATAGCAACGCCTACAGAACTATCATCTTTTACAAAACAGTAATTCTCTAAAACAATACTATGAGTAGGACTAAGATGTGTTTCCTGTATAAAGGCAACATCAATCTTATTACATTTCAAAGTACTTACTAAATCTATTCTTCTACTGGAACTAACCAGGGAACGAACGTTGAAAGTTAATAAATCCATATTTCTAATTACCATAAATAGATTCGATTTCCTTAAGAAGCTTCAAACAATCAGATTTTGCCTGCGGTTTAGAGCAATTTTTGTAATTTCCAATAAAATTTCTAATTTTGTCTTCCAATGACATTGTTTCCTCCTTACATAGCTCTTTAGCAATTTTCAAAAATTCTTCAATCAACGCCGGTTTCTTTGAAACTTTAACAGTCTTTTGGGATATATTAAAACAATTGGCAAATGTTTTATTAGAGGAAATAAAACATGAATCATTACTAGCATTTTGAACATTTTGAGATGCCAAGAAGTTTCTTTCCTTAACAACATTAGCCAATTCCTTTTTACGATCAGTGTATTGCAAAAAGGACGGACAACCTCGCCAATTCGCTGGATGTCCTACATTTTTACAATTAACGCAAAAGGGCTTGGAATTATCATTAACTACCAACTTACACTCACCCGGGCCATGTTTCTCAGAACACTTAACACATGCTTGAGGTCTGTTGCAGTTACTAGAATAATGCCCCCATTGTTGGCAACGCCAACACTGAACTTCTCTATAATTTGCCTTAGGCGATTCCCAAGAAACAGATTGATTTAGTAAATACCTAATGTGAGTTAAGTCATTTGCATTTTTACCGGGAAGCAATGTAATTAAAAATAAACTGGTGTCAACACTAAATTTCCTAGAATATTTTGTATGGAATTTTGTAACCGCATCCACAGTATTTGGTAGAATCAAATCCAGTTCCCTCTTAATGTCAATCACATCCGTTTGAAAATAAAGGCCACGTAAAATAATATTTCTCTTCTTGAGAGCTTTTGGAGTGAAAGAGTAAGATTCAATACCTTTTTCCTTGAGCAATGCCATCATTTCCTGGTGGACACGATGATCGCGCACATAAAGTTTGCTTTTAAATTTAGATTTATTGATGATTTTAAAATCAACACTTTTGGCTTTCAATTGATCCACCAGACTTTTTATGTTTATGTTATAAATAAAAATAGGAGGGCAGTAACTTTCGACTCTAGGATTAACTAAATTCTTTTCTTTCTTGTTATCCCTGATTTCATTTGTTTTGTCCATTTCAATTTCACCCAAAATTTGAAAACGGTTGTTGTTATTAACATTTGAAGTTTCAAATGTGGTGAGATCCAACTGAATTGGATCAGTGCATTTCCTTTTTTTACTTTTAACTTGGATGAATTCTTCAAGCTCATTCTCCAATATATCCTCTTGAGAATATGTATATGAGTTTTCCTCGTTTGTCGTTAAATTTGAATTGATAGAATCTGAAGTCTTTGGAGAACTATCAGATTGCCGGTTTTTATCTGGAGGCAGTTTTAAGGTAAGCGCGTTCCCATCAAATTGGTTGCACTGCATACTTATTTAATTTTTTTATTTTAAATTCACAAACACCAAAAAATTATATATGTATATTATTATTTTTTTTTTATTTATTCAAATATTTTAAAATTCAAGGCAAGACCTTCTTCGTTCAAATTCAAAATTCGAATCATAAATAAAATTAAATTTGTGATGAAATCACTACATTTTTTTAAATATATTTTTTTCCTCACCTCCATACAAAAATCCCCAGTGTGCGGTGCAATTCTGGTTTAATATACCAGTCATTGGTTACCGGTCGTCGATACTTCTACCAAACAAAAGATTTATTGAAGAGTTATCGGGTATGTTCCTCACGTGGTTAGTCACGATCAAGGATCTCTCGAACCACAGTCGTGCTTAGTTATGGGAGAGGATATCAATATCACCTATTTCTTAAAGATAATAGAGCATCAGGCTGAAGTATCGACCATAAAGACAGCTAGCTGAGTGAGGTATCGTAGAATATTCGGTGAGGACATCCAAATATGACAGTAAAGATACCTCAATATTTTATCCGTTGTCTACACGATATTCAATTTGATTTATGAATGCCGGGTAAATGAGACTTCTTAGGATAGTACTGACAAGATAGTCTACCGAGGTCACCTGAGTATAAGCCGCAAATGACTACAAGAAATCTGTAGTCATATAATAGACGCAACGGAGTCAGCTACGCGCACGTGTACCGAGTTTGACTCATCCACGACTTCTGTAGATGTCATTATAATTAACTTATGTAGGAAATGTAGGGAGAAAGAGGAGGAGGACTCTATCGAACACATTCTTATTTTTGTGATTTTTGTGATGAAAGAGGCACTTACCTGGGAAAGTCACCACTGAGACCCTTAATAGAAATATGTACCAGCAAATTGATGCGGTATCAAAGAGATAAACTTTTATCCGTGCAGTTGTCACATTTAACACCGAATCGAACAAAGGAACTTAGACCAGTGGATCTTTATCCTATCTTCTCTATTTTCACTCTCTTCAGGAATATAAACTGATCAATCAGCATTAACTAACCTAAGTTGTTGTCTCATTTTGTTGTATCGCTTCAATTTGGGATTAATGAAAGTATATATGTATGTAGGTCTTTTAATACGTCGCGCGACCATTCTAATAAGATTTTACAATACGCCTGCCATTTAAATCAGGAGCCACAGAGAAAATGTTGTAAAGGCGAAATTAGTCTAATAGTACGTTTCTATTACGAGCAAATCATAGTGTTTTTACTACGTTATAAGTGATTTCGTAAATATTTAAATTAAATATTTTAAATTATATTCAAATGTCACTTACAAGTATTTAGTCATAAGATCAAAAAAAATGTAGAAAATACAAATACTTACACACATAAGTATGTATGTATACATACATATACACATACATATGTAAGTGGTCTGTTCAAAAGAAAATGTGAATTTTGAAATTTCTCAGGCGAGGTGCTTCGATTAGGGATTTATATTTCTCTTTATGTTTTCACACTTGTCTCGAACATATTGTCTTAGTTTAGTTTGTTTGTTTAGAAATTTCAAAATTCACCTTTTCTTTGAACAGGCCACGTACATACATATGCGAATTGCCAGTTATTCGTGCAACTGCATAAAAATATTAATTTTTAATAAAACATTATAGAGAAAGCAGCAGTGTTTTGTTGAGATAGCAACGAGAAACAAAAATATTAATAATTAACGAAAGTATACGAATTATAAGTATGTGTTTCAAATTTGGCAAAAAAACAAGGGGATTTTAGCGATAAAAAAATATGTATAAAAAAACACCCACAACAAAAGCTGGCATCATGAAATAAACTTAAAAAAGTAAAAAAAAAACAGCAGCTACAGCCTTATAAGTTCAAAAAGAACGAACAAAGGAGACATCATGTCGTCGGAGCAGACGTCATCTTTGTGTTAATGAAAAATAAAAAAGAATTTATTAAAAACACAAGTACATACTCGTACATGCATAATATTTCGGTACACATATAAGCAAATATTTGAATTTTCTTAAATAAATATCAATTCAAAAAAGAAGAAAAGTGTAGAGTACGTGTGTATTTAAATTGGATAGATGGCACTACATATGTATGCATGTATGTACATATGTATATACTTATGTATGTATGTATGTAAGTATACAAATCAATTTGATTGGAATAAATCACAGGAAGTATTTATGTATGTACATACGTTCGAGTTTGTAAGTGAGAAAAGTTATAATGATTGAAGTGTAAAAAGAAACTTGAACAAAAAAAAGACAAACAAACAAATGCATACAGATGTATAAAGACAACTTTTGTACTTCCGCATTTATTTGTAACAGAAATACATACATACATATGTATGTACATGTACTCATATGTAATCGTATGTAGTTGTAGAATTGTAAATAGTAAAAGCTATAAATAATGCAACAGGTCCAAGGATATAGTATA
Source organism: Germaria angustata (assembly GCA_963681545.1). Lineage (NCBI taxonomy): Eukaryota > Metazoa > Arthropoda > Insecta > Diptera > Tachinidae > Germaria > Germaria angustata. Next base: position 81,302,862 of record OY812999.1, on the reverse strand, counting down.
TGCAATACGTTTTAAAAGTTTATATTTAACCCTTTCGGCACAGCTCTCTAACTAAAATGGCATATATCAATATAAGTATGTATATGTACATATGTATGTATGTCGATTGTACATGACAAAGTTTCCTTGTTATAGAATTGGGGTGGTACTATGTATATTGAAGGACTCGAATGGGCTGTTAAAGCATTTCACCATTCATCCTATTATGGGCTATAAATTTAAGTATACCATCCGTCGTGTCGTGTCCTTAACGTGACAAAAGCTTAGTAACGTAATTTTTGATTTTAACTTTTTCATCGCAATCGATAATTGCAAACATTAAAATTAAGTCAAAGTTTTATAATCGTTAGAAGCGGCATCACAAATTTAGAGGAAAATTAGTTTTGCAGTAGCCCATACAACCATCTGCAAAGGCAGTTGATAAAAAAACACTTCTCTTACAAATTTTGTGTTTGTCACTTAATCTGTTTTGGCTGTTAGGGCACGATTAGTATTTGTCAGGACTAATTCAAGGCAACGTGGTTAGAATAAAATTCATAAAATTGATTTCAGAATGTGTAAAAATGCGTGTTATTTATATTTATTTTATAGATTTATTTACATACATACATACTTACATACATATATACTACATATACATATACTATAAAAAAAACTATCCATGTATACGTGTATAAAAAGAAAAACGTAATTTGAAATACAAACTTATGTACATACATACATACATACATACATACATATATACTTATAAGTATATCCTTAAAGTCAACGAACTTTATTCATTATTTACTATTTGACATTGAATATACAAATTTTTTGTGTATTCTGACGATACGAGTATTTGCTTCCACTCCCTCATAAGCGAAATGGTTGAAGCTTAATTTTGATTGAAATTTTATAACAACGCAACGCTTTTTCTAAACAATTCCACCAATAGTCAATCAGGGGTTTTGTGCAAGGATATACATACATAATAACATACTTACATAAAGCTCGTAGGGTATGATGTATGCCAGCCATATGTATGTATGTATGTATGTATGTATATTAACATCAGTAGCAGTATGCTTAGGATCATTGTCCTTTTCATAGTAATAATTATGTATTTACGTAGTTGAGATTATTTTTAAGATATAATTTATTAGATACAGACGTTCCTGTCATATGCCCAGAACTCGCACTTTTTGAATTCAGGTCTTCTTTTTTTCTCCATACTAATTGCTTGCACGGACACAGATTTGCTGACTTTTTTTTTTAGTTATGAGGTTCTCAGTAGAACATTTATGGTATTTACTACAACAATTCCCAATAATACAAAATTTCATTATAAGTATGTATGAAGTGTAACGACAAGGACGATCGTTTTGAATATTTGCAACCCTCTTACTAACGATTGAGAAATTAAAATAAGCAAATTTATTTTTTTACAAAGTAATTATTTATTACTAGATTAATTAAGTAATTATTAATTGTTAAAATATTATTATTAAGTGTGTATTGGAGCAAAAGTTTGTTTGTAGAGGACGGGGGGAGACGAATACTATCCAGACGAAGTAATTATTCATTATTCCATATCTATAATCATTCTATAACTGGAGAAATACAATAGCGAGTTTTAGTTCGAGAGAGTAGATAATCACAGATGGTATAATATATACCATATAAATATACTCATGTAAGTAACTTTACTTATAAATGTTTATTATATTTTATAACGACAGGAGTAGCAAAGCGGACCGGGTATAGCTACACTTTGTTTTTTTACCAATAACTTCATACATAAAAAATGCAAAGTTACTGATTTCAACCAAATTTTCGAAAATCGATCTCAACGTTTCTAGATGTACAGCGAATACAGTTTTAATATTTTTTGTCAAATCTAACCAAACCATGATTTGGTTAGCGCCAATGAAATGAAGTCATATACTCAGCTAAGCCAACAACAAACAATAAAATGTTTTTAAAATAACTTTAAATTCGATTGAACTTAATTAACTAATTAAGTAGGAAATCGGCTGCCGCAAAATGTATTAGATTCAAATGATTCTTTCGAAAATTTTTTGGCCAAAGTGATTCTTTTAAATGACCCCATGAACTTTATAGATTCAATCGTTATTCTTCGAAACTTCGAAAATAGCCGCAAAGTTCTTCAGAATCATTTACTTAATCGGGAGATATCGTTGTGGTAGTTTTCATAAGTGAAATACTGATAATACATGTCGATATATGTGATTTTTTAAAAGCTTTCGGATTTGATTTAAAAAACACATACAATTTAGAGAAATGTATGTAATCTTTATTTGAGTCGATAAAACGATCTATGTAATTCAATGTTTAATGATGATATCATGTAAATGTTGACCGCGGCTACGCCTCAAAGGGTTCATATAGGACGGTATCTCACGAGCAAATTCTTCAATATTGGATTCTAGTGCGTCAATCGTTGCAGGCTTTCAGATAAGAATACATTATGAATTAAAAAGATTTTAATCATCGGATGAAGGCGGGATTACGCCAGCCAATCCTCAATCACAAAACAGTATTTACCTTGAAACGTATTCACCTTAAAATTACTTATTATTAAAAACGGTAATATAACGCCAATGCTATTGTAGTATCTAGGGTACACCTGCAAATTCTTCAGTCAGATCATTATCACCACTCTTGCCGAGCTAGGTCTTCCAATTCAGCAAATCGGGGTACTCCGCAAAAAAGCTCTCTCATGGAGCTGAGGTCCACAATGTAGCCACGTAAAATTTTTAGGTATTGCGAAAATAAATAAGTAAATAAAAATAGGTCAGTTTGCACCACACATACTAGATATTGAAACGAAGATTATAAATCTACAACCGAGTCATCCGCTGAGAGAAATTACAGCAGTGAAACTATTAATGAGGATGATATTGTTTCAACACCAGTTGAATTTAAGTATATCATGATCAATGTTAAATTTATATTATGACAAAAATTCATAATTATCATAGCTCACGGTCTGCTATATTCATCATGATGTCAAATGCCATTTCAAAAGAGTTAGGAAAGGAGTAAGAAAAATGTTTTATTCATTACTATATTACTCGGCAAAACTTTAACAAAATTCAGATAATAAAATGTACACGAGTCTATTTTAAAAAGTTAAATGAGAAAAAATAATTCATCATAGTATTGAAATTGTCGAAGTCTTCTTCTATGTGTTGATATTGCTCGTAGTGAAATATTAATATTTGGCTTGGCGGCGAAATATTTTTATTACGATGAAAATTCATCATATGTTGAGACCGCGCAAATATGTGCATTATTTAACATTTAGTTTACAATTTTATAACTGTCAAAATTAAGATAGAGGGGAGATTATACTTCTATCATTACGAATGCCATAATGGACACTTTGAAATAAGGGCATTAGGGGAAGTTGATCCGAATGCCCACAAAATCGTGTGAAAAAAGACCCCTAAATGAAACAGGTCATCACACCAATTTAAACTATTCTATGCGGCAGAATTATTGAAAATTTAACCTCTCGGAACTCCGATGTTAAATCGCAGCACATACTCGTATTTTATATTGCATGTACATACATATGTATACATATAATGGCATACATGGGTGTCTCAAATAAAAAAGGAATACCGTAATTCTCACATACAGCATATATGGGAGCTTTTCCCATTTGAACAATGACCCAACCTTGCTGAACAACCCTTTCATATTCCTATTAAAAATCAATACGAATAAATAATTTGGCCAAAAAATATTAAAGAATGAGTTTTAACATCAATCAAAATTGTTTTTTTGTTTATTTATAAATGAAATATAAAGCTTACCATGTTCAAATGGATTGGCGGGTTCCAAATAGCCAGTTACCAATTCTTTATCACTTTTTGGAAACGATACGCGACGTGGTAATAAAACCGACGAGTCTGATGATTTGCGCACCATGCTTGGTGATGCTGATGCACTGACTGTGCTCAATTTCATTCCACTACTAATGTTTGTCGCAGACGTATGCGGTGGCCAATCACAAGTACCACTTCCGTCCCTTGCAAATTTTGTAGAGCTGCTACTGTGCTCATGATCGTCTAAATTTCTATTTCGTAACTGTACACCAAAAGTGGGATCGCTGGAAATATGTGGCATATGACAATCAGTTACACGCGGTGGTAAAGGTGTCAAAGGCGAGGTTTGTGTTATTTTTTCTATCGTTCCAGTTACGGACAATGTAGTAGATGACGACTTTGCATTGCACTCACTTATTGCAGGATTATTTAATTCATCTTTTTCTGTAGATAACAATGAACTTGAATATTTTGGTATCTTGGAGAGTTCTTCATTGCTGCTCTTGTTGGTTGTAGAATTTGTTGCTGTTTGTTTATTGTCAAAAGTGGGCACTTGCTGTTGTTTTTGTGATTTTTGCTCGACACCGCCTAGTGTCATATTTGACACACTTTCAGAGATGACCGGCAATAAGCCACTCGATGTAGAGCTTCTACTGATTTGCACTGTTATCGATTTATAATCGCCCGTTTTATTAGAAGTTTCATTATTATCTTTAATTATATTTCTATCAACGATGGCAGCAACGCCATCTTTGCTGCTGACAGTTACATTTGTTGTTGTTGGTGTTTCTACTTCAGTGGTAGTTTGACCTGGATTATTTTGTCTTGGATCACTTTTATTTTCATTTATTGTTTTTGAATTTTCATTACTTTTTTCATCACATTTGCTTTCAATGATATTATCATTTTTACTTATTATTGCTGTTGTTTTATTTTCTACTTCATTGTTTCTTCTTGCTGCTGTTACGTCACTTGAAGTTTCTGCACTATTTTCTTCTTTTTCAATTACTTGTTCTTGTTGTTTGCTTTCGCTTACATTATCGTTAACAAAACTACTCATATTAACGTTTTTTCTAATTTTTTCCCCAACCTCCTTTTGGATTCAGTTCTTGAACCTCTTTTTGCTTTCGTTCGTTTATATATGTATGTACGTACGTATGAATGTATGTATTTATGTATTTATTTAGTTGGATATTTTGTTTGCTCATCAAAGTTTTTAATCTAGAAAGAAAAATAATGTACATATGTAGTAAGAAATTAGCAATAAGTAAACTTTTTAATTTTATTTTTTTATATAATCACATGCGCCCGTTAAAAAAAAAATTAAAACAGCTTTATCAACCTCAAAACAATTATTATATTGAACAATTTCAAGTAGGGGCACAATACATATTTTAAAGTTTAAATGTACATACATATGTATGTATGTTCATATGTATTATATTCAAGATATTATTTTTTGCCTCAAATAAGTATTTCTTTAATACAAAACACAGCAATTCATGTTGCATCTGAAATTAAGGATTAAAGTTTTGGATCTTGGAGTAAGTTTATTATTAAATACCCCTAAATAATAAATACAAATAAGCCAAAATGTTCCATAAAATTCATAAGGAAAGAAAGAAAAATTATAAAAAAAAATGTGAGTGATGTATGCACATCATTAAAATAAAATATAAAAAAGTCGATATTCAGACTCTCGTATTTCCAATAAAACGAATCTTGCGAATTCTACTTTATTTATATTTTTGTTGTTTTCACTTCATAGAAAAATTTTAATTTTTTCGAATGAAATTGTTGTCGTTATTGTATGTACATATGTGCATTATAATCGTAGGCTATGTACATATATATTCTGTGACCACTATTAGCAAAACCGAGTTGTTTTGCGCAAATCATGTCAAAATGTTTATGTTTGTGAAGATAAATTTCGAAATTTATAACCCTAGACACGAACTAGTTGCCATTACAGGGCTCTGTTAAGCCGGAGTACGGATGCCAAGTGGATTTACGGTTACATTCTTTGACATAGTGGACAAAAAATATGCTACGCATACTGCCTGTTCCATATATTTTTTTTATAACATGAACAACTCATGGAGACACAACAGGAAACTTAAATTTTTCACATACCAAAATGTTGGAATTTTTCAAAACACTATTCCATGAAAATGGAAAAAAAATTGGCGGATAAAAATTAATGTTATTTAAAGATTTAGTGCCCCTTTATGATACCCAGTGGTCAGAATATCCAACAGTGCATTTTTTTACCCAAAAAATTTAGCTTACTTGATTTTTCAAATTTGGAATTTCTCTAGAAGATGAATTCTATGAAAATGGATAAAATGGGCGAATAGAAATTGATGTTAAACTGAATTTTTTTTTGGCAAAAAACGCACTATTGAATATTCTGGGGATCATAAAGGGGCACTAAATCTTTAAATAACATCAATTTTTATCCTCCCATTTTTCCATTTTCATGGAATTCATCTTCTAGAGAAATTCCAAAATTTTAAAAATATGGTAAACAGAACATTTTTCTGTAAATAAAGCACTGTCGGATATTCTGACCACTGTGGATCATAAAGGGGCACTAAATCTTTAAATAACATCCATTTTATGCACCCATTTTTTCCATTTTCATGGACTTCATCTTCTAGAGAAATTCCAAAATTTGAAAAATCTGGTATACAGAACATTTTTCAGTAAAAAACGCACTGTAGGAATTTTTAACCACTACGAATCATAGTGGAGCTTTAAGTCTTTAAATAGCATTAAGTTTTATCCGCCCATTTTTTCCCTTTTCCTGGAATCCTTAATAATGTTTTGAAAAATTCCAACATTTTGATATGTGAAAAATTCAAGTTTCCTGTTGTGTCTCCACGATGTGTTCATGTTATAAAAAATATATGGAACAGGCAGTATGCGTAGCATATTTTTTGTCCACTAGATCAAAGGATGTAACCGTAATTCCAATTGCAATCCGTACTCCTAGATTTTTCGTGTTTAACAGACCTCTGTTATCGACTTAACAGAGCCCTGTAATTGCAACTGGTTCGTGTCTAGGGTTATAAATTTCGAAATTTATCTTCACACATAGTTCTGCAGACAAATATGCTTTTATGACAGTGCATGCTAAGATTGCGGTAAAAAAAATAAAAAGAAAAAATAAATCGCTAATACCACTCTACCTTACTCGACCAAGTTCCTTGTCCATATTAGTAGACAGTGGTTCTAAATTTATTAATGAATAGTTTTACTTCAGAAGCAAACAAATGTTACTAATATTTTAGTAATATATTTGTACTTTGTGAGGTATTCGAACGGGCCCCTAGAGGAGCCGTACTAACGAGCAGGGCAAAGTCCAATACCTCAACAGACAAGAATACAAATTGCTCGCTGCTGCCACAAATGCAGTAAATACGCTGGAAACCACATTTCCAACTACAGTGATTGTCCTTTTCACGTGTCACTAAGTTAGTTTGATGAATATCTTAACCAAGCTGCCCAACCTACTTTATCTTTAGCCGAATAGAATGAATATTTATTCTGACTTAGAACGGCTTCTGTGTGGAAAAAAGGTAGGTTCAAAGAGAGTGGCAAGGTTACAGATGACACCAAAATACACTGAAGAGCTGAGAAAACTACTGTAATATAAAAAACCCGAGTCCCGGCAAAAATTTAGAAACATTTTTTCGAGAACTCGACGCAACACCTTAAAGAAACTATTGCGAGCAACAAGAAAACTTAGGGGACTTTTATTAGGTGTTGATGAAATTAGTATCAAGATGCTTCTGGAGCTATACTGCACAGCAAAAAAAATTTCTCAATTGTCAAAGCGATTTTAGGCCTTGAACACTTGATACTTAAGGACTGGATCATATAAGCCTATAAAATTCAAGCCTATAAGTCTGTTATAATATTCAGACATAAATATACATACATATGCTGATGATATACCTTTCCCAAGCATCCACAATAGAGTACATTTCATTGTTGGAAAATTGACACAAAAAAGAACGTGGGAGAGAATGGTTAATGGGGAAAATTTTTCATATTGCTTTTAAGACGGGAAACATGTCCGAATATACCAATTAATAACTAGGGCGACAATTTCAATGCAAATGCATATTTATTGTCCATACTTTAAAAGCTATCCTGAACAATTTTCTTTGCGTTTCATAAGATTTCCTGTAAAATGGCATCAATTTGTTTTTGCATATTTTAACAAAAAACTAAGTTCTCTGCATATTTTTGTAATAAGTGCATATTTATTTGCATATTTTGCAAGTTTTTCACATCTATAACAATATTAAAAAAAAAATCCTCCATTCTGTATAAGATAAGCTGTATGATATGCAATTAAGAGAAATAGATATCTGTAGATATATATAGATGAAACTACAGATATTGAAGGTCGGTATATTGCAAACGTAATTGTTGGAATCTTGGACAAAGAGGAGAATATTAGCAAAAGGAGGTTTCTTCTTAATGTTGTGAAACTGGAAAAAACCAATTTTAGGAGAAGAATTTAACAAAGATAATATTCTCTTGTTTCTAACTGATGCAGCTCCTTATAAGGTGAAATCTGCCAAGCCACTTAACATATTTTATCCAAAACTCATTCATGTCACATGCTTAGCTTACGCTTTGCACCGCGTAGCTGACGAAGTAAGATCTCATTTTGCTGATATAGATTTATTGATATCCAGCGGAAAGAAAATATTTCTAAAGGCACCTTCACGTGTGGCAATGTTAAAAAAAAGTATCCCGGGATAAGGGTTCGACCGCAACCACTTGTTATCAGATGGGGATCCTTGTTGAAAGCCTTAGAATCAGAACTTTGATGACTTCAGAACCGCTATAATGGAGCTGGATGTTGCAGAATCCTCATCAATCAAGAAGGTTTAAGAAATATTAAATTTGTCTCATGTTAAAATTCAACTGGCCTTTATATCTTCAAACTACGGTTTCCTTAGCGAATCCATAACAAAATTAGAGGGATTCGGATCTTTGAATGAGCAGATTAATTTGATTGACGATGCTGTTACCAAAATTTCTGATGTGGAAGGTGACATTGCAGAAGTGATACAACAAAAATTTCAAAATGTACTACAGAAAAATAAAGGATTTGACCAAATTAAAAAAAATTGCCAAAACGTTCAAACTAAATTTAGATGTGTCTATTTCTTTAGAAAATTACTCCCGAAATGAGTTATCTTCATTCAAGTATGCTCCAATAACTTCCGTCGATGTGGAGCGAACATTTTCGATGTACAAAAACTTTCTGCGCCCCAACAGGCACTTTACATTTGGAAATTAAAAAAAATACATATATTTATTTATACAAAGAAAAATTTATGTTAATACTACTCGTTTAAATGTACAGATTCTATGGACTGATTTTATTTTTATATTTTATATTTTAGTTTTTTATTTGATTGATTTCGACGAACTGAATTTTAATTTTTGTTATGTTATGTTATTTTGTTATATTTTAATAAATCTGGTTAAAATGAATTGTTTTTTGTTGCATATTTTTATTTATTTCCGCATTTTTTTCATTATTTTTGGGCATATTTTGACTTCTATGGTGCATATTATAGGCGCATATTTTTAATTTTATAGTGCATGAAATTTGTCGCCCTATTAATAACCAATTTATATCGCAACACTGTGAGGTTATATACCTACCTATGTATGTAGGTATTCATCACTTTGATGGTCGTGTAACATGGAATACCTACATAAATACTTACATAAGTATATACCAAATTGATCCGAATGAAAATTAAAAAAGTTGATAGGAGAAATTCAATCCTAGATTGAAAACTTCTGCAACTTGATTATAAAACCAATATGGTAAAGTTGAATTTAGCTATGGGGCACTGCCTCAGCATGTATGAGTAACAAAGGGGAAATTCAAAGGAAACAAAATAAAATCTCTCGTATGATCACGGACGCTTTCTGGAATGTACTTATGTAATTCTCGCATTCATTAGATCTAAGTAGATATTCCAAACACACTAGCACGCACGTAAGAATGAAAATCTCGAAGAAACATTTTTGCATTTTCTTCGCATTTGCAAGGCAAATTCTCACGTGGTATTCATAACCAAGAGCTCGCGTGATGAATTCGCTCGTTGCGTATTTTATGCAATATTTTGTATGTATGATTCCCTTTCAACGGCAAGTTTTTGTTTTTTCCATTTAAGCACTCCCTGGACCATCATTTCTATATAGAGTGTAGTACTAACCCCTCCCCATTTTTCCAATATGACCACTAATCTTCTCAGGGAATTACATTTGTTTAAACGAACTATATTGCTGCTCTAACATGTATTTTGCCTTCCGTATTGTCGCAGTTTCATTAAGAAATTCCTGGAGCATACTTCCTGATATAAAGTTTTTTATACTTTATATGAACGTAGTCCATTTTGGGATTTCTGTTAACTGGTTAACAGAGCTGTTAAGTGTGAAATTTTCATTACTAAAAAATATGGTTTTTGTCTGTACTAGTTAAATTTAAATTTATCTTCACACACATCTGGGGGCAAATGACGTCATTCGATATCGATCGAAATTTCAATACAATTCAAGAAAATTTGCCCCCTGGTTTTTTTGTTTTTTTTTTTTTTTTTTTGTTATGCTAACAGGGCTAATATATGTAACTGGTATTTTCCCTGAAAATTACAAAGAATATATGATAACACCCATTGAAAAAATAAAAAGCAATAATAAATGCGAAGAATATTTTTCGATAAACACTCTAAAGACTTGTGAAAAAATTATAGAAAAGATTGTAAAAAATCAGTTAGAAGCCTATTTAGAACAACACAAATTATTATCGAAATATCAATCAGGTTTTAGAAAGAACTACTCCAGTGAAACAACGATCAACAATTTGATATATATATATATATATATATATATATATATATATATATATATATATATATATATATATATATATATATATATATATATATATATATATATATATATATATATATATATATATATATATATATATAGATGAAAATATAAGAAAACAGATTCTAAAATTCTTGCCATGTTCCTTCTTCTTTACAAAATAATTTACATATGTCCCTTTTACATTAGGACAATTTAATAGCACACATTTATGAAGTGAGTGAAGATAAATATGCCGAGTTAAATATGTTTCGACGTAACACTTTACGTTATTAAATATTTATAAATATCTTTTTAGTATTTGTGACATATTTGCCAAATACGTTTTCTCATTTGGGACATATTTATTATAAATGTATATTCCTACTTGAGGAATATAAATATGTTTTCATATTTGGGACAAATTTGTAAGCCAATATTGAAAAAACTATAAATTATTACGGGACGACACATACCTCATACCTTTTAAAGGCAGTTCATCCTAGATTTTTTACTTGTAAAGAATTTTTACCAAAAACATTTTGGTCTATCGAAAAAATTTACCTCATTTTAAAGGCATTTCATCCTAGACTTTTTATTTAAAATGAGGTATGTGTCGTCGCGTAATAATTTATAGTTTTTCCATGAGGTAAAAAATCCCTCAGAGAAACAGTACTGTGCACCAAAAAATTCAAATAATTTTTTTTTGATAGACCAAAATGTTTTTGGTAAAAATTCTTTACAAATAAAAAATCTAGGATGAACTGCCTTTAAGATATTTACAAATATTTAATAACGTAAAGCATTACGTCGAAACATATTTAACTCGGCATATTTATCTTCACTCACTTACATTTATGCCATGAAAATTGGTTCCATTTGAAATATGTATTTATTTGAGTTAAAATAAATAAAAAATATGTTGGAAACACCTAACTTTTTTTGGACTTTTGATACCTCTTGGCCCAACGTGCAACATGCGCATGACAAAACTAAGACGGAAAATAAAAAAGAAAACAAAATAAACAAGGGCAGGGAAATATATGTATCAAAATGTAAATTTCAAAGTAAAGAATATGTACATACATAGGCACATATGTACTTATATACATACATACAAACATTCTCGTATGAGTGTAAGAAAAACAATAAGAAATAATAAACAAAATTAATACACAAATAAAAAATTACCTTACATGCAATTGTTTGCATGCATATTTGCTACGTTGGTTTGACTTTATTTTGTGGTGTTTAAGTTGATTGTTGAGACGTTTGGTGTTTTGTGTTTATCTCCCATTAACTACATACATACATACATACATACATATGTATGTATGTATATATGTATGTACATGTATGTTTTGTTTTGCTTTTCAAAAGCATCGCAGTGGTTTAGCCTGCTTATATTCTCTAGTTCTCACAGAACTATCACAAGTACGTCATAATCGACTTCAAATGCTACAAGCTGTTGAATTTAACACGGTAGTATCCTACGGCGGTGACAATGGACTCTTTTTCTCTATAGGCCTTAGATAACAATATGGATTCCCTCATAGACCAATACACCACACTACCCCCAAACACCAAATAAGGTACTAGTCCCTACAAGGTAATGTGGAGTAGCCTATTCCCAAAGTAGTAATGAATTCGCCAATCCTAAATTGACAGCAAAATCGCTAGTGCTCACTGACACCTTTTCAGTATGCCCGTAAAGTATTTGATGTGTGTGAATATAAATTTAAATTTAACTAGTACAGACAAAAACCATATTTTTTTAGTAATAACAACTTCGCAGTTAACAGTGCTCTGTTAACCAGTTAACAGAAATCCCAAGATGGACTAAGTTCATTTAAAAGGCGAAATGAAGGAACTACGACAAGGATAAAAAACTATATATCAGGAAATATTCTCCAGGAAACGTTGACTACAAAGCAATTTATGACTGACAAACCGGGTTGTTCAAGACAAAGTCATAAAAAAAATTAACATCATAAGTTTTTCTGATCTACTTAGTTGTGGAGTTGTGTTAATTGTTGTTGGACTGGTTTAGTGATGAAGGCATAACACTGGTCACTTTAACAGTAACAACAATTTTCATACTCTGCTAATGTTTACTGTATCAAGAGCGCGCCCTCCTTCGTCGGTATTGTTAGCAAGAACCGTCGGCGAAGTAAAACAATTAATAAAATAGCAATACTAAAAAAAAATAAATGCGTCTACTTAACATCAGAGACGCTGCAACTCTGCTATAAAAAAAAAAATATATATATCGTTACCTGAAATGCAAAAGGGCGTAACAACCAAAAAATTCAAAATGGGTTTTTTCATTTATTGTTGTAGAGGAAATCGAATTACATGTCCTCCTACATTTTTACAGCCCTACTGACAATAACAACCATTTTATTGAAGAAAATCAAAAGGTCGTAACAACAAAGTTGGTTTTTTCTTAAACCAAAAGGGCGCAACCCACACCAAGCAAAAGTTAACTGCCAAAACTCTCTAATTGAAATGCAGTTTTCGTTGCTAGGTAATAGGCAGTCTAGATCTCCCATTTTTTCAAAATTTTTATGAGTTTTCATTTTAGGAATAATTTCAAAATTTCTCTTTTTTACTACTGTTGACAAATTTGTACTTGAACAAAACTACTGTGTTAAATTAGGGTCAAGCAAAGTAAAAGTACATATAATTTTTGTAATTGGAATTCCGAAAATTCTAAAATCAGTACCCTGTAAATCTCCTCATCCCCAAATCAAATTTTTATCCCCGTCTGACGATAAGTCTCGTAAACTGGCAGCATTGAACAAAATTTAAATTTTTACAGTTGTTAAGTTTTTGCAACTTCTGACAACACTGATACATTTGTATTTCTATTTGCGCCTACGTTTGTTACTTCATTAAATGTGAAAATATCAATCGTGTTAAAATGTCGGAAGAAAACCAAAAAAATTGTGAAGAAAAATGCGTAAATGTTCGTGTAAAAAACAAAACGAATCGAATGTACGGAAGAAAATATTTCGGAATGAATGGAAATAATGTAATTGAGAAAAAGCCTAGACAAATGGGAGAAACTTGTAGTTCCAAACTATGTAAAAAAAGTGCTTTGCGACAGTGTTCTCTTTTTTGTGAAGATAAAAGAAAAGAAATATTTGATCTTTTTTGGAAGATGTCTTGGGAACAAAAAAAACTTTACGTTATTAATCTAGTAGAATCGTTCAATTTCTAACTTTTATTTCTTAAAATTGAATTCTAATCGGATTCCAGTCTGCCAAAAAATGTTTCTCTCCACATTAGGAATAACACAAAAAATGGTAAGAATATGGAAAGCATCTAGTGGATTACATTGTACTCCAGCGATTTCAGAGAAACAAAATAAAGTGCCTAATAATTGCAAAAAAAGGTATTACGATCGTTTAAACTTTTTAAAGAAATGGTTAGATGGTATTCCAAAATTGGAATCCCATTATCGCCGGCGTTATTCTAAAAAGTTATACTTTGAGGCAGATTTTAAGTCATACAGACAAATATATGATCTTTACATAGAGGAATGTAGACATCAGAAAGAAAATGAAATTTCCCAGGTATCATTTCCTAAATTTATGGATGTTCTTAAGGCAGGTAATTACGGTTTATTTAAACCAAGAAATGATGAGTGCGATTTGTGCGTTTCTTTCAAATCAAAAAATGTATCAAAAGATGAATATGAAAATCACAGATCAGAAATTGAAAAAATGGGAAATGAAAAGTTAAACGATATAGAAAATGTACGTTCTGGTCTTTGTTTACTGTTTTGCATAGATATGCAAGCAGTCAAACTTGTCCCGCAGACGAACGCTAATTCTTCGTATTATAAAATGAAGCTTCAAGTACATAATTTTACCGTATACAATGTCATTACACACGAGTCAGATAATTACATATGGGACGAGACGGAAGGTGCCCTAACGTCATCGTACTTTGCAACATGTATTATAAAACATTTAGAAAAGGTCATATCACAAAGCCCAGAATTTCACCACATCATCATATATTCAGATGGTTGTTGCTACCAAAATCGTAACGCCATTTTAGCGAATGGTTTGTTGTTGTTTTGTACCGAAAAAAATGTGACGATCGAGCAGAAATACTTAGTTGTAGGACATACTCAAATGGAGTGCGATGCTACTCACTCTCTTATTGAGAGAATATTAACCTGAATGAATATTAACCTTTATTTTTTCTTAGTTTTTTTTTATGAAATGTTATTTTATTTTAAATTTTAAGTTAAAAATATGCATTTACGAGTATATTTAAGTTAATAAAATTAAATCTAAAAAACATTTGTGCTTTTTATTTCTTCAAACTCGACTAGCAAATCATATGAGGACATTTTCACTTTAAACATGTTTCTGTTGTTACGCCCTTTTGATTTCAGTTTTTTATAATGCAAAATGGCGCATCCCACACATCTAATAAAAATGACGATTAAAGAAATTTTTTTTCTACGAAATAAATGCATCATCGCAATTTAATGCCGTACTGAAGAAATTGCAACACCAGCTTCGTAATCTTTGATTTTTTGGAGTTTTTTGTCTCTCCTGTAAAATTTTGAAATATGTTGTTACGCCCTTTTGCATTTCAGGTAACGATATATATATATATATATATATATATATATATATATATATATATATATATATATATATATATATATATATATATATATATATAAATATATATATATATATATATATATATATATATATATATATATATATATATATATATATATATATATATAATAAATAAATCAACGCGGAATAGCTGAGTTGTAACACAGAAATTAAAACCTCTCTCTCTCTCTTTCTCTCTGTATTCTAATTTCACCACCTGTCCACTCTACCCTATCCCTTTCATAAAAAGAAGTAACACATTAATTTAAGTAGAGGCATTAATTGCCTGAGTGTAACTTCTCTTAAAAAAAAAAAAAAAAAAAAAAAAAATTAAAATACAATTAGTTAAGTTTAATTCAAAGGATTATATATATTAAAATGAACGTTTTATATATTCTATTAATTTTCTTTTGAATACATAAAAGTTGTTTTCGCTTTTTAATTCTGAAGGAAATTGATTAAACAAACTAAGCCCTTTGTAAAAAAAGGAATTTTGATTAAAATTCGTTCTACAAAAGTTTGTACTAAAATCCCCAGCATTCTTCAGAATTTGAAAAAAAAATTTTTTTCAAATCGCACTTATTAAGCTTCCAATATTATTTCAGATATCCCTCTATTATATATAGTGTGTTGTGTCTTCAGTAACAAAAAAGACTGCACTTAGTATTTTTAAAATATACAAGGAATGGACTTTATTTCAAAAACGTGTTTAACTGTATGTCAACTATATCTATATCAATTCTACACTAGAGTAATTAACTCAATATTATTATTTTTTTTTTTATTATTATTATTATTAGTAGTATTTAAAATACTTTTTTATTACATATATACTTAAATTTAAATTATTACAAAAATTTTTTTTAATAAAAGTGGAAAGTAAATAATTAAAATCGTAAAGTTCTTAATAAAAATTAAATGAAAAATATAAATCGTTTTCTAAAAATAGATAGTGACTCTTAACAAGAAAAAACATACAATTAATTGAAAAAGAAAATCATTTTAATAAAGAAAATCTTTAAAAAGGCCTAGTTATTAACATTTCTTATAAACGTTACACTTTTTCTTCTAAAAACATTGTAATTAATTTCATTCTTAATGTCATTTGGCATCATGTTGTAAATTCTTAATCCTTTATAAAATAGTGATCTTTGCATAGCGGTGGTAGAATAACACTGTAGTCTGAAATCATTCGAATTCCGTAAACCATATGGTTGAGCGTCTCCAACATATCTTAATTGTTCTATTAGGTACTCAGGTGCCTCTCCCATTTTCATTTTTTTGTATAAAGTTGATTGTATTGTACTGTAGTCTTTGTTGTATGTTTAACCATTTTAGAGCATCTAGCATAAATCTTATTGACGTAAATCTGTTGCATTTAAGTATAGAGCGCATTGCTTTATTTTGTAATTTTTGAAGCCTATTTATCTGTTGATCTGAGCAGCATGTGTATAGTATAGTTGATCCGTATTCGAAATGTGGTTTTAGAATCGTATTATATATGTTTATTGCTGTGATAATTGACACTTTGTTTCTTAAACGTTTAAAAAATCCGATTTTTTTTACCAATTTTTTTACAAATGTATTCTATATGTTCTTTGAAATTTAAGTATTTATCTATTATGAAGCCTAGATATTTTATATTATTAACTTTTTCTATTGTTATATTATTTATTTTAAGGTGTAGGTTATTTTCCATATTTATTTCCATCAGTTTAGTCTTATTTTCGTTTAATTTTAGTTTGTTCATTTTTAGCCATTTATCGATGTTATCCATATCTATTTTTAGGTTACCATAACAAATCTCATCAGACGCCGCTTCTGTAAAAATCAGAGTATCATCAGCATATAGTACTATTTCGCTTTTTTCCAATACATTTTCCATATCATTTATATATATAATGAATAGTAGAGCTCCCAATATTGAGCTTTGAGGAACTCCATAGTCATTTTCTATCGTCGTTGATTTAATTTTTTCACATGTTTTTAGGGTGTTAATTGGCCGGTATTCTTCACATTTTAGTGTATTTTTCACTTTTTCAACAGGTGTAACCATCGACTCCTTCCAATTGGTAGGAAATATTCCGGTTTCAAGTGACTTGTTTATTATCTTAAGTAATTTCTGTCCCAAAATGACCCAATTGTCTAATATCAATTTTGTACTTACTCTATTATAATCGGGTTTTTTCTTAATGTTCATACATATATTTTTTAGTTCTTGTATATTAATTGTACGGAATTTAAATCTAAAATCTATCATAGGTATATGATTTTCATATTGCACATAATTTATTGAATTTCTGATTTCTTTAATACTACGTATGAAATAACAGTTAAAATTTTCAGCTATTTGAAGCGTATCCTTATATTCTATTTGTCCAAATGTCACAGATTTAATTTCTTTTTTGTTTTTTTTTTTAGTACTAAGTCCTTAATTTTACACCACATTTCTTTCTGGTTACTTGTATTAGTAATTTTATTATTTATATATCTATTTTTTTCATTTTCAGTTTTCACTTTATATATATTTCGTATTATCTTATAATTGTTCCATGCCTGGTCTGTGTTCTCATTAATTGCTTGTTGGTATTTAAACATTTTTTCTCTTTTTAAAATTCTGAGTTCATTATTGAATCAGTTATTACTTTTTCCTTTAATTTTTCTCTTGGAAATAAATTTTCTTATTGCACCCTCAAAAATTGTGTCAAAATTGTGGACATAGAGATTTAAATCATATAATATATCATATTGTAATATTGCACTAATTTTATCGTTAAATCTCGTCTTATTATATTTAAAAAATTCTATTTCCGTTTGCTTTTCTTGTTTATCATTTTCTCAAATATTGTCTCCATATTTAATCAATATATTTATTATTTCATGGTCTGATATCTTATTCGTTTCACTATTGCTCACCGATATGTTATAGTTGTTTGTTATTACATAGTCAATTATTGTACTGGTTGTTTTTGTAACCCGCGTATATTTATTTACCATCTGTTTTATGCCATTGTCATTGATTATTCTCTTAATTCTATTTTTATGTGCTGAGTTTTTACTCCAGTCGATGTTGAAGTCACCGGTTATTAAAATATCCCAGTTATTGATATCAGATTTAATGTCACTTATTTCTTCCATTACTTCCTCAAAGATATCACAGAATTCATTTTCTCTATAGCTAGGGGATCTATATATTGCACCGATTATAATATTATATTTATCATATGTAGCCTTGCAAATTAATATCCAATATTTTAAATCTTCTACTTTTTCAATAATCTTAGTTATCTTCCATGATTCCTTAGAATATATTATTACACCTCCTATCCTTTTTGATGAGGAGTGTGACATGGAAAAGTCATATCCCTGTATATTTATTTCGTTTTCTTCGATATCATTTGTAATATGGGTTTCCGTTAGTATAATAATATCAGGATTTTCTTTCGATGCAATAACCTCAACTTGGTTAAAGTTATTAATTATTCCTTGTATATTTGTTAGTTGAACCGCTATTGTCTTTAGTTGTTATTCAGCTATACCTATTTTTCTCTTTTTTGACAGCAATTTGTTCTGGTATACAGGACATATTCTATCGTTTGTATGATGATTTTCGTCCAGTCCCATATTTAGTTTTCTGTTAATTCTTATACAGTTTATGCACTTCATTACTTCTACATTGCTGGTACATTCCTTAGTTTTATGTTGAGCATGACATCGTATGCAAATTTCTTGATTTTTACACTCCTTAGCTATATGGTTGTATCCCTTACATTTCATGCATTGCATTATTTCTGTACCATCGTATACTTTACATCTTTCCCATCCTATATTTAATCTTCCTTCTTTCATAATCTTCATGTATGACTCTGCATCTATCGATAATTTAATAGTATTAGTTGTTGTTCCATCTTTTCTTTTAATTTCATAATTGTCAATATATTTTAAACTTGCATTTGAAATACTGGGATTTTGTTTTTTTAATTTTTCTATAACTTCATTTTCGTTATGTTTAAATGATACACCAGTAATTTTTATTTTTAGTTCTGTATTCTTAGGTATTTTTACTTCATATCCATCGTTTAATTTCTCTTCGATAGCATTTTTTATCTTTTCCCTTTCATTATCGTTTTCACTTTGGATCACTATTGTCCCATTTCTTTTATTTTGGACATCTATTATTCTTAAGTCTACAGGATTAATTTTATTTAATTCTTGCCTTGTTTTTTCAATTGTTTGTTTTGTTTTTGGTTTTATAATCAGAGGCACTTGTTTCTTTACTTCTGTAAATATTTTATTTTTAACTGACTCGGCATATGATATAAGAGTGTAGTACTAGCCCCTCCCCATTTTTCCAATATGACCTCTAATCTTCTCAGGGAATTACATTTGTCTAAACGAACTATATTGCTGCACTAACGTATATTTTGCCTTCCGTATTGTCACAGTTTCATTAAGAAATTCCTGGAGCATACTTCCTGATATAAAGTTTTTATACTTGTGGTATTTCCTATATTTCGCCTTTTAAATGAACCTAGTCCATTTTGGGATTTCTGTTAACTGGTTAACAGAGCTCTGTTAAGTGTGAAATTGTCATTACTAAAAAATATGGGTTTTGTCTGTACTAGTTAAATTTAAATTTATCTTCAAACACATCTGTTTTTTTTTTTTTTTTTGTTATTATGCTAACATGGCTAATATAACTGGTATTTTCCCTGAAAACTAGAAAGAATATATGATAACACCCATTGAAAAAATAAGAAACAATAATAAATGCGAAGAATATTGTCCGATAAACACTCTAAAGAGAAAAAATTATAGAAAAGATTGTAAAAAATCAGTTAGAAACAACACAGATTATTATCGAAATATCAATCAGGGTTTAGAAAGAACTACTCCAATGAAACAACGATCAACTATTTGATAAATAAATGAAAATATAAGAAAACATTATATAATTCATGCCATTTTTCTTGACTTCAAGAGAGCTTTTAAAACAGTTGACAGAAATATCTCTACATATATATACATATAAAAATTACGTGTATGTTCGTGATCGCTAAACTCAAAAACTACTGCACTGATTTTGACCAAACTTTATATACATGCTATATGGGG
Organism: Germaria angustata; assembly: GCA_963681545.1. Classification (NCBI taxonomy): domain Eukaryota; kingdom Metazoa; phylum Arthropoda; class Insecta; order Diptera; family Tachinidae; genus Germaria; species Germaria angustata. Next base: position 81,282,350 of record OY812999.1, on the reverse strand, counting down.
CGTGAGGAGTGTTTCTGTGTAGTTTGAAGTTCGTCCGACAGATGGCGCAATATTTAGTTTCTTTGAGTTTTGCCCGATAGAGATTAGCGCAATAAGACTATGCTGTTTCGCTGAAGGCGTTGAGTCCTTAATCAGCGTGTAGTGGCATTAATTAGCCCGATACCGGTATCTGAACAATAATTGCTATATCGATTTAGTGCACCTTTCATTCTTCTTCGAAATATCAATCCGCCATGACTTTGCAACGAAACCAGACTTGCAGTGAAAATAAAATTTGGAGGCAAAACAACGTTTGCCCGGGTCAGCCAGTACTATTATAAAAAACTTTACAAATATGGTTTTCAAAATAAAGAAATTAAATGGTTTCAGTCATATTTAACAAATCGTAGCCAAAAAACAAAAGTTAACAATATAAAATCGAGTGCAATAGAAAATGAGTATGGAGTGCCTGCCCCATGGCTCAATTTTAGGTGCCCTTTTATTTATAATGTATATTAATGATAATGAAAAATGTTACAAAAATGTGAAATAATACAATATGCAGACGACACTCTAATTTTCACTGAGGCAGTAACATGCGAACAATTTTATGAAAATTTAACAGCATATATTGAAAATATAATTAAATGGGTAAAAATGAATAAACTAAAATTAAATGAAAATAAAACAAAAATAATGGAAATAAACATGAAAACTAATAGGTATACCAATAAATAATGTAACAACAGAAGAAGTTAATAAAATTAAATATCTTGGTTTCGTAATTGACAATAAATTAAAATTTAAAGAACACATAGAATATATTTGTAAAAAATCGGGGAGAAAATATGTTTCTTTAAGCGGAATGTCAACTATCACATCGATCAAAATATACAACACTGTTATGCACAGATCAACAAATATCAAGACTACAAAAATTACAAAATAAAGCGATGCGGGGAATATTAAAATGCAACCGTTTCACATCAATAAATTTTATGCTAGATACACTAAGATGGCTTAATATTCACCAAAGATTACAACTTTTTTTGTTTTTGTTATTATTATTATTAAGTAGTATTTGAAATACTTTACAAATTTACATATTACAGCTTATGATAATTTATGAAATATGAACAAAATTCTGTTTAATAATATTCAAAACATTTTTTCTAAACAATTTTAGATTTTCTTCATTTTTAATTTCATTTGGCATCATGTTGTACATTCGCAATCCCTTGTAAAATAATGTTCTTTGCATCGAATTGGTCTGTGCTTGTTGTAATCGGAAGTCTGCTGCATTTCTGAGATTGTATGGTTGAACTTCTCCCCCATATCTCGTCTGCTCTATTAAATAGTCCGGTACGGCTCCCATTCTCAGTTTATGGATGAAGATCATTGTGTTAAGTTGAAGTCTTTGCTTAATATTTAGCCATTTTAATGTGTTCAGCATATAGTCAATATGTTACATTTTAAAATAGCGCGCATAGCTTTAATTTGTAGTTTTTGTAGCCTTGTGAATTGTTGATCTGTGCAGCTGGAGTATAGAATTGTTGAAACGTATTCGAAATGTGGTTTAATTATCGTATTATATATATTAATAGCTGTTATAATCGATATTTTATTTCTCACTTGTCCAAAAAACCCAACTTTCTCTCCAATTTTTTTAACATTTTTTTCAATGTCATTTATATATATAACAAATAGGACTCCTAAGATTGAGTCTTGTGGCTCCCCATAGTTATTTATTATTGCACTCGATTCTACGTTATTGAATTTTGGATATTCTCACCACTGGTGATTACAAAGGGGCACTAAATCTTTAAATAACATCAGTTTTTATCCGCCCATTTTTTCGTTTTCATGGATTTCATCTTCTAGAGAATTTCAAAATTTGAAAAATCAGGTAAACTGAATTTTTTGGGTAAAAAAACGCACTGTTGGATATTTTGACCACTAGGGATCATGGAGGAGCTTTAAATCTTTAAATAACATCAAATTTCATCCGCCTATTTTTCCCCATTTTCCTGCTATTCATCTTCTAGAGAAATTCCAAAATTTTAAAAATCTGGTAAACAGAACATTTTTCAGTAAAAACGCACTGTCGGATATTCTGACCACTGGAGATCATAAAAGGGCACTAAATCTTTAAATAACATACATTTTTATCCGCCCATTTTTTCCATTTTCATGGAATTCATATTTTAGAGAAATTCCAAATTTGAAAAATCAAATAAACTGATTTTTTTGGGTAAAAAAACGCACTGTCGGATATTTTAACCACTACGAATTATGGAGGAGCTTTAAGTCTTTAAGTAGCATTAAGATTTATCCGCCAATTCTTTTCCATTTTCCTGGAATCCTTAATAATGTTTTGAAAAATTCCAACATTTTGTTATATGAAAAAATTAAGTTTCCTGTTGTATTTCCATGAGGTGTTCATGTTATAAAAAATATATATGAAACTGACAGTATGCGTAGATTAATTTTTGTCCACTATGTCAAAGAATGTAACCGTAATTCCACTTGGAATCCGTACTTCTAGATTTTTTGTGTTTAACAGACCTCTGTTATCGGCTTAACAGAGACCTGTAATCACAACTGGTTCGTGTCTACGGTTATAAATTTTGAAATTTGCAATGACACTACATAAAAAACAATTTGGTCTAGTCAAAATCGATTTTCTCAATTTCCGTAATTATTGCAGGTATGTAACGAATAAAGACGTTTTAAGTACCTCTTTAAGTGTCCTTCTTATATAGTGAAGTACTTGGGTGTTCTCATAGTAGACAGGTGGCTAGTGCTCCAGAGTAGTATTCAGAGGGTCTCAAGTTAGATTCTTGACAAAGACGTCATCAATTTACTCTTCTATTTCTATTTTTCCATTGCCTATCTATAACAGATATTACAAAAGGGGTAAAAGTGGCTGAAAGCAGCCTTTTGACCATAACCTAGTGTACAAACAAATAGTTTTAATTATTTTAAATGAAAGGATAATTACTAAGAGTAGAAAAAATTAGTCATAAGAAATAATAAACTACACTTTCCCTAAAATTTTTAACTTTTTAATTTTTTAAACATATTATTCCTTTTAATATTATTCAACCCTCATGATTTAATATATTTAAAGTTTCATATTTGACCAAAATGTTCAATAATCTTCTCAAGAAATTTCATTAAAATATAATTTTTTCAAAAATAATTTGCTCAATATTTGAGCAATAGGATCGTATTTAGGACACTTTGGACTACGCTTCGTGTATAAAGTATTTCGTGTGCAATTCAGTATTTGACCAAAACGGTCATCTCCACAAGACATTCGTTTTTTAATTTATTCATCTTATTTTTCCCATATATTGTAATTATAATATTATTAATTGCCTCTGGGATAAAGTATCCATATTTTTGTGTTCCCTTTCTAAATTCCTCGATAATAATCCTTCATTCCAATTTACGAATGCTGTTAATCGACTAACAGTGATCTTAACTTTCAAATTGGCGGTTATAAAATATATGGATTTTGATAGTTAAATACGAATTTATATTCACAAACTTATGATACTAGTGGTAATTATGAAACTTAATTAAACCAGACCCACCATATTTGGCATTAGTTTTATTTCTGTTCAAAAGTTGGTAAACAGCTTTGTATCCCTTTAACTATATACTTATGTATATCTTGCTGATACTGTTTTCATTTGTTATCTTATCGTCTAGAAAAGTCACTTTCGTATTCTCGAAGAAGTTATCTTTCACAATATAAAAACGACTATAACAATATTTTTGTACAGGAAAGCACGTTCAGGAAAACGTTTATACAACTACAATTGGATGGTACTACAACTTCCAACTAATCAATATTATTCAATATATTGAATTTGGCTACGTTTTAAAATTCTATACCTTCTTTGGCTATTAATATTTAGCCAAACTAAAAAATATACTCCGCGTCTTGGTTCTAACGTTGTGTTAATTGACATTGACAAACATTTTTCATTCTTTAGATTCATCTCACTCCTGAGGGAGGGGGCCAAGAGTACACGAAATCAAACATACATACATACATATGTACATAAGTAATGTAGCTCGGTTTGCCGTTGTGATTATGCGCACATGAAATAAGTATTTTAGAAAATACTGGCGTAATAAAATGAAAATTTTACTCTATACTTGGTCTCGAGCTCAACAATTATTATTTTTAATGTTTCAGGACAATATGTACTTCAGATATATGTAAGTACATAATTGTATGTTGGCCATTAAATTTAATTTGTTTCCACTTGTTATAGTATATATAAGTAAATTTAATTTCAGCACAAAATAATTTTTATATACCTACATACATATATACATATGTACTACGTCTTGTTTTCATAATTGAAGATATTAATTTGAATGTTTTTATATTTTACATGGAATCAAATTATAGTAATTTTAATCATATTATTTTACATAATGGAGAAATTTTTAATTAATAATGCCCTCCTTACAACACCCACAAAAAAATAAACACACCTAACAATTATGCATTTCTTCTGGATTCTTTTTTGCGATGATGATTTCTCTATTATATATGCATATGTAATATGTATATATGTACATAATTTGATATAATGTATGTATGAGAAAGAGAGAATTGAAACAAGCAAAAGATTGTGATCTAAAAATATATAAAAATTAAATAAAATAAGGGAATAAAAAAACATAAAATTTATTGGAAATAGTAAAATAAGTTACGGAAAATAAGTGGAAATAAAAATTTTTTATCGAAATAAGTTTTATAAACTTGGTTTGCTGATTTATATATCTATTTATAAATATTGCTCAGCTATGCCTGAGGAATGCAGTAAATGTAGAACAACAATAAGGGGTGAAACTGGTATTCACTGCAGTGGAGTCTGCAAAAAAGTATATCATTGTTCATCAAAATGTTCCGGTCTTGATCAATATTCTATTGCGGTGCTAGAAGGCAGGAATTTTATTAGATTTATATGCGATGACTGCATTCAATATATACATAATATGGATCTTATCTTGAAAGAAATTCAAGATGGAGTCGACAAAAATAAGCAAAACCTGTCGGAATATAAAAATGAATTCAAAGTGGTATTAAAGCAAAATGAATGTGAAATAAAGCAATTGCTAGAAGCAATAGAAAAGCGTTATGAAGATAGATTTAAAAAAATAGACAAGGCTCAAAAAATTTGCGAAAAAAATGTACAAGAGGTTCAAAAATTATGTGCCTGTGTTAATGATTTTGAAGACAAAAACAAACAAATGTACAGCGTTATAGAAGAGAGTAATAATAAAATATGCAGCGAGATCAAAAAAGCCTTAAAAGAAACAAGTGTTACAAAAAACAAAATGTCATATGCTGACTCGGTGAGAGCAAAAGTGATGATGCCAGATGTAGCAAAAAAAGTGCCTTTAATAATAAAACCCAAGGAAAAACAAACGATTGAAAAAACCAAAGATGAATTAAACAAAAAAGTGGACCCAGTAAATTTAAAAATAACAAATATTGAAAATAGAAGAAATGGAACTGTAATAATTCAAACTGATAATGATGAAGAGAGGGAGAAAATAAGAGTGGCAGTTGAAAATAAAATGAGTGAAAGGTACGAAATTAAGGCGCCTAATCCAGTAGAAATGAGTATAACAATAACTGATATGGCATTTAAATATACAGAAAATGAGTTAATAGAAAAAATAAAAAAACAAAATCCGATTTTATATGAATCTAAATTAAAAGTTATTAGAATATACGGTATCAAAAGGAATAATAAGGACATTTATAACGCGAGATTGAACATAGATACCGACTCGTATAAAAAAGTAATAGAGGCGCAAAAAATTAACGTTGGATGGGAAAAATGCAGAGTATTTGACGGAACGGAGATAACACAATGTTTTAAATGTAAGGGCTATAATCATACCTCCAGAGTCTGCAAAAATCAGGAAACATGTCTAAAATGTCATGGAAATCACAAACATCAGGATTGTGATAAAGAAACAATCGAGAAATGTATAAACTGTATAAGAGCAAATCAAAAACTTAATTTGGGATTAGATGACAAACATTACACATTGAGCAGAGAATGTCCAGTTTACCAAAATAAACTGAAAAGCAAAAAAAGAAGAGTTGGTTTAAACGCTTAACAATTAAAAAATGTTCATGGTATCTACACAAATGTTCAGGGCTTAATAAACAACTTTAATGAAGTAGAAATCATCGCTGAAAATGAAAAACCGGATTTTATTGTGTTATCAGAAACTCACCTAACAGAAGATATAGACGAAAAGGAAATATCAATACAAGGATACGGAGAAATTATAACATTGTCTAATTCGAAAAGGACAGGTGGTCTAATAACTTATTATAAAAAATTGGAAAGCTGAAAAAATTATGGAAAAAATTGATAATTTAAAGTATTGGTTAAATGCATGTATGATAAAAAATGAAAATAAATATTTTATATTAGCAGCAGTCTACAGATCACCGAGTTATAGTGAGGCGGAATTTTGTGAGCACTTTGAGAAATTCGTTGAAGATATATGTGAATATAACTGTGAAATAATAATAACAGGAGATTTCAACATAGACTGGTCTAGTGATGGATTTTACAAAAAGAAGATGGAAAGTGCCTTCAATGACAATGGATAAAAACAAATAGTTGAAGAACATACAAGAATAACTTCAAATACAAGGACAATAATAGATTATGTTGTAACTAACAATGATAGAATATCGGTTAAAACTAACATTAACAACAAAATATCGGATCATGAATCGCTCGATATAAATATAGAATGTGAATTAAATAAACGAGAATTTGTGCAGTGTAAAGAAATAGAAAGTTTTAAGTATAATAAAAATTTATTTAATAGAGAACTATGTTCAGGCCTTAATATAAATGAAAATGATGACATAAACAATAATGTGGCCTGTTTTTGACTCACTGATTGAAAGGACAATACAAAGGTTTACTTATAAAAAAATGATAAAAGAAAAAAGTTCCGTCAATAATTGGTTCAATGCACAGCTAAGAACTCTCAAACAAGAAAAGATTTGCAAATACCAAATTGCAAAAATTATAAATACAAACGAAACCTGGAATAATTATAAAGTGATTAGAAACATTTACAAAAATGCGATAAATATTGAAAAAAATAAATATATTGAGAAAAAAATAAATAGCACCACGGATCCGAAACAAATGTGGAAAGACATTAAAAATTTAGTTTTAAAAAAGAACAAATCAGTGATTGAAACTGTGATTTTTAACCAAATTGAATATAAAGATAATTTTCAAATTGCTAATCAATTTAATAAATTTTTTGTCAATAGTATTAAGACAATTAGAGATAGTATAGAAAATGAGCCATATATTAATAAAATACCTGTGATAAATTCTAGATTTAAATTTAGTGCAATAAATATACATGAATTGAAAGACATATGTAAAACAATTAATAACAAACCCGATTTTAATAAGGTGACGATAAAAATAATACTGGACAATTGGAATGTAACAGGTCATACAATAATGTATATAATAAATAAGTCATTCGAAACGGGAGTTTTCCCTGAAACATGGAGAGAAACGATGGTGACTCCAATAGAAAAAGTTTATAAAACAAAAAATGGCGAAGAGTATCGACCAATAAATGCATTAAAAACGTGTGAAAAAATAATCGAGAAAATCGTGAAATTAAAATTAGAAAAATATATGGAAGAGAATGAACTCTTATATAAATACCAATCGGGCTTCCGCAAAAAATTTTCCTGTGAAACGGCAGTGAATTATGTAATAAATAGATGGAAAAATATTGAAAAAAACAACAAATTAATGGCAATTTTTTTAGACTTTAAAAGAGCTTTTGAAACTATAGACAGAGATATATTACTACAAAAGCTATACATGTATGGTATACAAGGGAATGAATTAAAATGGTTTAAAACATATTTAACAAATAGAAGACAATCAACGAAAGTAAATAATGTAAAATCTAATACAATAAAAAATGATTTCGGGGTACCACAGGGCTCGATATTAGGTGCACTACTGTTTATAATATATATAAATGATATACCCAACATTTTAGATAAATGTGAAATAGTTCTCTATGCGGATGATGCCCTTATGTTTACGGAAGCGGAAAATGAAGTACAATGTCAGTTTAACCTTAACCACGATTTAGAAAATGTAAATAAATGGCTAAAAATGAACAAACTAAAACTAAATGAAAGTAAAACTAAATTAATGGAATTAAATATGAACAGTGACATTGTAATAAAGATCAATAATGAAAAAATAGAAAAAGTGAAAAGTATAAAGTATCTCGGTTTTGTTATAGATAAGGACTTAAAATTTAAAGAACACATCGAATATATATGCAAAAAAATCGGTAAAAAAATCGGATTATTTAAAAGAATTAGAAATAAAATTTCCTTACTAACGGCAATAAACATTTATAATGTAATGATCAAACCGCATTTTGAATTTGGATCCACAATAATATATACGTGCTGTACAAAAACGCAGATGGAGAGGCTTCAGAAGTTGCAAAATAGGGCAATGCGTTCAATTCTGAAATGCAATCGATACACACCAATCCAGGTTATGATAAGCACATTAAGATGGCTAAACATAGAACAGCGATTAGAATTAAACACCCTTAGGTTTATCCAGAAGATGAAGATGGGAGATGCGCCACAATATCTATGTGAACAGCTTGACTATGTTGGACAAGTACAGCCGTACTATCTCAGAAATGTACAAGACTTTAGGCTGCAACGAGTGACAAGTAATGCAATGCAGCGGTCTCTTTTCTACAAGGGCCTAAATTTATATAACACGTTACCCACAGATGCCAAAAATGAACCCAATGTTAGCATTTTTAACAGTAAATGTGTTCAATTCCTTAAAAATAAAAATCCACATGGCTTTGTTGTATGATTTTCTGTATACTTTTTATTTTCCTTATTTTCCTATTATTCCTATTATTTTCTATATCCATTTATTTTTATTTTTATTTTTATTTCATTTTTATTTTTATTTCATTTTATTTTTACTTAATTTTATTTTATTTTATACTTATACCGTTATTATTATTTATATGATTTTTATTATTATTATTGTTATTATTGATATTAATATTATTATTGTTTTATAGTGTATTGGAATATAAAATGTATATGAATTTTATAAAGTATGACACATACTACTACTAAATAAATAAAAAAAAAAAAAAAAAAAAAAAAAAAAAAAAAATAATTGAAGTTGATAAAACTACTTCTTGTTGTAATTCTCATTTAAAAAAAAAAGATATTAGAAACATAATTATCAGTCAGTATTCGTGAGAAAAGCGATTGCTCAACGATAGTTTTACTTGTGCAAATAGTTGTTGAATTTATTTCCCTTCTTTTAATATTTGTTGATTTGTATCAAACTTGTACGTACAAAAAAAATTTCATAAACTTAAAAATTTTGCACGGATTAGTTTTATTAATTTTTTGTATTTATAATTTTTTTATTTTTCATTTATTATTTTTTCTATTGAAATTGCGATTTTTTAGTTTTTTTTTTCTTTGTTTTGGAACTCAGTTTTGAATTTGCATTCTATTTTTCTCTCATTTCCCTTTGTATTCATTTTCACTTGTCATTTTTATCTTCTATTGTTTGTGCTAAAATTGTAGAAAGGTTTTTGTCAATTTCTACAATAAGATATTTGGTATATCAAAGATATACATCTTTTTTCATTATTTTGCTTAATTTCTTATAGTAGAATATTAAGAAAATGCAATAAGAATTTTTTGTTTTACTTGCATGACTTCTTATCACCTGAGTAAAAAATGATTGCTAGTATTACTAACACTACTACTCTCATACTCACTTATACATGCACGTTACACTGTTATACAAATAACACACATTCCATATTAAATCATAATTACTTTTCTTTTTTTTGTAACCCTTTTGTAAAAAATTTGCAGTGTGCACTTGTTATATTTAAACTTTTTTCATTTTCACTTTATTGGAAAAAGTATAACTTTAAATTAGTACGACATTTTATTTTTTAGGTACTCTAAATATTCGACCTTCTTGTGGTTACACAATTTCAAATACGTTCGATCACTTTTTCACACAATTTATATTTCTGGGGCTCAGAGGATATTTTATAAGCTTTTAATATATTTTTTTTCTGCAATTAGCACTGTATTTGCAGCTTTAATTATGGTACATGAAATTTTTATCTTTTAGTTGAAAAAAAATTATTTCGTAAAAGGCTACTTTTCAACCGACGACCAACCACAATGACGGCGAAAAACAAAAAGACAGAATAGAGAGAGAGCAAAATAAGACAAAATCAAATTTTAGCAGTGTTGCAACTAAAGGTATCGTTTTAGTACATTTATTTATACATTTTGTGGAATGTATTCGTGGGTAAGCTGTAAAATTTCGCGATTGTACTCAACATCGTAAGTTATATTATATATTATGCGGTAGGTACATAATATAAGATATACCTCATTTTCGGCCGTCTACCGAAAATGTTAAAAATTCTTCCACATTCCCGATGAAACTTGACACATTTAAATCTAAATAAACGTTTATTGCTATATATTGACTTTATGTAATGTACATAATTAAAATGTATACTGTGTAAATGTATTTACAGAGACGTTTGCGTAACATATACAAACTTTTGTGATTTACATTATGTTTTCTTATATAAGTATGTATGTATACATACATACATGTTTATAAAGTATATTTTTATATATGTACATATATATATATATATATATATATATATATATATATATATATATATATATATATATATATATATATATATATATATATATATATATATATATACAGTGACCTCTCGGTAATGTGAACTTCCAATATAATGAACTATCCAGTAATGTGAACACCTATTTTTTTATATGGACGCTCTAAATATTGAACAAAGTTTAATGGCTCTAAATAGTGAACAAAAATTTTTGCAATTTTTGTTTGTTTTCTAATTTTGGAAATTCCCCGATTGAATAAAAAACTGTAAACTATTGTACTTGCACACTTTGAGTTTTGTTGTGTTTCGTCACGCATAGAAACCTGTGTATTTATATTCCTGTGTATTTACAAAGATGTCTAAGAATAACAGAAAGTTTTTAACCATTAGTGAGAAATATGAAATTCTTAAACTTTTGGAAAAAGGATCAAGTATTACAGTGTTAAATATAATGTTGGGAAATATACCATTTGTTCGATGCACAATAAGAATAATAAAAATTATAAGTGTGTTAAAAATACGTATTATAGACCAGTGAAACGTAAACCTACGTATTTCAGAGCTTCCAATGATGGATAAATCTCTATACATGTGGTTTCTTAACATGAGAAGTAAAAACCTTCCAATAAGTGGATTGATGCTGAAAGAAAAAGCGAAACAGCTTCATTCTAATTTTAATAAAAATGAACACTACTTCAATGCCAGCTAATGGTGGCTCCAAAAATTTAATATAAAACGTGAACTTAAAATTTAAGAAATCGTTAAGTTTGCAATAAATTACATTTTATGTTAAAAATTCCAAGAGCTTCAATATTTTGTAACCAAAAAACAATATAACACCACAAATTTTTACAATCGAAAATGTGAACAAATTCGATAATATGAACTACCTTGGTTTTTATTAGTTCACATTATCGCGAGTTCACTGTATATATATATATATATACTTATATATATATATATATATATATATATATATATATATATATATATATATATATACATATACATGCATACATATGTACTTATGTTTGGAAACATACAGTCAACTCTATCATTACAGGGGTTTTTTCATAATTTTGAAATAACAGGATTCACCAATATGTTTTTTTCTCTAAAATTATAATATAATATTTTCATAACATATTTTTTATACATGTTTTTTCTGTAATTAAACTTGAATACAGCGTTTCGTTCATGAATATGATTGCATATTCTGTAATAATTCGATTCTATAATGTGATTAATAATTAAAATAAAGTTCTAATAGTTGATGTTCAAATTACAGCTTTTATTTTATTTGACGGTAAAATTTATAGTGAGTGTAATTTGTATTGATGATAGTTTTCTTTTACTATTAAATGTTAATATCGGGTGCTCCAAATACGAGAAGGTACATACTTATGTACCTTTTTAAAAAATTAAATGCGATATGATAACATGGTGTTGAGCTGAGAGGCATGGTATGCTTTCTTGCTGAAAGATTTCCAAAGTTCATATGTTACATTTCAGGCCATAAAAAGTCCGTAAACACGATTCTGTAGCGCTCTCGTTGACTGAAGTAGCGTTTCCAGCATTTTCGAAAAATATGGGCCAATGATTCCATTACTCCAAAGTTCACACCAAAGTGTCACTCTCTGAAGATAACGTGCGGATTTTCCGATGCCTAGATGAGGCAGTTTTCTTTGTATAAGGAAGAGATGAAATAAGAGTTAAATTAAAAATTCAATAAAATAACTACACAAGGTAAAGAGAAAATAAACTTAACAGTTAATAAATAACAATTATTTTATTAAATTAAAAAGGAGAAACCTAAACTTAGTTTTCTCAGTGCTGAATTATATATACGATTTACATACATACATACTTATGTAGATTCTCTCTGCAATTTTAAATTCATTTCATTGCGCTGAATGTTCGCACAAGTTAAGGTACTATTAAGTGCGTAATTAATTAGTAATTAGTTAAGGTGAATTCACCCATTCGTTTTGAACGTTCTGAACGCTTTTTTATATGTAGTTCATTGATGGACATTTCATCAAACAATTGTTTATAAGCCACGCCCCTTGTTTTCTTATTCTCTTTAGTTTTTTAGTTTGGCGAGTGCACATGTTAGCTTGATGCTTATACATTTTTTTCAAATACAGTGTTGGAAAAAATTGTTAACAGCTTATCAGATCATCTCAAAAATGATCAGTTTATTACAGACTTAGCATTTTTGGTAGATACGACTGGCTTTCTTAATGATTTTAATTTAGAATTACAGGGCAAGGAAAATAATATATACGATTTGACAAAAAAATTTACAATTTCAAAACTAATTTATATTTGTTGTTATCACAAATTAAGTTAGGTGACTTCAAAGAATTTCCTAAAACATCCCTAATTTTGAACAAGCACGAAAGGGTTGAAACCCTGGAATATATTAATATTTTTGAAAACATTTTTTTCAATTTCGAAGATAGATTTGAGGATATAGATAACATAAAACAACTTCTGGAACTTTTTGAAAACCCTTTTAATGTTGATGTTACTAAATATGAATTCAAAATACAATCAGAACTTGTAATATTACGAAGCGAGTTAAAAGCTTCTCCGGAAATAGACAGGTTATTATTTTGGAAAACTTTGGACGAATTGGCCTATCCTAACTCAAAAAAAATTCTTTCATTTTTTCCGACCATTTACTTATGTGAAAAAATTTTTTCGGACTTAAAATTAATTTGCAGTAAACAACGTAATAAAATTAGTTCCACGTCTTTGAAACATATACTGCTCTTACGAAACTGTCATGACAGCATTAATGTAGACGATTTCGTTTGATTTAGTTCCTTATATGAAAATCTTTGTGATTCCTTTTGCTTGTCACTGTACCTTCAAATTATCTCACTAACACAAGTGTAAAACAATTTTGTCCATCAATGATGTAGTTCAGCGATAGGCAAAAATACATATAAACATTTTGTTTGCGCTCACAAACACACATAAAGAATCACTATTGCCAGATCTGACATTTTCATGTCATACCTAAATTTGAAATCTTAAATCTCCATTCCCTCATAAAAATTTTGTTCATAAGAACTAGTATTTTCTCAGGTTAATTTCATATGAATATCTGGGGATCTCATTTTTTGCATATGGCAACGTTAATTTCTAACAACAAGCGTAACACGTCCATCGTGTTCTAGTGCTCGAGTGAGACTGATTTATGCTTTTTATTTCTCTGCAATACGTGTGCACATGTACACGATGTAAGAGCGTAAGCATTGGCGCGGCGCCCTTGTTTTGCCTATCGCTGATGTAGTTTGAAGTCTCTATTTTTGAGAGGGAGAGAGAAAGAGAGTAAAACCCAATTCAAGCAAAAATTTTTCCGCACTAAAGGTGAATTCACCCGTTCGTTCTGCAGGAAATTTTCGTTGAGAGACAATTTTAGTTTACTGAGAGTTTACTCACAGAAGATTCACCCGCGTCTAACAAATATTCTGTAGAAACAAAGCTACCATATGCAACAACTCTGTAAATGTTGTATGTTACTTTTACAAGCCGGCAGCACAGTGGCAGATTATTTCAATTTGCTGTGTTCTAAATTAAACAAATTTTTATAAAATAAAAAATATACAAATGATTAAAAGTCGAGTGCATGTTCTAATAGCTATTTTGTTAAATACATATAAAAAATTTGCAAATATAGTTGTATATTATTATACATAAATATGTACATATAATATGATGTGGCAGCTCATTTAAATTTTGCATAGAAAATTTATATATCTGGCAGCACAGTTCAATTCGTTCGGGACGATAATTAAAATCACAGACTATATTTGTGATTAAAATTAAACCAATTCAAGCAAAAATTGTTCCGCATTAAATTTACTATCTTTCTCTCACTATCTCAAAAATAGAGACGTTAAACTACATATAAAAAAAATCCTTCGGAACGTTCAGAATGAACGGGTGAATTCACCTTAAATTTACTTTCTCTCTCAAAAAAAAAAAAAAAAATTGAGACTTCAAACTGCATATCAGGGCTGCCAGGTACTTTTTTTCATTATCCCCAAATTTGAAAAAATATTTCCCCGGAAAACCCCTGATAAAATTGAAAAATCAACAAAAGAAACCCCTGTAAAATATACACTATTGTAAAAAATTATTTTAATTAGGATTATACTAGAAGAGATCATAAGAAAGTGCATATGTATGTATATTCATATGTATGCACATATGTATATAGACATGTTCAACATGTATGTACACATTTTACATCAAAAACGTCTGAATCGCCATCTTGTGAATGTTTCTATTATACATATTCTCTGCATTAAAATTGCTTAGCATATCCTTTGTTGGTTTGAACTGTTTACAACAGATTTGGTTGATATTTAAATGAACTTGTACTCTCAGTAATGCCTCCAAAAGCTCATACTGCATACTATTTAGAAGTTTTATTTTTGTGAACTTTCTTATTGAAAATACGCGCTCCACACATGCATTGCTTGTTGGTATCAAAAGCATATAAAGCACAGCCTGAGCCAATTCTTTGTAGTGTCTTTTACCAGCAGCATCTTGGAAGTTGTAAACTTTTGACCAAAATTCCACTAAATTAAGGGGAATATTATTTTTAAAATAATAATTCCATTCGGTAAAAGGGAGCTTATTCCAATGAGTCTCGTAAACATCTAAGGAAATAGTTGCGTCCATGAATTTAAGCAAAACGTATTTGATTGTAGAAAATTTTGGCTACGATGTTGTATTAATACATTTTTGGCTGCTGAAGTACTTATATTTTTTAAAAATGCAACGATTTTCAGGTAAGCGATATACTATTTCAAACAAAAGTTTTTTTAAATACTTAATATTGAAATTTATTATTCGGGAGAATATCCCGACTAATTGTTAGAAACAATTAGTTTTCTTGCAAAATGCACAAAATGCCACAACAAACATTTTTTCAATGTTTTTTTAAATACTGCAAACAATTTTTTTTAATACTAAAATCTCTTCACTTCCTAGGCAACAATTTGACAAATCAGCTTCAAACTCTGTTCCGAAATCTACTGCATTTAAGGGAAGCAGAGATCTGGAACGTTCAATATATCCAATATATTGTAAATATTTTTCAAAACTTTTATTTGGTTAAAAACCGATGGCTTAAATATTTTGGAACATAATACTAGAACAGTCATGTACATTTTGTCATACAAACTTCCAGCATCAATTGTGTCGCACTGAAAACCTAGATTTAAACGATTTATGTCGTTAATAATTGGATTAATGAAAATAAGGAACATTCGATTGCTATCGTCTTTCATTTCAATGTAAATCATCCTTGCAATGTGATAATTTTCAGCTGTTGCTGAAAATTCAGGGTACGGAAACAAGTATGTGGTTTTAAGATATTACTGATGAAACAAACAATAATAAATAGATAAGAAAAAAAAAATTATTAATTTAACGAATATTATATGAGCATGTTGTTCTAAAATTCCCCAAAATATCCTATTTTGTTTTATATCCCCAAACCCCAAATGAAAAGTTTTGTCCCTTTCAGAAACAAAAAAACCCCTAATTTGGGGTCAAAACCCCAAACCTGGCAGCCCTGCTGCATATAAAAAAGCGTTCGGAACGTGAAAAACGAATGGGTGAATTCACCTTTAGATTCATTTAATTAATGATAAAGTGGTAGCCAATTTAAGTTTTCTGGGAGTTACATATATAAAATAGTATAATAGAGTAAAGAAAATTAGGACAAGCAATGTGGCCATTAATAAATTATGTATGTATGTATATCATACAACAATAAAACATCCCTAATTTTGAGGGTGCTGTTGGCTGAAGTAGTTAGCGCGTTGACTACAAAGCAATTTATGACTGACGAGAACCGGGTTCGTATCCTGTTCAAGACAAGTCATAAATAAAATAAACAAAATTACATCATGAGTTTTTTTCTGATCTGCTTAGTGTGGAGTTGTGTTAATTGTTGTTGGACTGTTGTTTAAGTGATGAAGGCATAACACTGGTCACTTAACAGTAACAGCAATTTCATACTCTCTATGCTAATGTTTACTGTATCAAGCGCCCTCCTTCGTCGGTATTGTTAGCAAGAACCGTCGGCGAAGTAAAACAATTAATAAAATGGCTACACACTATACACACTAAAAAAAAAAAAAAAAAAATGCGTCTACTTAATTAACATCAG
Organism: Germaria angustata; assembly: GCA_963681545.1. Lineage (NCBI taxonomy): Eukaryota > Metazoa > Arthropoda > Insecta > Diptera > Tachinidae > Germaria > Germaria angustata. The sequence goes on along the minus strand of OY812999.1, from coordinate 81,265,369 downwards.
AGACGCTGCAACTCTGCTATAAAAAAAATACATAATAATAATAATTAAATCAACGCGGAGTAGCTGAGTTGTTTGTAACACAGAAATTAAAAAGTCTCTCTCTCCCGCTCTCTCTGTCTTCTAACTTCACCACCTGTCCTCTCTACCCTATCCCTTTCACAAAAGAAGTAACACCTTAATTTAAGTAGTAGGCATTAATTGCCTGAGTGTAACTTCTCTTAAAAAAAAAAAGCAGACTGAATCTTTCGATGCGATTTCAAAGTATTTCTAGGCTATTATACTTATAGGGAACAGGAGCTAAATGTGATAGCGAGTGTGAAGCCAATTTCATAAAGACGCGTTAAAGTCTCTCATCTTACAAGAGATGAGGTTAGATGAATGGGGACTCCAAATAACAGGAGCATATTTTAACTTAGATCTCATATAAGACGTATAAATATACTTACATACATACAGTACATCAAACCGAAAGTCGTACACTTAAAGACAATGTTATAAACCTTTTAATAAATCAAATAAAATACAGTTAAAAAAAATAAAAATTATAATTTTTATTAGTTCATTTCAGGAGTTATTTAATATAAATGTAAAACTTAAATATTTAAATCAACTAAGTTTTTTCCAACAAACTTTAACATAAAATAAACACATTTCGACGCCAAAGCTAAAATCGTACACTACATTTAATATTACAGTTTATTATTTATCACAAAACAATTCATATTTTGTATGCATGCGTCTGTTTTTTATTACCATTTTTAATCTGTTAGGCATACTTTGAACAAGTTTTTCCCAAAAACTTGGCTCAATTTTGCCCCATTCTTCCTGAAGAGCTCTTTTCAAGTCGTTCCTGGAACTGATGTGGTGCTGGCGGATTTTTGCGTCGAGATAGATCCACAAATTCTCAATCGGGTTAATTTCCGGACTCTGCGGCGGTGTTTCCATTACATGGGAGCAGTTGTATAACAACCAAGAGCGTACATTGTAGGCCTTATGTTTGGGATCGTTGTCCTGGTAAAAATTAAAATTATCACCAAGACAAAGTTTTTCCTTACAAACAGGCAAGCTCTCTTTCAAAATGTTGAGGTACATGTGCTGATCCATAATACTCTCAATAAAATGCAAAATACCTAGACCAGATGCAGAAAATTATCCCCACACCAATACTGAACCTCCGCCATATTTTACAGTTGGTTTCATATGCTTAAAGAGAAGCGCTTCATTAGGCTTTTTTTCACATGTAAGGTTTGCGTCCTGCTGAATAGGTTGAATTTGCTTTCATTCGTAAAAAGTACGCTTTTCCAAAATGAAAATTATTTTTTCTATTTTTGTGATATTCTTCCGACGGGGTTTGTTTGAATTTGGAACGATTTTCCGTCATCCCACGTCAAATTTGGTTTATGAACAGACCGGTTTCGGCTTTGTGCCATCTTCAGTGTTCTCGAATACTAAATCGTTTTTCTCGCTGTACGTTGTCTTTTGTATGGTTCGTTTTTTCTTTCTTTGCCCCTTTGTGTTTCTCTCTCTCTCGTCCTTGTATGTCTATGTGTCTCTCATTCTCTCCCTCTCTCTACCTGCTACCTGTTCCTCTCATTTTTCTATATACCATGTCTGTGCTCCCTGTCTTTATACCGCGGCGATTATTTAATAGGTGTATTATCTGTATGCAGGTGGTAATCTATGATTGTGCGTTTTTGGATTGGCCTTTTATCTTGTACATCTGTTGTTATATTGTTCGGTTCCGTTAAATTATTGTTCTCTTTTGTGTAAAAATATTTTAATGGTTCAAATATTATGTCCGAGGCAGTGTTTATTTGTTCATTTATTATTCTCCCGTCAAAAGTTTTCTGTTTGTATATTTCCATGTTTTCTAATACGTTCAACCGTCGTCCTTTATGCTGTATGTGTAACAGTTTAACCGTTTTTCTAATATGCGCTGGTGTACATTTTTTGTTGAATATGTGGTTCGCAAAATTCGATTCTGGTGTTGTTCCTGGTTCTCTTATTTTTTTGTTGTAGTCTCTCATATGTTCCCGAAATCTGGTTTTTATCTTTCGTCCCGTTTGTCCGATGTAACTGTGTTGGCATGTGCAAGTTAATTTGTATACTCCTTGTTTATCCAGGCAGTCTGTCTCGTTTGTGCTGTCTTGGAGTATTCTACCCAAATTATTTTTTCTGGTGTTTCTCTGCAAATGGCAGCCTTTTCTTTTGGTTGTCTTTGTTAATGAGGGGCTTAACTCTTGCTCTCCTACATTGAAGTCAGCCTTGTGTAGTATGTTTCTTGTGGTTTGTGGACAATATTTTTCCCCAGTTTTTTCACAAATTTCTACTAGTTTTGGTGCACTTAAAAGTGGATCCTTCTTGACCAACCGTTGAATATATTGTTCTTCACGCACCGAATAATTTTTGTTATTTGCTACCTTCGGCTTATTTTCAATTCCATTGCTACTTTTGTATCTTTGAATTATATACTGAACAGTTGATCGACTTCGATCGACTCTTTGCGATATTTCTCCAAGGGATTTTTAAATTTCGCAATGTTTTATTACTAATTTTCGCACTTCAACACTAGTCTGCTTGTTTCGACTTGACATTATGAATATTATTTACACTTTTTCAACAAAATTCATAATTGAACAGAAATCGCAACGACCTACTTAAATTAATTACGTTTTCTAACGGGTTTTACAAAAATATCATGAAGTTATCGTCATTTGAAAAGAATGTTACCTAATGAATATGAGCTGTACGATTTTTGCTTTTGCGTTGGATGTAGCCACTTTTTATGAAAATTACCTTTATCCTGCTAAATAGTGACATATCTCAAAGTTTACTTTTGTCGTTTCATATAGTGGCTAATGTTGTATAAAAATTAGTTAAAGATAATTTCGTAATACATTTCGATATAAATATATCGTATGAACCAATTGTTTTTGCTTAGTGTACGACTTTCAGTTTGATGTACTGTAAGTGTGCAAATTCAGAAGTATTTTTTTTTCAGAAAACCAAGGATCTTATAAGCTTTAGGAATATAAGCTGCAAACGATAAAGAGGCATCGAATAACACGATCTAGTATTAGAATTAAACGTTTTCAGATTAATGCTATTAACCTTGCACCAGTCACATTTTCAACAATATGCGTATCATTTATCCATACCAAGACGTTGAAATGGAAGAAACTTCCAACTTAGCCAATAGCAGTTGTGTAATGCCTTAGAAGAATCAGTATAAATTCCTTTCACTTGATTACCGAGCTCAAAATCGTCTAAGCAAAAATTACTAATAAGGGTTAAATTCGCTACCGCAGACCTACCAGAATAGAAACCATGCTGATATGGAGAAGTCCAAGGCTTAATTTGGAAAAATAATTAATACAAGATAATTTAGAATTATTCCTATAGCATGGTACGTCATCTCTCTTACCATCCGTGAAAACAGGAGTAACACCTAGTAATAAATACACACTCTTTAAGTGAAAGATTGAAGATAAAAGTCAGAGCATGTGTTTTCATTAGAAGATATGTGCAGAGGCCATCACTATCAGATTTAAACAATTAAATAAGATATATCATCCTCAGATATATAGATATGTATTATTATCTCGGAAAGACTCAAAATTCCGTAAATGGAATGTCAGACGATTGTCTCTAAGATTTAACATAAGACCAGAACGCCATCGAATTTCTTTAAATTTTCTGTTCTTCAACAAGACAAATTGTTAATTTTTTTCTTATTTATTAGTATTTAACGAACTTTTTGATGTTCAATTAAATTACAATTTCACACATTCCATAGTACAACATTGCTTGTAAAAAATATGCACATTATCTTCTAAATATAAAGTAATTTTTTGTTGTTTTTATATTCTATTATATCAAATAACTTTAATCCCTTGTAAAATAATGATCGTTGCATTGCTCTTGATGTTGTTCTCTGAAGCTTAAAGTTTTTGGTATTATTTAGTTCATAAGGTTATTTCTAACTTCGGTTATACATACATCTGACTATTTACGAGCAAGTAAATAGTCAACAATGAATGTATAGCGACTCGTCTCCATGGCATTTAGCACATAGTATGTGCTTTATCGTTTTTACACTCTCTTGCCATATGATTATAAACTTTACATTTAAAACATTGCAACACATCATCCCGTCGAAAACTCTACATCTTTCGCAACCTGCAATTATTTTTTGTGCGTCGATAAGCTTTGCATACTTATGTTCCAACATCTGTTGCTAATTTTACATAATACACTTATGCATGTACATAAATTTTTCTATTATTTCTTTTATGCTCACATAAATTCAATATTTTAGTCTCACTGTTATTTACAATCTTATTTTGATTCTTTAGTTTTCCAATTATTTCTATTTCGGAGTATTTAAAAGTAATATCAGTTATATTATTTTCAGCTCAGCGGGCTTTGGCAGTTAACTGCAATTTCGAGCACTTACATAGATATAAGATGCAGTACAAGTATATCACGCAAAGACTTACTTTTAGTACAAAAAACCGATCCCAAAAAATTTTGGTGGTTACTAAATAATTAATAATTAAGGTATTCTCTTAATCTCTTGGCACTACTTTTGCATAAGGTCTGCTTCTTTACTTTTCCAGCAATATTTATCCAGCAGCTTCGTCATAGAGAAAATAAACAAATTTACTCTCAATTGCTCTCAATTATAAAAATTTGCAAAAAAGTACGCGAACAGCATTTTGCAAGATTTTGCCAGTTATTTTGCTAAACAGCTGATGGGTAATGCTAATTGAAAAGAATGCTCATGTGTATTTATGTTCATATGTGTTAAAAATAAAGTTTTCAATAAATAAATAAATATTTATAGCTTCAATTCAAGAATTTGTGGTTCCTAGTGTGAACACATAAATACATACATACATATATTTAGGCCAACCCATCTGTAACTACAGTTTTTAAATAATGGACGCAAATTTAACTTGTACTTACTCTTCCATTGTTTATATAAAGTAATCACCTATTTTTATTTCAATTTAAAATATTTTAAAAAATACAATTAAACTTTTGTTTTGTTTTTTTATTACTTTGAAAACTTTTTGCAAAATATTTCACAAATAAAACTTTTTTGTTTACCTTTTAATTGGTAAGAAGAAGCAGTCAAAACATCTTTTCTATCTTGCAAAATTTTACTGAACAAAATTTCTCAAGCAAGATTTTGCAAGTTCTCAGTTATTCAAATGTCAATTTTCTGACTCTCTTTCTCTTAATTTAAATAAATTTTCTTGCTGGAGGAAGTAAACGAACAACATCCAGTAACATTTTGCACAATTTGTTACAAAATATCACGTAAACAAACAGACCTATACTTTTTTATTTTTTTTTTTATAAAAGCAATGTTTTGTTCAAATAATTGCATATATATATATATATATATATATATATATATATATATATATATATATATATATATATATATATATATATATATATATATATATATATATAAATTATTATATTTTTTTTTTTTTTTTTTTTTTTTTTTTTTTTTTTTTTTTTTTTTGGGGAAGGGTAGGAAAAAATGCGTTACGCATCTAACGAGAATCGTCATTCATCGTCGTATGCCGGACTCCTAAAAAGTTTACCGGCTAAAAACCCCCCTTATATCTCTTGGGATATGTTTACCACCTCGGTACCGCTCTCGCATTGCTTCAAGGTGGATCCCTTTTTTCTGTTCTCAGAACATACATATCTGCTGTGCCTGCGTCCAGGCCCCCGTTTTTTGTTACCCCTTTGGGTCTATCTTTTTTATTTTTATTTTTATTTTGCTTCTCTCGTCATCGTTGCTCTCTATGCCAGATCAATGTCACGCTTTTTTGTGCGTAGTACGTATTCAACGAACCTTGCCGCTGCCTTCCAGTTTTCTTCGCTCTCGACCATTTTATCTACAATGTTTTCGGCTGTAATTTCTCCTATTTGGGTTTCTACTTCCCTCCGAGCCTCAGACCAGTGGCAACATTTAAAAAACGTGTGCTCAGCATCGTCTACCTTCTTTTCTGCCTCATAAATGCAAAAGGGTGAATTACACTTTCCCATTTTATGCAGGTACTTCCGGAAGTAGCCGTGTCCAGATAACATCTGTGTTATGTAGTAATTTACATCTCCATTTCGCCTGTTCACCCATTTTTCTATGTGTGGGATGAGTCTGAAAGTCCATCTGCCATGTGTGTCATTTCTCCAGCGTGTTTGCCACTTCTCTTGTGTTTCTCGTTTTATGGCGTCTATTGCTAACGCTGCTTGAGAGTTGTTTTCCCTAGTATTAAATATTTTCATCCGCTCTACCGCTTGCAGATCTATGGGGCTCATTCCAGCTATTACAAGAACAGCGGATGCGGACACGGTACGATATGCTGATGTTACACGTAGTGCCGCCGTTCTCTGTACTGACAATAGTTTGTTTGCCCTGCGCTTGGTTTCCAATGTCTTAGCCCATATTTCGCTTCCGTATAAGAGGACGCTGTTACAGGCCTCCATTAGAAGTTTCCGTTTGCTTGGCAGTGGTCCACCGATATTTGCCATTAGTCGGCTGAGTTGTGATGTTATTCTCGCTGCTTTTGTTGTCGTGTATTGGATTTGACTGGAGTATGTCAGTTTTGAATCCAATCTTACTCCCAGATAGTTGACCCACCTTTTTGTGAGTAGTGTTACGTCTTCTATCCGCATTTCTATTTCGATGGGAATTTGTCGTTTAGTGAGTAACAGCAGCTCTGTTTTGTGCATTGCCAGTTGCAGACCGTGTGAGTCCAACCAGCTCTTGGTTCTTATCATTACTTGCCGCAATCTGCGTTCTGCAATTTCCGTGCTTCTTGCTTTTATAACGGCTGCAATGTCGTCTGCATATCCGACAAGGAAAGTGTCCTCAGGCATTTCTATTTTGAATATTTCATCGTAGCTAGCGTTCCAGAGATCAGGTCCTAGTATGGATCCTTGAGCGGCTCCGGAGGTGACCCTCATTTTCCTAGTGCCCCTGCTTGTATTGTAAACAAGTACTCTATCCTTCAGGTAGTTCTTGATCATTCTCATGAGATACTGTGGTAAATTAAAATTTCTCTCAAGAGCGTGTAGAACATCTATCCATCTAAGGCTGTTAAATGCATTTTTTACGTCCAGAGTAGCTAGGAGTACCACTGGTCTGCTGAAGTGGTTCCTTTGTTGGGCGGCTGCGACAACTTCTACAACGTCTTTTAGAGCTCCTATTGTAGATTTTCCTGGCTGGAAACCGTGTTGCCTTCTTGATAGACCTCCCGCGATAGTAATGGATTCATTAAGTCGGGGCTTTATGAGTCGCTCAAGCAACTTCCCAGCGGTGTCCAGCATACAAAGTGGTCTGTATGAGGATGGCAACCCTGGATCTCCCTTCCCTTTATCGATAAGTACTAATCTTTGTTCTTTCCAGGGATTTGGGAATACACCTTCTCTTAAGCAGCTGTTATACATCTTCAGTAGTAGCTGAGGTCGGTTTTCCGCTATCTCTTTTATTACTTCGGCTGGGATGCCGTCTGGCCCAGGCGCTTTTTTGTTTTTTAGACCGCGAGCGGCTATTTGAATTTCTTCATATGTGAATGGAGGGACGTTGATAGTTCGTTCGACTTCTGCCTCATCTTCCCTGGCGTCGTGCTTTGGAAAGAGCGTCTTTACTATGTTTAGCATAGTTTCGTCGTCCATATCCTGCACAGAGTTCTTCATGCCAAGCTTCTTCATAACTATCTTGTAACCGAGACCCCAGGGATCTCGATTTATATCCTCTCTCAGTTCTTCCCATTTCTCCTTCTTACTCTTATTTATTGCATTTCGAAGCCTCTTTTTTGCGTCCTTATAGTCCCTATGTTCCATTTCCGCTGCGCCACTGCGTTTGGCTCTTGTATATATTCGTCTTTGCCGAATGCAGTTTCGTCTAGCTTCATCGATCGAGTCGTTCCACCAGTGAACCGCGGTTTTGTTGTTTCGAGGTCGTTTCATCTTCGGCATTGCTTTGTTGCATCCCTTCACGATAATATCCATAACATTTCTTACGATTGTGTTGGCATCTCCTACGATTTCAGTTGCTACCGTTTGTCTATCGATTTCAGTCAGGAGGGCAGAAGTGTCTAATTTATTCACATTCCACTTGCGGGTAGAAACATTTGTTTTTCTTACAGGCTCGGTGTCACTATCTTTCAGTGAAAATGAGATATATTGGTGGTCGCTGGCCGTATATATCTCAAGAACTTTCCAGTTTTCTATACTGCTTGCGATCCTGTCAGACACTAGGGTGATGTCGGGTATGGTTCCGTCACATCCGGGGCGTCTGAATGTGGGCACATTTCCAGTATTCGCAATCGTTAACCCAGTTCTAGCTGCCATTTCTAATATCCTTCTGCCTCTCGGGTTGGTTGTTTGCATTCCCCATTCTACTGCACGCGAGTTGAAGTCACCCGCGATTATGACCCTTTTACCGGTGTCTCGTGCGGTATCTTCGATCGCGTCAAGCTTTCTCTTGAAATCTTCGATATTATCACTCGGAGTTAGGTAGCAACTTACTAATGTAATTTGCTCAGACTGCAGCCACACAAATCCATTGCCGCTACCTCTATTTTTCACTTGTAGAAGACTGCTATTTGGGATCCATATTGCAGCGGTTCGTGTGTCGTCTTCAAGCCAGAGCCCATTTGTCATTCTTGCATACTGTTCACTTATAATTATGACGTCCACTTTCTGTTCTATAACAATCTGTGGCAGCAAAGCATGCGCCACTTGTCCTCTGTGCATATTTGCTTGTAATATTTTCATAGCGCCTTTTGATTTCCTGCTTTGCAACTTCTCGAGCCGGGTAGGTGGTCTAGCGTGCTATTTCCTTCTTGAGAGCAGATGCAGCATTTTGGAGAGCTTTTGCATTCCTTTAGCTTGTGACCTTTCTGTCCACATCTAATGCATAACCCCATCCCTTTCCTGTCGGGGCCCTTACACTCCCATTGCAGATGGCCTACTCCAAAGCATCGGAAGCAGCGTTTCTTCTCTTCACGATATTTGACTCTGCAGTTCGTGACAGCTATCTTTATCCTCTTAGTCTTGAGAAGTTCATTCGCTCTTGCTACTGGTAGCGAGACGAAGGCTCTTCTTTGTTCCCTGCTATTTGGAGCTGTTAGTCTAACAGTGATGTCCTCTGTTGCCGTGTTTGTAGCTTCGTTTACAGCGGCGACTATTTCTTCTTCTGTGGATAGAGAATCAAGGTCCTGTATCTCTATTGTAGCCTTGGGCCTTAAATCTTGCACAACAGCTGCTCCTTTAAGAGTGGCTTTGACGTCATTACAAAAATCTTCCTTCTTTCCTCCTCTTCCCATCACAAGTAGTATTGCCCCCGTTTTGGTCTTTCGGATGGATTGTACTGCCACCTCTGTCTTCTCCGGTTTCACATTTTGTCTTATGTTTTTAAGTACGTCGGCGTAACTATGACTTCCTATAGGTTTTATTATGACGGCTTCCGGGCGTTCCTTAGGCTTTTTCCCCGGTTGTTTCCTAGGCATTCTTTGGGTGGTGCCTTCTCTTTCGGCTTTGTCTGTCTTTGCTACTGTGGTAGCCTTACCTGTTTTCTGCCTCGCCCTTTTTTCTGGAGGGTTAGATTCTGCTGGGCTAGAGGCGCCGCGTTTATTCTGAGATACTGAAGGCGTTGTGAAATTTTCATCGGTATTTGCCTTTTTGCTGTTCTCATTTCTTCTTGTCTCCGTTTGCTTTGCTTGAGATCTGTTTATTTGTGTTTCTGCAGTCTTCCAGTTTCTTCGGTAGCTTCCTATTACATCTACGAGCTCTTCTAATTCTGATACTCCAGTTTGAACATCCATGCTTATATTTCGTTGCTTGTTCATCGCCAGTCGTATTTTCTTGAGCACCTTTTTGCACTTCTCAAGGGCTTCTTCTTCTGAGGATCTCATTTTTAAGATGAACTCCTGTTTGGGCGAGCTGTGTACCACTGATCTGCTATCCAGATAAATGTCTGTAGCTTGAGGTGTATCAGCAGCTCTCTGTTCTTTGTTTTTGTCGACGTCGACGGAAAAAGTTGTTGGTTTAACCGGAGATCGGAGAGTTTTCGAACTGCTTTTGAAGACAGCTTCGGCTTCTCTATTTTCTCTGTTTTTTGGGGTTTCAAAAGTTGTAATCATTTTTTTTAATTGGGTCCCACCTTGGAATCGTTATCTATACTCGTTATGCAGTTGCCCTCATAGTGACCCCGAGGGTCCCTTTGCAAGCAGTGAGGTCCTCGCGAGGGTTGACACAAGACCTTATGAGTGCTTGTGTACAGAGCCAGGTCGGGTATTAATTAGGATTTCTTATCAACTAAACCTGCAATGCCAACTTAACGGCTACGAAGTATAGAGCGTTTTCCAAGTCCTTGCCAAGGTTTTAACGGGACGGAAGACAGCTGTGACATTACCCTGAGAGCCGTTTCTGCGAGATGTCACTCTCGCGTACTAAAGTAACAGAATACCACAGCTGCCAGCCCGGTTCATACTATTCAAATCTGTTGTCCAAATCGCTGTTCAGTGTGGTTGCCAGGTGATCAATGTTAAATAGCTTCATATGAAACGTTTGTGCACCAGAGTTTCGTGGGTTTTTTGGCCCTACGCCTGCTGTTCTTAGTCGGAGGTTGCAGTATATGTAGTTTTTTTTTCTTCACTATCCCCCACCTGCGATAACTCTCAGCTTATGTTTTCCTAGTTTCTAATCAGTCAGCATACCCATCATTATTCGATAATATAGCTGGTCCTTCGTCGTGCTAGATTTTGATCACCCCCGGGTATTTTATTTCCCCGGTACCCTACATGCCTTTCCAAAGAAGAAAGGCATGTCGAGCGTCCCCAATTCGCCGCATGGGAGGGTCCCGATGGAGGATCTAGCAAACCCCGCACGGGATATAAATTATTATATACTTACATAATAATAATAGTAATAGTATGGTCACTCATATTTTGGAAGTAATGAATATATTATTCCTGAATATATTGAAAAAGTAATTGCAGTTTTTTCGCTCGGTGCTTAAGATAGTTAGATATATATATATATATATATATATATATATATATATATATATATATATATATATATATATATATATATATATATATATATATATATATATATATATATATATATATATATATATAATATATATATATATATAGATATATGTATACATATATAAAAATTATTATAGGGGAATTCACACCGAGTCTGTTAATCCGGTAATTTGTTAGTTGGTAATTTGTTAAAACACTTTACTGTGAACACACTTTTTGTTCTATCTCAGTAGTGCGGTAACTTTTGCTACAAAACAGATGATTTAAATTTATTAAAAAGCAAAAATGCCTCGAGAAAGTGCAAAAACAAAAATAGTAAAAAATTTAATTGAAAATTCTTTGGAGGAAATAAAATTTATTACTGGTAAGTATTTAAAATAGGTAATCAAATCTATTCAGTGGTGCGACGATATTTTAACTACAATGGATGATAATCGGTTCCGTCAAATGCTACGTGTGGACCGAACTCAATTTGCTCACTTATTGTCCCTTATAGAAAACGACGACGTTTTTGCGAAATATAGTGGCAAGCAATTCCCCGTCGATATACAGTTAGCTGTTGTTCTATACCGATTAGGCTCCTCTGGAGAAAGTGCCTCCATCCGAAAAATTGCGTCAACTTTTGGGATTGGTGACGGAGGAACGTTGAGGCAACTCCTCTGGCTGCGCAGATAAAGCTGATGGTTGCGTAGATGCTGCTGATAGTTGTGCTGATGAAACTGATGGTTGCAAAGTTGAATATGACGGTTGCGCAGATGAAGCTGTTGGTTGCGCAGATGAAACTGATGGTTGCGCAGATAAAGCTGATGGTTGCGCAGGCGATTCTGCTGCAAGCTCCAACAATTCTGTGAAGTCGTTGAAATCGCTGCTGCAGTTTGACACATCAAAAGTGTACGACTCTGCAACACAATTGGCTTCAGCCTTACCCCCAAACAGCAGAGAAAAGCGGTCGTAGGAAGGGCAAATTTTGAGAAGTTTTTCTGAAAGAAAGTGAAAGTTAAACCAAGGAAAAATTCAGCTTAACATTAGGGCCTTAATTACCTTTTATTGTGGAAGCCTCATCGCCAACATCAAGTCCAGCGCCTGTCGATTTCCGCCACTGCTCAGCTTTGTTGAAAGTCTGCTTCCAGTAGCGGACTTTGCAGCGCAGCATTTCGGGAGTCGCACCAATTTGGGTTTTCTCTATCATCTTCCTGTAGTACAGCTGCGCGTTCGGCTTCTATAAATAATTAATAAAATCATTTGGCTTTATCTTAATATATTGTATAAACAAATACCTCAATTTCCACGTTCTCCAACAAATATTCCAAAATCGGGCTATTTTCTTTCTCGCTCCATTTCTTTTGCGGTTTTTCCCGCTTGCGCATTTTCTTTAGCGGCTCCACTGAAAATTAGTTAATAATCAAAGCGAATGCAACAATTTTGTTAAAAAAAATAGAAAAATTACTTACTTTTGCAAAAATTTTCCTTTTTTGCAGTAATGAGAATATAAACACAAATAAACACAGCTGTTTTTTGTTACCGAGTAACAAGAAAATTACCAAGCTTGCCAGACTGGTACTTTGTTACTCGGCAGTTCGATAATTTGTTAATTTTACAAAAGCAAAATACACGTAAAAAACTATCGAATAACGACTAACGAATTAACAAGGCCGGTGTGAATAACCCTTATATTAATTTATACTTGTAAAAAACAAGCCCCTATTATATTGAAAATACCAGAGCACTCGATTTAAAGACGTTGTATATAAGTAACTAGCGGGCCCGTTGCCTGCTTCGCACGGCAAAATAAAATAAGAAAAGAAACACACTTGTTTTTAATAAAGTTGGTTTTGTTCCCAAAAATACACTCACTTCACATACGCACCGCACACACATGCGTTATCGGATTTTAACCAAACTTCATATAAACCATATATGGGCCACTGCCTACGTAGTGTATAAGTTTGGTTGAAATCGCTCTACGCGTTTATGAGTAGTTCGGCGACGTACATATACGGACTTATTTTTATATATATAGATTAACCTTTTTCTCTTGCTAACTATTGTTTATTATAGTTAAAATATATACATATATACTTTTTCTGTCAATAAACAAATTTTAAAAAAGCGGGCTTGGGCACTTTTACAACATTTTCTTCACCCATTTCATTTTGTATAGCGGTTTGAACTTTATTTTCATTCTCATCCTTCTCAGTTTGCATCATCGCCGTTCCATTTCTTCTGCATTGAACATTGGTAGTTTTTAAATTACTTGGGACAACTTTTTTGTTCTGTTCTTCCCTGATTTTATCACCGGCTTGTTTTTCTTATGTAATTTTTTTTTTCGTTTTAAACTTGTTTCGTTAATTACTTTCTTTATTTCACCACACATTTTCGTATTACTTTCTTCTATCAACATGCAATCATCACAAACAAAACCTACAAAGTTATTTTTTCCAAGATTCCTGTGGAATAATTGTCAATACCGGCACATTTACTGTTACTATAATACACTTTTTTGCAAATACCCTCAGAATGAGTTCCAGTTTTTCCACGATTGCTGACCTGAATCTATTGCATTCAGCTGTTTTTGGCGGAAAACACTCGCACTAAAAATATTTTATTGTTTATAACTTTTGAAACAATACATTTATTTATTCACAGTTTTTTACAGTACAGTATTTCGCTTTGGCACTAATTTTATTAAATTCACTGATAAGTTTTATTATTTTTAATAATAATTTAAATATTGAGCTTCTAATATATTTACGCTCGCAACGCTCAAGGAAATTAATTTAAGAAATTCAATTCGAGTTGGTAATGTTAGAATTTAGCGTGTGATTCATAGTCGCCCGTGTCCATAAATTTTTTTATAAAATTTGTTCCGCAATTTTTTTAAGCTTTTTTAGACCATTAGTGTACCAGAGAAGTTTATAAATCCGACTGTTATTAGTTAGAATATTAACAATAGTTCATAGCACTCAAGAGTTCTTCGCTGGTAAAGAGATCTATTCAATTGATAGAATGGAATATAAAATTTAGCACATTAAAAATTAATGAATTAAAATTACGATCATTGAGATTTGAATGTTGAGAGGTATTAAAAAATTTCAAATCGGTAGTTTCCAGCACTAAAAGTTGATGATGAATAAAAATAAGATCCACAGAGCGATTCAATTGGTTAGCGTAATTATAAAATTGACAGAAATTTAACGACTACATACTGTCAATAAAAGTGATTTCATGACTGATTTACAATGCGAGCTGTTGAAAAAGAACTTTCACAAGATTTTGACAAAACAATATTTTTCTTTAAATTAGTCTCCCAAAATACATATGTACATAGATCACCATTTACTGTAAAGTTCTCACCAAAAGATAAAATTTTAGAGATATGTGCATTATACAAATAATCAGCACTATTATGTGGAATGTATGATGCATACGAGCACAATATAAATAACCCATTTACAATTAAACCAATTAACTGATCTAAAAGGCCATTATTGATGACTTAAAACAAGTTGTTAGAACAATTAAAACTCCGCAAAAAATTCAGCATCAACCAGGTCTCAATCAACACAATAACGTCAAATTCATTATGAGACGAAAAATCGAAAGCAGTTTTAGTTCTCATTCCCGAGAAATTTTAAAAATACACCTTAAAATATTTTCTTGTATTAATTAGTGATTGTTTACTGGATGTATATACTTGCCTTCGAAAATTTACGCACTTTGATGTCGGCTGGCCAGATTTCAGGCTTTAGAATTGCATTATGAAGACTTCGTTATACCGGTTTTGAAGTTAACTCCACCATATACATATGTATAACGAGGCCCTTCTTTTTACTACGTCCCTGCACACTACTTATAATAGCAGCATGCTATTAACAACATCAGCATAATGTTGTGAATATGATGGAGTAGCAGAAACGCGCAACTCAGGACGTTTATTTACTTTATTATCAGCTGTTTTAATTTTTGTTTTGAGATACAGTTACACCCAGCAAGTGCAATGACATCATGATCAGAATTATCGACTGAGGGGATGAGAGACGTAATTGGAATGTCGTTGTTGTTGATATGTTTGATTTGGTCTGATCAAATATGCAGGAGAAATTACATTTAGCTGGGCACTAATAACAGCAACATATGTAATTCAAATAAGAAATTCTGAGAGACAATGTGTAGCTAAAAGGTTCTTGTTGGTTGATTTTGCTACTCTCAAATACTTTGTTTTTGGAGACAGTAGGGAACTGTTTAATCAACTTACGAATGTCATTTCCAATGGTTGCATTAACAATTACCTTAGTTTTACTGAACATGTTGTATAATACAATAATCTTTTATTATTTTGTAGTCCAACATTTTCCTCACAAGTTATTTGAGCAGAATTAAAAATAGGATTTTTAATTCTTTGATCATATATCTTCTCTATGATCTCCAGCAATTTAATAATTTCATATTCATTTTGTCTTAACGATACCTCAAATTGGTGTTTGTAATCCACCAGGTGTTGTTTGTTTCTATTTGCAAAATCCTGAATATCATTTAGAACGATGTCGCCATTGTGGATGTTTTGTAGACATTCACCATATATAAAACAAATAAAGTTGTTTGCTTCAAGAACGCCAGCAGAATAATGATCTGTATTAGAATATTTAATTGCAAAATGATACGCCTTACCGCATACCCTACTGCATCTCATTCCAGTTTCACCGCGAATATAACTTTAAACATTTAGGATCACAGTTGAAGAAATTGTTGTTTACTGCTTAACATTAACAAATGGCTAAACACATCGGGCTTTATTTCGGTTGACAAATTTCAGCTTAAGTTTTGACATTTTGAAAGCATCCCAAAGGTAAGGAAATATTTAAATAATGAGTCTAATGAGAATATTATAATTAGTGACATGTTTGCTGACTTTTTCGTCTCCATATATTCTGATGTGCAACATAATGCTTATGTTCAATATCCGTACAAAACCAATTCAAACCAAGTGATAACAATGTCTTCAATCAATACATCACAAACGAGTATAATATACGAGTACTCTTTAAGAACTTTTAAATCATCATATTTAAATGGATCGGATGGCATTCCAAATTGCATTTTAATTAACTCCTTATCGGCTTTAAATGTTCCTTTATCTATAATATTTAATACATATATCGTTAAATAATTCCTCCATTAAAATCTAGTAAAAGTCAAACATAATTATTGCAGAGATATTGCTAAGCTGAGTGAAACTTTTTGAACATCGACTTTCTCACACATCAAGTTTCTTCTCTTTCACCTCTTCAACATGGATTTCGTAAAGGAAATTCAGCGATGACGAATATTCTATATTTTACAACAATAGTCAATAGAGCCTTCAGTTATTCATATTAATTTCAGTAAAGCGTTTCACAAGGTAAACTTGGCTGTTGCACCTTGTCATAAACCAAATATAGTAACAACAAAAAGCATACACTCACACCCACATAAAAAGAAAACTCTCCAATGTATACAAGCCAAAGTTTACAAGTTCCATTTATAATTCATAAGATGTTGCTGAATTCACAAGATGTTGCTGAAAATCAAAATTTTGATATACGAATTTTAGTAAATTTTACTTGTTCATGGCGTTACCCGTGGTCATGGGTTACTTTAGCATAAAACATAATTTTTCTAAAAAAGGATATACTGTGGGAGGTGTTTATATCCCTGCGAGGATATACAAAGTTCGAAGCGTCTCAAACCAGTTTTTTTCGATGTCAAAGTACTGTTAATTGCGATTTATAAGCAAATAAAACCATATACACTGGTATTTTGACGCACTTCTTATAATTTTCAATGCAAATTAGCAAATTTTTGTTTAGAGATTAATAAAATTGAAATTTTCTAAGATTTCAACATTAGTAAGAGCTCTTAATTATATTATGGATATTTTTGTGATTCCTTGAATATTCATTGTTTGTTGTGGCTATAGCTCTTCATATGCTGACACTTCACTGGTCGCCAAACCAATTCGTCAGTGAAGTTTAAGCAGTTTGTTGTGTTAATTGTATAAAAGCATTCTAAGCCTACTATGATTATATCATATACAGTATTGAATTCTCATATTGTATTTGATTTGTATGACATAGACATCCAAGGTTGAGTGTTTTCAAACTGCTTAAACTTCACTGACGATTTGGTTTAGCGACCAACGAAATGTCGGCATATGAAGGCTAAAGCCACAACAAACAATGCATTTTGCAAAAATTCTAATTTATGTTAGTTTCTGTTTTATTTAGCTAATCAGGCCTAAAATGTTTTTATGACAATAAAATTCAAAGTAATTTATTTCATATTTTCCCGACGTTTCGTGAATTTTTTGTTCACTTTATCCAGGGACTCGCCTATTTTATTAAAATATTAAAAACATCAAGATTTTAAAATTTTTTATAATTACAATATAATTATAATTTTATAATTATAATTATATAATTTTATAATTATAATTACAATTACTTACAATACAATATTATTATATTACACTAATAAATTATTTTCTTAACATCATAAATAAATCAATATATTATACAAACAAATTTTTGAAAAAGCTTTTTTCAAAAAGACACATGACCATCTTATAATTATGTATTGCTTAAATTGTCAGTATCTTCCTTTTTGTTCATTGTTTTGTTGATTTTTTGTTAAATTCTTAAGCTTTCAGTTATAAATTTCTCTTTTGTATTGTTTTCTTTATCAAGTATTTTTAGTTGGGGATAATATCCCCAATAATAAATTTCAATATTAAGTATTCCTTGAAAATATTTTTTATTATTATTGGTAATATACAGATCATGGTATAAAAAATAGAAGGTATCTCCATTCAATTTATTTTTTTATTAAGGATTTTTGAAGTTTGTTTTTTGAGTAAAAATTAAAATAGCGTTGCCAGACAAGGAAAAAGAAAAAATATTCCTGAATTTTTTTCACAAATGTGTAATGAAGTGTTGTATAGTATACTACAGTGATGGGAAATGAGATTTTCATTTCAGTATCAAAAAATTTTTCTGAGAGTACTTTTTTAACCTCAAGAGTAACAAATCTTATTTTTTTTTAATTTTTATTAAACAGTAAAAAAATCTTTATGAAAACAAAAAGTTAACAAAAACCATAAATCAATACATAAAAAGTTCATTTTACCTATAAACAAAACATTTTTAAAATTTATTTTGTACTTTTTAAGATATACATTATACTTTAAACTGAAAAAGCCCCTAGATAAATATCGCCAATTGAATGGATTTGGGTTTATTTCGAAAATAATTTTCTCTTACAAGACCATTTCAAAAAAAACTTCCTCCATCACATTAAAGTCAAAATCATTGAGTATTGTCCTTCAAATAAGCCCAAATCTATACCAGTAGCGTTATTCACCTAGGATTTATTTCAATTTAAAGTTTTATACCTTAAAAAATACCCAATATAAAATTTTACAAATTCAAAAAAAAAAAATTAACAGAGGACATAAATATACATATATGTTTAAATACAAATTCATTATTATAACTAAACAATCTATTTTAACTAATAGTTATGTAAAAAACAAACAATAGCTATACTAAAACAGATGAATTTAAAACGTATCACGGAGAGTATCAAATGTAACAGAGGACTAACACGGTATTTTTTCAAATCAAATAGTATCAAAAAAAGTACGATCGTAACAACTTTTCCATCACTGGTATACTAGTAATAATAAATAAATGTGTAATGATATTACATTATATGATGTACATAAATATGTATGTATGTAGGTATTTGTGGACTTTGTGAAAAACATTTTAACGATGTTATTGTTATTTTTTTGCAGTGCAAATTTATTATAACACGATAATAAAATTTGGATTAATTTTACATATTTGAAAAGTATCCAATTCAAAAAAAGAGTGCAATTTAGTTGAGCACAGTATTCCAAATAATAAAAAATTTCATTTTCTTGGGGTACAATGTATTTTGGAGATGAAAGTAATTCATTTGCAATTAATTAAGTTTAATTTAATTCCGAAATAGTCTATAGTGTAAACCGCCAAGTTTTAAAATTAAACCTTAACGTTTTACCGTGCAAATATTGCACAAAAAAACTTCTGGTACTTTTATAAAAAAAACAAAGATTAAAAGTTTGAAAAGTAGACTTCATTTACTTTTACTTTTGTGGAACATACCTGATTGCACCGAATTTCCCAACGTTCAAAAAATTTAATGTTCACTCATTACAAAGTAAAAAACAGGGCTCCTATCGTATTATCCGTGAAGGTACAACTCGTTTGTTTTCGTTTGATTGCCGATCCGTTCACGTATGTTACGAATCCATACCAGATTGATTTAGCTTTACAACGTAGTTAATTAAGTTATAGTTTTTTCATCTTTTCATTTAAACATGTGTTTCTTTTTTGCTTTAAATGAGAATTTAAAAATCTTATTCTGAAAAATGTTCTGTTTTGTTTTTTGTACAAAAGTTTTATCTAATTTAGAGGTTGCTAACTGTAATAAATTCGCAATATAATTCTTATTAATTAATGAAGCATTTGCATTAAAGATTAAAAAAACTGAATTTAAATATTATAAGGATTTTAAAAATTCTGAATTTGGCTTGTATATTTATTTCACTTTTTTCTTTGTTCATTGCTTGTCACAATTTCAATATTATTTTGAAACACAATTTGAAATAAAACGAAAAACAGGATAACTAATACGGTAGCACAATTTTATAGAAAATGTCGCAATTCTTATTCTTGTCAGATGGTGAATGCCAAGGCAAAATTTAGAGAGTGGATGTACCTTCTATTTTTTGTACCATAATACAGATTATAATCGCTCTATCAGTGAATTTGCTTCTTTATTGTCTATATTTAAAGCAACGTTTAAAGTATTTTAAATGTTTTTAAATTATCAATGAAAAAGTACGAGGATTTCGTAATATTGACAACGCAATGAGTTTACGTAAACAAAGGGTTGTTTTAAAATGAAATTATTATTATTAAGATGATCGACATATTATTATTAGTGGAGATAAGTTAATGTCAAGAAACATATGGGGTGAAACATCAGCATGGGCAATGACCGGTCCTTGAATTGAGTGAGGAAACAGATGCCGGCAGAACGGAAACTGTTGGATTTTTGTAGAAGAACTGAAAGATAAACTAAGAACCGATCTATAAAAATTTTATATTGCAAAATTTAAATAGCGGATTGAATTCAGCCACAGAAAAAATGGGAAGAGCAGAAAAATCGAAAGAAAATGAGGAATGTGCTTTGTCATGCTGAAGGAGAAATATAACTTAGAGTGGTTTAGACCTTCTTTCTTTTGAAAACAAAAGGTTATATGAAGAAGTTGAGAAAACTGCTGTATATTAAAAATAAAAAATACAAATTAAAAGCATAAATAATGCATATCAAGTAAAGAAGAGAAAGTGTATAAGATTGTCCAAAGACATAAAATTCGAACCCACAAGTGTCAACAAAAACCCAAGGAACTGGAACTGAAACAGACTACAAAAGCAGCTAAAGTGTTCTTGAAATTTCGAAAAGAAGTAAAAACCTACATAACGGCTAAAGTGTAATAAAGACAATAATAGAATAAGGTTTTTGGTGAAACTAGAGGTGCTGGGAGAGTTGCCGCTGGTATTAATATCCTACTCCTGAGGCTGAATATTTACGATTAAGCTAGATTGATTCCTGAGGTTCCTACGCTTTGATTGTGCTTTATGCATCCAGAAAGAAAAAATAAAAAAAAAACAAAAATTAAGTAATATAATAAAATAACCTATTAATATTTAATATTGAAATTTATCGGTATTATACCCACAAAATATGTTAACTTCTTAAATTTGTTGGTTGTGGCCACCAACTATCCAACAATATTTTTAAAGTCCTTGGATGTGCCTGGCTTACCACTGAAGTATGGTTCGGTATTTATGTTGCTTCGAAATCTAAACCAACTAAAACTATGCAATTAAATGCGATTAGTGATAAGAAAACTTATGACTAATGTAATTCACGTGACGATATTTAAAGGAAAATTTAAAGGTGACGAAGTTCTTATTCTGAAGATTTTGATGATACTAACTGATACGCCCTCTGAGTTTAAACACACTCAATTTGCGGTTCGTCTTGAACTGCTATGACGATTAACAAACCACAGGAACAACACTTAAGTATTTGCGGCTTGTATATAGAAAATGTACATATGTTTTTCTCATGTTCAATCGGACGTGGCATGTTCACGTGTCCGAAAACCATCTATGTTGTTTATTTATTCACCTGATAAAAAACGAAAATAGTTCTATATAACAAGATCCTTCACTTATAGCATGTTTCCACGGCACCTGCTTCGCTCTCT
The DNA here is from genome assembly GCA_963681545.1 of Germaria angustata. Classification (NCBI taxonomy): domain Eukaryota; kingdom Metazoa; phylum Arthropoda; class Insecta; order Diptera; family Tachinidae; genus Germaria; species Germaria angustata. The sequence continues at coordinate 81,243,922 of OY812999.1, read as the reverse complement.
ATTCTTGCTTCACACCCCAATCATGAGCGAACCAACTTGCTTCGCCATACAAAATTTTGAGAGCGAAGCAGGTAGATTCATATTGAATCTACTTGCGAATCAAGAAAACATCCTCTCTTCTCTAATTTTTATCATAAGTTTATCTGCACTAGTTGTCAAAATTAAATATTTTTGTAAACAAAGCAAATTTAAAAGTGAAAAGTTAAAAAATATAATTGTTTTTTGTGTGTGTTTCCTAGGCGTAATAATAAATTTGAATTCAGTGAAAAGTTAATTTATTTAAATTTTATAAAAGTTAAAAAACAATGGAAAGAAAAAAAATTATAAAATCGAAGCAGGTAGATGAGTCGTGTAAACAGCATGATTCATAAACTTGCTTCAGAAAGCGAAACAGGAGATTCAAGTTGTCGTGGAAACATGCTATTAAAAGAATCAACTAGAACGCGACCCATCCAGCGAAGTACATATGTACATATGTACATACTATATGTACATACATATATTTTTTCATATTGAAAATATAGTATGTACATATGTACATATTACACTCGCTGATTAAAGCTCTGAAGAAGAAAGCTCTCATTGAAGAGAAAGTAAAGTGTTCCATTGTGCGAAAAAATGTTCGTGGCTTTATACGGATTTCGAGTGATAACTTTCTCCAGTATATATGTACACACATACTTACACAATATTGATGTCCAAGAAAATGTTAACAAAAACAAAGAAAACGAATTTAAAGCTGCATTAAAAGAAAATAAACATGAAATAAAACAACTACTTGAGGCAATTGAAAACCGATATAATGAGAGACTAAAAAAATTAGATGATGCTCAAAAAATATATGATGTGAACGTAAAAGAAATTAACCAAAAATACAGTACCATAAATAATCAAGAAAATAAAACCAAAGAAGTATGTGACACAATTCAAGAAACACATCATATTGAGATGCATTGAAACCCAATACAGTGATGCCAGATATTAATAAGTTAAGACCGTTAATTTTTAAACACAGGATATTTTTATATAAAAAAATAACGCTATCGATTTTAAAATTTTTGATGTGGAACAGAAAAAAATGGATCAATTATTATCCAAAATGAAAACAACGACGAAAGGGAAAGTTTAAAGAAATAATACAGAATAATGTGAGTTTTACATATGAAATCAAAGTTCCAAATCAATCTGGGTTGAATAAAAATAATAGGCAGAAATAATTGAAAAGTTGAAGAAAAGATATGCTAAATAAGAGTGAACTGGAAGTAACTAAATTATTTGATTATAATAGAAGTGGTAATACAATATATTACGCGATACTTAAAAAAGACAATGGGGAAAACGCAGAATTTTCGATGGTACTGACAATATACAGTGCTTCAAGAGTAAAGGATATAACCACAAATCAGGAGAGTGCAAGAACTAGGAGATATGCTACAAATGTCATGGAAGCAATAAAAAAATAATTATTGAATGCGTAAACTGCACAAATATGAACAAAAAATGTAACCTCGTTTTGGATGAAGATCGTGTCACGGCAAGCAGAGAATGTCTGGTATTTCAGAACAAACTGAACGCCAAAAAGAGAAGAGTTGGCCTAATGGACTAACAAAAAAGGCAAACTCGATGTATCTATACTAACATACAGGGGTTCTTAAGTAACTATAACCAAGAAGAAATCATGTATGAAACTGTGCAGCCTGAATTTATTACTTTTTTCCGAAACACACTTAACTAGTGATGATAATTATTATACATACATTTAACACTATCGAATTCAACAAGAATGGTAGGAGTTATAATATATTTTAAAAAGAAAAGGAATGTAAAAAAACTTTTTGAAAAAATGTGGATTCGAAATTTTGGATATCAGATTACTTGTAAAGAATGAAGACAACAATGTTTAATAGCTGCCGTGTATAGAGTAGTGCTGACATAGAGATTATCAAGGCATTTGAGAAAATACTAGCGGACCTAAATGAAGAAAACTGTGATATAATAATAGCTGTCGATTTCAACATTGACTGGTACAAAAAAAGTTTTATAAAAATAAAATAAATATTACGGCTAACGTGAATAGTGAAAATAAAATCTCTGATCATGTAGCGATTGATATAATAATAAATAATGCCAAATGTAATTCTAACCAGAAAACGCCATACATATAATAGAGAAATAATATATATAAAATACTCTATAACAATATTAGAAACGCCGTATATATTTGATGGATATTTAGAAAACGCAGTTAAAAAGATAATTACGAATAACAATAAAAATATATGGTTTAATGATGAAATAAGACGGTTAAAAAGGCAAAAAATTACTAATTATCAACTCGCTTGAATGCAAAACAGTGATAAAGCGAGGAATAATTATAAGACAATCCGAAAAATCTATATATATAAAATAGGATGTGTGTATGTATGTATGTAACGTAATGGCTCCAAAACGGCTGATTTTTGATTTTCGGTCTGTGAGCGGAAGGGCGTGGCAAAATCCAATTTTCATATTGCACCACCAATGACATATACATATATTTATTTTTTGTGGTTTTTTAATTTTATTTTACTTTTTTTGGAAAGCCGTTGTCATGTTCTTCAAAACGAGATATCAAACTCTTAAATCGGTTACTTAGTACAGAAGATATTTACAAAAAATCTATGTTAATAATGATTCAATATCAAAATTTTAAAACTTTCGAAATGTTGCATTAAAAAATCCGACTTTTCGGTTTATTTACAAAATATTTACATCATTCGATAACACAAGATATTCCGCGCTTATACTACATTTACACCTACGCAAAATCTAGTACTTATGAGATTTTGAGCGAAATCTAGCTCTTTTCTACCAGATTTCCCATACAAAACAAAATCTACTTACGAACTAGATTTTGGCAAAATCTCACAAAATCTTCCAATACTGAATGATGCAACTGTGTATTTTTTGGTAGTATACTGAAATATACAGCGCTGAATAAGAAAATTTTGACACTTGTAAGGAAAAAAAGCGCGGTAGAAACAAAAGATTTGCGGTAACTGAAAAACGTAATAAAAATTTAAAATAAGTAAAAAAATGGATAAAGCAATAATAAATAAAGGGTAAGTACTAATACATACATATATACCTGTGTATATAAAAACAATTGTAGCACGAACTTAATTCGTAGGAAACGTTCATATAAGAAAAAAAAGTCTTGGAGTCCCAACGAGGAAGCTCTGCTCATTACTCTTTGGAGCGACTCCATCGAAGAACTACGGGGAAATAGAAAAAATAAACATATTTATGAGGAGATGGCGGAGCGTATGAAAAGCAGTGGCTTTGATTTTACGTCCGAGGAAATAAGGGTGAAGATTCATAACTTCACAAACAAGTACAGGTATGACAAAAATTTATAACGAAAACTTTAACTTGTGTTTAATTCTAATTTTAGAGATGAAAAGCGAAAAATTGGACCTTCTGGTGGATCACCTTCCAGTTGGCCACACTACGAAAGAGTTCATTCCATCTTAGGGACATTTAAATCAAATTTGATAGAGACAATAATGGACGAAAGTATAGGTAAAATACATTTGCTGTTTTTGCTTTTCAAATCATTTATTTGTATATAATTATTATTTTTTATTTCGAATAGAACCTTCCTGCTCCACAAGATTTGATGACTCTTTGATCGATCTTGAAGTGGAAGCATTGATTGAGGAATGTGATGAAGAGTATCTAACTCCTAAAAAAAAGAAAAAGAAAACGGATTTCCATAGCGAAGTTCTGAACAAAATTCAACAGTCTACGGACATTATAGAAAAGGAGCTATTAAAAAATAGGGAAGTGGACAACAAAATCATACAATTACAGGAGGAAATGGTGGAAATTGAGAGGGAAAGAAACGAAATATTAAAACAACTTTTGAACAAATGGTATGTATATATGTATATCTATATTACAAATCTGGGGCCGCAAATAACCATTTCTTTTTATTTTAGAACATTTAAAATTCACATTTAAATTCCAAAAGTTCACTTCACCAACGCGTTTTTTGGAATAGCCACCAATGTGTTTTTCGTATTTTTGAAACTGCCCAATAGGAATTTTAAAACACTAGTCGAAATACATACATAGCTTTAAAATTTATGCTAATGTGTGGTATTATTTTATAAAATAAGAATTACAAAAATTGAAGTGTTATGTAATGTTTTAAGTTTTTATTTGTTTTCAAATTAAATTATAATATGTAGGTTAGCATACACACATTCATATATGTATATGAAAAACTAAAGTCTGAAATTTTTGTTTTATGATATGGATTTAAAAAATATAAAGTTTGAATTGCTGTTTTGTTATTACAAATTTTTAGTTTGTATTTCATTTAATTAATTTATTTTATTGAAATAAAATAACTAATTTAAAAAATTTGCAATTGCATCCCTTATTTGTTCTCCTTTTGGATTATAGTCGTAAGTAAACTCTTCACCATATGGCTGCTCCTTCTCTATTTCATTCGCTTTTTCCCAATTAGCATTAATCATTTCATTGTTGTTGTTCAAAAAGTTGTGTAATACACAACAACATTTAATAATATTATTCACATTCTCGATTTTATTGTCTATGCCTTTTCCAAGGCGGCGAAATCTCGCTTCAAATGCCCAAATGCATTTTCAACAACTCTACGGCATTTTGATAGATTGTAATTAAAGTTTTTCTGTTTTTGGGAAGCGTTTACGTGAAAGGGATAAGGCTTCATCATACATTCGGATAATCGAAATGCAGAATCCCCTATTAATAGAACTGGTACTCTTACTCCATCATAAACTACAGATTGTTTTTGAAATAATGGGTCTCGCATTTTTTTTCTAAACATTGATCTTTCGAATATACTTGAGTCGCTACATCGTCCTGGACATCCGACATTTATGTATAAAAATCTATACCTGTAGTCGACAACAGCTAACAAAATCGTCGAATACCAACCCTTATAATTATAGTAATCAGAAGTTTCTGCGAAAGGCGGATGCACTTCAAAATGGCATCCATCTGTAAAAGTTAAAAAAGAAAAATATACATACATATATGTATGTACATATGTGTGTGCGTATGTATAAAATAATATACCAACCTATTGCTCCAAAGCATTGCGGAAAGCCCAGTTCCTTAAATCCTTCAACACAATCCCTTATTTTAGTTTCATTTATGAAATTTGAAGGTAAATATTCCTCAGAAAGGTTTCTCCAAACTTCAATACAAAATTCCTTTAAAATCATGCATACACTGGCTTTTGAAACACCAAACATATGGGCTATAGAAGCATATTCTGAAGAAGACTTTAGAGAATAAAGAGCAATAGATACACGCTTTTCAAGTGGGATACATTTCCTAAATCTTGTATCTGTTTTTTTCATGGACATCAGCTTCGAGCACAGTAATTGAAATGTCTGCCGGCTCATTCGAAAATTTTCTATAAATGTTTCTTCTGTCATAATAGGAACATCTTTCTCATAAAAGGTGCCATAACGAATCTGCAATACAAACATATTTATGTAGTAAAATTATATTTAATTATTTCATGTACTTACATGTGCCCATTTCAGTCTGCTATGCAATAATTTTGTGTAATATATTTGCAGCATTTTTTGAAATCTTATATTTAACAAATGCTGCTGTTTTTTCTTACGTAGCGATACCAGCTTCATTTGCATTTTTTTACATGTATAGGTATAATTTATTAAAATATTGTTTTTCCCTTCCATTTCTTGAACAAAATAAAATAAAAGTTTGAGACAATTTTTTATTCTTTCTTCAGTCAGCTGTTTGTTATGAAAATGAAATCCAATGATACGTCAAAAACCAGTGGTCTAAACGGCACAGATTTTCTTCGAGATTTCAGCTGAAATCTATTAGATTTTGCGTAGGTGTAAATGTAGTATTACTAAGGTGCAACATTGTACAATAAGCAGTGTTGCCATTAGGATACGAAAGATACATTTTTCGTATCTTTTGATAATTTCAGGTACCATGTATAATCCTGACATTTTTCGTATCTTTTGAATCAGTACGCAAAATGTACAGAAATAAAATATGTATTAAGTTTTCTGTCCCAGACAAAGTTTTTTAAAATTATCACTTCGTTATGAATATAAAAAAAAAACAGTGACAACTAAATAGAAAAATTACATGTATTTTGTTGTTAGGTTTTCTAAGTTTGTTGTCTGCTTATTCTTGTGGACATAGACAGATGTATATACATACATATGTACATATGTTAAGATGAACTTTTAGAAGAAAACAATAACGATCTTTACAGTTAATAATTTCAGACCGTACCTATAATAGTTTTATAAAATAAAACAATTTTAATCCCCAAAATTAAAAGAAGAAAACTAAAACAGCTGCCTGCAAATATATATAATATATTATATATTTATGTATATATAAAAAAATGAGAGTGAATTTTAAATTTAAAGAAAAAAATTATGTACATACTTACATATGTACATATGTTTCTATATGGAATTATTGGCATTTCATTATAATTTACAGGTCATTCTCCAAAAAAGACAATGTACAATTTTAATGATAAATGTCTGTGAATAAAGGAGTACAATGGATGGTTAATGAAAAAAAAATTAAATATGAAATAAGTATGTTATGTTAACAAATGTTAAATGTTAATTAAACATGGATTTTAAATTTTTTTTCAAAATGTATCTTTTTGGGAAAAATTGTATCTTTTTGGAAACTATAATATATCTTTCTCTAAATTTCACTGGCAACACTGACAATAAGTAAAAGCTCTATACATATAAAACAGGATATACTATATATATATACATGTAACGTATGAACTCCAAAACTTTATGATATGTATTCAATGGATTTTTATTTAAAGGCCCTAAATTTCGTTAAACGCTCAATTTAAATCGTATGGTAATATAACTTTTGAGCTGTTTGCTTGGGGCCAGCAACGCGGACGGAGTCAGCACGTAATTTTTATGTACATATACATAAAAATTGCGTGTATGTTCGTGATCGCCAAACTCAAAAACTACTGGACCGATTTTGACCAAATTTTATATGCATGCTCTATGGGCCGTGAGGAGTGTTTCTGTTAGTTTGAAGTTCGTTCAACAGATGGCGCAATATTTAGTTTTTTGTGTTTTGCCCAATAGAGATTAGCGCGATAAGCCTATGCTGCGTTTTGCTGTTGGCGTTGGGTCCTTAATCAGCGTGTAGTGGGTTTAATTAGCCCGATACCGGTATTTGAACAATAATTGCTATGTCGATTTAGTGCAAATTTGAAGGCAAAACAACGTTTGCCCGGGTCAGCTAGTATGTATATAAAATAAAAATAACAATGCGAAGAGTGAATATATTAATAAAAAATAAAAGACAAAAAAAAATTGGAGAGAAATAAAAATCCATATTCTAAAGAAATATTAAAGTTCAATTGCATCTGTGAAGTTTGACCAAATATGTAGATAGATTTAATAAGTATTTCGTCAATAGTATTACATCAAGAAGGGAGACGATAAATAATAATGTGCAATACGTCAATCAAATATCTGTGATAAGCTTTCAATTCCTACTGCGTGCAATAACTCTAGAAGAACTAAAAATATATGTAAGAACCTAAAAAAAATCGAACTACAATAAAATTTCTAGTAAAATTTTAATAAATAGTTGGAATATAATCGGAAAAACGATACTAAATTTATTATCGCTAAAGGCCCGGTTAGCGGAACGTTCACGTTAGCTAATGTAAGGGACGTTTGTTTTTGGCATATGAAACCAAATACTTATACAAATTAAATGTCACATTGACGGAACGGCTGAACCTATATAAAATAGAATTTCATAACGTTTTTACGTGACATTTGTATACCAGTGATGGGACTATTATTTTGTTGAGTTGTATTGTGGCCCAAATTCTCTTTCCGGTACTTTTAATGATATATGCAAATTATTAAGGATCTAAGACAAACTTTAATAAAATTTTCGAATTTTCAAAGTATAAAAATGTAATGTTGAGATAATAATGTGCATCAAGAGACTTAAAAAAACAAGTAAATACCATTGAATGCAAATAAAATCTTAGATTGAATTATAAATCCAATTATATATATGTAACAGTTAATTATTTTGAATATAAAAGTTAATATAATATAAATATATTTGTTATTTTGCCACTTGCATACTACATACATATCTTGAAAAATATTGCAAATTTGCAAGTCAAAAGTTTTGTTACGTATACATTGTGAAGTAAGTACAAATTTATATACACATAATAAATATATGGACGTACGTATGTATGTTTATTCTTAAAATTTTAATTTTTACACGAACTTTTCAAAATGTTAACTTTTTTCTTTCAAAAAGTACTTAGTATAATTTTGGTACGTTTTATGTATAAGCATGAATTACTGAAAAATTTAAAATTTAAATTTTGTTTGCGAGCTGCAGAGCTGTGAAAACTGCAATCAATTGGCATTGAAATCAAAGTGATTTCAACCAAACTGATTTCATTCTTTGATTCCAAAATGATTTCAGATTTCAAAATGAAATCTTGGCAAGATTGCAATATTTTGTGATTGCAATAATTTTGAAATAATTTTTTTAGAAATCATTGAATGCAATTAATTTAATTGCAATCAATTCGATTGCAATCAAATTTTTGTTGAAATTATGTGATTTCAATGAATTGCCCTGAAATCACAACTAAAGTGAAAGTTCTACGAAATAATATACACTTGGAATCTAGAATCTAGCGGTTTCCACTAGATTATGGTGGAAACCTCAAATTTTTGGTGGAAACCACCAGATTTTAGTGAAAACCACTAAGTTTTAGTATAACACAACCGATTCTCGTAAAAACTTCCACTTATATTTAATCAGAAAAATAAAAGTCAAAAAATATTTATTAAATTTGTGAAGTTATTAAAAAAAGTCAGAACAAACATAACATGAAAAAACAAACAATATAAAAAAAAATTATGTTTACCAATTTTACAAAACTTTAAACTTCAAACAAAAATTTACATTGTTGGTAATTCAAAATTATCAGAGTCATCTTTGTTTCTAGAAGAAGGAGTTTTATTTGAAGAGACCGAAGATTTTGATTTTGATTCTGATTTAATTTTGATTGCAATTACTGGATTTGATTGCAATTAAAGTAATTGCAATCAAATCGATTGCAATCAAATTTGATTGCAATCAATTAATATATGAATTAATTTTAAAAAATTGATTCAATCAATTTAGGATTTTGAATACAATCAAAAAATTAGCAATCATTAACGAGAAATCATGTGATTGCAATTAAATCGATTGCAATCGTTTACAGCTCTGGCGAGCTGGTTTAAAACATCAACAAATAAGTCTTCGAACTGCATTGAAAATTTTCTCTATTTGATTTGTTATAATAAACACAGGAAAATTAATATAATTTTTTAGAAAAAAAAAATTACACAAAGTAGAGTTGTACAACGTTTTGTTTTTATTTTATTGACATTCGACACGTTTTAAAAGATGCATTAACCGCACAAACGTCCGTACGTTAAAGTACGTTACGTTTTCCTAACATCAACGTTCGGCTAACCGGGCCTTAAGAACGGGTAAATTCCCAGAGAATTTAAAACATCAATGATAACCACAATATTTGATCAAATATGTATGTATTTGTATTTGTATATAATGTATTTAGAAGATATGTATAATTTGTAAAAAGTTTATCTTATAAGAAAATTGTTTTTTTAAGTATTATAAATACTAATAATAATAACTAATAACAAAACATTTGTCTTGCTAACATGCTTTTAAGATATTAGATTTTTGTACTTACATCAAATTTTATTTTCTTTTGTAATAATTTTACCACGTAAACAAAATCATAAACGAAGGTAACACGACACATATTGACTGTTAGGCGGCATGAAGTTCGTTGTGACAACTATTGTAATATACATATAAAAACATTGTGTTCCTATAATTTCTTCCAACACTATACATATTATACAGATTGTGAATAATATACATTGGAGTCCGCTTATAACGATTTAACAATTAAATGATCAATGTACCACCACTAACCATTTGGATCAAATATTTCACACGAATTATTACGGTTATAGCGAATTTCTGCCTATAAGCAACTTTTTTTAAGTACTTAGTACAAAAATGCTTGTAAATTTTATGGCTTGTATTTAAAAAAACAAAATCGTCAAATTTTGATCACTAAATTTTTTGGTTGGTTAAAATAAATACTTATTCCGGTTAGAATGAACTTTGTCTGTAAAGAACAAAATTGCCCGGTTCTGAACTCCACCATATAAAATATATATAAAATATATATGTTGTTTACGGTAATATATCGACTGTGCTAGTATCTGTATGTTTTTAAGACAATTTGAGCTCTATACATAGAATTAAGAATACACAGGCCAATACCGTGTACATATGACAGACATATCAACTCATTAAAAGTAAGCAGAGTACTTTATAAAGACATGGAATTGACAGCACATTTGTTAATTTTTTTAATTTGTTCGTTGCTAAATGTCAATTTTTTCAATTGTTTTGATTATTCGTTTAATTGTATTGGATACTTTTGAGTTTTTTCTTTACGTTATACTTTTATGCTGCTGTTTTTGACATGTATAATTAGAGAGTTGTATTTGATGTCTGGTGAGTTTACCATGTTACTGTGTAAATAATCACCTGGAGTGGCGATGCCACCATTTAAGTATGACAATCCGTCTTGGTCGTACGCCTGTGAAGAAATCATACCGTAAACAAGCCGTTTTTAACATACTTTTGCTCTCAGTTGGAAAAAATAGGAGTGTCATTAAAAAAGTATGTAAACACGAAAAAAGGTATTAAAATACACATTATTGTAACCCTGCTAGCTAAAAAATTTCAATTCCATGTTGTTCCGACCTAAAAATGCCCAAAAATATGCGAAGAAATCTTAATACTAATGAGCGACACAATTTTGAAGATCAAACAATAAAATATAAAAATATCTATATAAAACTAAATAAATACTTTTACATATATTAATAACTAACAATAATCCCACATTAAGCATATGTACATGTTTTATAGTCTATAAAGGTGAAAAACATACATAATACTTAATATACATGTAGACCTTGAGCGAATATATAAGAAAGTATGCTGGTGAATAAAATCAGTAAATCAAGAGGTGCGTTAAATTTGAAAACTGTTTTCGAAAGCTAAAAGAGCCCCAAATCCCCCCATACGGTTGTCACTTTTGGAATTTTAGCCGTTTAGAGGGTATCCCCTACTTAGGTGAAAAGTGCCCATACCAAAATACCAAAGTATGCTGGTGAATAAAATCAGTAAATCAAGAGGTGCGTTAAATTTGAAAACTGTTTTCGAAAGCTAAAAGAGCCCCAAATCCCCCCATACGGTTGTCACTTTTGGAATTTTAGCCGTTTAGAGGGTATCCCCTACTTAGGTGAAAAGTGCCCATACCAAAATACCAAAGTATGCTGGTGAATAAAATCAGTAAATCAAGAGGTGCGTTAAATTTGAAAACTGTTTTGGAAAGCTAAAAGAGCCCCAAATCCCCCCATATGGTTGTCACTTTTGGAATTTTAGCCGTTTAGAGGGTATCCCCTACTTAGGTGAAAAGTGCCCATACCAAAATACCAAAGTATGCTGGTGAATAAAATCAGTAAATCAAGAGGTGCGTTAAATTTGAAAACTGTTTTGGAAAGCTAAAAGAGCCCCAAATCCCCCCATACGGTTGTCACTTTTGGAATTTTAGCCGTTTAGAGGGTATCCCCTACTTAGGTGAAAAGTGCCCATACCAAAATACCAAAGTATGCTGGTGAATAAAATCAGTAAATCAAGAGGTGCGTTAAATTTGAAAACTGTTTTGGAAAGCTAAAAGAGCCCCAAATCCCCCCATACGGTTGTCACTTTTGGAATTTTAGCCGTTTAGAGGGTATCCCCTACTTAGGTGAAAAGTGCCCATACCAAAATACCAAAGTATGCTGGTGAATAAAATCAGTAAATCAAGAGGTGCGTTAAATTTGAAAACTGTTTTGGAAAGCTAAAAGAGCCCCAAATCCCCCCATACGGTTGTCATTTTTGGAATTTTAGCCGTTTAGAGGGTATCCCCTACTTAGGTGAAAAGTGCCCATACCAAAATACCAAAGTATGCTGGTGAATAAAATCAGTAAATCAAGAGGTGCGTTAAATTTGAAAACTGTTTTCGAAAGCTAAAAGAGCCCCAAATCCCCCCATACGGTTGTCATTTTTGGAATTTTAGCCGTTTAGAGGGTATCCCCTACTTAGGTGAAAAGTGCCCATACCAAAATACCAAAGTATGCTGGTGAATAAAATCAGTAAATCAAGAGGTGCGTTAAATTTGAAAACTGTTTTCGAAAGCTAAAAGAGCCCCAAATCCCCCCATACGGTTGTCACTTTTGGAATTTTAGCCGTTTAGAGGGTATCCCCTACTTAGGTGAAAAGTGCCCATACCAAAATACCAAAGTATGCTGGTGAATAAAATCAGTAAATCAAGAGGTGCGTTAAATTTGAAAACTGTTTTGGAAAGCTAAAAGAGCCCCAAATCCCCCCATACGGTTGTCACTTTTGGAATTTTAGCCGTTTAGAGGGTATCCCCTACTTAGGTGAAAAGTGCCCATACCAAAATACCAAAGTATGCTGGTGAATAAAATCAGTAAATCAAGAGGTGCGTTAAATTTGAAAACTGTTTTCGAAAGCTAAAAGAGCCCCAAATCCCCCCATACGGTTGTCACTTTTGGAATTTTAGCCGTTTAGAGGGTATCCCCTACTTAGGTGAAAAGTGCCCATACCAAAATACCAAAGTATGCTGGTGAATAAAATCAGTAAATCAAGAGGTGCGTTAAATTTGAAAACTGTTTTCGAAAGCTAAAAGAGCCCCAAATCCCCCCATACGGTTGTCACTTTTGGAATTTTAGCCGTTTAGAGGGTATCCCCTACTTAGGTGAAAAGTGCCCATACCAAAATACCAAAGTATGCTGGTGAATAAAATCAGTAAATCAAGAGGTGCGTTAAATTTGAAAACTGTTTTGGAAAGCTAAAAGAGCCCCAAATCCCCCCATATGGTTGTCACTTTTGGAATTTTAGCCGTTTAGAGGGTATCCCCTACTTAGGTGAAAAGTGCCCATACCAAAATACCAAAGTATGCTGGTGAATAAAATCAGTAAATCAAGAGGTGCGTTAAATTTGAAAACTGTTTTGGAAAGCTAAAAGAGCCCCAAATCCCCCCATACGGTTGTCACTTTTGGAATTTTAGCCGTTTAGAGGGTATCCCCTACTTAGGTGAAAAGTGCCCATACCAAAATACCAAAGTATGCTGGTGAATAAAATCAGTAAATCAAGAGGTGCGTTAAATTTGAAAACTGTTTTGGAAAGCTAAAAGAGCCCCAAATCCCCCCATACGGTTGTCACTTTTGGAATTTTAGCCGTTTAGAGGGTATCCCCTACTTAGGTGAAAAGTGCCCATACCAAAATACCAAAGTATGCTGGTGAATAAAATCAGTAAATCAAGAGGTGCGTTAAATTTGAAAACTGTTTTGGAAAGCTAAAAGAGCCCCAAATCCCCCCATACGGTTGTCATTTTTGGAATTTTAGCCGTTTAGAGGGTATCCCCTACTTAGGTGAAAAGTGCCCATACCAAAATACCAAAGTATGCTGGTGAATAAAATCAGTAAATCAAGAGGTGCGTTAAATTTGAAAACTGTTTTCGAAAGCTAAAAGAGCCCCAAATCCCCCCATACGGTTGTCACTTTTGGAATTTTAGCCGTTTAGAGGGTATCCCCTACTTAGGTGAAAAGTGCCCATACCAAAATACCAAAGTATGCTGGTGAATAAAATCAGTAAATCAAGAGGTGCGTTAAATTTGAAAACTGTTTTGGAAATCTAAAAGAGCCCCAAATCCCCCCATACGGTTGTCACTTTTGGAATTTTAGCCGTTTAGAGGGTATCCCCTACTTAGGTGAAAAGTGCCCATACCAAAATACCAAAGTATGCTGGTGAATAAAATCAGTAAATCAAGAGGTGCGTTAAATTTGAAAACTGTTTTGGAAAGCTAAAAGAGCCCCAAATCCCCCCATACGGTTGTCACTTTTGGAATTTTAGCCGTTTAGAGGGTATCCCCTACTTAGGTAAAAAGTGCCCATACCAAAATACCAAAGTATGCTGGTGAATAAAATCAGTAAATCAAGAGGTGCGTTAAATTTGAAAACTGTTTTGGAAAGCTAAAAGAGCCCCAAATCCCCCCATACGGTTGTCACTTTTGGAATTTTAGCCGTTTAGAGGGTATCCCCTACTTAGGTGAAAAGTGCCCATACCAAAATACCAAAGTATGCTGGTGAATAAAATCAGTAAATCAAGAGGTGCGTTAAATTTGAAAACTGTTTTGGAAAGCTAAAAGAGCCCCAAATCCCCCCATACGGTTGTCACTTTTGGAATTTTAGCCGTTTAGAGGGTATCCCCTACTTAGGTGAAAAGTGCCCATACCAAAATACCAAAGTATGCTGGTGAATAAAATCAGTAAATCAAGAGGTGCGTTAAATTTGAAAACTGTTTTGGAAAGCTAAAAGAGCCCCAAATCCCCCCATACGGTTGTCACTTTTGGAATTTTAGCCGTTTAGAGGGTATCCCCTACTTAGGTGAAAAGTGCCCATACCAAAATACCAAAGTATGCTGGTGAATAAAATCAGTAAATCAAGAGGTGCGTTAAATTTGAAAACTGTTTTGGAAAGCTAAAAGAGCCCCAAATCCCCCCATACGGTTGTCACTTTTGGAATTTTAGCCGTTTAGAGGGTATCCCCTACTTAGGTGAAAAGTGCCCATACCAAAATACCAAAGTATGCTGGTGAATAAAATCAGTAAATCAAGAGGTGCGTTAAATTTGAAAACTGTTTTGGAAAGCTAAAAGAGCCCCAAATCCCCCCATACGGTTGTCATTTTTGGAATTTTAGCCGTTTAGAGGGTATCCCCTACTTAGGTGAAAAGTGCCCATACCAAAATACCAAAGTATGCTGGTGAATAAAATCAGTAAATCAAGAGGTGCGTTAAATTTGAAAACTGTTTTCGAAAGCTAAAAGAGCCCCAAATCCCCCCATACGGTTGTCACTTTTGGAATTTTAGCCGTTTAGAGGGTATCCCCTACTTAGGTGAAAAGTGCCCATACCAAAATACCAAAGTATGCTGGTGAATAAAATCAGTAAATCAAGAGGTGCGTTAAATTTGAAAACTGTTTTGGAAATCTAAAAGAGCCCCAAATCCCCCCATACGGTTGTCACTTTTGGAATTTTAGCCGTTTAGAGGGTATCCCCTACTTAGGTGAAAAGTGCCCATACCAAAATACCAAAGTATGCTGGTGAATAAAATCAGTAAATCAAGAGGTGCGTTAAATTTGAAAACTGTTTTGGAAAGCTAAAAGAGCCCCAAATCCCCCCATACGGTTGTCACTTTTGGAATTTTAGCCGTTTAGAGGGTATCCCCTACTTAGGTGAAAAGTGCCCATACCAAAATACCAAAGTATGCTGGTGAATAAAATCAGTAAATCAAGAGGTGCGTTAAATTTGAAAACTGTTTTGGAAAGCTAAAAGAGCCCCAAATCCCCCCATACGGTTGTCACTTTTGGAATTTTAGCCGTTTAGAGGGTATCCCCTACTTAGGTGAAAAGTGCCCATACCAAAATACCAAAGTATGCTGGTGAATAAAATCAGTAAATCAAGAGGTGCGTTAAATTTGAAAACTGTTTTGGAAAGCTAAAAGAGCCCCAAATCCCCCCATACGGTTGTCACTTTTGGAATTTTAGCCGTTTAGAGGGTATCCCCTACTTAGGTGAAAAGTGCCCATACCAAAATACCAAAGTATGCTGGTGAATAAAATCAGTAAATCAAGAGGTGCGTTAAATTTGAAAACTGTTTTGGAAAGCTAAAAGAGCCCCAAATCCCCCCATACGGTTGTCATTTTTGGAATTTTAGCCGTTTAGAGGGTATCCCCTTCTTAGGTGAAAAGTGCCCATATCATAATACTGATAAAATCAGGTATTATATATTAAAACAGGTAAATTAAAGTAAGCAAAAAGAAGGTTGCATTGAATTTGAATCTATATATGAATACACATCATAAAATTTTATAATAGCAGATTTGTCTGCTTCAAACTGTTTTTCTTATAAATAATTTTTTCCTGTGTATGCTAACACGTTGTTTTATTCCACTTGTTCTTAACAAAACTGGTGGCAGCACATTGTCGTACAAGCATAGTTGTATTTTTTAAAGATTACATCCCTGGCTGCTTTGACACCTTAACTTTATGCATCGCGTTTATATGTTTTTGTTCAGTATTTATTTGTAATTATTTCGAGTTTTAGCCATAAACTATACATAGACCCGACAACTTTGTAAACATGCCTAAAGTTTGTGTGAAAGGGAGAGCTAATCTTGTTGTTTTTATATAGATATCTCTTCACACAAACTTTAAGCACGTTATACAAAATATGCAAAATATGATTCGGACCCTTTTTATACGTCAAAGTTGAGTACTCTGGTTGAATACTCTGTGGTTTTAGCTATAATATGCTTTCGTAAAATTTATTACACTTTTATGAATAATATTTCAGATATTTTATGCAGATCTTTGACTATATTATGCTTATGTATAAATAATTTTGTGTATTATTCAGAATATTGTCTCGATTTCGTTAAAAAAAAATTTATTCTTCGCTCACTGTAGAAAGTGATTGGTATAGCTTAGAAAATTATTATTTAGTTATGTTAACGCTTTTAGTTTTGTGAAAAATCTATATTCATAAATACTATTTGTGTTATTAAGCAAGGTTCCACTGTATATTAAAAACTATACATATATATATATATATATATATATATATATATATATATATATATATATATATATATATATATATATATATAGTGAAATAGTGAACAAAGTTTAATGGCTCTAAATAGTGAACAAAAATTTTTGCGATTTTTGTTTGTTTTCTAATTTTGGAAATCCCCCGATTGAATAAAAAACTGTAAACTATTGTACTTGCACACTTTGAGTTTTGTTATGTTTCGTCACGCATAGAAACCTGTGTATTTACAAAGATGTCTAAGAATAACAGAAAGTTTTCAACCATTAGTGAGAAATATGAAATTCTTCAACTTTTGGAAAAAGGGTCAAGTATTACAGTGTTAAATATAATGTTGGGAAATATACCATTTATTCGATGCACAATAAGAATAATAAAATTTATAAGTGTGTTAAAAATACGTATTATAGACCAGTGAAACGTAAAACTACGTATTTCAGAGCTTCCAATGATGGATAAATCTCTATACAAGTGGTTTCTTAACATGAGAGGTAAAAACCTTCCAATAAGTGGATTGATGCTGAAAGAAAAAGCGAAACAGCTTCATTCTAATTTTAATAAAAATGAACACGACTTTAATGCCAGCTAAGGGTGGCTCCAAAAATTTAATATAAAACGTGAATTTACAATTTAAGAAATCGTTAAGTTTGCAACAAATTACATTTTATGTTAAAAATTCCAAGAGTTTCAATATTTTGTAACCTTTTTTAGGCAAAAAACACAATATGACACCACAAATTTTTACAATCGAAAATGTGAACAAATTCGATAATGTGAACTACCTTGGTTTTTATTAGTTCACATTATCGCGAGTTCACTGTATATGTGACTATAATTATGAAAGTTATAGTCTTTAGGCTATACATTTTAATTTAGAATTTTATTGGTAAAATTTACTACACAGTATCGTGATAAACAAACCTTTTGACTCACTTTCATAACTATTTGCACATATAAGAAAAGTTTTGCATAAAACTTGAGAAATCATGATGGGTTAAAACATTAAGAAATACTTTTGTATTTAGCATGAAATATAATAAAAAAATAATAAATCCAAATACAAAGATGTTTTTGTATTTCGCATGAAATAGAAAAAGTTATAGAGATACTGCCGGAATAAAATGATTGCATGAAAATTCCAGATTAAGCGATATACATACATACTTATGTATGTACATATAGAAAAACAGGCAAAAAATCGCTTGTGATTTGCATGAATTGGTTAGGGAGCTAATATAAAGTATTTTTCATTTCCAGGTTAGCAATATAGGTATATATATATATATATATATATATATATATAGGTATATATCACAGAGTATTCAACCAGAGTACTCAACTTTGACGTATAAAAAGGGTCCGAATCATATTTTGCATATTTTGTATAACGTGCTTTAAGTTTGTGTGAAGAGATATCTATATAAAAACAACTAGATTAGCTCTCCCTTTCACACAAACTTAATGCATGTTTACAAAGTTGTCGGGTCTATGTATAGTTTATGGTATATATATATACTATATATACATATAGGTATATATATATATATATATATATATATATATATATATATATATATATATATATATATATATATATATATATATATATATATATATATATATATATATATATATATATATATATATATACCTATATGTATATATAGTATATATATATATATATATATATATATATATATATATATATATATATATATATATATTCATTGTTTATTGTTTTCTTTTTCTTCATTATTAATAGTTTCTTGTGCCGGAGACATTGTTGTTGAAATCGGGGGGAAAAAGAACACAAAATACGATTTAATTAATGGGGGTTATTTTAAACACTTTGTATATAAAGAAAACATAAATAAAATGGGATAGTATAAAAATACATATTAAGATTAAAGAATGCTTCAAATGATATTTCTCCTCCATGACCAATATAAATTTGCGAAACGAATAATCGTTATTTGTCTTAATAGCGGGCCTGGGATTGATGTTTCGTAATGGTGTACCTATAGTGTGTCTTGAATAGACATCACGATTGCATAATATCGGATTTTTGGAAGGAGTAATTCTTGTTGGATCCACTGAATGACGTATTGGTGTGGCCTTGAGATTTTCCAAATTGCGAGCAAATTGGCTTAGAAATGGCGCCTCAATTTCTGTAGTTGGGGATTCTTCGACCAAAACAACATCATCCTCTTCGTCATAGTAGTCATCATCATTCATCCCAACTCCATATAACGGTGTATCACTTCTGAGTATATTGTACCCGGAAGATGATATATAACTTTTACGTGCATAGGTTGATGACAAGTAGTTGCGTTTGTTGTAACTACGGGAATCCAATGAACTGTAACGTGTATTGGAACTAAGACTTGTAGTTAAGGCTGCATGGGTAGTAACGTTTTTATCCAAAGCTGGCACATAGCTAAATTTAGTAGGATTGCTTCGTATCTCCACCTCTTCTACAATTTCATCAATCAAATCAATCTCATCAGGAACAGCATAAATCTTATTAATTGGAGTAGTTTCCTGCACGTAAGAAGTAGTGACGACGCCCGTTTTACTTGATTGCTGGAGGCTAGGAGAGTGTTTCTTTGCCGGTAATTTGGGATAAAGTTTAGGTGGCTTTTCTGGAGTCATCGTTTTAGCTCTGGTTCTACACGGTCATATGAAACATCTGAGTATTGGTTTGGAGACATGCATTTTCGTCCGACGGCTAGTTTTTGTAGGTATTGCAGTTGCTGGTTTACCCGACATTACCGCCTCTAAACGAATCGGTAACAGGTAAATTGGGCATACCAAATTCAATGTTAATTTCTTTCTTGAACAGTCTCTACTAAAATACACAAGGGTCCTTTTGGTGTTAATACGGATACTAAATCTAAAAAAGAAATAAAATATGAATTTAAGTTAGCAAAGAAAATAATTATAATAATAATAGATAAGTACCCAATATAGAGATTTCAGCAAAAACAGCCCAGGCAGTCCATTCTGGCAAATATTTTATAAAGACCAAAACCATTATAGTATAAGCCTGCTGCAACTTTAAGGGACAATGCCAACGTATGGCTATCATTTCCATAACTTCAAAATTCCACAATATTAATAATGTGGTAGGATAATCCATAGCCAAACCAAGAAGAGAGCATAGATTTACCACTTCTGGGTACATTGTACCCTGAAGATGATATATAACTTTTGCGTACATCGGTTGATGACAAGTAGTTGGGTTTGTTGTAACTACGGGAATCTAATGAACTGTAATGTGTATTGGAACCAAGAGTTGTACTTAAGGGTGCAATGGTAGTAACATTTTTATCCATAGCTGGCACATAGCTAAATTTAGGAGGATTGCTTAAGGTTTCCGTAACTCCTCCTCTTCCACAATTTCATGAATCAAATCAATCTCATCATCAGGAACAGCATAATCTTATTAATTGGAGAAGTTTCCTGCACGTAAGAAGTTGTAACGACGCCCGTTTTACTTAATTGCTGGGGCTTAGGAGAGTGTTTTTTTGCCGGTAATTTGGGATAAAGTTTAGGAGGCTTCTCTGGAGTCATCGTGTTAGCTCTGGTTCTACACGGTCAGGTGAAACATCTTTGTATTCCGACGGCTTGTTTTTTTAGGTGTTGCAGTTGCTGGCTTACCCGACATTACCACCTCTAAATGAATTGGTAACAGAGATATTGGGCACAACTTCAACAATATAAATTCACGTCACAATCATTATTTTAAAGAAAATTTTAATTTTTTGCGTGGTACAAATGAGGCAAACTGGAATGAATTTCAAAATTATAGGCAACTACTAAAAGTAAATGAATTTATTCTTAGCCACAATGCATTTGATACATACATGGCGTGGTTTGCCGCCATGATGAATAAAGTATTTTGTGATGCCATATTTAATTTAAGTAGTAACTCATTTCGGAACAGTAGAAATTGAAACATACACGGTGAATATTTTTATTAAAAGTGAAATTTTATTCCAATATATTTATTTAACTTGTTTACGCATGCAAATATATTTATTAAGATTATTCTAGGTGAAAAAGAACTTTTTTTAACATTATATTAAAGAAACTTAGTTGTTT
The DNA here is from genome assembly GCA_963681545.1 of Germaria angustata. Classification (NCBI taxonomy): domain Eukaryota; kingdom Metazoa; phylum Arthropoda; class Insecta; order Diptera; family Tachinidae; genus Germaria; species Germaria angustata. The sequence goes on along the minus strand of OY812999.1, from coordinate 81,222,917 downwards.
TAGTTAGATTAATTTTTCTCCATTAATTTTGGTTGCAAATAGTCGTATTCTACCCTTTTTCAATACTTTTTACAAAAAAAGTATTTAGTACTGAAGTCCTATAAAATGCAACTCTACAAGCGGTATGTTACAAAAAGTATGTTTTCTTCACATCGATCTTGGTCGTAGAGAAAAAAATTTCAATATACTTGTCATATACTGTGACTGTGTCAACATAAACTAGAACTAGACTCGACAACTTTGTAAACATGCATAAAGTTTGTGTGAAAGGGAGAGCTAATCTAGTTGTTTTTATATAGATATCTCTTCACACAAACTTTATGCACGTTATACAGTTTATGCAAAATATGATTCGGACCCTTTTTATACGTCAAAGTTGAGTACTCTGGTTGAGTACTCTGTGCTGTGTCAATTTTACAAGGCAAATAATTATATTTTATGTAAATAACATAGTATAATTGTTCAACACGGGGAAACTGCTATTTTATCTAAATAAACTTTCTGAAATCTTACATTTCTAAGCATTATCGTTGAAGCAATTGTTATGGCGAATTGTGATAATCCATTTGCTGCCCTTTTGGGCGATGTTAAATCCTCCATAGATAAAAACTTAATTGAGGAAATTTTTTTATTTACTTTGAAGAAAGATTCATCTTCATTATTGACGTCTACCAAAAATAGGGCTCTTTTGAGTCTAGCTGATGTTGTTGTGTCCGACGTTGGCATGGGCACCGAAATGAGTGAAGAACTTTTGGGTCATGCCATATTTGAGCGTTTGATGTTGACAGATACTAAGGATTACTTAATTAGTGGACCAAATGAAGAAGACGCTCTACAAAACGATACTATTTTATATCTATATCGTGCATTTGTCATTTGCGAGCAATCTAAGCAATGTTATCCAGAACGTGAGAGTGACTGCCATAAAATAAATTCGCTTATTATAATGAATGCTAGCACATGCATGCGTCAGCCAGATTTGTATCCTGGGCGTAATGTTTGGGAGCAGTGGAAGCAACTAATGGAAACATCTGAGGATGGCGATTCTGATAACACCATGGACTTCTTAGCTCAATGTGTTGAAAAAATCTATGCCGATGATGACCATCTTGAGGCTCTTGGCGCTCTAAAGGCAAACTTTTATCCATTGTTGGGCAAAATTCAGTCAGATATTAGTCAAGCAAATTTAATTACTTTAAAAAAAGAAGTATTTTGGCTCTTAAGCTTCTTTGTACGCGACAAACGGATACCGCAAATGGGTGAAGTATTGATTGATTATACAATGCCAAATCCAAATACTAATGGTACGCCACTAAATTATAATGAAATTGTTTATATTGTGATAATTATTCTATTTGTTTAGGTGGTGCCTATATGAACACACTTTTTGGTCACTTGTTTAGTTTATCGATTTTGCCAAAAAATCAAACTGGGCCATATGAGTTTTTTAACGAATTGACTTTGGAATCAAAAAGTACTGATCCTGCACTGTGGCAGTGTATGGCGAGCCATCACAATGCTGTATTTACTCTTGTTAAACAATTGTTGGTACAAAGTCCATCCACAAAGCAAAAAACTTTGCAGTGGTTTGCAAAATGTTTACATGCTAATGTGGCACGTGGCCATCTTTGGAATAATTTAAATGCTGGTCTTAATAATTTTGTTCACCATACTGCCAGTGATGCATTTATGATTGGTGTTTCTTCAATACTTTTACGATTATGTTCACCCCTGTGCGAACCGTCAATGAAGGTAAATTTATTCCCATAAAAACATTTTTACGGTTAATAAGCGTTAATTTATTATGGGTTTAGCTGATCATACATATATCGATATATCATTGATTTAAAAGCTCTAATACAATTTGCACAACAAGCTCATACATATATATGACAAGAAACTATTTTATTTTTCTTCTAACTTGTAATGAAAAGAAATATAGAATTTATTAATATCAAATATAAATTGTTTGCTGTGCAGTAGTGCGTATTGGGACATTTTAAATCTATTACAATTATAAATTCTGTAATTTTCATATATGATTGAATGCCCCAATTTTATATGTTAGTTTTTATATAAACGTAAGAGTTTTGAGAGCTTAGAATCCGGTTGTAGATCATTGATGATTTGGTTATCACAAATTAAATATCGATATATGTATGAACAGCTAAACCCATAGTAAGGAAAAGCACGTTATTTAAAAGATTATTTGGTAGCAATCCCGAAACAATAAAATTCAATATTAAGCATTTTTATGGTGAATATTATATGATTCTAAGGAATTTAATTTAAATCAAATTAATTTATTCAAAGACTTCTTTTATATAAATTTATAGTCTTTGTTTTAATAATGTTAAAAGAGTGATAAAGTATTTACTTTCAATCATTAGGTGATGTTGGTTGATCCGACATATTGTGCTGTTCCTGATGATGAACGTCAATCAAAACAAGTAAATATGATTAAAGTTTTTGAAGAAACTTGCTTGCTACCCCCCGAGGACAACTCTAAGCGTAAAACGGCTGAAAAATTCAATTTTGTTACTGAACTCTTCTTTCTGACACATAAATCATATGAGCTTAGTTACCGCGCAAGTATTGAACGTTTTACTAGAATGACACGGGAGCTTCAAAATTTAAGAACAGCGTATCAAGATGTAGCTAGCACTGATCCCAATAATGACATGGCGAAGAACTTGCTTCGCATGCTAAAAGAACAAATGCAACAGTATCTCTGTTTACGCAATTGTCTAATGGAACCAGAAAATGACTCTGCCATCTTGAAATTGTTTGAAGCATCTGCGATATGGCTGACGGAAATAGCTCTCACTTCTGATAAAGAATATGAACAACAAATTAAAATATGTGATTTTGCGCCCCATAAAAAATCGAATAAAGAATTGCCAGCCAGTGTTGAATTTGTCCCAGAAACCTTGCGATGTGTTCCTGAAAGTATTATCGATAACATTGTGGCCTATTTAAACTTTAGTCGGCATTTTCCTCCGGGACAATTCATTCAAATGTATCCTTCATCACATGATGCTTTTTTCAAGATGATTGTATTTTTTATGGGCAGCTCAAAATTGGTTCAGAATCCCCATTTACGTGCCAAATTAGCAGAGGCTTTAGAGTTCTTTTTACCAAGGCGCTCCTCAACCGGTACTTTTCTTTCACATGTATTTGACAATCATCGCGAACGCTTGAAGGTTGTACCTAGCCTATTAAATGTATTCGTATCAATTGAAATGACCGGTCAGTCGGTGCAATTTGAACAAAAATTCAACTACAGACGGCCCATGTATGCTATTATGGAGTATTTGTGGAGTAAAGAGGAATACGTTCAATGTTTCCGTAATTTAGCAGAAGAGGCTGAAGAAAATATGGAAGCGATTGAACCACCTCTATTTTTACGCTTTATAAATTTGTTAATCAACGATGCCATCTTTTTATTGGGTGAGTACAACAAACTCTAATTATTTTATACTAAAATGTTTTTCTCCTAGATGAATCCCTTAATAATTTGCAACAAATTCGCCAACTGCAAGAGACACAAAGTAGCGATGAGTGGACTAATTTACCACACAATGAACGTCAACAACATCTTTCGAACTTACACAATTTAGGAATGCTGGCTCGTTTTGATAATATACTTGGCCGGGATACAATAAATATCCTTAAATTGATAACTACTGAAATTAAGAGTATTTTCTGTCATAGTAGCATGGTTGATCGCATTACCGCAATGCTCAACTACTTTCTGTTGAATTTGGTCGGTCCACAAAAGGAAAAATTTAAGGTTAAAGATAAAAAAGAATTTGAATTCGATCCGGCAAATACGGTGCTAGAAATTTGTCATATATACATAAACCTTAGCAGCAGTGATAGTTTCTGCCTGGCGGTTTCACAAGATGGTCGCTCCTATAGTTCAAAACTATTCAGTTATGCTGAAAGTATACTTATTCGTATTGGCGGTGGTCAACTTATTGGTGAAATGGCTGAATTTGCTGAAAAAGTGGAGAAGATGGAAAGAAAATATAAACAGGAACAGGAATTCATGGCCGAAGCTCCTGAAGAATATCTCGATCCAATTATGTCTACTCTAATGATGGATCCTGTCATTTTACCCAGTTCTAACGTTACTGTCGATCGATCTACTATTGCTCGTCACTTATTAAGCGATCAAACCGATCCGTTTAATCGTGCACCCTTAACTATGGATAAAATTATGCCGAATGAAGCTCTCAAACGTGAAATACAAAATTGGTTGACAGAAAAACGTGCAAATATGGTGGCAAGCTCCGCAGCAAACAGTAGCGCTACAACAAATACAAACAGTTGAAGCAATCTCATTACAACAAAACATACAACCAGCCAAAGTTAATATACTTATATCATTAGACACTTAGTGGTAGTTGTTGCGATATGATTTTATTGTTTTTGTTTTATTTAAAAAATTACACTTATGTTATCTATTTTTCATAATTCCTAATAAAACTAGTTGGTTTTTGTTATGTGACTGTGTATTCCGTATTTAATTATGATCGTATTCTTTACATAAAATACATTTATTAAGGACATGATTTTTTAATACACATTATAATTTAAGTAAGCATGTACATACGTATGCTACGTATGTCGTGTGAGGGGCTAATATATGTATAACGTATAAAATTATGTAATTGTCTATTTCAAACTATTATAAATATTGTTAAACTTTTGATTTAAGTACGTATTTTAAATGCATATAGGTTAAATTAAATAAAAGTATTGACTTTATATATGTAAAAACATTTTTTTTAAAGCTTGCATGTATTTCCAGTTGATTTCTAAATACCCTAATTATGTGAACTTGTATGTATCGTTTCAAGGCGATACCAAAGTTGCCCAAAAAGCGTTCCAGAAGGCCAAAATTGAACAAGTGAGGGAGCTCAACAAATTAATTTCATTTCTCTTATCCAAAGTTACACGAACTTTTTCATTGGCTAAGTTTGGACAAGAATTTTTTCCCCTTATTTATTCCTTGAGGGAACATATGGCTTCAACAAGATATTTCCAGCCTAATCTATTGTTCGCAATTATTTTTGCCACGTCTCATGATTTATTGATTAGACAAGAATAAAAATATGAACTGTTTTGTATTTATAAAAATTATTTAAAAATCTGAATATCGTGTGAAAAGCCATAATAAACCATTTACTATTAAAAAATTATTATTAATCCCTCATTTTACTGTAGAAATGTGTTATTTTCGCAGACTTCCGTCGGTCATACATATATTTTGTTTCATTATTTCATAACTTTCAAGACACACTGCACTGGACTTAAGACTTTTTTCCCGTTCCAGCAGTTTGTAATGCAGTTTAATTTTCCAGTCGTATGATTCAGTCCGTCCAGTTTCATATCAAAGGTCGACTTCATTTGAAATAAAATATGTGTATCTCTTAGGTGATGAAGATATATGGAACAAAGCTTTATTTAAGGAGCCCTTACGTTACTTATAATAATTTGAATTTTCGAGGTTATACGGATATTAGCAGGCGATGCAATCTCTTTAATAATCGGTGTACTGGTACTGGGTTTCTGGTTTTAAAAAATAAAACGAAGTATAGAGTCTGGTTTATTACAAGGTAGTACTGTATTTACGAACTCAAGAGGTGTCAGCTTCTACTAACTAAAATTAGTACGAGTGTATTCGGGAGCTCTTACAATCGACAAAACTAAAGCACTACGAGTCAAAGGGTATTTGGAAACCCTTGAGTTAGACCACTACTAACTACGATTTGTGAGAGCTTTTTCGGAGCTCTTACGACCGGCTAAACTAAAGCACCACGAGCTCAAGAACTATTCGGAGACCTCCGAGATCGGCTACTACTAACTACGATTAGTACTAATGCAGAGTGTATTCGGGAGCTCTTACCATTGGCAAAACCAAGGCATTACGATTACTTATACATGCAAAGGAACAAGAATCGATGAAGCTATCGACAGTTTAAGGTTCAGTAAAAAATTTGATGCTTTATGCAGATTAAAAAATAGTTCCGTTACGCAAATTGAACGGTGGATATCGCCCAATAGCCATTTTGCGTTTCCTTTCCAAGTTTCTAGATAATGAATGAATGATCAAATGCTCTTTCATTAACCATAGGAGTGCTCAAGGCTTTATTATAGGGCCACTTCTTTTTTCTCTGTACATATGTAAGTATGTAAATGACATGCCAAACCAATTCACTAATGTAAAATTTACTCGTATGTTGGTGATGTATAATTCTACTTGGGTAGCCCCAGTATCAAGTATTGTCTCAATCATAGATTGGTCTAAGGACATTGTACTAAATGGCGTAAAAAATTAGATTGCAGCAAAAAAGCCTTGAGATTGACATGGGATAACTACATAAGTAGGCCAAACTTATTATAAGTTACTCACACTTTGGTCGACATAATAGTCCATTCCTTTGAGAATAAGAGCTCTACTTGCCAATTCGTATCTTATTCCAGGCTTCATTTATGCGCGTGAACTATTTTGAAATTGCAATGTATTTTGCAGGAGGAAATTAAACGTTTTGTATAGCAGCAATGTAAAATACGTCTATTGTTAGAAAAGCTTTGATCTCTACGAAGCATAGTGAACCGTTTCACGAGAAGGTGGTAAAAAATTCATGATTTTCGATTGTATTGGAACTTTTTCGTTTAGTAGGTGGGATTTTCGTATTCAAACTTTGCCATAAAACGTAAAAATCTACCAATACGACAAAAGTTATAGAGGGTTTAAAATACATTTATATTTTAGTTAAAAAAGATATACATACATATGTATATTTTTTTGTTAATATTTCAATATAAATTTTTATTGTAAATTTATAAAATAAATATTAGTTAATTAATTTAAATTTTTAAATAATTTATTTTGAATTATTTACATTAAATAATTTTAGTAAATATTTCTTCTCAATGGCATTGATTTTTGTCTTCTAGAAGTTGTTTTGCTTCTTGGTCCAATTAATTTTCCCCCTTTTATGTCGAATATTGGAAATAGTATATCGACCCCAAATACACAACTGAAGATAAAGTCATCATTAGTACAGCATCTGGACATCTTATTTGTGTTGTGATCACCAGAGAATGTTTTTTTTCTTGAGCTTCTTCAATATACCATTGGTAGCATATTATGTTGATTTATTTGTTCTCATGGCTTATCTGCCAGCATTCAATCTTCCTGCGCTCCTGTTTATAAGTTCAGTTCAATGTGGCATTTTCAAACGAAAATACGCTGCTAATAAAACTTTTCTGAACATATACAAATGAAAAACAATATTTACCCACTAACATGAAGGTATACTTAGGTTGGAGGACAGAAACCAACAGGTAGGAAAGAAAAAAGAGACAAAAAAATAAGGACGATAGTTTGACGCGAAGTAGATCAGGAGGGTATTTTTTATGAGCCACCATACAACATAACGATATGATTTAACTAATTCTACCTTTCATCACAGAATATACAGTTTATGCCTTTCATAATAAAAAGAACACTGAAGATGGCACATGATTGAAACGGTCTGTTTACAAATAAATTTGGCATGGGATGACCGAAAATCGTATCAAATTTAAGCGAACATTGTTGGAAGAAAAATGTACAAAAACTAAATAATCAACGTCTATTTATATAGAGCTCGGTTGAGAATTTTTGTTTACATATTACATGTGGCAAAGTGTGTTTACTTTCTTTGTGCTTACATTTTTCCCCGCCATTCCCGTTCTCCTCTTTTCTTGATCACATTTTTAGGCGCAATTGTTATTTTTCTTCCACGTTTTTCATTAATTTCAATACAGCTGCTTTTGACAGTAGAAAAATTTATATCACAAAAAAATTTTGTAATATTGTATTTGTTGTAGAACTGCTACCATCTGTTTAAATAGACCTTGGCTTTTAACGCGTATTTATTTCATCACAAAGGTACGAGGCGGCCAGGCACATAGCCCTTTTAACTACTGTATATTTCATGGGCGCCCGAGAAAAATCAGAAACAATACTTCTTTACTTATTTCTCAAAATGAGCTTCGCCGATTTTTTTTCATGGACATGAAAAATCAACAGCGCTATTATCTCACTCTTGCACTCTATCTATTTACATATGTATGTATGTATGTATGCATTTGCCACTAAGCCCAGAAAACATACTTATGTATGTATGTATGTATCTAGAATTAATTAGATATATGTAATTAGTAACTGTATCTTTTAGATCGCAAATTCCATGCTATCTATTTACACTAACACGAGACTAGCGAAGATTGAAATTTTCCAGGTTTTTTGATTTCCAAAAACATCTGTCTGGCGTTTAGGTATACTTAGTTGAGAAGATATAGCAAAGGGTGCCCAGTCGACACTGATTCCCATGAATAAACAAACGTTGTTGCTTAATATCATGGTCCCCCACCCACAAAATCAAAATAAAAGATTTACCTAATTCAATTAGCGTAGAAGGTCTAAGTCCATATAAATACATATGGAAATGCTGGCGTTGAACTTTTTTAAAGCTCGTTAAAAGTCACTGAACACAAACAAAGGAGAGAAAATGTTTCTGAGTTGTTTTCCATTTTTTTTAATATAGAAAATCCCATATAGACGGACTGGGAACCCTAACTTAGATCATAACACAGTTAACAAGATCGATGCAACAGGCCAGGGGATAAACAAATGGTTGTCAAACTATACATATAAAATTAAACAAAACGTTTTTATACGTAGTTTGACAACACAAGTCGCGGTTTAGTTGTAAACAATACGCTCTCGTAGATCTTATATGTATTTGGGATGTGGTTGATCCTACGAAGTTGAATTGTACGATAAACCAAATATATATTCTGTACATAATATACATACATAAATAAGTAGACAAGTAAATGTTCAAGTTAAATTTCCAAAAATGTATTACCGGAATCCAGCGTTCTCTTGCCACGGTAATTTCCACACATGCATACTTAAGAACATAAGTATGTATGTATGTTTGTGTATATGTACATACATACATAAGTAAATATCATTTAAAAAATAAATTCAATGTTTTTTTAGCAAACTAAAATATTTGCAGATAAGGTACGTATTGTTGAAGTTGGACCTCGCGATGGATTGCAAAATGAACCGAAATTGTTGCCAGCAAGTGTAAAAATATCTTTTATTGATCAATTGTCTGAAACCGGTTTGAAATCCATTGAAGTTACAAGTTTCGTGAGCTCTAAGTGGGTACCTCAAATGGGTGATAATTCCGAAGTACTAAGAGGTATTCATAAAGCTCCTGGCATTTCATATCCAGTGTTGACGCCAAATCAAAAAGGATTTGAGAGTGCATTGAAGTCTGGAGCTAAAGAAGTGGCAGTTTTTGGGGCTGCTTCCGATGCGTTCTCATTGAAAAATGTCAACTGTACGGCTGCTGAGAGTATTGAACGTTTCAAACCTGTCTTGAGTGAGGCCAAGAAGAATAAGATTAAAGTACGTGGTTACGTTTCGACAGTTATTGGTTGCCCATACCAGGGTATTATTAACCCCAAGGATGTGGTTAAGATGGTTGAAGCACTATATGGCATGGGATGCTATGAAATTTCATTGGGTGATACCATAGGTGTTGGCACCCCTGGTACAATGCGTAGAATGTTAGACGAAGTTGTCCGCGTAATTCCAGCCAATAAATTGGCTGTTCATTGCCATGATACATATGGCCAAGCATTGTCAAACATACTTACATCTCTCGAATACGGCATTTCTGTGATAGACACATCAGTTTCAGGATTAGGTGGCTGCCCTTATGCTCGAGGTGCCTCTGGCAACGCGGCCACGGAAGATGTCCTTTATATGTTGCATGGCATGGGCATCGAGACTGGTGTTAATTTGGAAAAATTGATTTTGGTTGGTCGTTATATTTGTGAACAACTAGGAAAGCAATCTGAATCAAAAGTGAACCGTGCTTGGAAAAGTCCTCAACCTTCGAAAGAGCAATGATATGTGAAGTATCAAACTATAAAAAATTTGTGATAGTGAAAACGATAGCATATAAATATACATACTTACATATGTATGTATGTATGTACATATTTACATACGTACGTTTAAAAAAATAAAAATTATTTTTGAACGGTTCATATGTATTATAAATGAATTACACAGTGCTTTCTTGAAATATAATAATGTAATTGTTGATATATCATATGGAGTTTTACCCATTAAAATATTGCTGATATCAGATGCAGCTCATTATGTACAGCGTATTTAATCAGTTATTTCGCCCTCAATCTATGGATGGCAACTGATAGTCTGTCTCCAGAAGCCTTTTGCATTATCATTTGATTCTTGGTTTATCGACTTTTATTTTCAAAGTTATGGATCTACTATTTTCTTGACAAATTTTTGACTGAAAAAAATTAACTGTTTAGAAATGGTATTTTTCATTCTTTTGCAGTCTTTCAAACTAAATGTAAGTATCCATTGCCTTAGTCTTAACTGGATTTTTACCATCCACTTTTTCATGAAATTTGCTGCATGAAACTTCTTGCATTAGCTGATAGGAGGGATTTTGAAGCGAACGGGGTAAAAAAACTGTCATCATATGAAATTTCATACGATTTCCTACAATACTTTTTCCCAATCGTTTCACTTTAGCTTGCTTGCAATGGTGACACTGTACTAAATCAGTAGAACTTGCTTAAATTCTTACAATGGCATTGTTAATAGATTTTATATCGTAAATATTTTTATTTGTTTCACTTGGATCTAATTGAATAAAAAAACATGGAAAGTGGCTCTATTGTAATGAGACTTTTAGCATGAATAACAGATCTTACGCCATGACCCAATTGCTTTAATTCTGGCTTTATATTAGGTCTGTTTGTTTACTTTTCCAGCAATATTTATCCAGCAGCTTCGTGATAGAGAAAATTACCAAATATACTCTCAATTGCTATCAATTATAAAAATTTGCAAAAAAGTTCGCGAACAGCATTTTGCAGGATTTTGTCAGTTATTTTGCTGAACAGCTGATGAATAATGCTATTTCAAAAGAATGTTCATGTGTACTTATGTTCATATGTGTTAAAAATGAAGTTTTCAATAAATAAATAAATATTTATAGCTTCAATTCAAGTTTTTGTGGTTTGTAGTGTGAATACATAAATACATACATACATATTTTGTCCAAAAACCCAATTTAAAGTTGGTTTCTTATTACTTTGAAAACTTTCAGCAAAATATTTCACAAATAAAACTTTTTTGTTTACTTTTTAATTGTTAAGAAGAAGCAGTCGAAACATCTGTTCTATCTTGCAAAATTTTACTGAACAAAATTTCTTCAGCAAGATTTTGCAAGTTCTCAGTTATTCAAATGTCAATTTTCTGACTCTCCTTCTCTCAATTTAAATAAATTTTCCTGCTGGAGAAATGAAACGAACAACATCCAGCAACATTTTGCACAATTTGTTACAAAATATCACGTAAACAAACAGACCTATTATCTGTGGCAGTCGAATGGTGAATACCTTTAATAACAGGTATTAAAGGTGAATTCACCCATTCGTTCTGAACGAAATTTTTGTTGTTCCGCATTAAATTTACTCTCTTTCTCAAAATAGAGACGTCAAACTACATATAAAAAAAAAATCGTTAGGAACGTTCAGAACGAATGTATGAATTCACCTTAAGTGATTTTTCCTCTTTAAGCTGATAGGTATGAAAACTTGTACATATTATGTACATATTTTTTAACTGGTTTTTTTAATATTATGTAAATTGTAGTTGTTTTCATGGGTGTGAAGATAAATTTTAAAATTTGTAACCCTAGACAACAACCTTTGCGTTTAACAGAGTGATGTTATTACGCTAACTTAGCTCTGTTAAACATTCAAAAACTTGATTAATGCACAAAAAGTTGAATAAAAACCACATTTTTGAACAAAATTTATTTAAAAACGTTTTTTATGTTATTTATAACAACCTCTTTCCTAAAAAATCAGAAATGGAGGAAAAAATTATTGGGTGGTATTATTGATTCCGCGCGGAAAGGAAAATTTTACGGAAAGAAATATCGATCGATATGAAAATTGTAATTATTCATTCCTGCGGTATTCGCTTTCCGCAAACTTAATTTAACATCCCTGTTTTAAGTGATTATGAGCCGATGTTGTATCAGCTGATGCAAAAAAATCAACAAGTTTTAGATATAATTTTAGACGCGTGTGTTAAATCTTTTTTAATAAATAAAATATGGATACAATTGCTTTATTTGACGATAGTAGTGACAGTGATTCTTATGACATGCGATTGGAAAGAAGAGTTTTACGCTATAAATCTGGAGATGTGTTGCAGATGAACGACAGAGAGTAAGTTGAAACAAACAAAAGTTAACCGGTCTCCTGCTAAATGCTTAATTTTACAGCTTCCAAAAAAATTTTCGCTTAAATAAGGAAGCGTTTAAATATATTTTGTGTGAGTTAGAATCTGCATCCACAGGAAGGGGTCGGCAAGGAGCTCTTACAGCCAAAGATAAACTTTGTGCTTGTTTGAGATTTTTTGCAGAGGGCAGCTATCAGCACAGTGTAGGTAAGGATTTTAATGTGAACATAGCCCAATCAACGTTTTGCAAAGTGCTGGATGAGTTCTTGAGCAAATTAGAACATTTGTTGTGCAGCAAATGGATATCCATGAGCATGAGTGCAGACGAGGAAAGAATAGCCAAAATGACTTTCTATGAGAAATGTAGTATCCCAAATGTTGTAATGGCTGTCGATGGTACACATGTTAAAATTATTGCTCCAAATTGCAATAAACACCTTTTTTTTAATCGTAAGGGATACTACAGCATTAATGTTATGATTGTAAGTAAATCTTTATTGACTTGACTTGTACACAAATATATGCATGTATGTATATATAATTGTGTAATTACAGATATGTGATCACGAACAGAAAATACGTTATGTGTCTTCACAATATCCTGAAAGTTGCCATGATTCCCACATTTGGGAAATGAACGCTGCAAAAACATTCCTTCAATCAAAACATAACAATAGAAGAAAATGCCTCGTTTTGGGTAAGTAAATTAAAAAATTCTCAGCAACAAAGTTGTGTAAGCAAATTTTTAAAATTGTGGCAGGTGATAAGGGGTATCCTTTACAACCATGGCTGCTGACACCTTACAGAGAGCCAGTTAATTCTCCCAACAAAATTAGATTTAATACCGCACATTCTAAAGGAAGACTTATAGTAGAAAGAACTATTGGACTGCTCAAATCTGTTTTTAGATGCCTTAATAATGAACGGGGATTACATTATGACACAGAGAAGTCTGCAAAGATCATAAATATCTGCTGTGCACTTCACAACATTAGACTTCATTACAATGTTACAGACGAGCAACTTGATTTTCCATTACCTGAAGAAGAAGATCCAATAAACGATCCTGTTGAAGATGATTTTAGTGGGGAAGCAAATGAAATAAGAAATCAAATACTACAGAATTTTTAATTCAATTTTATTTAGTTAAAATGTATATACATATGTATGTATGTACATAAATGTAAGCATATTCAAATAAAAATAAAAAAAAATTATCACAATTCATATATTTTGGAATTCAGGTATGTAAGTATGTCTATATGTGTGTATGTACTAAAAAAAATCACAGTTCAGTGTTATAAATACATGAAAGCGATCCTACCGTAACTCTTTGTCCAGCTTCTCAATTTCAAGTTGCAAAATTCTTTCTTTGAGAGCAATCTTTTTCATTAATAATACCTTCATTTCTTCGTTGTGCCTCTTTTCTTCTGCCAGCTGTTGTTCCAAGATTTTCGTTTGCTTCTTTTTTTCGTCGGTAATTGTGTATATGGCCCTTTTTATGTCTTTCAAAGCTTTATGGTTTTCTTTGTTTTGCTCTTTTATTATTTCTAAAGCAGATGCGACATCGGAAGCTAACTTTTTTTGTACATTAATCTGCTCTTTAAGCAGATTTGACTTGTCCTCTTTTCTCGTCCTTTTAAGCGATCGTGATGTTGCAAATTCGGAAGAACTGCTCTGTGTGCCGGTTTCTTTATTCCCAGTGTCCAACGTTAACACATTTTCTTCAAGTGGCAAATCTACTTCTTGATGACATATACTTGGTTCCAATGGCAGGCTTATTTCTGAAAAACTTGGAGTATCGTGCCTTTTAGGTAAAACATCCTTCGAAACACCGAAACTGTTTACATTGGATATGCCATAAACCGCCATATTCAAATTCAAAAGACCGCTAACCTCTTCTTCTGTGTCAGTTAATGGAATTTCTTTGTATGGTCCTCCTCCCGTTATGGTTAAAAGCTGTTTATTCTTGGCTAGCTTCTTTTTTACACCACTCTTGTAATCCGTCCATACCTATAATGTAAGACCAAGTTATAAACACAATAAAAACATTTAAAATTACAATTACGCTATGTACCTTTTTCCAACCACTGGAATCTTTTAAAGGCGGTCCGGAGCCATTAAGCGTTAGCGCCAAGTCTTCCCAGAATTTTTTTATGTCCGCCGGAGCTCGCTGGCTAAAGCCACAAGCAATGTCTTGATTTTTTTTCATCAAATCTACCATTGCTTCTATTTGCATTTTATTTGTATATTTCTCTCTTTTGCTCCTATAGAAATAGTAAAAAATTAAACAAATTAATTACACAATTTAAAAAAATTTTACATTTGCTTACATTTTTGTTCTTTCCGTTAACTTTCCGTCATAAAAATTGAGCGTAAGCAAAATGGAGGAAAATATCTACATTGCGGAATCAATAATATGGCAATACCGCAAATGTAGAGATGATACCGCAACAAAGGAATGTTACCGCAGCAGCGGAATGAATAATTGCAAATTTTGCTTCCGCAAAAAAAATGCCATCCGCAGCCGCGGAACGGAATCAATAATCGGACCCATTATACAGCTTTGAAAATTCAACTTTTAAAACACATAGTTTCTGTGAAGGATTTTGGCCATAGTGGCCAAACGGGTAGGTGCCACGCAATGCCACTATATACATAGCATAAAGTGGACTACTCACTATTAGAAACTATAAGTGGAACTATCAAATTGAATTTGTGAGATTAGCAATAAGTCCTGTATTATCAACTTTATATATACTTGGTTTTGGCCATAGTGGCCAAACGGGTAGGTGCCACGCAATGCCACTGTATATATAGCATAAAGTGGACTACTCACTATTAGAAACTATAAGTGGAACTATCAAAGTCAATTTAGGAGATCGCTAATAAGCCCTGAAATCTTTTTAATAGGAAGAATTATGTTTATTTCTTCATTTATTTTTTTTTAATAAAACATCTTGTTCTGATTGTTACTTATTTTCAATTAGTATATTTTTCCTTAAATTATTTTATTTTGAAAAATTAGGTAACACGTGTAAAATTAGGAATTCTTTAACGAAAATTTAAAAGTAAAATAAATTGTTTATTCTTTACAAATATATTCAAAATATACACTTATTGCAATATTTTTAATTTTTATACCTATATTTAAGTATAATATATTTATATATTTACTTATGCAATATTCGTAATATGAAATTTGGAAGTAAGTAGAAAAAAAACTAGTGATCCCAGTAAATGCATTTATGACTGTTAGTTAAATTTTTCAATGAATAGTGAAAACTGTAGCAACCGTTGCAAGCCGGTCTTTCACATTCTTTGCATTTGTATGCATTTTCCTCTGCTTTCACTGCACAGTGGACACAGATTTCATTCATATTATCTGAAAACTATAATGTTGCTCTTCATAACGGATCGATATAAATTTGGGTTTTCTAAATTGGTAAGCGGTTTTCCTTGGATTAAAGCTTCTACATATAGGCAGACATAAACACCACAATTGAAACTATCCTTTTGAAAATCCCGATTCAATTTGCCAATATTCCAACCTTCTTCTTTAATTATTTTCTTCCGAAAACTTTTAAACATATTGGGGATTGTATCCAAATGATCTTTAAATAGATCAATATAATAAAATTTTTTAGTTTCTGTGTTAATATAAGCTGGTGTAAAATGCTTTACATGAAGAATTGGTATAAAAATTTGGTTACAATTTTCTAAGGAAACTTAATGGTGCCATTCGTGTAAAATATGTTTTTCCCTTCTTCAGTCGAAACCGCTAACGCCGAAGTTTTACTTTTATATAGCAAAATGTTTATATATATTTATTTATTTATCAGTAATATACCTTATAAACTAAATTTACAAAATATACAAAAATAATGGGCGCCGGGTTTCAAGACCAAATGCGCTCGTATTGTTAAATAAAATAAAATTTATGTATGTATTTGTGTTAGAATAAATGCTTTAAAAGCAAAGTAGTCCAAAAAGAAAAACAAAAGATAACAAATAAAAGTTTAGCAATTCAAGTGCATATGGATATGTGTTAGAGAATGGAATAGTGTGTTGTTAAAAAAAAATAAAAAGTGGAGAATGTATGTACATATTACAAACTACTAAATATCTGCAATATTGTGTTTTTTGAGACTTATATTTATCGCGTTTAGATTTCTCGCAGTACCGCAGTCAAGCAGTTCCTCTATAGGTTTATTCGTCCTTGAAATGGGATATCCTGTTAATATATGTGAGATGGTGAGTGCCACGTTACAGTTGCTGCATGAAGGTGGATCGGTTTTTTCATAGTAGTGCCTGGAATTGAATACGGCTTTGCGTACTCTCAAACGAGCAAGTAAAATGCAGTTACTTCTGGGAGGTTAGGATTGTAGTTGGTTCTTTTTGGTGTTTGAAGTGTCATTAAGAATGGTGTTGTTATTGTTTTTGGAAAGCATTGAATTTCTGTTACATTAGGAATATCCAGGGCTTTCTTTGCGGGTGTATCGGCATGTTCGTTGCCCATAATTCCGATATGAGATGGTATCCATACAACCTTAACTTTGATTTCATTGTTTGGCAAGCCCAAAATTTCGTCATAAGCCCTATTTTTGTTTTTGATTAAAGCTCTGATAACACTAAGACTATCGCTGTATATTAGGCAATTCTTCCCGCTTTCAACGGAATATTTTATAGCGGTTTTTTTCGCAGAAATCTCTGCGGTAAAAATTCCTATGTTATCTGGAAATCGGGTTTCATTTACCGTTGAGTATTGACCATTTAATTGTTTTACAATTGCGTAAGATGTTACCTGATCCCTGAAAGAACCATCCGTGTAAAAGATTATATCAGTGGAAAAAATATTTATCTTTTCATTTAATAGAGCTTTAAAGCAGATATAATTCGTTGAATTTTTGTTGAAATTGCTAAGGCTGTCATCAACTTCAACAAAATATTTTGGGAAGAACGTTTCTCTAGGTTTTTGTGGTATAGGGATGTTATATTTTGTGAGCATAGTTAAAATATTAGCTCTGTTCCACATGCATAACGAAACAGTCCGAACTAGCCCAAAGTTACCCAAAACCGTTCCACATAACAATTTTTGTGCAAAAAAGAGAGTAATTTTTTTAATTTCCTGTATAAATTTGCACGAACTGTTTCTTTGGGTAAGTTCGGACAAGAATTTAACAATCATCTGTTTTTTGTTTACATATGAAACTGATAGATTTATCGGAAACTTTGCAAGCAAAAGAAAAAGTTTAGTTTTTATAAATAATAAAGCAGAAGTTGAAAAAAGAAACAGCATTAAAAATATTTAAATCGATCGTAATTTTTCTTTCCATTTTAAAAGATTTATAAATATTTAAAAAAATTGCAATTGTTAAGTTTTTCTTCCACTTGTTTTTCAATTATTTTACAGCTATTGACAATGATGCAAATGCTTTGTTTTTATAATTTGAAGACTTTTAAGCGTCTAAAAGCACTTAAATAGATTTTAGTTTAAAAAGTAAGCAGCATTAGTATTTCAGGAACTACAAAAATGGTTTTTTGCGTTCCAGCTATTTTGGGTAACTTTTGCAAATTTAGAGAGTAATTTTCATAGTCCGAACTTGTCCGAGATCTTGTGGAACAAACCTATTATTAATGGCTGTTGAAAAGGAGTTGGTTGATGATGTTAGTTGACTCCAAAATCGGGTATGTAAACCTTCCGTTGATATAGTTATTGATCTAGATGCCAAATTTACTGAACTTTTTTCTAGTAAAGATACAAAATCCAAGAAATTGGCTTCACTTCTCAAGCTAGCCAACGGTGTTGTTCGTAATAAGCCCGACGCCGTTCTGAAGCAGTTGTTCATTGCTCCATTTAATTTTTTTATGTTTTTCCTTGATGTCCACCCGTAGATTGTTATTCCATGCTGTATTGTGCCGGTTGTTGAAGACTTGCATATATTTATTGCTGTTTCAATGTGTGGCCCTTTTTTACGGGAACAAATTAGTTTGAGTACGTTGTTGATTTTAGCCAATTTTTGCGTTAAATGCTTAACGTGATTGTTCCAGAGAAGATTTTTTGTAAACAATACGCCCAAAATCCTCATTTGGTCTGAAGTTTGTAGAGGCTCGTTTCTAATGTGCATTGTGTTTGCGCCACAACCTCTTTTTCTGCAAACATGAAGTGCTTCTGCTTTGTTCACTGGAATCACAGCTCCTTTCTCTTTCGCCCAGCTATGAATTAATCGGTCTAAATTGTTGAGGTTGAAGTTCACATATTCTGGACTTCCGGATGACACTGCGAAGATGTTATCAGCGTAAATACCAACATAGTCGATTCCAGTTAGATTTTGAATGAGTATTGCCAAAGAATTTACATACGCTGTATATAATACAACCGATAATGGAGATCCCTGAGGTACTCCATTATCTAATGGAGAAGTAGCAGAATGATGGCCGTCAACCCTAATGGTAACTCTACGGTTTTCGAGGAACGACTTGACCAAATTTAATATTTGTGGCAGAAACCCCCATTTGTGTAGTTCCATTGCGACAGTTGGTGAAGTAACTCGGTCAAATGCTTTCTCGATGTCTTCAGAGAGCACAATACTATGTCTGCCATTATTGAGGTTATTGCGTAAGACTTCTTCCAGTTGATGGCAAATACTATGGACACCACGCCTAGGTGTGAATGCGTGTTGGATGTTTGATATTTTGCTCATTGCGAATTTCCAAAAGCGCTTTGCCATGATTTTTTCGAAAATTTTCGACAGAACAGGCAGCAATGAAATAGGGCGGTATCCCTCAAGATGATTGCAGTTCTTGCCCGGTTTGGGTATAGGTACTAGGACTGCCAATTTCCAGTCATGAGGGAAGACTCCAGTTTCTAGAATTTTGTTGTAAAGCTGACATAGACGTGATTTTAAAATATCATTGAGTATGTTATTTTATCTCGTGATGGTGTTGAGCCCTTTAGCGTTTTCATTACTCCATTTAGTTCTGAAACAGAAATTACTGTATTCAATTCCCCAAATTGAATCTCAGTTGTAGGGAGATTATCAATTTTGAGTTGTCTTTTTTGTGAGGTAATTTCGGGTTCAAAGGCATCGTCCGAGCTAAGCGAGCACCAGAATTTCGCAAATGATTCGGCTATGTCAAGCGGATGTGAGAAAACGGTGTCGTTAGTTTGTATTGTACAAAACTTGCTATGTTTGCGAGACCGTAGATTATTAACCTTATTCCAAAGGATCCTGGTGTCCATTAATGGATTTAAGGAATTAACAAAGTTATCCCATGTATTTCTTTTTGCCATCTTGCATTCCTTTTTTACCTTTGCGCAAAGTTTTTTATAGTTTATGATATTTGTATTATTGCGACATCTCTTAAAGGCTTTCCATGCATCATGTCTCTGTTTTATAAGATTAGATATTACAGTGTTGAACCAGATTGGGCTATTTTTCTTCTTAGGTTTACGGGTTAAAGGGATGGATTCGTTAGCAGTTTTGCGAACAATTCTTTTTATCTGAGCGGCTTCTTTATTGATATTTTGCGACACAGCGAACTGTTTAGTTATTTCTTCAGCCTTACTTTTAAATAGCTCCCAATTTGCCTGTTTTTCTATGAATCTTGGTGAAAATTTCCTTTCTACTATTTCAATTTTGTTGAAAATTTTAATGGGAAAGTGGTCTCCTACCTCCGGCATCTGCAAACAAGTCCATGTCAAGCTTGGTGCAATATCCGCACTGGACATAGTGACATCTACAGCTGTTAAGGTGTTCCGAGTGTTGAGCAGAGTCGGTGAACCATCATTCAAGACAACTAAAGCGTGATCATTTGCGAATTCCTCAAACAATTTTCCGCTAGGGGAATTAAAAGATGAACCCCACAAAATATTTTGTGAATTAAGATCACCAAGTAATATGTGATGAGCATTATTAGTTATCGAAATATTCCCCAACATTGTGGGGGACACGTTAATTCCACCTTCCTTATAAATGTTCGTTATGTGCAGCTCTGTTTCCCATTGAATGATCACGGTCTGAAATAGTAGACCTTGTGACGACGTTTTATGATCTTTAACTTTGATGTTATTGTCAATCATAATTGCAATTCCTGATTTGGCATAGTCATAGGTATTATTATGATGGAATATTTGGAATCCTGGAATATGTAGCAAATTTAGATTTTTCTGCACAATGTGTGTTTCCTGTAAAGCAATGATATTGGGTTTATGTCTAGCTATTAACAGTTCCAGGGCGTGTTTGTTGTTCAAGAACCCTTGAATGTTCCACTGGAGAAGAGTGACATTTTGGCGAAAAGACATTAAGATTTATTTTTTGTTTTGTTTCTTTCGGCAGACTGTTGAGAATTTCTTAAAGTGTTTGGTGAAATTAGAACGTTTAATTGCGGGAAGTTATTGAAGAGTTTTGTTATTGGTGTGGTTGAATCACTTGTGCTGGTGATTGTTTTTCTTGGAGGAGTTTTTAGGCCTGAGCCTTGTGAAATGTCTTCCACTATCATTTCCTCCGTTAAATTTTCATCAACAATATTGTTAGAGGACAATAATTCATGATCGTATTCAATAGAGTCATCATATGTTATTTCATCTGTAGTAGATTTTATTGTTGTGGCTGTGGATTGCTTAGCTTGAGCGATAATTTGGGAGAAGGAGTTTTGTAATGGCGTGAGTGTTTTTTGATTGTTTTGATAATTTGTATTTTTGTTGTTGACATTTGAATTTGTGTTGTTGTCTTTTGAGGTTATGTTTTTTTCTTTGATTTTATTTTCTGTTGATGTTGAAGTTTGAATTTGTTTAACGGCTGTAGAGTTAATTTCGTTTTGTGCGTGTTCAATTTCGTTTGGTTTGTCTTTTTTGTTGTTTTGTTATTGTTTGTTTGCATTGCAACACTGGCTATTTGTGCGTAGGTTGGATTTCTATTTGAATTTTTTGCTGTTTTAGGTTGAAGCATATTGAGTGAAGGGTTGTCATTAAATATTTTCCAAGCCTCTCGTGTCGTGCATCTTCTAGAAATTTTAATATAATTGACAGATTTATGTTTCCAGTATGTAGGGCATTCTGGGTCGTACGAGGTGTGAGTCTCAATGCGACAATTTAAACAGTATTTTCGGTTGCAAGATTCGTGTTTCTCTGCCAATCCACATTCTCTGCATTGTTCTATGCTTTTGCACCATTTTTTTGTGTGACCTAATTTTTGACAGTTTATACACCTCATTGGATTTGGTATATATTCGTCCACTTGAACTCTCTCCCACCCTAGTTTCAAACATTCTGGGCGGTAGATAAGGTCAAATGTGATTATGGCTGCCATTTTCCCTTCTGGTTATTTTTCTTACCTCAATAACTTTTTGACTTTTGAGACACTCAAGTAACTCATCCTGTGGAATATCAACTATTTTTTTGGAAAAGATTCTGCCTTGCACTGTATTTAATGTTTTGTGAAGTGATATTTTAACTGGTATGGAATCGATGTAGTTAACATTAAGAAATTTTTCGGCTGTTTTGTTGTCAGGGACTTTAATAAGCAAATCTCCGCTGCGCATTTCTTTAACTTCTAGTCTATCTCGTGATATGTGATTAAGGCCATTTTCGACTCGGAAGACGTTGTGTGCAGCTAGCGGAAGTACTTCAGTCCCATCCTTCAAGGATACAGATGATGCCACTAAATAACGTGGGAGGTTTTGCTTTTGCATTTCTTCCCGCTTTCAACGGAATATTTTATAGCGGTTTTTTTCGCAGAAATCTCTGCGGTAAAAATTCTTATGTTATCTGGCAATCGGGTTTCATTTACCGTTGAGTATTGACCATTTAATTGTTTTACAATTGCGTAAGATGTTACCTGATCCCTGAAAGAACCATCCGTGTAAAAGATTATATCAGGGGAAAAAATATTTATCTTTTCATTTAATAGAGCTTTAAAGCAGATATAATTCGTTGAATTTTTGTTGAAATTGCTAAGGCTGTCATCAACTTCAACAAAATATTTTGGGAAGAACGTTTCTCTAGGTTTTTGTGGTATAGGGATGTTATATTTTGTGAGCATAGTTAAAATATTAGCTCTGTTCCACATGCATAACGAAACAGTCCGAACTAGCCCAAAGTTACCCAAAACCGTTCCACATAACAATTTTTGTGCAAAAAAGAGAGAAATTGAGAGAGTAATTTTTTTAATTTCCTGTATAAATTTGCACGAACTGTTTCTTTGGGTAAGTTCGGACAAGAATTTAACAATCATCTGTTTTTTGTTTACATATGAAACTGATAGATTTATCGGAAACTTTGCAAGCAAAAGAAAAAGTTTAGTTTTTATAAATAATAAAGCAGAAGTTGAAAAAAGAAACAGCATTAAAAATATTTAAATCGATCGTAATTTTTCTTTCCATTTTAAAAGATTTATAAATATTTAAAAAAATTGCAATTGTTAAGTTTTTCTTCCACTTGTTTTTCAATTATTTTACAGCTATTGACAATGATGCAAATGCTTTGTTTTTATAATTTGAAGACTTTTAAGCGTCTAAAAGCACTTAAATAGATTTTAGTTTAAAAAGTAAGCAGCATTAGTATTTCAGGAACTACAAAAATGGTTTTTTGCGTTCCAGCTATTTTGGGTAACTTTTGCAAATTTAGAGAGTAATTTTCATAGTCCGAACTTGTCCGAGATCTTGTGGAACAAACCTATTATTAATGGCTGTTGAAAAGGAGTTGGTTGATGATGTTAGTTGACTCCAAAATCGGGTATGTAAACCTTCCGTTGATATAGTTATTGATCTAGATGCCAAATTTACTGAACTTTTTTCTAGTAAA
Organism: Germaria angustata; assembly: GCA_963681545.1. NCBI lineage: Eukaryota > Metazoa > Arthropoda > Insecta > Diptera > Tachinidae > Germaria > Germaria angustata. The sequence continues at coordinate 81,199,740 of OY812999.1, read as the reverse complement.
GATACAAAATCCAAGAAATTGGCTTCACTTCTCAAGCTAGCCAACGGTGTTGTTCGTAATAAGCCCGACGCCGTTCTGAAGCAGTTGTTCATTGCTCCATTTAATTTTTTTATGTTTTTCCTTGATGTCCACCCGTAGATTGTTATTCCATGCTGTATTGTGCCGGTTGTTGAAGACTTGCATATATTTATTGCTGTTTCAATGTGTGGCCCTTTTTTACGGGAACAAATTAGTTTGAGTACGTTGTTGATTTTAGCCAATTTTTGCGTTAAATGCTTAACGTGATTGTTCCAGAGAAGATTTTTTGTAAACAATACGCCCAAAATCCTCATTTGGTCTGAAGTTTGTAGAGGCTCGTTTCTAATGTGCATTGTGTTTGCGCCACAACCTCTTTTTCTGCAAACATGAAGTGCTTCTGCTTTGTTCACTGGAATCACAGCTCCTTTCTCTTTCGCCCAGCTATGAATTAATCGGTCTAAATTGTTGAGGTTGAAGTTCACATATTCTGGACTTCCGGATGACACTGCGAAGATGTTATCAGCGTAAATACCAACATAGTCGATTCCAGTTAGATTTTGAATGAGTATTGCCAAAGAATTTACATACGCTGTATATAATACAACCGATAATGGAGATCCCTGAGGTACTCCATTATCTAATGGAGAAGTAGCAGAATGATGGCCGTCAACCCTAATGGTAACTCTACGGTTTTCGAGGAACGACTTGACCAAATTTAATATTTGTGGCAGAAACCCCCATTTGTGTAGTTCCATTGCGACAGTTGGTGAAGTAACTCGGTCAAATGCTTTCTCGATGTCTTCAGAGAGCACAATACTATGTCTGCCATTATTGAGGTTATTGCGTAAGACTTCTTCCAGTTGATGGCAAATACTATGGACACCACGCCTAGGTGTGAATGCGTGTTGGATGTTTGATATTTTGCTCATTGCGAATTTCCAAAAGCGCTTTGCCATGATTTTTTCGAAAATTTTCGACAGAACAGGCAGCAATGAAATAGGGCGGTATCCCTCAAGATGATTGCAGTTCTTGCCCGGTTTGGGTATAGGTACTAGGACTGCCAATTTCCAGTCATGAGGGAAGACTCCAGTTTCTAGAATTTTGTTGTAAAGCTGACATAGACGTGATTTTAAAATATCATTGAGTATGTTATTTTATCTCGTGATGGTGTTGAGCCCTTTAGCGTTTTCATTACTCCATTTAGTTCTGAAACAGAAATTACTGTATTCAATTCCCCAAATTGAATCTCAGTTGTAGGGAGATTATCAATTTTGAGTTGTCTTTTTTGTGAGGTAATTTCGGGTTCAAAGGCATCGTCCGAGCTAAGCGAGCACCAGAATTTCGCAAATGATTCGGCTATGTCAAGCGGATGTGAGAAAACGGTGTCGTTAGTTTGTATTGTACAAAACTTGCTATGTTTGCGAGACCGTAGATTATTAACCTTATTCCAAAGGATCCTGGTGTCCATTAATGGATTTAAGGAATTAACAAAGTTATCCCATGTATTTCTTTTTGCCATCTTGCATTCCTTTTTTACCTTTGCGCAAAGTTTTTTATAGTTTATGATATTTGTATTATTGCGACATCTCTTAAAGGCTTTCCATGCATCATGTCTCTGTTTTATAAGATTAGATATTACAGTGTTGAACCAGATTGGGCTATTTTTCTTCTTAGGTTTACGGGTTAAAGGGATGGATTCGTTAGCAGTTTTGCGAACAATTCTTTTTATCTGAGCGGCTTCTTTATTGATATTTTGCGACACAGCGAACTGTTTAGTTATTTCTTCAGCCTTACTTTTAAATAGCTCCCAATTTGCCTGTTTTTCTATGAATCTTGGTGAAAATTTCCTTTCTACTATTTCAATTTTGTTGAAAATTTTAATGGGAAAGTGGTCTCCTACCTCCGGCATCTGCAAACAAGTCCATGTCAAGCTTGGTGCAATATCCGCACTGGACATAGTGACATCTACAGCTGTTAAGGTGTTCCGAGTGTTGAGCAGAGTCGGTGAACCATCATTCAAGACAACTAAAGCGTGATCATTTGCGAATTCCTCAAACAATTTTCCGCTAGGGGAATTAAAAGATGAACCCCACAAAATATTTTGTGAATTAAGATCACCAAGTAATATGTGATGAGCATTATTAGTTATCGAAATATTCCCCAACATTGTGGGGGACACGTTAATTCCACCTTCCTTATAAATGTTCGTTATGTGCAGCTCTGTTTCCCATTGAATGATCACGGTCTGAAATAGTAGACCTTGTGACGACGTTTTATGATCTTTAACTTTGATGTTATTGTCAATCATAATTGCAATTCCTGATTTGGCATAGTCATAGGTATTATTATGATGGAATATTTGGAATCCTGGAATATGTAGCAAATTTAGATTTTTCTGCACAATGTGTGTTTCCTGTAAAGCAATGATATTGGGTTTATGTCTAGCTATTAACAGTTCCAGGGCGTGTTTGTTGTTCAAGAACCCTTGAATGTTCCACTGGAGAAGAGTGACATTTTGGCGAAAAGACATTAAGATTTATTTTTTGTTTTGTTTCTTTCGGCAGACTGTTGAGAATTTCTTAAAGTGTTTGGTGAAATTAGAACGTTTAATTGCGGGAAGTTATTGAAGAGTTTTGTTATTGGTGTGGTTGAATCACTTGTGCTGGTGATTGTTTTTCTTGGAGGAGTTTTTAGGCCTGAGCCTTGTGAAATGTCTTCCACTATCATTTCCTCCGTTAAATTTTCATCAACAATATTGTTAGAGGACAATAATTCATGATCGTATTCAATAGAGTCATCATATGTTATTTCATCTGTAGTAGATTTTATTGTTGTGGCTGTGGATTGCTTAGCTTGAGCGATAATTTGGGAGAAGGAGTTTTGTAATGGCGTGAGTGTTTTTTGATTGTTTTGATAATTTGTATTTTTGTTGTTGACATTTGAATTTGTGTTGTTGTCTTTTGAGGTTATGTTTTTTTCTTTGATTTTATTTTCTGTTGATGTTGAAGTTTGAATTTGTTTAACGGCTGTAGAGTTAATTTCGTTTTGTGCGTGTTCAATTTCGTTTGGTTTGTCTTTTTTGTTGTTTTGTTATTGTTTGTTTGCATTGCAACACTGGCTATTTGTGCGTAGGTTGGATTTCTATTTGAATTTTTTGCTGTTTTAGGTTGAAGCATATTGAGTGAAGGGTTGTCATTAAATATTTTCCAAGCCTCTCGTGTCGTGCATCTTCTAGAAATTTTAATATAATTGACAGATTTATGTTTCCAGTATGTAGGGCATTCTGGGTCGTACGAGGTGTGAGTCTCAATGCGACAATTTAAACAGTATTTTCGGTTGCAAGATTCGTGTTTCTCTGCCAATCCACATTCTCTGCATTGTTCTATGCTTTTGCACCATTTTTTTGTGTGACCTAATTTTTGACAGTTTATACACCTCATTGGATTTGGTATATATTCGTCCACTTGAACTCTCTCCCACCCTAGTTTCAAACATTCTGGGCGGTAGATAAGGTCAAATGTGATTATGGCTGCCATTTTCCCTTCTGGTTATTTTTCTTACCTCAATAACTTTTTGACTTTTGAGACACTCAAGTAACTCATCCTGTGGAATATCAACTATTTTTTTGGAAAAGATTCTGCCTTGCACTGTATTTAATGTTTTGTGAAGTGATATTTTAACTGGTATGGAATCGATGTAGTTAACATTAAGAAATTTTTCGGCTGTTTTGTTGTCAGGGACTTTAATAAGCAAATCTCCGCTGCGCATTTCTTTAACTTCTAGTCTATCTCGTGATATGTGATTAAGGCCATTTTCGACTCGGAAGACGTTGTGTGCAGCTAGCGGAAGTACTTCAGTCCCATCCTTCAAGGATACAGATGATGCCACTAAATAACGTGGGAGGTTTTGCTGGTTTGCGGAAGTTTCAGGTAGTGGAATAAAATCTTCTGATCGTGGTCGTTTTGTTTTGTTGGGTTTGGTTTTCCCAGTAGAAAAATCCAATTCCCTAAACCGGTTGTAATTCGGGGGTTAAACCCCGTTCATTCTGCTTTAAAAAAAACCACGCACAGTAAAAAAAAATACTTTGCACAACTAAATAAGGTTAAACAACAAAAAATTAAAAGAGAATTCCGAGAACACAAAAAAAAAATTAAAAACGCACAAACTCGTATAGGTAGGTAAACGAATAGCACAAGAGAAAAACGCGTGCGCACACGGCAAATGCCTGACACAGACTGTTTATATATATATATATATATATATATATATATATATATATATATATATATATATATATCAATTATATGGTTATAGAGCTGTTGACGTGGCTCAAAGCAGCTCATTTCTAGCAGCTCGATAAAAGGCAAGAAAAACGTTGGTTTACCTTTATGAATGTTATAAAATGAGTAAAGGATATATTTTTTTATTTTTAATAGCATGCGATAGATTTCGGATGCTTTTGCATATGTTCTCATAAGAAATTTTACAACTTATCCTATTTTTTGCTTTTTTTGGTGAACTCTTCCATACCTCCTCCTCAAGCTTAATTTCTTTACGTTTCTTCATCGTTTTAGGGATTGGTGCTTCATTTAAGTATGTGTTTTCAATATCTTTAATTTTAGCTTGAATATGGTTGTAAATTTTTCTTACATATTCTGTGGGAATCACTTTTTCATTTCCCTCTAAAGTAATATTTTTTGTTATATTAAAATAGCTCTCAACTGGGCTATTTGCTATTCTGGTATTTCCTTTGTTTCCAATGTAATGCCTCATTAAATTTGTACATAAAGGAGCATAAGGAGCATACTTTTTTAGTACCAGCGATGCCACGGTTTCGCTGTAGAACTCATTCTTTTCCAGGTTTTTGGTTTTAACTTCCCTATTTTTTTAATTTTTAAATATTTTTGTAGTGCCTTTAAGTAAAATGGACTTCTTTTGTAAACACAACTTTTTTCTTCTGGGTTATCTAAATAACTATGAGTTTTTGAATATTCCCCTGTGCATAAGGAATCTTTTGATAATTTTTTTAATTTTTGTTTTGATTTTTCTACATTTATTGTTTTTTTTTTGTTGTTTAAAAGAAGTTCTAAAATATTTTCTATCCAAAAGAAAAACGTTTTGATCAAGGTGATTGAAAACAGGTGGCCTCATTAGCGCAGGTGATTATTAGCTGTTCTAATGAAAACTGCATTATTCAAACCCCAAGTGTCAAAATTTTTTTTTTTTTTGTTTCCTGTTCAATTAAAAATTATAAGAAAAAAGAAGTAAAATGTACATATTTCAACAAATATATGTACTATAGAACTTTTTTTGTTGCAATGAGATGCAAAGGTGGTTTGAATGACCATCCGACGCCAAGGGACTTAAAAAATAGGCTGAGAAAGTACATTCTAGGTAAATATTGGAAAGCATATATTTTATTATATTAGTAATTTTTCTTTTTTAGTGAAAAATACTGAGCATGTAGTGGCAAAGGGAATGTCGAAACAGACACAACTAAATGGCTAAATACAATCTCTTGATGTAGTGTCCTGCATAGTGCGGAGAAAGTCGGAGTGGAGGGTGTTGACTTTCTGGAAGAGCAATCTCTAGACGCGAAACGATGTTGAACTTGATGTACTACATGAAACGAATTTGCGACAGGATGAGAATAAGAAATAGCATTGATATATACATATGTACATACATTAATTTCACTTTCAATAAAATCCTGCTGCACCGTCATATTTACCGTATTAGCAATTATAGGAACACTTGCATTTAAGACTATTTGCTCATCATTAATATTGAGCTGTTTTTAATAAAAATCTAATAATTATTGTAAAAACTTTGTTGTATTTTCTTCCGACATACATATTTACTGAAAAATATATTTAAAATAATTTTGTTTTGTGTTGTAGTCAGATGTTTTTGACAGACTGGTAAAGTTGTAATAAGGCAGTTTGCGTGTTGTTTTTTGTATTGTTGTATTGTAGTAGTTACTCCCCGTCTACATTGGCAATTTTGTTGCATGCAATTCTGCTGCAGAATTCCTTTAGTGTCCACATTAGAAAAAATCTAATATTGCAATTCTTGTATAAAACGTATGTAAAATATCAAATACAACAACACCAAACATCAAGTTGAATAGTGAGGATAGCAAAGCAAAACAGAATTGCAGAGAACATGAAACTCTGTACCCCTCCCCTACCTTCTTACCTCTCTCTCCTAAAACAACCAAGAATTGCTGCAACTAAATTGCAAGTGTGGACAGTGAGTAACAAGGCCACCTAGTATTCAATTCGCCTTGGTATGTAAGTAGAAAAAATATGTTGTAAAGGTTACAATAGGTTTGTTCCACAAGATCTCGAACAAGTTCGGACTATTGAGAGCAAAATGAAAATTTAATTTGCCAAAGTTACCCAAAATAGCTGGAACGCAAAAAACCATTTTTGTAGTTCCTGAAATACTAATGCTGCTTACTTTTTAAACTAAAATCTATTTGAGTGCTTTTAGACGCTTAAAAGTCATCAAATTATAAAAACAAAGCATTTGCATCATTGTCAATAGCTGTAAAATAATTGAAAAACGAGTGGAAGAAAAACTTAACAATTGCAATTTTCTTTAAATATTTATAAATCTTTTAAAATGGAAAGAAAAATTACGATCGATTTTAATATTTTTAATGCTGTTTCTTTTTTCAACTTCTGCTTTTTAATATATTTATTTATAAAAACTAAACTTTTTCTTTTGCTTGCAAAGTTTCCGATAAATCTATTAGTTTCATATGTAAACAAAAAACAGCTGATTGTTAAATTCTTGTCCGAACTTACCCAAAGAAAAAGTTCGTGCAAATTTGTACAGGAAATTAAAAAAAATTACTCTCTCAATTTCTCTCTTTTTTGCACAAAAATTGTTATGTGGAACGGTTTTGGGTAACTTTGGGCTAGTTCGGACTGTTTCGTTATGCATGTGGAACAGAGCTAATGTTGTATAGATTTCTTGAACGTAATATATTTGCATATAATTTAACATACCGAAAACGATCTGTCCAGTTTCTGGAATAAATTAAAAATATGAAAATGCAGTCGGGAATATTTGTTACAAGACTTTCTCTTAAGTAATACGCATCTTACAGCCTACAATGAAATCATCAACAGTTACTGTAAGGACTGGTCAACCTATAGTCATTCAGTAGTGAAACCCTTTTGGCTCTAGTCCTCTAAAAGGACTTCCTTTCGGTAACTCTATTCATTCGTTAAAACTTGAGCAGTTAATATTCTCTAGTTTTACTTTTTGAGTTTTATTATTTTCTTTTGAAAGTCGCTTCAAAAAGATTAGCGGCTTACAATTCAATAAATATTTATGACCATATGTCTCACATCATAAGTATGTCACAAGGCGTCCAAACTACCATGATTTGTGAATCACTTGTGGTGCAATGTGTGTCATAAGGCTAGCCGTATTGGAGTGGTCCTTGCCAACGACATTTCCTTGGTCGCTTATAGTTCACTGACGTTTTTGTTTAGCGACTAATGAAATATCATTTGCTCGTATTTTATTCACCATACGTAAATCTGTGTTCATAGTAGAGTGAAGAACTTTGTTTTCTTTATTCTTAAGGATAATAAAATTATTGTCTCGCAATAGGAAAACATTTTTACAGGTTGTCTCAAGTTTGATTTATTTCAAACATTAAAACCAAACTTCGAAAGTAAAAAACGAAAGAAAAAACCTAGGTTAGGTTAGGTTAGGTTAGGTTGATTGGAGGGGTATGTCAGCCCATGTCACACGACATACACCTAAGCCAGTGAAGGCTTGTTGTGCGCTCCTTTGAATTTAACCATAACATATTGACCCAAAGGCCTAGAGAAACTCCGTGTCACTCACAAAGTTCCTTAGTTTCCTCCAGCATATTCCCCGTAATCGGCTTATGTCCGGTAAGATGTCACCCCCAAGATATCGGGATCTTATTTGTGAGAAGGCGGGGCATTGCCACAAATAGTGTTCCAATGTTTCGCTCTCCTCCCCACATGCTCTACATTCATCTCCTCCCGCTATTCCGACGCGTTTAAGATGTGCCAGTAGTTGAGAGTGCCCTGTGACAACTCCCATTATTCTACTTAGTTCGAGCTTACTAAGTTTTAGCAGCTCCCTCGTTCTTCTCTCGTCTGGATCTCCCCATAGAATTTTTGTATTGATTCCCATGGTTCCGTTATTTCAGAGAGTTGAATGGGCCCTATGTGTCCAAGTCTTTAGCTCGGATTTAACTGCATCGAAAGGTTTCGCGCATTCCAAGCTTATATTACCTAACTCTATTGCCCTAGAAGCAAGTGAGTTTGCCCTCTCATTTCCAGTTATCCGAGCGTGCCCTGGCACCCATATGATGCGCACTTCACCATGTGTCGAGTAACTGTTAATAACGTTTTTGCAATCCCAAACTGTACGTGATTTAGTGCGTTCCTTTGAGATTGCTCTAATGGCCATCTGACTATCTGTGAATATATTCACAAGTCCTGACCTCCCCATTACGTTGAGTTCCCTGATACACTCCGTTATCGCCCGAACTTCCGCCTGCAAAACTGTGCAATAGTCCGGCAGGCGGAAAAACAGTTCTGTGGTGTTTTCTATATAAACACCAAGTCCCGTTTTCCCTCTCGACCTTGATCCATCCGTGTAACAATGAAGCCCTATGGGGATCTGGTTCCAAGGGTCGGTCAAGCAGGAATGGATGTCGGGGATCAATGTTCCGCAGTTGGCCTCTAGTCTAGTCTCCGGTATGCGGTCATTTGCAACATTATCCGGTATGGACTCTCCTATGGCCGTAAAGATTCGTTGATGATGCGCTTCGTGTTCCTGATCGATCCACTCACCCATCACCTTTAGTCGTTTTGCTGCAAGAGCCGCTTCGTATTTTATACGAATTTCGATTGGCTGGATAGATAATATTGTTTCCATCGCCCCTGTTGATGTCGTTCGGAAGGCCCCACTTATACCAAGACAGCAGGTTCTCTGAACTTTCTGTATTGTTTTGATGTTGCATTTATATTCCATCGACGTCCACCACACTATAGAAGCATAGGTCATAATCGGCCTGATAACGCTACTATAAAGCCAGTGTCATCTCTGGATTCAGCCCCCATCTTGCGCCTATGGCCCGTTTACAGATTGACCAACATATATGAGCCTTTTTGACTCTTTCGTTTATGTGGTCTTTCCATTTTAATTTCCGATCGAGAATGACTCCTACATACTTCACCCTGTCGGAAATATTTATTGTCCTTTCAAGAAAGCGCGGCTCATCATATGGAGCTATCTTCGTCTTTCTTGTAAATAGGCCAATTTCAGTTTTTTCTGGGTTAACGTTCAACCCTCTTGGTTGAGCCCAGTTGTGTGCCAGGGTTAATGCGTCCTCGGCCTTCCTGCACAAATGATTTGGATCCCTTCCCTTCAGAAGTATCATGACGTCATCTGCATAGCAGACTGTCTCGACTCCCTCATCGGTCAGAGTCCTAATAAGGGTATATATTGTTGTGGTCCATAGAAGGTGTGATAAAATCCCCCCTTGTGGAGTTCCACATTGCACCCTCTTTCTTATACTTACATTGTGCGCCTCACAATTAATCCATCTGTTCCTTAGCATACTGCCAATCCAGTCGCGTATCGCCCGGTTGACATTAAACTGGTCCAGGGAATGGATAAGTGTGTTGGTATACACGTTGTTAAAAGCCCCCTCAATGTCAATGCAAACAGCGAGAGTGTACATCTTTTCATTAAGAGACCTTTCTATAAAGTACACCACATTATGCAATGCAGTGTCCACTGATCTACCTTTGACGTATGCGTGTTGCTTGAACCTCAGCATATGGCCTGCGATCCTGCCTTTAACCATGTCGTCGATTATCCTCTCCATGGTTTTCAGCAAGAAGGAAGTTAGGCTTATTGGTCTATAAGCCTTTGGTGAAGAATAATTTGGCTTGCCAGGTTTGGGGATAAACACTACCCTCGCTTCCTGCCAGCCTACTGGAATATATGCGTGTGTTAGGCACAGTGATGGGAAATGAGATTTTCATTTCGGTATCAAAAAATTTTTCTGTCAGTACTTTTTTAACCTCAAGAGTAACAAATCTTATTTTTTTTTTAATTTTATTAAACAGTAAAAAAATCTTTATGAAAACAAAAAGTTAACAAAAACCATAAATAAATACATAAAAAGTTCATTTTACCTATAAACAAAACATTTTTAAAATTTATTTTGTACTTTTTAAGGTATATCACTTTAAACTGAAATAGCACCTAGATAAATAGCGTAAATTGAATGGATTTGGGTTTATTTCGAAAATAATTTTCTCTTACATTTTAAGACCATTTCCAAAAAAACTTCCTCCATCACATTAAAGTCAAAATCATTGAGTATTGTCCTTCAAATAAGCCCAAATCTATACCAGTAGCGTTATTCACCTAGGATTTATTTCAATTTAAAGTTTTATACCTTAAAAATACCCAATATAAAATTTTACATATTCAAAAAAAATTAACAGAGAACATAAATATATATGTTTAAATACAAATTCATTATTATATCTAAACCATCTATTTTAACACTAATAGTTATGTAAAAAACAAACAATAGCTATACTAAAACAGATGAATTTAAGAGGTATCACTGAGAGTATCAAGTGTAACAGAGGAGTAACACAGTATTTTTTCAAATCAAATAGTATCAAAAAAAGTACGATCGTAACAACTTTTCCATCACTGGTTAGGCATGCATTATAAATTCCTGCAAGAGGTGTCGAAACTAAATTCATCCCTTTCTGCAGGAGCGCCGGAAAGAAACCATCCAGACCCGCAGCCTTAAACGGAGAGAAGCTTTTTATCGCTTCCATAACCATCCTATCGCTGATAATAGGCACCTCATGTTCACCACTTCTCCCATCGCCCAGCATAGCCGAAAGTTCGGCCGGGCTGCATGGAAAATGTGTATCCATGAGGAGTTTAATGGTTTCCTCCACATTTTCAATTGTCTTGCCCGTTTCATCCACTAATGATTCAGCCTGGATGTGGGCTTTTGACAAAAATTTTTTAATTTTAGAAACATCGCTTACACTGTCCACCTATTCACAGAAAAGCCTCCAGGATGTACGTTTAGCAGTTCTTATTCTCTTGTTGTAATTTCGGAGTTTATCACGATAATCCTCCCAATATACTGGTAATCTTTTACGTTTCGCTCTATTATAGAGTCGGCGGACTTCCCTCCCCATTGCCCGAATCTCCCCTGTCATCCAGGGTTTTTCGTATGGGGATTTTCTTTCCCGAAGTGGGCAACTCTCTTCAAACGACTCAACTAAAGCGTCCGTAATGATTTTGACTTTACTGTCTATGTCCTCTCTTTCTAGGCGGTTGAAAGAAACCTGCCCTAAATGAGAATCAAGTGACCTTTCGAATTTTGCCCAATCAGTTTTAGCCCTGTTTCGATAGGTTATAGGTTCTGGCGGTTGCCTTGCAATTCTAAACATAATATAACGATGATCTGAGAATAAGTGCTCGTTCAGAACCCTCCATTCAGCAATTTCATCGATTACGTTTTCAGAACATATGGTTACATCTAATACCTCCGCTCTAATTCTATTACCAGTATTACCAGTATTAACAGTTAATAGATCGTTAGTATTCAGAAATTCTAAAAGAGAAAAAACCTAACAAGTTGCAGTCCTATTATTAAGTTAAATTTGGAGGGAAACCCCACAAAAAGGTAATGAATTTAACAGAACTTAATCTAAATTGAAGAGTTAAAGAAGAAAAATCACCAAAAACCGTTGTAATATTTCTAAATTATTACCTGAAATAAACAATACGCGTTACCTAAATAAATGAGACTGTGATTTCAATATTGTGTAAAAAGGGGAAAAAATTGCATAAAGTTCTTAAACACTAGCCTACAACTGAAACCAAAAGTAAACAAGAAAAATCGAATCATTTGCTAAGGGTTCTTTACACTAGGCCTAAAAATTTAAGTACATGAATTTTACACACTAGTAATGACAAACGTGTAAACAATCAGTTAAATATAGATATGTATGTATGCATATACATTATTGTAGCCTACAGGCTAAACTGCAATTACACTAGAGTAAATTGTACAATTATACATAAAACCAATATGTAACAACTTTCGACTTGACAACGCCCCTTAATTTATTTCTACATAATTCCCCTTATTATGATTGTCGACGTCGACGGCACATCAAGCCGACAATAAAAAAGACAGCAGTTCTGAACTCCTTGTAGGCAATAACCTACTAATATTGATGGCCAATTGTAATTTTATAAGCCATATATGGCTTATATTACTACTACTATAGTAGTAGTAATATCCTATCAATAATATTTAATAGTTCCCGATAACGATCCCACAATTGCCAATATATTGATGTCGACTTGGGTGACGTCGACAATCATAATAAGGGGGAATACCATCATTGTGAGAGCTTTTTGCTTATATTGTAACTACAAAGTAGACATTGGAGCAAGAAACTAAGCTGCGATTGAAATACATGTATTCACTTCCACAAAAAATAAAACGATCATTTGAATCAAACAAACTTTAGTGCTGATTTTTGAAGAAGAGATGCTAAACACTGTGTTATTATCTTAAGAAAGTAAAGTTTACCTACAGAGAGTTTTTATATCAAAACAAATAAGCTTAAGGAACAAACCCAAGATTTTGCAGGAGAAGTGGTTTTATTACCTGCTTTTGCACTACGCTGTACGGCTACTGCAAAATTCATTTTGCTCTAAATTTGTGATGCAACTTCTAACGATTATAAAATTTAGTTTTAGAGATCGATTGCAGTGAAAGAGTGAAAATTAAAAATTATGTTACTTAAGCTTTTTCCGCGGTAAGGTCACATTACGTTTGTTATTTATACTCTTAGACGATTTTGTAAGCTGAATTCAATGAAAGATCTTTCACAGCGGGGATATGCAGATCAACATACTAATGTAGGTTTCTCTTAAGTTCTTTTGCATTAATTGGTTTGGTTATACTACCGTTTTTTTATATTTCGTTAATTTGTTTTATTTTGTTCATTTGTTGTATTTCGTTCGTGCGTCAAATTTTTCGTTAATCGGTAATTTTCAGATAAGCAGCTGCTTATCATCTAGATGATTAGCCTACCGCAGCCTATTCTGATGACGGGGCTGCCATCTAAGCCAACAGACTGGCTGAGTATAAAATACATTTATATAGCGAACCGCCTAACATAAGATCAGACGTCGGCTTGCATCCGCACCAGTTAGGAGTACAGACGCTGCAGACGTCTCTTAAAATTCGCCGATGTTAGACGGGTGGCAAGAACATCGCCCAGGAACCAACACTTGAAGATTTGCGAGTCGACTTGAAGTGTAATTGATGAGAATCACCCTGGATTCACCAAGTATGTAGAACCCTTATGGTACTTTAGATATTTTAATTTATTAGTCAACAAATCAAACGAATTTTATTTTATTTTTGAATTAAATAATTTTAAATAAATAATTTTAATTTTAATCGTAGTCATTCATTATAATAATAATTTCTTTTTATTTATAATGGAAAAAAATTTTAAATTTCTGCAACACAATTTGAATATGAACTTAAAAATTAGTTTTGTATAAATTTTGCTTGTTAACTTAAGTTCTTTTGCATTAATTGGTTTGGCTGCAGACGTCTCTTAAAATTCGCCGATGTTTGACGGGTGGCAAGAACATCGCCCAGGAACCAACACTTGGAGATTTGCGAGTCGACTTGAAGTGTAATTGATGAGAATCACCCTGGATTCACCAAGTATGTAGAACCCTTATGGTACTTTAGATATTTTAATTTATTAGTCAACAAATCAAACGAATTTTATTTTATTTTTGAATTAAATAATTTTAAATAAATAATTTTAATTTTAATCGTAGCCATTCATTATAATAATAATTTCTTTTTATTTATAATGGAAAAAAATTTTAAATTTCTGCAACACAATTTGAATATGAATTAGTTTTGTATAAATTTTGCTTGTTAACTTAATCATTCTGATTTGTGAAAAAGTTCTGAAATGAAATGTATGAAACTTTGGCACTGGATTTGTGCAAAAAACTATGAGATTACTAACTAAATACATATGTTTTAGGGTTCTTCCCAAGCAATTGTGGTACGATGGACAATTTATTACAAACGTCATCTTATATTTAACTACCCCTTGAAACTTGGTAATATTTCTTTTTCACGCTCTATTCCGTAATGCAAAAAAAAAATTCCATAAAAATATTTAAAACTTTTGTTATCGCAATATTAGAGGGAACAGCAAGCCCGGTACCCCTCCTCCAACGAGCATTAAGGCAGGTATATGTATATACATACATATAAGCATGCAATTATTTGCTAAGCTTCCAATGTTCGTACTTTGAAGTAGGTAATCGTTTTTTAATCGTTGTGTGCTACACTATAATAATAATATAATAATTATACTTTACGGGAAATAAGACCATGGGAACAACAAAATATTAGTTAAGGAAAAACAACGCCACAACGCAATTTTTGTTCTCAATTTCAGTTTTCCATTGAGTTACTACCAGATTGCACAAAAACTTTCTAAAGCTATTATACTTATGTGTGTTTTGTTGATTACGAATAGAAAAATATGGTTGAGTTCTGTTCGAATTCTCATATAGTATTTGTAGTCTGTGGCATAAATATACGAGCTTGAATGGTTTTCAATCATGATTTGGCTAGCGCCAATGAAATGCAGGCATATACCTAGCTAAGCCAACAACAAATAATAAAATAAAAAATAGTTATTTTGGAGAATATCTCGAATAACAAATTTGATAAATATTATCATCATAAATCTGTAAAAAAAATGTTTATTAGCCAAGTGTAATTGTTTAAAGAAATAAGAGATTATCGAAAAACATATTCATGAAATTACGAAATAAATTGACAATTCTGTTAAAACTAGGTAATAAAACATAAAAACTGTGTCCCAAAATATCACCGCAAAGGATAAAAGTTAATCATATAAAGTTTTACAATACATTTGCATATTTATTCCGCAAATAAATTTTTACTCACACAGCTGATTTCCTCTTCCCATACTATTCCTACCACTTCTAAAATAGATTTGTATAATAAATAGAAGATATATTAAATGTTGGAAAGAAATAAACCAGAGTAATTTGAGAAAATTTAGAGAGGGTAAAATTTATGTCCGTAGTTAAAGGTCAGATTATCAGATGAAAAGTAAGTCGTAATGGCGAAATTGTTCGAACTGGGACAAATTTTTCGAACTGTGTAAAAATCGTTGTGAACGAGTGATATTCGTTGGAAACTGCTTTTTGAAATTGCCGCATTCTATATCGAAGAACTATTCAGAATCAAAAGGAACTTATGGCACAGCTTATGACTGACCACCTGCTCAATATAGAGCTAAACGTTTTCTTTGTCAACCTAAAATATTTTTTAATCCTAAATTTATTTAAATGTTATTTATTTATTCAATATATGTAAGTGAACAGTTTATTACTTACGATGTATCAAGCAGTGATAGATGATCGCTTTTGTCAGTCCTGTTTCACACACGTCAAGTTTTCTTGCACAAGTTTCAATTCAGCTCAAGTATATATGTATTTAAAGGATTCAAACCAAAACCTTACAAGATGCTGTCTCTCGGGCGGGAGTATGAAAACTTATACACAGATATATTATTAATCATAGGAATCTTAGATTTTATATAATATTCAAAATCATCAATTGTAGTATCTGATGCCAAGCGAGATACAAAAATATGTCTGCTAGGAGGTATAACCTTCAATGGCTTGGGAGTGACTTGAGGTGTATATGGTACAGAAGTTGAATTTCGAATACGTTCTGGTGTGTTATTGACAGATATTTCTGGCAATGGCGCACTGAATTCTAAGGAATTTTCAATATTTGACGAAAATTGTAATCAATTATTTTTTTTCAGAATTAATTTCCTCGATTTCCGAAATGACTACAGACATCGCATCGCATTTTGGACCCTTTGGACTATACTTTCTATGCGAAGTAGTGTATGTGCTATTTTAATATGATCGCTAATCCTCTCAAGAATCCTCACTAAAATATGACTATTTTTTAAATCAATTTTCTCGATTTCAGAATGATTACAGATATCTGACTACTAGAATCATATTTTCTGAATAGGATTCGTAAGAAAATATCTATCGAAACGTCTATTCGAATATATAACATCATCGTGAAACCATTTTGAACACTGCTCAACACTGTTGTGTTTGGGTAACCAACAACTGAAAGATAGATTGCAGAATCTATATAAGAAGAGTAAGAGCATGAGATGTATACTACAGTGTCATAGATTAACCCATATTCGGGATATGCCACGGCATTTACAATGGCTCTCAATTAACCAAAGATTGATAATGAATGTAATAATATACATATACAAAATAAAATTCGGTATGCTTCCTAATTACATGAAAACCATTTGGTATACGTGGCTGATGTTCCACCGTACAATCTGCGTAATGCTGGGGATTTTAGAATAAACTTTTGTAGAACGAATTTTAATCAAAATTCCTTATTTTACAAAGGGCTTAGTTTGTTTAATCAAATTCTTTCAGAATTAAAAAGTGAAAATAACATTTACTTATGTATTCAAAAGAAAATGTATAGAATATATAAAACGTTCATTTTAATGTATAAAATCCATAGAATTAAACGTAACTAATTGTATTTTAATAGCAAAAATGCTAAATAAATAAAGTAAAAAAACAACCACAACACAATAAACAATTATAATTGACTTGCGTCAATTTTTTGTTGTAAAAAATGCTTGTAAAATAAAATTAAAGTTTTGTTAATATAAATAAATCAATTATCATTATTATCTATAATATAATTTATATTATTTTTTAAATGTGTTTTTATTCCAAAATTTTACTTGAAAATTTTGAAGAGGGTATAATTTACCACCACATCCAAAAGTATATGTCAAAATTTCACGTCCGTAGTTAAACATGTTTGTTTACTGACTCAGTAACTTTCTCTGTACTACTAATTTTCTCTAGTTTTCTTCATAATTCGAATCAGAATTGGAAACGGGAAACATTTCACAGTAATATATTCATTTATTTCGAATAATGAATTTAATAATTCATTATTCGAGATATTCTGCAAAATTATATAAATATATTGTTTGTTGTTGGCTTAAATGAGTATGTCTGCATTTCATTGGCGCCTACCAAATCGTTTTGTAAATCTCATATATTTTTTGATTTGATTTTAACAAAAATTTTTGAATGAAAATTGTAAACAAATTAAATCAACTGATTGCTTCCAATATTGGATATACGAGAAATTGTTGTACTTTTATTAAAAGACTGTTATTAAATAATATTAAAAAATTAGTGCTGACTCAAATTGACGACTCCAATTTTTCTTTTTCTTCTTTGATTTTGCATTTGCGTCTACACAAAGAAATTTTATTATTACGGTCGAAAGGGACCTGACTGAAAAAACAAGAAGAACGTATATGAAAATCGATACTCCTACCTAAAGTTAACATTTAATGAAAGCTAGCAATTTTTCTACAATATTTGTAAGTTCTTAATTTTAAATACTTGATATTGAAATTTATTCAGGATATTCTCCCCAACTAATTGTTAAAACAATTAAGTTTTTGCAAAATGCATTCTTTGTTGTGGCTTTAGCTCTTCATATGCTGACATTTCATTGGTTGCTAAACCAAATCGTTGGTGAAGTTTAATGCCCCTATTGCGGTTCACCACTTTTGTGTCAGTTTGGTCGTCTTAGGTGATTTCGCATTGCCGTTCTCAACTAAACTGCCAGTTGACTATTCAGTTGTGTATCTGTTTTTTCGTGGTATTGCCGTTCTCAACTTTGCAAAAGTTTGGTCGTAAAAAACGTTGAATACACACAACTGCTTAATTGTAGTTGTGTCATTATCAGTTAGAGTGAAATTTTTTTAAAAGCGGTGAAAGTTTAAATCAAAATGGAGAGATCGTAAGTATCAATTTTTGTAATAATTTTTTCACAATTTTTAAACACTTTTATTAGTTTTAAAATAACAACGAAAGTCCAATTTGAGCGGCTTGTTCAGATTATGGACAGGAATCCGGAAATTGCTCGCGGAAAACCAAATTTTGGTGCAACGGAAAATACGTGCAAGGAGTTATGGGAAGAGTTTGCTGTAGAATTAAATAGTTTGGGACCACCGACAAGAACATCTCAAGAATGGCAACGTGTGTGTCAGTAAAATAATATTGAACAATTACAATATTCATAATATAATTATAATCTTTCACATGTTTGGATCCACTATAAAGCAAGCATTAAGAAAAAACTTGCAAACAATAAAAGAAACACTCAGGCGACAGGTTGAGGCCCATCACAAGAAATCCCATTAAATAGCCTTGAGTATACTGTTTCACAACTCTTGTCTTTGCAAGAGGAAGCGGCACCATTAAATAGCCTTGATGATACTGTTTCAAAACTCTTGTCTTTGCAAGAGCAAGCGGCACCATCTGGCCAAGTTTTTGGCGTTGCAGCATCCACTGCAAACATTAAAAAAATTAGAAAAAAAATTTGCATTGTTGGAACGACAAGCAAATGAGGCTACTGATCTCCACAATCTTAAGGTGGAGTGCGATAAATTAAAAATAGAAAAACTTAAGAATAAATTTAAAAATTAATAATATTTTATTGTTTGCTGTTGTAGATAAATTTCATCTTATTTTTTTATATATTAAAATTCACAAGTGGTATTATTTTTTTAAGAATTACAAGTTTTTAAATACATGTACAGAATCCTTTTTTTAACCTTTTAAGACTCAATTAACAAATTGTTTCACAATACATAAATAAAATATTTTACACTTTTTATTCCCACAACACTTTCAGTTTAATTTTCTTCAAATTTCACTTGTCAAACGTGATATTTAAGTTGGCAATTCGATATTTTAGGTTGGCAATTTTATGACAAACTCAACTAAAAACAGTACGCCTGTGAAGAAATCATACCGTAAACAAGCCTTTTTTAACATACTTTTGCTCTCAGTTGGAAAAAAAAGTAGTGTCATTAAAAAAGTATGTAAACACGAAAAAAGGTATTAAAATACCCATTATTGTAACCCTGCTAGCTAAAAAATTTCAATTCCATGTTGTTCCGACCTAAAAATGCCCAAAAATATGCGAAGAAATCTTAATACTAATGAGCGACACAATTTTGAAGATCAAACAATAAAATATAAAAATATCTATATAAAACTAAATAAATACTTTTACATATATTAATAACTAACATTAATCCCACATTAAGCATATGTACATGTTTTATAGTCTATAAAGGTGAAAAACATACATAATACTTAATATACATGTAGACATTGAGCGAATATATAAGAAAGTATGCTGGTGAATAAAATCAGTAAATCAAACGGTGCCTTAAATGTTAAAACTGTTTTGGAAAGCTAAAAGTGTCCCCAATCGCCCCATAGGGTTGTCACTTTTGGAATTTTAGCCGTTTAGAGGGTATCCCCTACTCAGGTGAAAAGTGCCCATACCAAAATACCAAAGTATGCTGGTGAATAAAATCAGTAAATCAAACGGTGCCTTAAATGTTAAAACTGTTTTGGAAAGCTAAAAGTGTCCCCAATCGCCCCATAGGGTTGTCACTTTTGGAATTTTAGCCGTTTAGAGGGTATCCCCTACTCAGGTGAAAAGTGCCCATACCAAAATACCAAAGTATGCTGGTGAATAAAATCAGTAAATCAAACGGTGCCTTAAATGTTAAAACTGTTTTGGAAAGCTAAAAGTGTCCCCAATCGCCCCATAGGGTTGTCACTTTTGGAATTTTAGCCGTTTAGAGGGTATCCCCTACTCAGGTGAAAAGTGCCCATACCAAAATACCAAAGTATGCTGGTGAATAAAATCAGTAAATCAAACGGTGCCTTAAATGTTAAAACTGTTTTGGAAAGCTAAAAGTGTCCCCAATCGCCCCATAGGGTTGTCACTTTTGGAATTTTAGCCGTTTAGAGGGTATCCCCTACTCAGGTGAAAAGTGCCCATACCAAAATACCAAAGTATGCTGGTGAATAAAATCAGTAAATCAAACGGTGCCTTAAATGTTAAAACTGTTTTGGAAAGCTAAAAGTGTCCCCAATCGCCCCATAGGGTTGTCACTTTTGGAATTTTAGCCGTTTAGAGGGTATCCCCTACTCAGGTGAAAAGTGCCCATACCAAAATACCAAAGTATGCTGGTGAATAAAATCAGTAAATCAAACGGTGCCTTAAATGTTAAAACTGTTTTGGAAAGCTAAAAGTGTCCCCAATCGCCCCATAGGGTTGTCACTTTTGGAATTTTAGCCGTTTAGAGGGTATCCCCTACTCAGGTGAAAAGTGCCCATACCAAAATACCAAAGTATGCTGGTGAATAAAATCAGTAAATCAAACGGTGCCTTAAATGTTAAAACTGTTTTGGAAAGCTAAAAGTGTCCCCAATCGCCCCATAGGGTTGTCACTTTAGGAATTTTAGCCGTTTAGAGGGTATCCCCTACTCAGGTGAAAAGTGCCCATACCAAAATACCAAAGTATGCTGGTGAATAAAATCAGTAAATCAAACGGTGCCTTAAATGTTAAAACTGTTTTGGAAAGCTAAAAGTGTCCCCAATCGCCCCATAGGGTTGTCACTTTTGGAATTTTAGCCGTTTAGAGGGTATCCCCTACTCAGGTGAAAAGTGCCCATACCAAAATACCAAAGTATGCTGGTGAATAAAATCAGTAAATCAAACGGTGCCTTAAATGTTAAAACTGTTTTGGAAAGCTAAAAGTGTCCCCAATCGCCCCATAGGGTTGTCACTTTTGGAATTTTAGCCGTTTAGAGGGTATCCCCTACTCAGGTGAAAAGTGCCCATACCAAAATACCAAAGTATGCTGGTGAATAAAATCAGTAAATCAAACGGTGCCTTAAATGTTAAAACTGTTTTGGAAAGCTAAAAGTGTCCCCAATCGCCCCATAGGGTTGTCACTTTTGGAATTTTAGCCGTTTAGAGGGTATCCCCTACTCAGGTGAAAAGTGCCCATACCAAAATACCAAAGTATGCTGGTGAATAAAATCAGTAAATTAAACGGTGCCTTAAATGTTAAAACTGTTTTGGAAAGCTAAAAGTGTCCCCAATCGCCCCATAGGGTTGTCACTTTTGGAATTTTAGCCGTTTAGAGGGTATCCCCTACTCAGGTGAAAAGTGCCCATACCAAAATACCAAAGTATGCTGGTGAATAAAATCAGTAAATCAAACGGTGCCTTAAATGTTAAAACTGTTTTGGAAAGCTAAAAGTGTCCCCAATCGCCCCATAGGGTTGTCACTTTTGGAATTTTAGCCGTTTAGAGGGTATCCCCTACTCAGGTGAAAAGTGCCCATACCAAAATACCAAAGTATGCTGGTGAATAAAATCAGTAAATCAAACGGTGCCTTAAATGTTAAAACTGTTTTGGAAAGCTAAAAGTGTCCCCAATCGCCCCATAGGGTTGTCACTTTTGGAATTTTAGCCGTTTAGAGGGTATCCCCTACTCAGGTGAAAAGTGCCCATACCAAAATACCAAAGTATGCTGGTGAATAAAATCAGTAAATCAAACGGTGCCTTAAATGTTAAAACTGTTTTGGAAAGCTAAAAGTGTCCCCAATCGCCCCATAGGGTTGTCACTTTTGGAATTTTAGCCGTTTAGAGGGTATCCCCTACTCAGGTGAAAAGTGCCCATACCAAAATACCAAAGTATGCTGGTGAATAAAATCAGTAAATCAAACGGTGCCTTAAATGTTAAAACTGTTTTGGAAAGCTAAAAGTGTCCCCAATCGCCCCATAGGGTTGTCACTTTTGGAATTTTAGCCGTTTAGAGGGTATCCCCTACTCAGGTGAAAAGTGCCCATACCAAAATACCAAAGTATGCTGGTGAATAAAATCAGTAAATCAGACGGTGCCTTAAATGTTAAAACTGTTTTGGAAAGCTAAAAGTGTCCCCAATCGCCCCATAGGGTTGTCACTTTTGGAATTTTAGCCGTTTAGAGGGTATCTCCTACTCAGGTGAAAAGTGCCCATACCAAAATACCAAAGTATGCTGGTGAATAAAATCAGTAAATCAAACGGTGCCTTAAATGTTAAAACTGTTTTGGAAAGCTAAAAGTGTCCCCAATCGCCCCATAGGGTTGTCACTTTTGGAATTTTAGCCGTTTAGAGGGTATCCCCTACTCAGGTGAAAAGTGCCCATACCAAAATACCAAAGTATGCTGGTGAATAAAATCAGTAAATCAAACGGTGCCTTAAATGTTAAAACTGTTTTGGAAAGCTAAAAGTGTCCCCAATCGCCCCATAGGGTTGTCACTTTTGGAATTTTAGCCGTTTAGAGGGTATCCCCTACTCAGGTGAAAAGTGCCCATACCAAAATACCAAAGTATGCTGGTGAATAAAATCAGTAAATCAAACGGTGCCTTAAATGTTAAAACTGTTTTGGAAAGCTAAAAGTGTCCCCAATCGCCCCATAGGGTTGTCACTTTTGGAATTTTAGCCGTTTAGAGGGTATCCCCTACTCAGGTGAAAAGTGCCCATACCAAAATACCAAAGTATGCTGGTGAATAAAATCAGTAAATCAAACGGTGCCTTAAATGTTAAAACTGTTTTGGAAAGCTGAAAGTGTCCCCAATCGCCCCATAGGGTTGTCACTTTTGGAATTTTAGCCGTTTAGAGGGTATCCCCTACTCAGGTGAAAAGGTAAATAATTTTTTCCTGTGTATGCTAGCACGTTGTTTTATTCCACTTGTTCTTAATGAAACTGGTGGCAGCACATTGTCGAACAAGCATAGTTGTATTTTTTAAATATTACATCCCTGGCTGCTTTGACACCTTAACTTTATGCATCGGGTTTATATATAAGTTTTTGTTCCGTATTTATTTGTAATTATTTAGAGTTTTAGTTTTAATATGCTTTCGTAAAATTTATTATACTTTTATGAATAATATTTCAGATATTTTATGCAGATCTTTGACTATATTATGCTTATGTATAAATAATTTTGTGTATTATTCAGAATATTGTCTCGATTTCGTTAAAAAAAATTTATTCTTCGCTCACCGTAGAAAGTGATTGGTATAGCTTAGAAAATTATTATTTAGTTATGTTAACGCTTTTAGTTTTGTGAAAAATCTATATTCATAAATACTATTTGTGTTATTAAGCAAGGTTCCACTGTATATTAAAAACTATACATATATATATATATATATATATATATATATATATATATATATATATAGATATATATATATACATATATATATATATATATATATATATATATATATATATATATATATATATATATATATATATATATGTATAATTTTATATATAAATTTTTTTATATATAATTTTCTTGCATATACAGTGAGACCATGCTTAACAACACAAATAATATTTTTTATAGCATTTGTAGTATTATCTTACATCGTAGTGTATAAGGTAAATACATATGTATGTACATACAGTGACCTCTCGGTAATGTGAACTTCCAATATATCCAATATATAACTATCCAGTAATGTGAACACCTATTTTTTTATATGGACGCTCTAAATAGTGAACAAAGTTTAATGACTCTAAATAGTGAACAACAATTTTTGCGATTTTTGTTTGTTTTCTAATTTTGGAAATCCCCCGATTGAATAAAAAACTGTAAACTATTGTACTTGCACACTTTGAGTTTTGTTATGTTTCGTCACGCATAGAAACCTGTGTATTTACAAAGATGTCTAAGAATAACAGAAAGTTTTCAACCATTAGTGAGAAATATGAAATTCTTCAACTTTTGGAAAAAGGGTCAAGTATTACAGTGTTAAATATAATGTTGGGAAATATACCATTTATTCGATGCACAATAAGAATAATAAAATTTATAAGTGTGTTAAAAATACGTATTATAGACCAGTGAAACGTAAAACTACGTATTTCAGAGCTTCCAATGATGGATAAATCTCTATACAAGTGGTTTCTTAACATGAGAGGTAAAAACCTTCCAATAACAGCGAAACAGCTTCATTCTAATTTTAATAAAAATGAACACGACTTTAATGCCAGCTAAGGGTGGCTCCAAAAATTTAATATAAAACGTGAATTTACAATTTAAGAAATCGTTAAGTTTGCAACAAATTACATTTTATGTTAAAAATTCCAAGAGTTTCAATATTTTGTAACCTTTTTTAGGCAAAAAACACAATATGACACCACAAATTTTTACAATCGAAAATGTGAACAAATTCGATAATGTGAACTACCTTGGTTTTTATTAGTTCACATTATCGCGAGTTCACTGTATATGTGACTATAATTATGAAAGTTATAGTCTTTAGGCTATACATTTTAATTTAGAATTTTATTGGTAAAATTTACTACACAGTATCGTGACTCACTTTCATAACTATTTGCACATATAAGAAAAGTTTTGCATAAAACTTGAGAAATGATGATGGGTTAAAACATTAAGAAATACTTTTGTATTTAGCATGAAATATAATAAAAAAATAATAAACCCAAATACAAAGATGTTTTTGTATTTCGCATGAAATAGAAAAAGTTATAGAGATACTGCCGGAATAAAATGATTGCATGAAAATTCCAGATTAAGCGATATACATACATACTTATGTATGTACATATAGAAAAACAGGCAAAAAATCGCTTGTGATTTGCATGAATTGGTTAGGGAGCTAATATAAAGTATTTTTCATTTCCAGGTTAGCAATATAGGTATATATATATATATATATATATATATATATATATATATATATATATATATATATATATATATATATATACACATATATATATATATATATATATATATATATATATATATATATATATATATATATATATATATATACATATACATATAGGTATATATATATATATATATATATATATATATATATATATATATATATATATATATACATATACATATAGGTATATATATATATATATATATATATATATATATATATATATATATATATATATATATATATATATATATATATATATATATATATATATATACATATACATATAGGTATATATATATATATATATATATATATATATATACATATAGGTATATATATATATACTATATATACATATAGGTATATATATATATATATATATACATATAGGTATATATATATATACTATATATACATATAGGTATATATATATATATATATATATATATATATATATATATATATATATATATATATATATATATATATATATATATATACCTATATGTATATATAGTATATATATATATATATATATATATATATATATGTATATATATATATATATATATATATATATATATATATATATATATATATATATATATATATATATATGTATATATATATATATATATATATATATATATATATATATATATATATATATATATATATATATATATATATATTCATTGTTTATTGTTTTCTTTTTCTTCATTATTAATAGTTTCTTGTGCCGGAGACATTGTTGTTGAAATCGGGGAGAAAAAGAACACAAAATACGATTTAATTAATGGGGGTTATTTTAAACACTTTGTATATAAAGAAAACATAAATAAAATGGGATAGTATAAAAATACATATTAAGATTAAAGAATGCTTCAAATGATATTTCTCCTCCATGACCAATATAAATTTGCGAAACGAATAATCGTTATTTGTCTTAATAGCGGGCCTGGGATTGATGTTTCCTAATGGTGTACCTATAGTGTGTCTTGAATAGACATCACGATTGCATAATATCGGATTTTTGGAAGGAGTAATTCTTGTTGGACCCACTGAATGACGTATTGGTGTGGCCTTGAGATTTTCCAAATTGCGAGCAAATTGGCTTAGAAATGGCGCCTCAATTTCTGTAGTTGGGATTCTTCGACCAAAACAACATCATCCTCTTCGTCATAGTAGTCATCATCATTCATCCCAACTCCATATAACGGTGTATCACTTCTGAGTATATTGTACCCGGAAGATGATATATAACTTTTACGTGCATAGGTTGATGACAAGTAGTTGCGTTTGTTGTAACTACGGGAATCCAATGAACTGTAACGTGTATTGGAACTAAGACTTGTAGTTAAGGCTGCATGGGTAGTAACGTTTTTATCCAAAGCTGGCACATAGCTAAATTTAGTAGGATTGCTTCGTATCTCCACCTCTTCTACAATTTCATCAATCAAATCAATCTCATCAGGAACAGCATAAATCTTATTAATTGGAGTAGTTTCCTGCACGTAAGAAGTAGTGACGACGCCCGTTTTACTTGATTGCTGGAGGCTAGGAGAGTGTTTCTTTGCCGGTAATTTGGGATAAAGTTTAGGTGGCTTTTCTGGAGTCATCGTTTTAGCTCTGGTTCTACACGGTCATATGAAACATCTGAGTATTGGTTTGGAGACATGCATTTTCGTCCGACGGCTAGTTTTTGTAGGTATTGCAGTTGCTGGTTTACCCGACATTACCGCCTCTAAACGAATCGGTAACAGGTAAATTGGGCATACCAAATTCAATGTTAATTTCTTTCTTGAACAGTCTCTACTAAAATACACAAGGGTCCTTTTGGTGTTAATACGGATACTAAATCTAAAAAAGAAATAAAATATGAATTTAAGTTAGCAAAGAAAATAATTATAATAATAATAGATAAGTACCCAATATAGAGATTTCAGCAAAAACAGCCCAGGCAGTCCATTCTGGCAAATATTTTATAAAGACCAAAACCATTATAGTATAAGCCTGCTGCAACTTTAAGGGACAATGCCAACGTATGGCTATCATTTCCATAACTTCAAAATTCCACAATATTAATAATGTGGTAGGATAATCCATAGCCAAACCAAGAAGAGAGCATAGATTTACCACTTCTGGGTACATTGTACCCTGAAGATGATATATAACTTTTGCGTACATCGGTTGATGACAAGTAGTTGGGTTTGTTGTAACTACGGGAATCTAATGAACTGTAATGTGTATTGGAACCAAGAGTTGTACTTAAGGGTGCAATGGTAGTAACATTTTTATCCATAGCTGGCACATAGCTAAATTTAGGAGGATTGCTTAAGGTTTCCGTAACTCCTCCTCTTCCACAATTTCATGAATCAAATCAATCTCATCATCAGGAACAGCATAATCTTATTAATTGGAGAAGTTTCCTGCACGTAAGAAGTTGTAACGACGCCCGTTTTACTTAATTGCTGGGGCTTAGGAGAGTGTTTTTTTGCCGGTAATTTGGGATAAAGTTTAGGAGGCTTCTCTGGAGTCATCGTGTTAGCTCTGGTTCTACACGGTCAGGTGAAACATCTTTGTATTCCGACGGCTTGTTTTTTTAGGTGTTGCAGTTGCTGGCTTACCCGACATTACCACCTCTAAATGAATTGGTAACAGAGATATTGGGCACAACTTCAACAATATAAATTCACGTCACAATCGTTATTTTAAAGAAAATTTTAATTTTTTGCGTGGTACAAATGAGGCAAACGAATGAATTTCAAAATTATAGGCAACTACTAAAAGTAAATGAATTTATTCTTAGCCACAATGCATATGATACATACATGGCGTGGTTTGCCGCCATGATGAATAAAGTATTTTGTGATGCCATATTTAATTTAAGTAGTAACTCATTTCGGAACAGTAGAAATTGAAACATACACGGTGAATATTTTTATTAAAAGTGAAATTTTATTCCAATATATTTATTTAACTTGTTTACGCATGCAAATATATTTATTAAGATTATTCTAGGTGAAAAAGAACTTTTTTTAACATTATATTAAAGAAACTTAGTTGTTTTAGTTAGATTAATTTTTCTCCATTAATTTTGGTTGCAAATAGTCGTATTCTACCCTTTTTCAATACTTTTTACAAAAAAAGTATTTAGTACTGAAGTCCTATAAAATGCAACTCTACAAGCGGTATGTTACAAAAAGTATGTTTTCTTCACATCGATAAAAACAGTTGTGTATCGCAATAACTAAAATGAGTTTGGTTGTGCATAAGTTGGGTTGACTCTCACACGACCAAACTGAGTTGAGTGGTGAACCGCAATAGGGGCATAAGCTTAAATCCACAACAATGCATTTTGCAAAAACTCTAATTGTTTTTAATTTTAGTTATAACTGATATATATGTATTTTAAAAACTTTAGTTTTCTAAAGAATCGATTTACGGAATTAAAGCCACTGTCGATCGGAATTGAATTCTGTGATACGGCTGATAAATTTAGCCAACAGAAAAAAAAAACAGAACACTTGTAACTGAAATCAGCATAGAAGCGTATTCAGTTCTATTAAAATCAAATCACTGCATTTCTCGCAGAAAGTACCTCCACGAAAACTAGTTTTTTATTTTCTTAGTATTTAAAAAATCCTCGAAGAATAAAAATATAATACATAAATTAAATAAAATCATAGACGGTAAAAGTGGAATACTCGTACATAAATTATATTAAAATTTTTTAGCATCCATTATTGTATACATGGATATATCACCAGACATTAATGATAAATCTGCTAAACTGACGTTATTACGTCGTGGTACGTCCGTGGTTGGTTTTGTAACAGTTGAATTCGTATCAGTTACTTGTAATGGTAATTTAGATTGCGCTCCTGATGACGGCGATGTTATGCCACCGGTAATTTTAAATTTGCCTTCGTGACGCAATACAGCTGGCATCATAGCATTTTCAAGATATTTTTGTATTTTTTTGCCACCAGGAATCGTTACTGGAGTGCGTTCATAAACAATCTTAATTATTTAAAAGAAAAAAATGATATAACAATTAATTTATATATAAATTTACGTTAATTACAATCTGTTCTTACATGTTTCAAATCTGATGATATATATGCCTTTTTTGGCAATGCTCTTTTTGCGCCACTAGCTAAACCGGGTAATTTATGAAGTTCCGTTGTGTCGCCCCCATCTACAACTATTGGCAAATGTGGTTGGTACAAACGTGATTCATTTTCAAGTTCTTGAATAGCGGTTGAGTTAAAGTAATTCTCAGTTTTACAATTGATTGATGACATTAGCGGGGTTTGTGCGGTCTTTTTCATATAAGTGCCAATTGGACTCACAATGTGGGAGAATTTTTGTTGCTTGCTGGTAAGCTCTTTTGATCGAGCGTTATTCTGAGGTTTCAGAAATATATCAAACTTCGGAAATGGTTTTATGTTGATATCGAAGCGTTTTGATGTCAAACTATCACTCTTGATTGGAGTTATTTTCTTTGCCGGTGTTGAGTATATAGATGATTTTGCTATATAAATACAAAATCAATATCTCAAAACTAAATAGTAATAGAAAATATGTTTGTTTTTTACCTTTTGATGCTGAAGAAAATAAAGGTTTGACCACTTTCGTACACTTTATAGGTGAGTTATGTTGTGGTTTTATATCTCTGTTAACTGCTTGTGGCATCGGCGTTATATTATCTTCCATAGTTTTCTTATGGGCTACTTTAGCTGCCATATATTCCATACCCTTTTTCATCATATATTCTACCTCTTCCATTGTATCATTGAATTGCGTAGATTTTTCCGATGGGTTCTGAGACTCATTCCAATTTTCTTTATTGTCTTCATGGGACCCATCGAAATTGTACGTATCATGATGAGTATCTAATAAGCTTGATAATATTTCGGTTTTCATGTAATGCTCGTTGTGACTAACAGCGTCTATATTTTGCCCATCTTCAACTTCATTTTCTTCATCATCTGATAATATTTCTATAACAGAATCATCTATTTGATTTTCAGCACTTTCTATTTCTTCTCCTTCCTTATTTTTAATACAGTTCTCCAAGCGAACAGAACATTGAGGGGAACCAAATGTTTTCTCTAAATCAATCAAATCCACTGATATATCCTCTGAAGAGTAATTTCTTTCTTTACAGTTATTATATAAAGGTTCTGGTTCATCTATAGTTGAACACGTTTTTTCAAGAGCTGGAGTAACGGTAGCTTCCTGCTTTTGTTCATTCTTTTCTAAGGAGGTAAACAGAATTTTGTCAACATCTTTCACTTCCAGTTTTTGATTATGGAATTTGTTAGAAAAATCTGTTTGACTGCTAGTCGCAGTAGCATCATGAGCCGTTTCGTATGCACTTGATGTAACATCACTTTTCGTTGCAGTACGGAAACTCATGTGAGATGATAAATCGGAATTCGCCGAGTCATCTGGTGCTTCTTCGATTATTGTTGAAGGTCTTAACAAACCAATCATTTTGACTGGGGATGTTTTCAGAATTGTGTCCCCACATATGGAATTTTCCCACATGCGTGATGGTGCCTCGACATCATCCAACAATGTGCAGTTGTTAATTCTCATTAGCAATTGATCTGCAAGTAAAATCTATTTATGACCAAATATTTGATTTACATTAAAAAAAAAAATACCTTCACAATTGTGAGAACTGATACCCATTCCATCTTCATTGCGCCTCTTAATTTCCTCCAAAACACGTTCTTTGCTTTCACTGTGCAAATATTGAAATAATGTACTGTTTGGATCGGATGCCGTTTTGTCACACATCCTCTCTAAGGCTTCAAAGCTCTCATCCGAAGTTTTTTGCCAGTTCAGCACATTGCTAACTTTTTGTTCACAATCGCTATTGAGGTATCTAAATAATGTGTTATTATTATCTGAAATAGTTTTATCACACATCTTCTCTAAAGCTTCGAAGCTTTTATCTGATGTCTTCTGCCACCCGGGCAATTCCTCATCTATTGTCTCATTGTAACGATCCATATTTTCTTTGTCGCTTTTATTTAAGTCTGATTTTCTATTACCTTCAGGTGAAACGTTCGAAGTATTTATGACTTCTTCATTCAAATTTATAGTTTTTTTGTTCTTTTTTTGCTCAATTATACTTTTTAAATCTTCGCCAATATCCAAACTATAACGTTGACTTTCGGTCATTTTCAATGTGTTTTGCACAATTTCTGGTTTTCTATTTAAGTATTTAAAATTAATAACCAAATGTGGCATAAAGTATTATTATTATTATTATTATTTTTTTTTTTGATATAAAAATCTAAACATACATAAGCTATTTTTTTGATTAGAGTCTAAAGTTCGCTTAAAAATGTTTGTGCATTATCCTGTGGCAAAAAACAATTTCCATTAACATAAATTTTATTTTCATTTGGATTCCAGACTTTATGCTTAAAGGTTATCTTGTTTTCGTATTATATCTTTAATTTTTACTAATGAGCTAAGAAAGAAGGCATAAACAATTCCCAATCCGTCTTCATATATGACAGTCTCTTTTATTTTGTACTTTTTAAGGTTTCAACAGTGCCCGTAATACTCTACTATTAGACTGAAAATTGAAAAAATACACTTCAACAGTGTTTCTCTCACTGAGGTTATTAGTATATTTTTTATTTTATTTATTAGTTATTTTAACCAACCAAGACTTGCGCCCATATACAGTAGAATCTTAAAAAAGTTAACCAAAATGTCCCAAGGGGTATTAACTTTTTCGAACTTTTAACTTTTCTAAGCGGTTTTTTTAGTCGAAAAAGGGAATAAATAAAGTATATATGTAATATGTAAACAATTTTTTTAGACACCAAATGTTACATTTTTATTAAAAGACTTATATAATAGTTTTCATTATTACAAAAAAGAAACTTAGATTTAGTTTGTACTGGGCTTTCAATTTCACAGTCCCGCTCAGTTTTTTTTTTTTTTTTGTTCGCATAAAAATAGTTTATAGAGGTTTAAAGAAGCAGTCAATGCTTGTTTGTTTCTTTTCTTTCAACTGCTTTCGAGAAACTTACTTTAGATGTATGTATGTATATATATTTTTTGCACTCAGAGAGAGCAGACGTGTTTTGAGAAGCTTGTATAATTTTGGATTTTTTCAATAAATTAAAATAAATCGTTTAGCTTGTGGTACGTCTGTTGTGCCTGGTAGGGTGCAGGTTTGGAGATGGATCTGAGATGTGGCAAATGTGAGGGAGGCTGTAGAACTGCAAATGTTCGTTGTGGCGGTTTTTGTGAAAAGATTTTCCATTTGAGATGTGTTGGTTTGTCTGAGTATGAAATGGACACAATGCTCAAGTGTCCTAATATGAGGTTTATATGTGATGGCTGTATAAATTTTATTAGATTAACGAACGAAAATTACAAAAGCCTGATCGATGTTGTACAAAAAAATGAAGTTAAAATTATTAAAGAAATAAATAACACAAAGAAATTGTTGGAAGAAGCAAAGAGTGAAATTTTGAGCGAATTAAAGAAAAATAATACAAATATAGAAAAAGAAACATATGCCAGCCAGCTAAAGAAAAGTAATAATAGTATCCCCGTTATATTGAGACCAAAAAATAAACAAGATATTAAACCTTCTTCGTTAAATTTACAAGTAAAAGGTATTACTAAGAGAAATGATGGTGCAGTAGCGATTAGATGCCACAATGAAAGTGAAAGAGGATTATTGTCTGATGAATTAAGAGAGAAGATGGGTAGCCAATATGATGTGCATATGCCAAAAATGCGGAGACCAAAATTGTTAATAACAGGTTTGAATGAGGAGTTACAGAAAAGTAGTATTGTAGAAGCAATTAAAAAACAAAATAATGTTGATTGTAAATTTTTGGAATGTATTAAGGTATATAAATCCTTTAAGAACCCTAGGGTATATAATGCGCTGATAGAAACAGATGGAGAAGGATTCGAAATGATTATGAAGAAAAACAAAATAAACATTGAATGGGACAGGTGTCCTGTATATGAAAGTTGTAATGTAATGAGATGTTACAAGTGTTGGGGATTTAACCATACGGCGAAGTATTGTAAACATGAAGTTCAAATTTGTGCTAAATGTAGCGAAAACTGTATAAAAGCAAAAGAAAAATTAAATTTAACGGATATAGATATTAACCACGATTGTAGAGATACAGACTGTCAAATTTTGAAACGTAAAAAAAGCAAGAGGAGCAAAGGACTACATACTAGCAATCAAATTGTATAAAGGGGCTGTATCTAAATATAGGTGGGTTGAACTCAAATTTTACTGAACTAGAAACTTTGTGTTTGAATGATAGATTTGATTTTGTATGTGTAACTGAGACACATCTAACTGAAAACATTGAAGATGCAGAAGTAATGATAAAAAACTATAAAATAGTAAGATGCAATAGTAAGTCTAGACATACTGGTGGTGTGTGTTTTTACATCAATGAAAATTGGAATATACGAATAATTGACAGCAAGTCGTTAGAAAAAGTTCTTTGGTGGTTAAAAGTTGAAATTAAAAATAAAAAGATGAAATACATACTAACAGGAGTTTATAGGTCACCTGAGAGAAGAAACTCACCTGAAAATATATTTATAGATTTTTTCAAAGAAGAAATGGAAATAAATAATGCCAACGAGAATCATATAATAATGGGAGATTTTAATATCAACTGGTTGGAGAACAGCAATCATAAAAATATCATACATGAAATAATTAGCGATAATTTTTTCAGACAAATTATAACACAACCCACAAGAATAACAAATACTACATCAACACTTATAGACTACGTTGTAACAAATATTGAAGACTTAAGAGCAAAAACAAATTTTGACCTAAAGATAAGTGATCATGAGTCAATACAACTATCACTACCAGTAAGAGAGAAGTTGGAAATATCTAGAAGGAAAAGAATAAAAATACTAAATTTCAATAACCAGAGATTCCGAAACAACCTAAAGTATACGGAAATCGGTAAAATCAACACTAATTATGACACGGAGCAATTGTTTGAAATATTGATTAAAGGCATAAATGATGCCCTTAGCCCAATGATAATCACAAAATTTATAAAAAATAACACTCAAAATAAGTGGTTTAATAATCAACTAAAGGTTATGAAGGATTATAAGATTCAGCTATACCAAAGGGCGGTTTGGTTCAAGACGATCTCACATTGGAACGAATATAAAAGATTTAGAAATGAGTATAAATCGCAGCTGGAATGGGCAAAAAAGAGCTTCATAAATAACAAAATAAATGAATGTATGGACCAAAAGATGATGTGGAAAACAATTAAGTCACTTGTATTAAAAAAAGATTTTACGACAATATGTGAAATACAAATAAACGGAAAAATTATAACTAATGAAAGACAAATAGCAGAGGATCTAAATCATTTTTTTGTA
Source organism: Germaria angustata (assembly GCA_963681545.1). Lineage (NCBI taxonomy): Eukaryota > Metazoa > Arthropoda > Insecta > Diptera > Tachinidae > Germaria > Germaria angustata. Next base: position 81,165,422 of record OY812999.1, on the reverse strand, counting down.
AAAAGCGTGAAAGAAATTGCAGATAGCATACCATTCGTAAAGTATGAAAACATTATTCCAGAAAACCCAACACTTAAATTCAATTTCGACATAATTACAATAGATATGTTAAAAGATATGTTAAAACTATTTAACAAGAAAAAAGACCAACATTTCGTCTCTGTTAAAATGTTTGTGGAAAATTTTGACATTCTTGGTAAACAATTGCATAAACTCATAGAAAAATCTCTACTAAATGCAACTTTTCCCAATTGCCTAAAAGAATCATATGTGGTACCAATACAAAAGATTAAGAATACCAAAGATCCACAGGAAATAAGACCAGTGAATACTTTAATGACAATTAGCAAAATATTAGAGAAAATAGTACATTACCAATTGAGCAAATATTTTGAAGAAAATAATCTATTAAATGAAACACAATCAGGCTTTCGAAATAAACAAAGCTGTGAATCACTGTTAAATTTAGTAATTACACAGTGGAAAACTGAGGTAACAAACAAAAATTGTGTTGTAGCAGTGTTTCTGGATTTAAAACGAGCTTTTGAAACAATTAATAGAAGAATATTATTGCTTAAACTAGAAAAGTATGGCGTAAGAGATAAGGAGCTAAAATGGTTTGAAAATTATTTGAGAAATAGAAAACAAAGAACTAAATGTGGAACTGAGTGTGTGAGAAAACTTAATAATGATCTGGATGACGTCGACAAATATTTAAAAATGAATAAACTTAAACTGAACAAGAACAAGACAAAAGCCATGATTATAAATGGAACAAGCACAGAGGGAATAATAATCGATGGGGAACAAATCGAAGAAGTATTGGAAATGAAATATCTTGGTATTATGATCGATAAAAAATTGAAGTTTGATCTGTACTACGACTATGTTTGCAAGAAGATATCAAAAAAGATCTCATTCCTGAGAAGAATACGCGATAAAGTATCCTCAATAACAGCTGTGAATATTTTCAACACAACAATAAAACCGCATTTTGAATATTGTTCAACTGTTTTATTTCTTGGAAACCTACAAATGAAAAAGAGACTTCAAAAGCTGCAAAACTGGGGTATGATTATGAATGTTTTAATGATTATATTTAAAATGAAAAATGGTATGATGCCGAGATATCAGGAAAAACAACTAACATATGTGGCAGAAGTTCAACCCTACTATTTAAGAAATATGGGGGATTTTAGACTAAAATTTTGTAGAAGTAATTATTCGCAAAACTTATTATTTTATAATGGTCTTAAACTTTATAATGAAATGCCTCCAGAGTTAAAAAATGAAAACAATTATTATCTTTTTAAAAGGAAATTAACATTGTATGTAAAAAATTTTGATTAAAGAATGAAAATCCAAAGAATTAACATTTTAAATTGTAAATAATAGCAAATAATAGCTAAATAAATAAATAAATAAATAAAATATATGTATGTACGTACACGCTCTAAAAAGTTAACCGAAAAGTTAACTTTTTAGAGCTGCACGTGGATTATGAAAAACTGTTAACTTATCCGCGTGTTTAACCTTTACGAGAGTTAACTTTTCTAAGATTCTACTGTATTGTTGGTGGACTACGATACGCGGCAATGAACTACAATAGTTTAAATCATACCTTAACAAACGGAAACAATTTGCAAAACTTAACGGAGTCAAATCTAATGAATTTGTTGCACCACAGGCGTCAATACTAGGTGCTTGATTACTTATACCAAATATCTTAGATGAAAAAAATTTGTGTGCAGATGACACACTGATATACATACATATGCAGGAGATACTGACGAACATGTAAAAATAAGTTATTGAATGATATGTACAATATATGATATTTATTTATTTATTTATTTACAAAACATCTTATAAACTTAATTTATAAAATATATACAGTTTGTCAAGAAATTGTTTTGACATAGTGAAAAAAATTATTGTTTTGATTTTAATAATGCAAAAATTAGTTTTCCTTTGTAGTTTAACAATTTTTTCTTTTCAATTCTATTTTATCTATATATTAGTTAACAAACAGGAGCAAAAGAAAGAGAAAATAGAGAATAATAACAAAAAAATAGAAGAAAAACAAAATAAATACAAAAATTTTGTTGTCAAGAAAATGTTTTTACAATTTCTTTTTGTGTGTGTGTTTTTTTATACCGTTAGTTTTTACTGTTCAACCTACAATTTTTTTCGTTAGTCAAGTGATCATTGATAATGATTTAATTATAGTTTTGTTTTTTTTTATAACTGAAGACTATAATTTTACGAGGATTTAAAGTGCCTGGCAAAAGAACGTCGACCGGTGTAATTCAGTTAGTTTACTATAACCACGCGATCGGGAAAACGGTCCAAGAGTTGTCTAAAATGTTTTCAATAACTAGGCAAAGTGTACAATATTTTAAATCGCGCTGAAAAAGAAAATAGTCTAACGTTAAAGCTTCCAACTGGGCGTCCACGTAAAATTTCGGAGAGAACAGAACGTCTTTTAAGAAGAAAGGTAGACGAAAACCTTTTGGTATCCATACGAACGCTTGCATGTGAACTTAAAGAAGAGTGTGGCGTGACAGTCTCTCACGAAACGGTATGACAAGTTTTGAAAAAGAACGACTATTCATCCAGACTGGCACGAAAAAAAACACTGCTTACAATGCAACATAAAGAAAGACGATTGTCTTTTGCTGTAACACATATTTCCAAGCCTGACGACTACTGGGATGACGTTATATTTTGTGGTGAGACCAAAATAATGCTTTTCTACAATGATGGTCCTAATAGAGTATGGAGAAAACCTTTGAAAGCATTGGAAAGTCGAAACATAATTCCAACTGTAAAATTTGGAAAACTTTCAGTAATGGTTTGGGGGTGCATTTCTAGTAAGGGAGTTGGAGATCTTTGTTTTATTGAGAACACTATGGCTGCTAATCAATACCTGGGTATATTAAAGCGTCATCTAGTTAACACCGCGACTAAATTTGGGTTTTATTCTGATAGAAAGCCGAATTTCAAATTTTATCAGGATAATGACCCTAAACATAAGGCTCTTTTGGTAAGGACGTGGCTTCTCTACAACTGCGGTAAGGTACTCGATACACCTGCTCAGAGTCCAGATTTAAACCCGATTGAAAATTTATGGTCTTGTCTAAAGAAAAATACTGCCAAAAGGCGTCCCAGAAACCAAAGTGAGTTAAAAGCTGTAATTTTTGAAGAATGGAATAAAAAACCAACAGAATATGTACAAAAAATTATTTTTTTTTCAAAGAAACGGGGCCTGCAAGCCCTGATTGATGCCAATGGTGGCCACACAAAATATTGATAATCCTAAATTTAAAGATCCAATCCATTTTTTCATATTATATTAGTATGTAAAAACATTTTCTTGACAACAACATTCTTGAGTTTCTTTTAATTTTTTATCTTATTTCTTAATCTTAAGTTTTTATTTTGTTCTCCTTGCCGTTATTTGTTAGTTAACATATAGCTAAAATTAGATTATAAAAAAAAATGGTAAAAGAGTTAAAACACGTTTTGTTTTTTAATGATGAAAGTCAAAATAAAAACTATTTGCACACTGTCAAAACAATTTCTTGACAAAATGTATATAAAGGCGCCGGGCAACAGGGCCATATGCGCTCGTTTTTTATTTTATTTATTTAATAGGTATTACTAAGAGAAACAAAAAAAAAAAAAAAAAAAAAAATTACGATAGTGATAGAGCAAAAGGTTATACATTTTGTATTTTGTGTTTTAATAGACTATTTTTTATACAGGGTAAAAATTTTGTGGTTGTACAATCTAAAATTGATTCTAGTGGTTCGTTAATTTTTGATTTCTCGCAGGATGTGAGTATATGTGAGACAGACAGGGGGACATCGCATTGAGAACATTTTGCTTCTTCTGTTCTATTATAGTAGTGTTGAGTGTTGAAGACTGTTTTGCCTGCGCGTAGACGGATTAGCATTATGCAATCACTCCTTGACATGTTGATGTTGAATTTTGGTCTATTTGGGTGTACAACGTTTAGTCTCTTTGATGCTCTATATTGATTATATATTACGTTAGGGAAACATGGAATTTTCGTCACAGTTGGAAGACTTCTTGCATTTTTTGCTGCTGTGTCAGCGCTTTCATTTCCCTTTATTCCGATGTGTGAGGGAACCCATAAAATTTGTATTTGAGGCTGTGTTCTAGGCAATGTTAGAATGTCGTCATACTTTCCGTTGTGATTTGTTGCTAACGCTTTGATTGCGCTAAGGCTATCGGAACATATTAAAGTTTTTGATTTTCTTGATATGGCGTGTAAGATTGCAGATTTAATTGCAGATAGTTCAGCTAGAAATATTCCGGTTTCATTAGGTAAGCGTGCTTCCATGACGGTGTCGAATTGAGTTGGGTTAATTTCCTCAACAACTCCAAAAGTTGTGACTCCCTCTTGGAAGGACCCATCTCTGTAAATTAAAAGTTCCGGAGCGAATATGTTAATTTTTTCCAGCAGTTGTGTTTTGAAGATTGCTGCATTAACTTGATCTTTAGGATAAAGACTTAAGGTTGTATCTGTCATTGCATTGTTAAAATTTTGAGTCATAGAATAATTGGACGTTTCATCTTTAGGAGGTGGTCGGCCTGGCAGCATTATTTTGTGTTTTATTAAAATATGGTTTATTTGTGTTATTGCAGATGTTGAGATGTTAAACTGACCCTCAACGTGTGTCCAAAATAAGTTGTGGAGGGCTTCCAATGGGTTTGCCAAGGATCGAGATGCCAAACGTATAGCACTTTTTTCTAGAGTCGAGTCAAAATTCTGGAAATTTGCCTCCAAACGTAGAGAAACTAAGGGTGTTGCTCCTAATAGGCCCGAAGCAGTTCTATAGCAGTTGTTTATTGAGGTGTCTAGCTTTTTTATATTTCTTTTAGATGTCCATCCGTAGATTGTGATGCCATGCAATATTGTACCAGTCACCAAAGAACGACAAATATCGAGGGCTGTATCGATATGTGGGCCTTTGGAGCGGGAGCAAATAAGTTTAAGCAAGTTATTTATTTTGCCCAGCTTAGAAGATATGTGATTTATGTGTGAATTCCACAATAAGTTCCTTGTAAACAAAATACCTAGTATTCTCATTTGGCTGGCGATCATAATTTCTGTGTTTCTAATATTTATGGTGCTGGTACAGCATTGCCTTTTGCGACAGACATGAAGCATTTCTGCCTTGTGAATAGGTATAACTGCCCCTCTACTGGTGGCCCAATTTGAGATTGTTCGATCAAGATTGTTCAGGTTAGTGGATATGTCATTGTTAGTACCAGATGCGATAGCAAAAATGTTATCGGCATATATTCCAATGTAGTCGATGCCAGGAAAGTTTTTAATTGCATTTGCTAATGAGTTGACATAGATTGTAAACAGCACGACTGACAGTGGTGATCCTTGCGGAATTCCGTTGTCGAGTTTGAAAATAGATGAGAAGAAACCATCTATCTTTACGGATATGTTTCGATTCGTAAGAAAAGACTTGATTAATTCTAAAATGCATTTCGGGACACCCCATTTATTCATTTCCATTATTACGAACGTTGACACGACTCTGTCGAAAGCTTTTTCAATGTCTTCTGATATGATAATGGTATGAATACGTTTTTTGAGGTTCGATCTTAATATGTATTCCATTTCATGGCATATTGTATGAACACCGTGTCTTGGCACAAAGGCATGTTGAAGGCTTGATATTTTGTGTAAAGTTGTGTTCCAGAATCTCCTGGCCAAAATCTTTTCCAAGATTTTGGAGAGAACGGGAAGTAAAGATATAGGGCGATAACCCTCCAGTTTAGTTCGGTCCTTGCCAGGTTTGGCAATGGGTGTTAATATTGCAGTTTTCCAGTCGTGTGGAAACACACCGGATATGATTATTTTAGTATAAAGATTGCAAAGGCGTATTTTTAGTTCCATAGGCGCCATTTTGACCATTGCATAAGTGATTTTGTCACGTGCAGGTGATGAACCTTTTAAAGTTTTTAAAACTTTATCAAGTTCAAGAACATTAATTCTCTCCGATAAGATATTTAGCTGATTGTTGGGTTGTTCTAAACTATTTATGTTTAGATTTTGTTTTGACGCTAGGGTGTTTGAATTGAGTTTAATGTCGGAGCTTATTCCAGTCCAGAAACTAGCAAATTTATCAGCAATATTTTTCGGGTGTGATATGTTTTCGTTGTTGATACAAAGAGTTGGAAAATTGTTTATATGGTCAGTTCTTAAATGGCATACCTTGTTCCATAAGTATCTTACGTCCATTGAAGGGTTGAGAGAATTTAAGAAGTTTTCCCAAGTATGTTTCTTTGCCGATTTACACTCTTTTTTAACAATTGCACAAGATTTTTTGTATTCTAAAAAATTAATTTTATCGCGACATCTTTTGAATTTTTTCCAGGCTTGTGCTCGCAGTTTCAACAACTTGGAAATTGTAGAATTAAACCAGACTGGATTGTTTTTATTTGGAGATGATCCGCTTAAAGGGATACTTTCGTTAGCTGCTTTTCTTATGATTCTTTTTATTTGTGCCGCCTCTTTATTGATGTTTGATGTAACTGAAAAGTGTTCATTTATTTCGGTTATTTTATTACTGAAGAGGTTCCAATTTGCCTTTTTGTCGTTAAATCGTTTTACAAGCTGTTTTTTTAATGTGCCAAATTCATTTGATATTTTTATAGGAAAGTGGTCATTAAGCTCCGGTAAGGATAGGCAAGTCCATTTCAAGGTAGGGGCAATATCTGCGCTGGCCATTGTGACATCAACTGCAGTTAATGTGTTTCGGGTGCTGAGTAATGTAGGTGATCCATCATTCATTATTACCAAGCCTTTGTCATTTGCAAAATTTTCCCATATTTTTCCGCTTGGGGAGGTAGTGTTTGATCCCCATATGGTGTTTTGGGCATTAAGATCCCCTAACAAAATATGGTGAACGGTATTGGGTACAATGATATTGTTAACTAATGTAGCCCTCAGATTGACGTCACATTCCTTGTAAATGTTGGTTATGTGAATTGTAGTAGCATATTTTATGACGATAGTTTGGTAGAGTAGATTACCGTCAGATTTTATATGTTGTGAAACATTTAGGTTATTTTTCACTAACAAGGCAATTCCGGATTTGGCATATAGATTATCTTTGTTGTGGTGGTAAACATTATAGCCTGGTAAGTGTAGAAGGTGACGAGTTTTTTTATTAGTATGGGTTTCTTGCAGGGCAATGATGTTTAGTTTGTGAGAGGCAACGAGTAGCTCTAAAGCAAATTTGTTATTGATGAATCCTTGAATATTCCACTGAAGGAGGCAAATATTTTGTTCCTTATTCATTGTCATTAATAAGTTATTTTTTTATATTTCTTAGAATTTTTTGGTTTTTTTGAAAGTATTGGGTGTTATTATAACGTTTAATTCAGGAAATTTGTTAAAAAGTTGTGATGTAGGCGTTGTGTTGTTGTTGGTTATGTTTTTATTTGGAGGTGTAGTTAGGCCTAAACCATAGTTTATGTCCTCCAGAATTGCTTCTTCCATTAAATTTACGTCGATGTTCATATTCGAATCAGAATTTACATCAGAAAATTCGTCATCACTAATTACTACTTCTTTATTGCGGATAGTTTCGTTGAGAGTTGTGTTTTTATTTGTTTCATTTTCTGCGAATGTGTTACTGTGATTGTCTTCTATTTTTCGAGAGAAATTTTCTGTTGTTTTGAACTGTTGTGTTTCTAATTCGGCTGTTGAGTTGAAATTTGTGAAGGAAGGGATTTTGTTGTTGAGGAGAGGATTTGATGTAGTTGCTGAGAATGATAAGTTTGGTGTAGAAAAATCATTATTTTTTGCAGTATTAAATGGTAAATTTGTAGTTTTTGTAATTATTTCTGCTGTTTGATGTTCTGAATTGTCTTGCATTTCGGTTGTTGCTTTGTTTTTAGGTTTTTCTTTGTGTTTATTTAATATTTGCGCCTGTGTGTGGTTATTATTTTGTTCTTGCTGTTGTTTGTTTAGTATTTGTGCATATGAAAATGTTTTTTGGTTTTTTCTAGTAGGTTTAAGCGTGTTGATTATGGGATTGTCATTAAAGACTTCCCATGCTTCACGATTAGTGCATCTTCTTGAAATTCTGATGAAATTAACAGACTTATGTTTCCAAAATGTTGGGCAATCATTATCATATGATGAATGCGTCTCTAACTGACAGTTTACGCAGAATTTTCGTTGGCAGTTATTGTGAGGTGTTGGTGTTCCACATTCTTTGCAAATTTCCACATTACGACAGCGTTTTTTTGTATGGCCAAGTTTTTGGCAGTTTTGGCATCGCATTGGGTTGGGAATGTATTCCTCCACGGACACACGTTCCCATCCCAGTTTAAGTGTTTGAGGGCGGTAAATTAAATCAAAAGTTATGATTGCTGCTCCAGTTGGCACTGGTTTTTTATCCTCCCATTTGGTTAGCAGACGCACTTCAGTTACTCTCTGGTCTTTAAGGGATTCTAGTAGCTCTTCTTCTGGAATGTTGATGATTTTTCTTAAGTATATTCTTCCCTGCGTCGAGTTGAGAGTTTTGTGCATAGAAATTTTTACTGGAATGCTGTCGATGTATGTAGCGTTAAGGAATTTTTCCGCAATTTTTCTGTTTGGGACCTTGATTAAAAGATCGCCGTTCCTCATTTCTTTTACCTCAAGACGTTCCTTGCTAATATGATCAAGCCCCCTTTCAACGCGAAAGACATTATAGGATGAAAGTGGAGTAGATTCGGCGTCTGGTTTTAAGGGAATGGTGGAAGCAATAAGGTATCTCGGTAGATTCTGTTCATTTGCAAACGTTTCGGGTAGCGCCAAAAAGTCATCAGGTCGAGGTCGTTTGTTTTTGTTATTCTTTGTTTTTGCGGTGGAGGGATCAAGTTCCCTGAACCTGTTATAGTTCGGGGGATGAACCCCGTTCATATTTATACGTGGCCTCACTTCTCTTAAAAAATTTGTTTTTACTTTCCCAAATAATATTAATTTTTTTTTTCTGAGAAAGAGAATATAAACTTTTTTATGTATGTTTTCCCACTTATTCTTTAAGCTTGAGAGTTTTTATTTCACACCTATACAATCAAACGCACTGTAGCAACGAAAACGATGTTTGCGCGGCGATTGCCTGACATGGACTGATATATGATATGATATGTACAATTAGAAATGAGCAAATTAACAAACAAACAACAAAACAACAAAAAAATTATAGAAATAAACAATTGAAACTAATAAAAATTTCGAGATAAATAATGAAATAATTGAGATAGTACAACAAATAAAATATTTTGGTTTCTTAATAGAGAAAGACAAAATTCAAACATGATATTGAATATATATGTATGTAAAAAAATAGGGAATAATATTAGATTCTCTATAATTACGGTGAGATAAAAACACATTCCGAATATCGGTCGACGATTCTATACAATTGCTGCACAAGAATACAAACAGAAAGACTACAAAAACTGCGAAATAAAGCCATGCGTGCTATACTAAAATGCAATAGATACAATAGATACAAACAATGCTCGATACAATGATAAGGCTAAATATACAACAGAGATTACAACTAAAACACACTAATTTTTAAAGAATCAAATTAAAATAATGATAAAAAATAATACCAATAATAAAACCACATAAACAACAAATGTGTTCTTTACAAATATTGCGCATTTATTACGATTTAAATCGGCGATAAGGCCAGAGAACAAAATTGTGTTTAATTTTAGAAAACAATATGTATAACCATTTCTGTTAAAAACGGCCTCCACCAAAGGAAGATGCATTTCAAGAAGTTTGGTACCGCAGGCATATGCCCCCAATTATAAATGGACTTTCAATGGTTTAATTTCAAACAATATAATGTTAAACATGAGCCATAAAACCGAAATAAATTGAAAATTAAAAGGCCCTGTTAACAGAAAACTGTTTCTGGTGCAGGATAAATACACAAACATACAGACATATTCCAAACAGCCCATCATGCACCACATATACATATCGAGCCTTTGGTGCAATACCGTACTAACTCAAAATTTGAATTGTCTGTTATATTACGAAATTATTCGCCTTGTCGTTTTTTACATTCTGTAAAAGTTTCATAAAAATATTTTATTTATTTATTATATAACTTAATAACAAATTAATTATTGTAAAGTTAGAGATTGAGCGCTAGTTACCAAGGCCATCAGCTCCTATTAGTAATAAGAAAGCCGGAAAAACAAAGATGAATATTTTGTATACTCAGCTCTTGAGAAAAGAACCAAATTTTATTTTACCATTAAGTTGTGTGTAAATTCGACACTTTAAACTCAATTTCTGCAAAACAACCTTTTTTGAATTATTGGGATATTGCAGCAAAGGCTCGATATGTACATACATACTCGTTACTGTATAGGTTCTTATGCATGTTTAGTAACTTTTAGAAAGATCAAATTTATTTTTCGCATATTAGACAGAATTATATTAAGTCAATATCAATAATTTTATTAATCATTTACCGTTCCATAAAAAGAAATTTCTTAAAATTCGTGCGCCAAGCTTCACTTGATTGAAATTTTTCCAATCCAGACATAATATTAATAGCAATTTAAAACATAAACCAAATTATTAATATGTAAGTAAACACGACACGGTATACTTTTTTAGATGATGCTTATACGCACGTATATAAAGGAAACACAAACGTTTTTATTTCTAAAGTAATTACAATGCAATATTCTTTAAATGGGATATTTGACACAAACGTTAATTTTTTTGAATGCCGCTACAGAAGATGACACACTGATATACATACATATGCAGGAGATACTGACGAACATGTAAAAATAAGTTATTGAATGATATGTACAATATATGATATGATATGTACAATTAGAAATGAGCAAATTAAAATTAAATGAAAGTACAACAAAAATTATAGAAATAAACAATTGAAACTAATAAAAATTTCGAGATAAATAATGAAATAATTGAGATAGTACAACAAATAAAATATTTTGGTTTCTTAATAGAGAAAGACAAAATTCAAACATGATATTGAATATATATGTATGTAAAAAAATAGGGAATAATATTAGATTCTCTATAATTACGGTGAGATAAAAACACATTCCGAATATCGGTCGACGATTCTATACAATTGCTGCACAAAAATACAAACAGAAAGACTACAAAAACTGCGAAATAAAGCCATGCGTGCTATACTAAAATGCAATAGATACAATAGATACAAACAATGCTCGATACAATGATAAGGCTAAATATACAACAGAGATTACAACTAAAACACACTAATTTTTAAAGAATCAAATTAAAATAATGATAAAAAATAATACCAATAATAAAACCACATAAACAACAAATGTGTTCTTTACAAATATTGCGCATTTATTACGATTTAAATCGGCGATAAGGCCAGAGAACAAAATTGTGTTTAATTTTAGAAAACAATATGTATAACCATTTCTGTTAAAAACGGCCTCCACCAAAGGAAGATGCATTTCAAGAAGTTTGGTACCGCAGGCATATGCCCCCAATTATAAATGGACTTTCAATGGTTTAATTTCAAACAATATAATGTTAAACATGAGCCATAAAACCGAAATAAATTGAAAATTAAAAGGCCCTGTTAACAGAAAACTGTTTCTGGTGCAGGATAAATACACAAACATACAGACATATTCCAAACAGCCCATCATGCACCACATATACATATCGAGCCTTTGGTGCAATACCGTACTAACTCAAAATTTGAATTGTCTGTTATATTACGAAATTATTCGCCTTGTCGTTTTTTACATTCTGTAAAAGTTTCATAAAAATATTTTATTTATTTATTATATAACTTAATAACAAATTAATTATTGTAAAGTTAGAGATTGAGCGCTAGTTACCAAGGCCATCAGCTCCTATTAGTAATAAGAAAGCCGGAAAAACAAAGATGAATATTTTGTATACTCAGCTCTTGAGAAAAGAACCAAATTTTATTTTACCATTAAGTTGTGTGTAAATTCGACACTTTAAACTCAATTTCTGCAAAACAACCTTTTTTGAATTATTGGGATATTGCAGCAAAGGCTCGATATGTACATACATACTCGTTACTGTATAGGTTCTTATGCATGTTTAGTAACTTTTAGAAAGATCAAATTTATTTTTCGCATATTAGACAGAATTATATTAAGTCAATATCAATAATTTTATTAATCATTTACCGTTCCATAAAAAGAAATTTCTTAAAATTCGTGCGCCAAGCTTCACTTGATTGAAATTTTTCCAATCCAGACATAATATTAATAGCAATTTAAAACATAAACCAAATTATTAATATGTAAGTAAACACGACACGGTATACTTTTTTAGATGATGCTTATACGCACGTATATAAAGGAAACACAAACGTTTTTATTTCTAAAGTAATTACAATGCAATATTCTTTAAATGGGATATTTGACACAAACGTTAATTTTTTTGAATGCCGCTACAGAAGATGACACACTGATATACATACATATGCAGGAGATACTGACGAACATGTAAAAATAAGTTATTGAATGATATGTACAATATATGATATGATATGTACAATTAGAAATGAGCAAATTAAAATTAAATGAAAGTACAACAAAAATTATAGAAATAAACAATTGAAACTAATAAAAATTTCGAGATAAATAATGAAATAATTGAGATAGTACAACAAATAAAATATTTTGGTTTCTTAATAGAGAAAGACAAAATTCAAACATGATATTGAATATATATGTATGTAAAAAAATAGGGAATAATATTAGATTCTCTATAATTACGGTGAGATAAAAACACATTCCGAATATCGGTCGACGATTCTATACAATTGCTGCACAAAAATACAAACAGAAAGACTACAAAAACTGCGAAATAAAGCCATGCGTGCTATACTAAAATGCAATAGAACTACAGAATATAATAAAGCAAATGAAAAATAAGAATGACCATGAGAATGTAACAAATAGAATTATTCTTGATAATTGGAGTATTATGGGTAACGCAATTTTAAGAATCATAAACGTATCGCTGGAGAAAGGGGTATTTCCCGAAAATTGGAAGGATACAATGATAACACCAATTGAAAAAGTGACAAATACCAAAAAATGTGAGGAATACAGGCCTGTTAACTCATTAAAAACATGCGAAAAAATTTTGGAAAAAGTGGTTAAAGTGCAGCTTGAAGAATATATCGACGCCAATAAGATACTATCTAAACATCAATCTGGTTTTCGTAAAAAGTTTTCGTGTGAAACAACAGTTAATTATGTTATCAGTAAATGGAAAGGTTTGGGAAATACAAAGAAGGTGATGGCAATCTTTCTTGATTTCAAGAGAGCCTTTGAGACAATAGACAGGCAAATACTGATAAAAAAGCTATATATGTATGGAATAAGAGACAAAGAACTGGAATGGTTTCAATCATATTTAAAAAATAGAAGGCAATCGACTAAGGTAAACGGTGTGCAATCGCATGAAATATTTAATGATTTTGGTGTACCACAAGGATCAATATTGGGAGCACTTCTATTTGTATTATATATTAATGATATGCCAAACATTTTGCATAAGTGTGAAATTACTATGTATGCTGACGATACCCTTATATTTACTTCTGCTGACAGCGACGAGGAATGTCGAACAAATATGTCGTATGATATTAGAGAAATAAACAGATGGTTAAAAATGAATAAGCTTAAGCTAAATGAAAATAAAACAAAAATAATGGAACTAAATTTTAATTCAAGCGACGAATTTAAAATAAATGACGTTATCATAGAAAAAGTAAACTATATTAAATATCTCGGATTCATTTTAGATAAGAAATTAAATTTTAATGAACATATTGACTATACATGTAAAAAAATTGGTAAAAAAATTGCCTTTCTCAAACGAATAAGAAGTAAAATATCGAAATCAACTGCTATTAATATATATAACACTATTGTTAAGCCGCATTTTGAGTTTGGATCGTCAATTTTATATACCTGTAGTAACACAACACAAGTAACAAGAATGCAAAAACTTCAAAATAAAGCAATGCGAATAATTTTAAAATGCAATCGATATGCGCACATAAACATAATGCTACAAAGTCTTAAATGGATGACCATAAAACAAAGACTACAACTCAACACTATTAAGTTTATACGGAAAATGAAGAATGGAGATGCGCCTCAATACCTGTGCGAACAAATAAAGTATGTGGGGGAGAGCCTACCCTATGGCCTTAGAAATGCAGACGACTTTCGAATTCAGAGGGTGATGTCTACACAAATGCAGAGAACAGTGTTCTATAAAGGTTTTCAGCTTTACAATTCTTTGCCAAATAATATAAAAAATGAAACAAACAATAATATTTTTAATAAAAAATGTGTTAATTTTGTCCTATTTAGTTTAGTCTGATTAATTTAAATATATTGTAAAGATTGCTTTTTTTCTCTACTTACTAGTATATACATTTATATTTTGTCAAATAAAGTATTTTTAATACTAATAATAATAATAAAAAAAAAAAAAAAAAAAAAAAAAAAAAGATACAATAGATACAAACAATGCTCGATACAATGATAAGGCTAAATATACAACAGAGATTACAACTAAAACACACTAATTTTTAAAGAATCAAATTAAAATAATGATAAAAAATAATACCAATAATAAAACCACATAAACAACAAATGTGTTCTTTACAAATATTGCGCATTTATTACGATTTAAATCGGCGATAAGGCCAGAGAACAAAATTGTGTTTAATTTTAGAAAACAATATGTATAACCATTTCTGTTAAAAACGGCCTCCACCAAAGGAAGATGCATTTCAAGAAGTTTGGTACCGCAGGCATATGCCCCCAATTATAAATGGACTTTCAATGGTTTAATTTCAAACAATATAATGTTAAACATGAGCCATAAAACCGAAATAAATTGAAAATTAAAAGGCCCTGTTAACAGAAAACTGTTTCTGGTGCAGGATAAACACACAAACATACAGACATATTCCAAACAGCCCATCATGCACCACATATACATATCGAGCCTTTGGTGCAATACCGTACTAACTCAAAATTTGAATTGTCTGTTATATTACGAAATTATTCGCCTTGTCGTTTTTTACATTCTGTAAAAGTTTCATAAAAATATTTTATTTATTTATTATATAACTTAATAACAAATTAATTATTGTAAAGTTAGAGATTGAGCGCTAGTTACCAAGGCCATCAGCTCCTATTAGTAATAAGAAAGCCGGAAAAACAAAGATGAATATTTTGTATACTCAGCTCTTGAGAAAAGAACCAAATTTTATTTTACCATTAAGTTGTGTGTAAATTCGACACTTTAAACTCAATTTCTGCAAAACAACCTTTTTTGAATTATTGGGATATTGCAGCAAAGGCTCGATATGTACATACATACTCGTTACTGTATAGGTTCTTATGCATGTTTAGTAACTTTTAGAAAGATCAAATTTATTTTTCGCATATTAGACAGAATTATATTAAGTCAATATCAATAATTTTATTAATCATTTACCGTTCCATAAAAAGAAATTTCTTAAAATTCGTGCGCCAAGCTTCACTTGATTGAAATTTTTCCAATCCAGACATAATATTAATAGCAATTTAAAACATAAACCAAATTATTAATATGTAAGTAAACACGACACGGTATACTTTTTTAGATGATGCTTATACGCACGTATATAAAGGAAACACAAACGTTTTTATTTCTAAAGTAATTACAATGCAATATTCTTTAAATGGGATATTTGACACAAACGTTAATTTTTTTGAATGCCGCTACAGAAGAAATGTAGAAAACATGGCTACCAACATTTTGTTGTGTGTTTACAAAGGCCATAAGAATACAATGCTGCCAGACCACGCGATTTATTGTAGTTTCAACGACCCAAAATTATCATTATAACGATTTGGAAAGTTTTGCCCTGAGTTCAAAGATAATTAGAAATTAAGATATAGAGGGTGTATAGCGGACAGTAACCCTAGCCCATGTAAGCTTTTTGGGACTGTGAGGGCGTACTGCCATACCTAAATTGGCGCGTCAAGCGTTGTCTGGCTGTCAAAAATTCTAATGTGCATACAAATTGTATGAAGCAAACCATAATAACGCGGCGCCAACGCCGTACAATTGGAAAATCCGATTTTGACAACGCGTAAAGAAGTGAAGTTGACTGCAGAAGTACTATTGTTTATTTTTTTACTCTGTGCATTTCAGCGTTAAAGCTCGGCGTAAAAAAACGTTGCGCTTGACGCTTTTATTTAGGTATGGCAGGTACTTACAAAATTGTGCGAAACTTTTCCGCAGCATAATATGGAATGGTGGGACTATGAATAATACGATCATAGCCCTATGCGACGAAGATAAAATGTTTGAAGTGTCATATACGAGTTCATTGACTTCTTGATGGGAAATTCCGATTTACGAGCACATCTTTTCGGATCGACACTATAGTGGATGAGAAATGCAGGGAGGATATTAACACGATTAATAGCTTCCTCTGTCATTTTCCAACTTTTGAGCAAGCGAGATCCCAAAATTTTCCGGATACCTTAACAGATATATCATTAACTGGGAGAACTCTGGGATTATGTAAGTGAAACAAGGTAATTTACTGGACTCGATATGTCTTTTTGAAATGAGTATCATTCCCCTCTCACTGAACCAAACTATTTAAATGACAACAAAATATACAGTATTTATTCCTTTTATTGTGTTACTTTATATTTATGTATATAGTTTTTGCGAGTTAATAATTTTTCCCTAAAGAAAATACTAACAGAGCATTAATATACTACTATACTAATAAATTTATAAAACTTTTATAAATACAGCTTAAGCTTGACTAACTATAAATAATATGAAACAAAGCGGAAACAAATTACTTTATTAAAAAATATAAGTTTTGTATCTAGATGTTTATTGTTCCATTGTCATATCGTGACATGCATCTTTTGTAACGCAGTTTCTTTCTTTTCTTTTTTAGCAACTGTTTGGAGCTGCGTATGTGGTGCTCAAAATTTTCCATCTACATATGTGTTTGTTACGCATATTTTGTATTCACCGCTAGTTTAGACATACTAGCGAAGAATCAGAGAAGTGTAGAGTTCCTTCGTTATTCGCATGTTGAATAAAAAAACTACTTGAATCAATTTGCGAATCACGAAGGAATTCTACTATATATATATATATATATATATATATATATATATATATATATATATATATATATATATATAGTATATATATATATATATATATAAAGTATATATATATATATATATATATATATATATATATATATATATATATATAGTATATATATATATATAAAGTATATATATATATATATATATATATATATATATATATATATATAGTATATATATATATATATATATATATATATATATATATATATATATATATATATATATATATATATATACTATATACTATATATATATATATATATATATATATATATATACTATATACTATACATATATACTATATATATATATATATATATATATATATATATATATATATATATATATATATATATATATATATATATATATATATATATATATATATATATATATATATATATATATATATATATATATATATATTATATACTATATACTCGGCATTTAGTGGGTAATCGAAAGACCCTACGAAATAGCGGAAAAGGTGTTTCACTCTAAAAATTTTGCAAATCGGGTTGTTTTAAGCATGAAAAATAAAAGCAAGAATTTGCTGGTCCGTGTGAACATAGTATTAACTAAAGATGATTTATTAATTTGTTATTGTTATTCTCAAACATGGCAACCTTATTCGAAGCAAAGAATAAATTGGAATTACATATGTACTTTACTTTAACTTGCCGGCTAATGCTAGTCCAAAGCATATAAGTCATAAACTATATTCTGTGATATAAGTATGTTATACCTGTGGCACATGTTGAGCGCTGCAAAGAAGATAAATTGCATCAACTAAAGTTGATATATATAACTATGTCTTTGCGAGATTAATCATAATTATTCATATTATACTATATTATGTGTTTAAAAACAAAAAACGGGCAAAAAACGACATTCCGATGTTGTCGGGATATTATTTAGACTCTCCTCTTAAGGATGAATTTATTAGACTCTCCTCTTAAGGATGAATTTATTAGACTCTCCTCTAAAGGATGCATTTATTAGGATCGAAGGACTATTTAACCTGAAACTAAGGGAATATAAAAGAAGACATTGTGCTATAATTAAAAATATAATACACCTGGAAAGGGAATAACTACACCTTTTATCATTGTTGGCAGAGCATTATTACGGTGAGAAAAATATTGTGGTAATTGGTAATATTCATAATTACTTTGTTATTGTGTTATTGGCAAAATTAATTTTCTTATCCCTAGGATCGTGCAAAATCATTTTTGGGAAGTTGACTGTCAAGTGCTTAGCGATGAAGATTTCAAAAACATTTTTCGGATGAACCGGATATTATTTGCATTACTCTGCAACAAATTGAAATGTTTGCAAAAAGACAAGACAAAATTGCGAATGCCAATACCTCTTGAAAAAAGAATAGCAATTGCTCTGTATACACTAGGATCTTAAAAGTTTACAGAAGCATTGGAGAGTTATTTGGTGATTTCCCATTACTCAAATGTGAAGTAGAAGAATGCGTAAATGGGTTTGAAGAACTGGGATTCTCTCAGTGCTTGGGAGTAATAGGTAAGTTTTTTTTGATTTAAATGCATAGATGTTTACTGAACCAAATTGTGTATGTTAAGGTAGATGTCGTATTGATGTTCCTCATATTCTATATTATGTGTTTAAAAACCAAAAAAAAAAACGGGCAAATAACGACATTCCGATGTTGTCGGGATATTATTTAGACTCTCCTCTTAAGGATGAATTTATTAGACTCTCCTCTTAAGGATGAATTTATTAGACTCTCCTCTTAAGGATGAATTTATTAGACTCTCCTCTAAAGGATGAATTTATTAGGATCGAAGGACTATTTAACCTGAAATTAAGGGAATATAAAAGAAGACATTGTGCTATAATTAAAAATATAATACACCTGAGAAGGGAATAACTACACCTTTTATCATTGTTGGCAGAGCATTATTATGGTGAGAAAAAGATTGTGGTAATTGGTACTATTCATAATTACTTTGTTATTGTGTTATTGGCAAAATTAATTTTCTTTTCCCTAGGATCGTGCAAAATCATTTTTGGGAAGTTGCCTGTCAAGTGCTTAGCGATGAAGATTTCAAAAACATCTTTCGGATATTATTTG
Source organism: Germaria angustata (assembly GCA_963681545.1). Taxonomy (NCBI): domain Eukaryota; kingdom Metazoa; phylum Arthropoda; class Insecta; order Diptera; family Tachinidae; genus Germaria; species Germaria angustata. The sequence goes on along the minus strand of OY812999.1, from coordinate 81,146,014 downwards.
CATTACTCTGCAACAAATTGAAATGTTTGCAAAAAGACAAGACAAAATTGCGAATGCCAATACCTCTTGAAAAAAGGATAGCAATTGCTCTGTATACACTAGGATCTTAAAAGTTTACAGAAGCATTGGAGAGTTATTTGGTGATTTCCCATTACTCAAATGTGAAGTAGAAGAATGCGTAAATGGGTTTGAACTGGGATTCTCTCAGTGCTTGGGAGTACTAGGTAAGTTTTTTTTTGATTTAAATGCATAGATGTTTACTGAACCAAATTGTGTATGTTAAGGTAGATGTCGTATTGATGTTCATCATAAAAGTGCCGATAATGTTGACTCTACGGCACTTTTTGCTTTAGTTGACTCCAGGTACATATACCAAGTGGTTCGAATATAAGTATATTTTAAAAGTTAGATGATATTCCGTCATACCATCAAATTGGATTTGTAAACAGACCGGTTTCGTTTGAACAACGTTGGGAAATGTTGCAAAACATTTGGGAATCAAACTTCTGACAAAGTACATTTTCATCTCATCGTGCCTCGACAGAGGGTGACAGTTTGGCAGTTTTTTTATATTGGAAACACCATTTCACTCAACGACAAGGGCAACATAGTACTGATTACGGACTTTTTACGGTATGGAATGGAAGATACGAACTTGGATAATGTTTCAGCAGGATGATACACTATGTCACACAGCTCATTTAATTTTTAAAAAAATATTTGTATTAGGACCTCCCAAATCTTATGTATATTCACTACTCAATATCAATCATAATTTTTTACAGATGTCGTTTTTCATACATCAGTATCGATATCTCAAGTACACAGATCTATGAGAAGTTACAGTTGTAATCCTAGGAGATTTAGCCTGCCTACCTTTTCAATTTTATAAATGATTTTACTTAAAGGCAATATAATTACGTATTTTCAAACCAAGGCAAAGGCGTCAACAACAATATCAAAAATTTAAATGCCATTGTTAAGACATGTTGCATTTTACACAATTTTCTTAACGAACGTACTGATTCTATTAATGAAAATGGCTGCAGAATCTACAAAGCTCGCGGAAATCTAAACATGAAACATTTAGTAATGAAAGATGCAATGGAACAGAAATAAGACAAGTCATTGCTTCGTATATTGGTAAGTTACATTATTTGTATACATGTTCAGTTGAATAGCAGTACTGTCTTAGTGATTGATTTTCCTATTTATTTCAACTAAATTTAATTCAAATTATTTTAATAGTATTCAAAATAAGTATTGTTATTATAAATTTTGTTTTTTCATTGCCTTATAAATACTTTCATTATCACCCAAAGGGCGATTAATTGTATAAAGGCGTAATAAGAAAAAACAAAAAAAGGCAAGTCAATTATAATTGTTTGTTGTGTTGTGATTGTACAAAAGCTTTCTAAAGCTATTTATACTTTTGTGTTTTTGTTGATTACAAATAGAAAAAATATGGTTGAGTTCTTTTGGAATTCTCATATATATTTGTAGTCTTTTGCATAAGTATACGAGCTTTGAATGCTTTCAATCATGATTTGGCTAAAAGGGTACTGATGATTTGGTTATTTATTTATTTATTTATTTATTATTATTATTACGGTCTTTATGACCTAGATACAATATCATCCCTAGCGTAAATTTTACAATTATTTTTCATTATTCTATAACAAATAATCTGTTACAATATGTTTTTATTAATCTATTAAATATATATTCATTCTGACAGTCTTTAATTTCTGTTGGCAATTCATTATACATCTTGAATCCCTTAAAAAATACACTTTTCTTTTGAAAATCAGTCTTAATTTTAGGCAGTCTTATATTATTTCTATGTCTCGTATTATAACTATGTATTTCAAAATTATATTGCATTCTCTCATAAAGATAATTTGGTAATTGCCCTAATCTTAACTTACGTAAAAATTTTAGAGTGTGATATGCTAAGCTTCGTATCATCTCAGAAATTGATGTATCGTACCTTTTGTTTAGAATAAATCTCATTACTTTATTTTGTTGTATTTGTAATCTTCTAATTTGCATATTATTTAACATAAAAATTATTGTTGGGTTATAGGTAAAATAGGGTTCTATTGTTGACTTATATATTGTTAATTTGTACTGCCTATCAATATATTTGCAGGTTCGATACATAAAACCTATTTTCTTTGCTATTTTATTTTCAATATAATTTACATGTTCCTCCCACTTAAGTTTATTATCAATAATTATACCTAGATATTTTATCTGCATCACTTTTTCAATTTCATAGCCCCTGATTTTTAGTTTTACACTATCACAGTTTTCAAAATTTCGATTTAATATCATGTATTTAGTTTTTTCATAATTCAGTTTTAACTTATTCCCACATAACCATGTATAACTCGTCCATGTCTGCTTGAACAGTATTTATCGCATCATTCAAATATAAGTGATTAAAGTACAAAATAGCATCATCAGCAAATAAGACTATTTTACAATATTTTAAACAGTTTGGTAAATCATTAATATAAATTAAAAAAAGTAATGGTGCGAGCACCGACCCCTGTGGCAGACCAATATCTACTCTCCGGTCTGATGAAGTTTTATTTCCAACCACTGTTCTCTGTTTTCTGGTTGTCAAGTAGTTCTCAAACCATTTCAATGCTTACCCTCCGGTTCATCTTCATCAGCAATGTATGCCTATCTACCGTTTCAAACTCTCGTTTCAAGTCTAGAAATACAGCTACCACAGCTTGTTTCTCCGCCATCATATTTTTCCAGTCAGCTAGTACCATATTCAACTCTGTTTTACATGAATGATTTGCTTGAAAACCGGACTGCTGAGGGACAATGATATCATGTTGATTTAAAAAGCTTAGTAATTGTTCTTTAACCACACTAGCCATAATTTTTTCATGGGATGTTAATGTATTTACTGGTCGTAGCTCTTCTGGACGTGTTGAGTTTTTAATTTTTTCTATTGGTACCACTGTAGAAACCTTCCATTTTTCAGGAACGTGAGCAAGTCGTAAGCAGTCGTTTATAATGCCAGAGAAAAAATATGACATGTATTCCATTGAATCTTTCATAACACCCTCAGACAGAAGTTTTTTCCACCAATTTTATTTTTTTAAGTTTTTACAATATTAAGTATACTTAATGTATCAACTTCTTTGAATTCAAATTCAGAATTTAAGTTCACATTTCTCGAGAAATCAATCAAAATCTATCTTCTCAATTTCATTGTTGATTTTATTAATGCTGTCCACGAAAAAATTATTAAGTGACTCTGCTAGATCGAGTTCATTTTCTATCCATTTATCATTTACCTTTATTTTCTTTATGGATTGATTTATTTGTGTCATATTAACCGTTTCTTTTAAGTATTTCCACATTAGTTTTTGGTCTCTACTGCGGTAATGATTTTATTTTTCATATATTTTTTATTTTTATTAGCTTTTTATATAACTTTTTTGTTCTATAATACTCCGTCCACACTCCCGTTCTTCTTGCTATGTGAAAGTGATCATATTTCTTTCTATTAAGGTGTGTTAATTCTTGATCATACCATTTGTTAATAATCTTTTTATGGAAACATTTATTATAAGTAAGATTTCATAATTTCTAATATTACACTATTAAAATTTTCCACTTTTTCATCTATGGTACCATAAGTTAATTCATTAACGTTACTATATCTCAGCATTTCAATTAAATTTTCTTTGCTATAAAATTCCCAACTGGTAATATTTATTTATTCTAAGTCTCATCTTCACTTCTCTATCGGTATTAAAAATTATATTGTTTTATGATCAGTTATTTTGTGATTATTTATGCACCTAGTCTGTACTTCATCCGATGTTGAAAAAAGTAGATATATTCTCTTTCTGTAATGCGAGTATCAAAATTTATAAGTTGTTTCATAACCATAGACGAAAAAATATTGTATAAGTCGGTACTATAATATGTATCATTATTTATATTAATGTTAAAATCTCCAATTATCAAATTATTATCACAGTTGCAGGCATATACCTAGCTAAGACAACAACAAACAATAGAATATTAAAATAATTATTATTAGTATTAAAAATACTTTATATGCAATATTTAATTTCCAAGCGCATTAGATATTATTTCTTAAAAATGCATAATTTGTTGTGCCTTTAGCTCTTTAAACGCAGACATATCATTGGTCGCTAAACCAAATCGTCAGTGAAGATTAAGCAGTTTGAAAATATTTAACCTCGGATATTTATGCCATATAAATCAAATACAATATGAAAATTCAAGATTGTATATGAATCATAACAACAAACAATTATACTCAACGTCAGTCTATTTTATTTTTTTTGCATGAATATTAAGTATTTCTTAAAAATTTTACAGTTTCTTTGAAATTTCTTTCTGTTTTTTAATTATTTGACATTATGCTATATAATCTGAACCTTTTATAGAATAATGGGTTTTGCATCGCTGTTGATGTTGCAAGTTGGATCCGGAAGTTATCAGGATTTCGCAGCTCAATTCCAATATGGTAAATAAAACATAATGTATTCAGGCCAAGCCTTAGTTTTAAGCCAAATTAAGTGTATCTAGGATCGCATAAATAGATGTATCGATTTATTTTACAATTTATGCATTGTTTCTAGTCTAATCAGCACGTACATACATATATAGAAATGTGGAGCCATACTCGAAATTTAATCATCGTGCTGTATACATTTATTGCAGTTATTGATGATATTTTTTTCATTATTCTTTTAAAAATCTCGATTTTTAACATATTTTTTACATATGTCAATATGATCTTTAAATTTAAGTTCTTTATCAGTTATAAAACCAAGATATTTTACATTTTTAACAATTTTAAATTAACATTATTAATTTTAAATATTGAATGACTAGTCATATTTATTTCTCTTAATTATGTTTTATATTCAGTTAGTTTCAATTTATTCATATTTAACCATGTAATAATTTTTTAACATCATGCATCAATTTCTTTTTACACTCTTCTGTTTGTCAATTGACTTATGGCATAAGGAGTGCCTTTGCAGACAGGTCGCCAGTGTACTAGATTAGCATCTTCGCAATTTGTGTTTGTTAATTAAAAAAAGAAGAAAAACTGATTAATGAAAAAAAGCTGATTAATTCTCAATTAAATGTTGCGAAACTGTATTTGAACATCTCTATTTCGTAATTTTATAGTCCGATATTTTATTCGTGCTACTATATTGTACCGATATTTTATTAGTGTTTGTGATTACGTAATCAGTTATTGTTGCTGTATTTTTAGTTAGTCTAGTTGGCAATCTGTTCCGTTGTCATTTAAGCACCTTTCAATTTGCTGTCTATAAAAGTTGTCTTTCCGCCAGTCTATGTTGACAGTGTTGTTTACATATTTCTTCTAAGACTTCTCTGAAAATACAGTATAATCTCGATAATCCGGACAATTAAAAACAATGTGCTGTCCGAAATATCGGAATGTCCGGATTACCGAGACAATAGAAATAATTTAAGAAACCTTTCGAAAACATAAGAAAACTTTTATTTATTAAAAGAAATTCACTTCAAAATGAAATATTTACATACATACTATATATTCTCATATATATGTACTCATATAAATTGTCTGAAAATTCTTTTATATCACAAGTTCCAAAAATAGTTGAAGATTTTCATCTGGTGAAGTTTGGATTAATTTTTCTTTTTATGTGCAATATCTCTGCTGAAAGCTCCTGCTCTTCGCAATATTTTATACAAAAATTAAGGGCGGATATGGCTTCCGAATGCTGTGTTTTGGGTACATTATCGCCATATTCTTCATTAAATGAGTCAACCTCATCATCTTCTGCAGTCTTATCGTCTGTGGTTTGAACTTCATCATTAAGCCTATCGTTAACCTCATTGGAATTATAGATATCAGGTGCTAGATCAACAAGTAAATCAATTACTTCGGCGTTATCGCTGCGTCTTAGTCTTGTCAGAGGTACTTCATCCTCTGAGTCCGATTCTTCATCATAAAGAATTTTATTGAAAAATTTTTTAAAGAATATTTTCATCCGATTTATCCCAAGCATTGCAAATCAAAAAGACGACGTCTTTCAATGAAAAGGTCTTAAGAGTATCCATTAAATTTTCTGAACTTGATAAAATTGCGGATGAAAAGCTTTTACGATAGTTTATTTTTAAAATTCGAATAGCATTTTGATCCATTGGCTGCATTAGTGCTGTGCAGTTAGGTGGAAAAAACATAACGCAAATTTCGTTGTTCCAATCTGCTAGTGACTTTGGATAGCATGTTGCGTTGTCAACCAGCAAAAGTGCTCTATTAGATAAATTATTCTTTTTGAGATACCTTTTTACTTGCTTAGCAAATGGTTTTTTGAACCAGTTTTTAAAAATGTTTTCGGTCATCCACGCATTTTTGCTACTTGCATATTCTACAGGTAAATTTTCTTTTTTAAAAGCTCTCGGGTTTCTAGCTTTTCAAATCATCAATAACTTGAGCTTGTGCTCTCCAGTTGCATTGCAGCATACTAGAATTGTTACTCTTTCTTTGCCTATTATATGTCCAGGTGCAGACGTTTCTGTGCGTAGCGCAAGTGTTTTATCCGGTAGCTTTCTCCAAAAGAGTGCAGTCTCATCAGCATTGTAAACCTGAGAGTACGTTATTTTCATCTCAGCTATCTTTGCATGGATAGCTTCAATAAAGGGTTTGACGGTGGAAGAGTCGTTTAAAACTATTTCCCTGGAAATTTTTAAAAATATTATTCCATATCTACATCTAAAATACTCAGCACTTCGTATTGTTTTACCTTTTCCTAGCCCACCCTCAGATTTTGAAAAATAGCTACCAAACCGATTATGTTATTCATTGAAAAAATAAACTCCCCGTTTTAACTTACCTATCGATTTTTAATCCATTTAATTTTATGTCTGATATCGTAGATTTTCTATTGCTAGTTGGCGCAGAGACTTTCCCTGTGCTAACTTTGTCAAAAAATCTTTTTTGTGATCGATAGTTAAAAAATTATGTTTGGTGGCATGTTGAACTTGAATGAACGTAGTAGAAATACTAACAAAAAAATCTTTAATGATGTTTGCGCAAAAGTTAACACTCTGTTTATTTTAACAAATTATAAAAACTGAAGGCATTTCTTGATTTCAATCGCAAAAACAATGGAAAAATAACAGAAACAAAACTAATGTTACGCAGTTGAAGTTTTGTTGCCAAATCAACAAAAATAAATGCTGTCCGAATTATTGAGGTACAAAAAAAAAAAAAAAAAATTATGGTGTCCGGATTATAGAGTCTATTATGGTAAAAAATTATGTGTGCGGATTACCGAGCTATCCGGATTAGCAGGTGTCAGAAATATCGAAATTACACTGTATCACAGAAATATGATAAATGACTACTTCGTGATAAGTCCACTGCTGCAATACTCATATACCTTTGTTTGTATTTTGCTGTGCAAATTATAAAACTTGGAGTCTTCTACTTTTCTAAAATATTTTACTACATTCCATTCTTTCTTAAAATATATGATAATCCCTCCCATTTACGTAGAATTTAAAAATGTTGCAGCTTGATTATAGTACTTCATTGTTATTTCTTCCTCTCCAATATCTTTCGTAAGATATGTTTTAGATAATATGATGAAAGCAGTGTTTTCCCTTGTTGCCAATATTGCTACTTGATTGAAATTATTTCTTAATCCTTGTAGCCTATATTTACTCTTTGCCCGCCGGTTAATTTTGAATGCGTTTCACATTGTATATTGTTCGATTATTTCTTTTATATTCATAAGTTTTTATTATTTTGAATTACTGTCGTATAAAACGGATTTTGCTTTTTTTTTTTTATTATTATTATTAGTATTAATAATACTTTGTTTGTTTACAAAAAAAAAAAAAAAAAAAAATGTATGCTATGCTTACAATACCATTGTTTGCTCTTCTATGTCTCTAAATTAATTGCATTAACATTAAATCTCACAAAATTAATACATTTTCTTATAAATACGTTATTGTTTATTTCATTTTTCATATTGTTTGGTAATGAATTGTAAAGTTTAAAACCTTTATAAAATAATGTTCTTTGCATTATTGTTGTTGTAGCTCTTGTAATACGAAAGTCATCAGCGTTTCTCAATCCGTATGGTTGACTCCCACCTACATATTTTATTTGTTCACAAAGATACTCTGGCGCGTCTCCCTGCTTCATTTTTCGAATGAACTTTAAAGTGTTAAATTCTAGTCTTTGTTTAACTGTCATCCACTTAAGACTATCCAGCATTGATTGTATATGCGTATACCTATTTGCTCTTAGAATTATTCTCATCGCTTTATTTTGTAGCTTCTGCATTCTTGTTAGTTGAATTGTGTTGCTGCATGTATATAAAATTGTTGATCCAAACTCAAAATGAGGTTTAATTATTGTGTTATAAATATTAGTTGCGGTAGTTTTTGATATTTTGTTTCTTATTCTTTTTAGGAAACCGATTTTTTTACCAATTTTTTTGCATGTATAATCAATGTGTTCATTAAATTTGAGCTTTTTGTCTATTATAAATCCGAGATATTTGATATGATCAACTTTTTCTATTATTGTGTTATTTATTTTAAATATTTCGTTCGTATTTATGTTTATTTCCATTATTTTTGTCTTATTTTCATTTAACTTTAATTTATTCATTTTTAGCCAGTTGCTTATTTTATTTATATCATATGTCATATTTGATCGACATTCTTCATCGTTTTCTGCAGACGTAAATATAAGATTATCGTCAGCATATAAAACCATTTCACATCTTTCCATAATACTAGGCATGTCATTTATGTATATTATAAATAACAAGGCACCTAAAACAGAACCTTGAGGCACACCAAAATCATTTATTACTTCATTTGATAACGAACCATTAACATTTGTTATTTGTTTTCTATTACTCAAGTATGAATGGAACCATTCCCACTCTTTTCCTCTTATTCCATATACATATATGTAGCTTTCTGAGCATTATCCGCCTGTCAATTGTTTCAAACGCTCTTTTGAAATCTAAAAATATCGCCTTTATTTTCTTTGAGTTTCCTGTACCTTTCCATTTACTTATGACATAGTTTACTGTTGTTTCACAAGAGTATTTTTTGCGGAATCCTGATTGATATTTGGATAGAATATTATGTGTCTCAATATATTTTTCTAGCTGATCTTTCACCACTTTTTCCAATATTTTTTCACACGTTTTCAGTGTATTTATTGGTCTAAACTCTTCACATTTTTTAGTTTTTGCCACTTTTTCAATTGGTGTTACTATTGTTTCTTTCCATTTGTCAGGAAATACACCTGTCTCCAGTGACTTATTTATTATTTTTAATATTGTATCACCTATATCAATTATTCTTTTTTTATTTGTTTAAATTCAGTATAATATTCACTTTGGTAACAGCCCCAGCGCCTTATGGGTATTATTGGGGCAAGTTGACAAATTTGGGCGATATATTATCGTAACCAGGACTTTTATTTTCTTTTATATTAGCAATAACGTCCAAAATATCATTTACGCTAACATTTTCGAGATGAAAGCGGTAAGGTAAGGTAAGGATGCAGAGTACTTAAAGAATTAAATGTATCACCTTGATGAATCTCAATTTCCTTCTTGAGATTTTGCACAGCTGTTAAAAAATAGTCGTTAAAGAAATTAGCTTTATTCCTATCTGAATGTATTTTTTTACCTTGAGAGTCATTCAAGTTAAACTTGTAACTTTTTAAGCGACCCAGGGTAGAATTGATGAGTTTCCAACACTTTTTAGGGTCATTTCCAACCTTATTTATGTTGTGAGTATAGTAGTTATCCCTACATTCCTTATTCTGCTTAACGTTTTTAAAATATCATCAAAACCCTTCCTATTTTTAGGTTAGGTTAGGTTAGGTTAGGTTGATTGGAGGGGTATGTCAGCCCATGTCACACGACATACACCTAAGCCAGTGAAGGCTTGTTGTGCGCTCCTTTGAATTTAACCATAATATATTGACCCAAAGGCCTAGAGAAACTCCGTGTCACTCACAAAGTTCCTTAGTTTCCTCCAGCATATTCCCCGTAATCGGCTTATGTCCGGTAAGATGTCACCCCCAAGATATCGGGATCTTATTTGTGAGAAGGCGGGGCATTGGCACAAATAGTGTTCCAATGTTTCGCTCTCCTCCCCACATGCTCTACATTCATCTCCTCCCGCTATTCCGACGCGTTTAAGATGTGCCAGTAGTTGAGAGTGCCCTGTGACAACTCCCATTATTCTACTTAGTTCGAGCTTACTAAGTTTTAGCAGCTCCCTCGTTCTTCTCTCGTCTGGATCTCCCCATAGAATTTTTGTATTGATTCCCATGGTTCCGTTATTCCAGAGAGTTGAATGGGCCCTATGTGCCCAAGTCTTTAGCTCGGATTTAACTGCATCGAAAGGTTTCGCGCATTCCAAGCTTATATTACCTAACTCTATTGCCCTAGAAGCAAGTGAGTTTGCCCTTTCATTTCCAGTTATCCCCGCGTGCCCTGGCACCCATATGATGCGCACTTCACCATGTGTCGAGTAACTGTTAATAACGTTTTTGCAATCCCAAACTATACGTGATTTAGTGCGTTCCTTTGAGATTGCTCTGATGGCCATCTGACTATCTGTGAATATATTCACAAGTCCTGACCTCCCCATTACGTTGAGTTCCCTGATACACTCCGTTATCGCCCGAACTTCCGCCTGCAAAACTGTGCGATAGTCCGGCAGGCGGAAAAACAGTTCTGTGGTGTTTTCTATATAAACACCAAGTCCCGTTTTCCCTCTCGACCTTGATCCATCCGTGTAACAATGAAGCCCCATGGGGATCTGGTTCCAAGGGTCGGTCAACCAGGAATGGATGTCGGGGATCAATGTTCCGCAGTTGGCCTCTAGTCTAGTCTCCGGTATGCGGTCATTTGCAACATTATCCTGTATGGACTCTCCTATGGCCGTAAAGATTCGTTGATGATGCGCTTCGTGTTCCTGATCGATCCACTCACCCATCACCTTTAGTCGTTTTGCTGCAAGAGCCGCTTCGTATTTTATACGAATTTCGATTGGCTGGATAGATAATATTGTTTCCATCGCCCCTGTTGATGTCGTTCGGAAGGCCCCACTTATACCAAGACAGCAGGTTCTCTGAACTTTCTGTATTGTTTTGATGTTGCATTTATATTCCATCGACGTCCACCACACTATAGAAGCATAGGTCATAATCGGCCTTATAACGCTACTATAAAGCCAGTGTGTCATCTCTGGATTCAGCCCCCATCTTGCGCCTATGGCCCGTTTACAGATTGACCAACATATATGAGCCTTTTTGACTCTTTCGTTTATGTGGTCTTTCCATTTTAATTTCCGATCGAGAATGACTCCTAGATACTTCACCCTGTCGGAAATATTTATTGTCCTTTCAAGAAAGCGCGGCTCATCATATGGAGCTATCTTCGTCTTTCTTGTAAATAGGCCAATTTCAGTTTTTTCTGGGTTAACGTTCAACCCTCTTGGTTGAGCCCAGTTGTGTGCCAGGGTTAATGCCTCCTCGGCCTTCCTGCACAAATGATTTGGATCCCTTCCCTTCAGAAGTATCATGACGTCATCTGCATAGCAGACTGTCTCGAATCCCTCATCGGTCAGAGTCCTAATAAGGGTGTACATTGTTGTGGTCCATAGAAGGGGTGATAAAATCCCCCCTTGTGGAGTTCCACATTGCACCCTTTTTCTTATACTTACATTGTGCGCCTCACAATTAATCCATCTGTTCCTTAGCATACTGCCAATCCAGTCGCGTATCGCCCGGTTGACATTAAACTGGTCCAGGGAATGGATAAGTGTGTTGGTATACACGTTGTTAAAAGCCCCCTCAATGTCAATGCAAACCGCGAGAGTGTACATCTTTTCATTAAGAGACCTTTCTATAAAGTACACCACATTATGCAATGCAGTGTCCACTGATCTACCTTTGACGTATGCGTGTTGCTTGAACCTCAGCATATGGCCTGCTATCCTGCCTTTAACCATGTCGTCGATTATCCTCTCCATGGTTTTCAGCAAGAAGGAAGTTAGGCTTATTGGTCTATAAGCCTTTGGTGAAGAATAATTTGGCTTGCCAGGTTTGGGGATAAACACTACCCTCGCTTCCTGCCAGCCTACTGGAATATATGCGTGTGTTAGGCATGCATTATAAATTCCTGCAAGAGGTGTCGAAACTAAATTCATCCCTTTCTGCAGGAGCGCCGGAAAGATACCATCCGGACCCGCAGCCTTAAACGGAGAGAAGCTTTTTATCGCTTCCATAACCATCCTATCGCTGATAATAGGCACCTCATGTTCACCACTTCTCCCATCGTCCAGCATAGCCGAAAGTTCGGCCGGGCTGCATGGAAAATGTGTATCCATGAGGAGTTTAATGGTTTCCTCCACATTTTCAATTGTCTTGCCCGTTTCATCCACTAATGATTCAGCCTGGATGTGGGCTTTTGACAAAAATTTTTTTAATTTTAGAAACATCGCTTACACTGTCCACCTGTTCACAGAAAAGCCTCCAGGATGTACGTTTAGCAGTTCTTATTCTCTTGTTGTAATTTCGGAGTTTATCACGATAATCCTCCCAATATACTGGTAATCTTTTACGTTTCGCTCTATTATAGAGTCGGCGGACTTCCCTCCCCATTGCCCGAATCTCCCCTGTCATCCAGGGTTTCTCGTATGGGGATTTTCTTTCCCGAAGTGGGCAACTCTCTTCAAACGACTCAACTAAAGCGTCCGTAATGATTTTGACTTTACTGTCTATGTCCTCTCTTTCTAGGCGGTTGAAAGAAACCTGCCCTAAATGAGAATCAAGTGACCTTTCGAATTTTGCCCAATCAGTTCTAGCCCTGTTTCGAAAGGTTATAGGTTCTGGCGGTTGCCTTGCAATTTTAAACATAATATAACGATGATCTGAGAATGAGTGCTCGTTCAGAACCCTCCATTCAGCAATTTCATCGATTACGTTTTCAGAACATATGGTTACATCTAATACCTCCGCTCTAATTCTATTAATAAAGGTAGGCGTATTACCAGTATTAACAGTTAATAGATCGTTAGTATTCAGATATTCTAAAAGAGCCTGTCCCCTTTTATTAATGTTAGTACTACCCCATGCAATATGATGCGAATTAGTATCGCATCCGATTAGTACCTTCCTACCTTTTGTTCTGCAATCTTCAACCAAGTGTTGTAATTCCGACGTTGGTGGTAGTGTCGGTGCATCATACGGCAAGTATACTGATGCTAGGCATATGTTTCCATTTCCCTGCTTCCTATTTTTACTTTTACGCCTTTTTTTCCAATATTCGTTATTTAAATAATATTGGTTCTTGTAGATTTCTATTTACCCACGGCATCATTTCGAAACGAATTGACTTTTTATAATTGGAGACTACAACAGAATATTTGACCGCAGCGTCCATACAGGAAATCAACTTATTTATCAAGTCAGAGGCATTTGGCTTTATATAATTATGTGATAAATTATTTTGTAAATATTCTTTTTTTATTATTTTCCTATGTGCTCATCAATAGACATTTTACTCCTAATTTTACAACACAATATATTGTGATCAGATAGACTACATTCTATTGCATCAACATACACATATTCTCTCTGAGAAATTACTAAAAATGTGATCTATACAGGTATTACTGACAGGTCTTGTTACCATATCGTGTGCACTAAAACAATCAAAGTTTTGAAATACTGCTGACAAATCTACATTAAATTGACTATGAAACAAATCAATGTTTGAGTCCCCAACTACAACTAGTGGACTTTGAGCACAGTTATTTAGTGTAGAACCAAGTATGTATACTTAAAAAGTCGGCCATGTTGTACTTCTGTGACCTATAGAAGGACACAAGTTTCATAGGCTTGTAATCGATTTTAAAATTTTCAAACGTTATAGCTATGAGTTCAACAAAATTAACACTTGCAAATTTCAACCGAGAAATTCAAATTATTATTTACATACAATGATGTTCCGCCATAGCCATCATCTCTACAACAATGGGTTACAGAAAAGCCAGGTATTGAATATATCTGTATAATATTTCGGGTAAGCCATGTTTCTTGCACAACAATGACATCAGGTAATTTAGGAAAATTTGCAATTAAAGATTTAAACTGATTAAATGTATCCAATGCTGCAACACTTCTGATATTTATGCTGACTAAGTTTTAAAAATTTGTATATAGAAAAAATTACGTAGTAGAAAACCGAACAAATGTGCAGTTTTTCTGAACGTTTCTTACGTTTTCTGCACCGTAAATGCTTGTAGTAGAAAACTAAATAAATCGTTCGTTTTCGTAACAAATGCGCTTTCAGTTTTCAACTATCCAAAATTCACTATAGGCGTTCAATTCTAGTATTATTGAACCTGTATTCAATAAAATACATTGCGCATTAAATTTTTTTTCAACTAAATGGTTGTTCAAAAGTAAACTATGCGCGTTTAAAATTCTTATTGTTAAACATAAGTTTAGTTTTTTACCAGACGCATTCAGTAAATCAAATAAAACAATCATTTGATTATTTTAAATCCATTTATTAATATTTGAAGCATACATATTTTCTTATATTTATATAAAATGAAAATTATGTACAGATTTTGATAGCGAACATACATTTTACCATTATTAGCAAAAACAATATTCATTGGTTTTGAAGAAAATGATTCAATATCAAGCACATAAACTAAATTATCTGCAATTTTTAATACCTCATAAGAAAAAAAAAGTGGTCACTAAATCCATCCACTTTCAACTGATTGCATGCTACGAGAATTTTCGAGTTATTATTTATGCAATACTTATTTTTATATGTATTAATACTATCGACATTCTTAATAGCTAAAATAGCATTTTTTATAAACTATATTTTTGTACGTTATGCAATCACTGATTAATACATTTTTAAAGTCAATATCATTTTGTTATATAGTTTTGGAAAACCTTCCTTTGAGAAGAATATTGGAAAATTTAAATGAACACTTTGTGGAAATTGTTTTTTCAATGTTTCTTCGAGATGTAATACCATGGGTATAAATTTTTAGTTCTTTGTGCTTAGATTCGTAACGCATTGCCCACATATACTTTAAAGGTCCACATTTCAAAATTGCTCTTTTGTAGTGAGTCATTAAGTGCTGCTTAGGTTTTAAATGATCATATTTATATGATATATATATGGTGCTCTGTTATAAGTTGATTTAGTTTTTCTAGATTTTCTGCGCTGAATTCGTTTTGCATCAAAAGATCTATTATCTTGGAGAGTGTTATGACTAAATTCCAATGTTCATTATTTATTGGACCTAAATCTCGAATCATCAGCGGAAGATACGTTATAAAACATAACATTTCACTTGCAGTCATCTTAAAGCGCCCGTTTTTTATATTGTTCATTGTTATATCTGGATATCTATTAGCTGTCTGAAATTCTCCATAAGCAAAAAGACGTTTTCTGGTATTTAAAAAACGCAAAGTTAAAACGTTTTCTTGAACTAAAAACAATAAGACTCGAGAAAGGTCATAAATACACACTCCTTCGAAAATATCGTGCATTATGTCAAATGACATATTTTCAACTAAATGAGAAGATGTCAGCTCATTAAATATGCAGTTTGTTCTTACGCCAGTCATAATATTATTTTTTAAATATATCTGAGTTGTAATTATGGCGTGTTCGAAAATTCGTTTCAAAAGTCCCTGTCTTTGTGTCATTTTTTTCTTCTCGACAGTACCTGCAGAATCTGATGGAACTAAATGATTGTGTTAGACCTAAAACTGTATTTAATGCCAAGTTATCCCCTAATATTAAACCTAAGATAAAACGTATTTACCATTTTTGAACCAATATTAATTCCATTTTCCAACTGTTTTAATACCTTCACCAGAGGTTGTAAACTTATTTCAGGGCCGAAGGTTTTGAAATAGTCACTAGAGCAAAAAAAAAAAAAAGCTGGAAATATAAAGTCTAATTTTGACTGTAAACATTGTGGAAGTGTTGGAAAACTGTAATAGCAAGCGCATATTGAATGAGTGTGTGTTGCTAAAGCATTGTTAACTTGAAAGTCGTCACAATATAAATTATAAGTAAATATTATTTCTGAGTCATTAAAGTATTTTTGATTGACTTCTCCATTTACGAGATTGCATATAAGCTTATTTCCTTTTAAAATTCTAAGATTTTTTTCCATGGTGCACAGTGGCTGAAAATCGTTTTTCATTGGCCAAAAGTCAAATTTTTTTTTGTCACCGATTTTTAAAATTTTTACGCCATTTTGGAGCTAATATATCCATATTAAGGTAGCCAAAAAATTAGGTTAAACTATTGATAATTGTGGGCGTGGCATGCTGTCAAACTCAACTGTTTTTTGTTATTTCAGTAAAAGGTGTTTTTTATCAGTTTTTTGTCAAAAATAAATGGTCACTACTCGCAAGCTATCATCGATAATGGCCTGCGGTCTCTTTTATAATATTGGTAGGATTATAGTCTTTAGTTGTTGTAAGTGGTTACCGCTCTAGCGTTTAATATTAGAGGTGTTATGAAATATTTATGAAACTACTATATTTTTCTAAAATTTAAACTTTAGTGGAATAGAACTTCTAGGGAACAAAAGGGAACAAGAAACGTATACCACCCGAAGAAAGGCGAAGGTGTCTTCTTTCACCCCATATATACTTTTGCACCCGCCACGACCCGCCGGTAGAACACTTTTTTAATTTTAATGAAATTACTCCAAAAAAAATCAAATTACTCTAATATAAACAGCCCTATAATTACTCGTATACAATGGTGTATTAAATTTTCACTTTTTTGCCTGAAGGTTTATGTTTTTTACTTTAGACTACCTAAAACTAAAATAATTAAATATAATACCTGCGAAAGGGTTTTATGGCTTTGTTTTGATCAGCAAAAAATCAGAAATAAAAATATCACAATAGGTTCTACAGTAAACATATGATCTCTTTCTAATATAACTGTTAGGGTCAGCCAAAGTCATAAACAATTTTATAATAATAATCGCGACATTAAACGACTAAAGATAAAAAGAACCCCATATTGGCGAGATACTAATTAGTTTTACCTAATATTAAGGTCTGGATAACAAGTGCAGTTTTGTTCAATTTAAGTACTACCTGCTATGAAATTGAAGATCAATGTGTGAATAACATGTATCTAAAAATATATAAAACTACGGATTCAATAAGGGATTACACAATAAGTTAATCCTTTACGTGTACGTACGTATATTTGCAAGTGATAAATCATAACAGACTCAAATAAAAATATTCAGAAAAATATGGAGAGCTTCGGTTATAAAGAACTGGCCGAACAGTATTTTAGAAATAAAAACCAGGAAGATGTTCTTACTTACGTTAAAATAAAATTAAGCTTAAATTCGTGTAGCACCGAAATACAAGAGCAATTATCTAATTTTGTAAAAGTACTAAAAAAACGCTACAAAGAAGTTAGCTACAGTAAACAAAAGTTTTATATAAAAAGTGAAAAGTGTTTAGAAGTGGTCGCTGCAGAAACAGCAAAGCAAGATAAGGCCACGCAAATCATTGGACAACTGCAGCGATAAATCTAAGAGGCGGAAACTTAAAGATGTTAACGATGCAATTGGTTGTACAAATATAAAAGAATCTTTCCTACATCAATTACGATCACAGAACCAATTAACAAAAGTGGATATCATTGAAAAAGTTATTAAAGCTAGTCCAGTGAGAACAAAACGAATTCTTAAAAGTATACCAACTCCGAGCGATGCAAAACAGTGCACAAATGAGGAGGCATTAGCCTTATTTCTGGATTTGAAATTAACAAAACAGCAATATATTAAGCTCAGATTGCGTGCGATTGAAATGGCTCAAATATCTATCCAGCATATCATCACATAACTGCTACTAAAATGGACTGTTTTCCATCAAAGGATACTAACCAAACACACCAATTTCGGCAGAGGTACAACTACAATCTCTACTTGATCACACAGCCGAACGCTTGCTACAATCAATACCAGGAAATGCGTTAAAGAAATATGGAAACACAAAGCTAATTCTTTTTTGCAAGTGGGGATGTGATGGTTCTTCAGGACATAACCAATACAAACAAGTTGTATGTGAAAATATTTCGGACTCGGATATGTTCATGGTATCAATTGTACCATTGCGATTGAAAAAGATTTTGGAAGATCCAGAGCCTTCGACTAGTACAATGCAAACAATGGATATTTGGAAAAATGAGACACCACCTTCTACGAAATACTGCAGGTCAATCAAATTTGAATTCAAAGAAGAAACTCGTGATGCCATTAACAAAGAAATTAGTGATATCAAGGCCCAAATTGCAACACTACCATTAGCCATTACAATTACAGTTAGATGGGCAGCAAATTGAAGTAAGCTACCAATTAGTCCTTACAATGATAAATGGAAATGTAGGTCAGGCTTTGACTAACACGAAGGCTGCATCCAGCTGCATTATATGCCAAGCAGCATAAACCCAATTAAACCAAGTTCCGACAAAATCATTAGATAATACCGATGCATATGAATTTAGATTATCACCACTACATGCAAGAATACGACTTATGGAACATATACTAAAAATCAATTATGATTTATATTTCGGGTCTTCAGGATCCATAAGAAACAATAAAACCAACAAAGAGTTAAGAAGTTCAAAAAAGAAACATGTTCAAGATGAATATCGCAAAATTGGATTGATTATAGATCAGCCAAAACAAGGGTCAGGCAATACAAATGATGGCAATACCGCACGAAGATTCTTTTCAGATCCAGAAACAGCATCTGAAAGAACAGGAGTGGATTTAAACCTTGTTTCCAGTTAATTTTAAAATTTTTTTTGAGTGTAAAAATTTTTTTGAGTGTAAAAATTTTTTTTGAGTGTAAAAAATTTTTTTGAGTGTAACATTAAAAAAATTCCATTATCACAAAAAATAATTATAATTATTATTAAGATCAAAATATAAGATTTTTTAATATGCAAATAAAAAAAATAAACCCATATTTCACTCCAAAAGTTAAAAAAAATCAAAAGTTCAACTTTGACCTAGAAGTCCTTAAGAAGTACTCAATCAATTTCAATGTAATTAAAACTGAGTCAAGCTGAATTAAATATCTATCCATTAAAAAAAGAATTACTTCAATATTTTGATCGGTTCAAAAGTTACAGAATTTTGGCCAATGAAAAACGTTTTTCAGCCACTGTGTGGTGGTAAAGACATTCGGCAACTCGAAAAATTTTTTTATCTGAAATTCTAAAGGCATGATTTGCAAACACTTAATTTTCGGACCCAGGGTTGGATTATCTACTGATACGATTTCATCGATCTCATTATTCACGATAACTGCATCAGGTTCTTTAAATAAATCTGCGCTTTTTAAAGATTTTGTGAACTTAAATTCACTTGTGAAGTTTTTAAATGGAAGTTGGAGTGAATTGGTTAACTCAAGCGTTAAAAGTTTAGATTCGTGCAAATGATTAAATGTAGTGTTCCAAATATTTTTGAATTTATTTAAAATATTTTTGTATGTTGTTTACATTATGTACAGTAACAAAAATTGTTCCGCATCAAAAATCGTAAACGCCTTTCCTCCAAATCCGATAGGTAGCAGTACAGCATTTAGCAAGTTTAACAGAACGCTGTTTTGAAAATCTAGTATAAGAAATCAGTAATTACAAACTTTTCTTTTTAGATATATGTATCTCAACACAATATTAACTTGATTATAATCATTCATCATCTAATAATTATTAGACTCTAAAGCGCTTTTTAGTAATTCTCTACAATGTTGATTCAATTGCTTAGCTAAATAGTACTTAACAATATCTTCTTTGAAATGTGGCCACTTATCTATTAATTGGTTCTTTTTGCCCGGAAACGCTATTTCAAAGTCTATGTTTATCTACATATGTACATGAAAGAAATGTTATAATAATTTTAGATTTATGAACAATATAAGTGTAAAATATTATTGATTACCAAATCTACGGCTTGTTCATTTTTTAAAACTGGCCATTCTTTTAAAAAAGCATAATTATCTAAGTTCTTTATGTCTTCTTTTCTCAAAGAATACGTCCGCGCCCACCGATCGCATATAGTGTCGCAACTTTGTAGCGGCCAAAGCAATTCTTGCTTCAATTGTTTAATATGCTCATCGACTTCTTCCTCTTCGGCAGATAATGTTTTATCCAAAGACGTTTCTTCAAACTTTCCATTCTTCGCCTTATAGTTGTGATAACAGTGAAATAACTTTCCTCCCGGCGCTTTTTTCCTTTACGAGGATAGTAATAATAATCCTAGAAAACAAGAGTTATACTTAATTGTAAATAAACATGTCTGTAGTTGTTTTTATAATTTAATTTTACTGCAATATGCATAAAATTGCAGTAAAATAATTAAACAGTTCTTTTTAATTGCATACTTACAGAAACTTGTTCTTCCTTAGGAAATTCTTTACATATCTCTTCTACTATTTCTTTGAAATCAGACGGAGTAAGTCTCTTTTCATTCGCAAAAGTGTTTTCCAAAATTATATTAATTAATTTGTCTCTGACTTCAGAGCACAAAAATTAATTTTTTTATAAAAATTTTTAACACTGATGCCGACATCTGTCAAGGAAAATAACTGCCAAAGTCTAAAAATTTAAGCAAAAATTTGAAACAGCATTAAAGGAAAAAAACTACAAAACGAAATGCTTACCTTTTCAAAAAGTATACGTTTGTTTTTATGAGTTTCCTTCAAGTGCTATTAAAAGAAAAAGTTTGTATGAAAGATTTTAATTTACATATGTATGTATATATTTAATATTTATTCAAGTACATACCGCTTTGCTCCTCCACAAGAAAAGTTTTTCACGGAATTCTGCTCTCGGACCAACTTTTTGGATTGCATAAGCAATATCACGTTCATTTAAATACTCTAAATGTCGGTATTCGATTCCCGCTTCTAAAGAATAATGTTTGCAATGTCAAATGTTAATACTTAAAGCCTTATGCACAATGAAAAAAATATTCTAACTTGCTACTATTTTTCCCTTATGGAAATTTTTACACAAAAACTTAACAATTAGTTGAAATAATTTTTTTCATTGTGCATAGGCCTGTTAAATAATTACAAAATACATACTGTTGCGGCTGCAACTTTGAAGGAGTAAAATTTAACGAATAATAAAAACGCAACCTTGACGTTTAAATTGCTGATTGTTGGTTTTATTATCTATGACAATATAATTATAATAAAAAGTTAAAAAAAGGAAATTCACTTACTCTCGTTCTTTACTCGGCTTCTTCTCTGTAATTGTCGGTTTTATTCAAAATTCCAAGAGTCAAAGCTTATGGTTACTTATGAACCGGTTATTTGCAACGAGTACAAGAACAGAGAGAAATCCAGCCCAGAGTTGTATTTTATTTTTAAATGAATGAATCATTTCGATCCATAACATCCCCTCGCCGTGAGACGATCACTGAGTCTCACCATTTACGTCGAGAATAGCAAGTTTACACGCTGGACGCCGCAGCTTCCCAATCGCGGTTCTTACCAATGCCGAACGGACCTGACCATCACTCGCCACCAAAACCTCTTCAACAATGCCTTTCTTCCACTCGCCTCGTGTTTCGTTGTCGTTACAAATAATAACCACGTCGCCGACCTTGATTCTCACTGGCTTACACCATTTAGTACGTCTTGTCAGATCAGGAAGGTACTCAAACAACCATCGCTTCCAAAATGACTGTTTCATTGTTGTAAAATATGCCATTGTTTTCTAGCTACGTCTTTTTCTCCCACGGCAGGAGTTTGCAAAAAATTTGGACAACCGAGCAAAAAGTGGTTCGGTGTTAGAAGCTCACACGCTGAACTTTCAACTGGAAGATGAGTTAGCGGATGGGAGTTCACTAAATTTTCTGCTTCAACCAACAAACTATAAAATGTTTCAATATGTGGGGATTTTTCCTTTAAGGTAAACGCTAAAATATTTTTTACACTACGGACTCATGCGCCACCAGCTGATGGATTTCCCGGAGTGTTGGACAACCACTCTACTGCACGTTTTGTACATTCTTCTGCAAATTTAACCTCATCGATCACGAAATCCTCCTTGCTTGCACCAATAAAATTTGTTCCCCTATCGCTTCTAATACGCACTGGTACCCCTCGCAGATTGATAAAATTTCTGACACACAATATGACCGCATCTGTCGACAAATCTCTAGCAACTTCCAAGTGTATAACCCTAATAGTTAGGCAAGTGAAGAGATAGATACCATAGAGGGCCCGATAGATACCATAAAGGGCCCAATATAGTCAACGCCCGTTAACGAAAATGGCCTCACATATGGTGTGAGCCTGTCAACTGGGAGTTGACTCATTAGTGGTGGTTGAGGAACAGCACTCCTGTTCATACATTCCTGACATTTACTTTTAACTGATTTCACGAGCTGCCTTATACTTGGTATCCAGAATTTTGTACGTATCGCCGCACATATTGACTCTTGATTTTGGTGCTGAAAGTCCTCGTGAAATTGTTTTGCAATTAATCTTGTTATTGTATGTTTTCCGGGCATAATAATAGGATGTTTTGTTACTTGACTAATGCAGCTGGCGTTGTTTATCCGACCAGAAAGTCTTATGAGACCGTCTTCTCCCAGAAATGGCTTTAAACTAAATATGGGACTTTTTTTAGAAAGCGATTTATTCAATTTCAAAGAACTCAACTCGTTTGAAAATTCCTCCTGTTGGGCAGCAGAGCACCAATAAATTTCAGCTTCTTTGATTTCCTGAGATGTTATATGTTTAGGCTAATCTGTTTCGTTACATGTCCCTTTAAAAATGCTGATAGCATGAATGAACCAGCACCGAACTCTCAACAAGGTGTAGTATTTAGATATGGAGTCATAAGATATAGGCAAATCCTCAGATGTTATTGTCGTTACAAATTTTGACCTTACTTCGCAATCGCTTCTGGTTGAGCACATTCCGTCAAAATTTGCCAATCAGTTTCTTCGAGCTTTAAAAATTTTGGCCCATTTAACCATCTAGAATAGGAGTTTCCAGAAAACGGTTTGTCTCTTGTCGAATCGTCAGCCGGATTTTGGGAGCCCGGATCCCATCTCCATTGGACCATAGATGAACTTTCAAGTATGTCGGAAATTCGATGAGATACAAACTGCTTATATATACGACAATCAGAATGTATCCATTTTATAACAGTCCTAGAGTCAGACCAAAATGTTATATTGTTTGGTGTGATATCGTGACTTGATATGATTGCCTCTTTAAGCCTTACACCGAGAACAGCTGCCTGAAGCTCCAGGCTAGGGATCGATAAATGTTTTAAAGGAGCGCATTTCGACTTCCCGGCAACAAATACAACATCAGCTTCACCCTCGTTATAAATTCTCCAATAGCTGACAGCTCCGAAGGCTACCTCACTCGCTTCAACAAAAACATGCAAATCAATAACTGTGCCGATTTTCCCAAAGCTAGGCTCGTAACACCTGGGCACCTTTACATGCTGAACGTTCTGAAGTTCTCGGTACCATTCGTAATATTTTCCATACAGTGAAGGTGGTATTTGCGCATTCCAATCGATATCGAACCTCCACAGTTCCTGCAGTATGATTTTTGATCTTATAATCATATTGGCCAAGAACCCAAATGGGTCAAAAATCGACATTGTCATACTCAAAACTTCGCTTTTCGTTGGTCTCCGTTCGCCATTCAAGACAGACTCTGAAATTCTATTGAATTTCAAATTGAAACACAAAATGCCATCCACCGGTGACCAGAACAAACCCAGAATTTTTTCCGCCGCAGTTTCACTTCTACATAGTGTAGTTATATTTATTTTACTGTAATTGGGCTCATCAGTAGTGAAGGTCTTGAGAAAGACGTTTGAATTGGAAACGAAGCACCTCAGCTCGAAATTTGTCTGTTTGTGGATATTTATAACTTGCCTTGTTACGGATATTGCTTCATCTATATTGTCAAAGCTATCGACGTAATCGTCGACGTAGTGGCAATCGACAATAGCCCTATAAGCTCTGGGACAGGTTTCTTCATAATATTTAGCATTTTTATTTTTTATATACTGGGCCGAGCACGGCGAACTAGCGGAGCCAAAAATCAATCTCTGAGCGTTTTGATCGTCTTCTCTTATTTTGACGCGATGAAACATTTCCCTTATATCTGCGCAGACACCCACCTTGAATTGTCGAAATCTAAATAAAATTGATAAAAGTGGCTTTGGCTGAAAATTTTCGGGACCTTTTAGCAGTCTAGAATTAAACGATTCGCCATCCACAACGGCTGCGGCATCAAAGACGAGGCGACGTTTGTTACCCTTAGAAATATATTCAGAAATCTTTTCATTATACCAGCTTGCTAAATTTTCATCCTTTTTCAATTTGCGTTCTACGATTTCTAAACGTTTGAGTGCCATAACAAAACTATCTAATTTAATCATTACTGCTTGGAGAGTTGAGGCAGGAATAGCCGCAATTGTTGCTCGAATGGATTGCTTTAGTTCATTCAAATTTGTTTGTCTGTGGGTTGGAAGCACTCCATATTCGAAACTACGGACTCCAGTGCGTGATAGCGGCGGACAATCCAAATTCTTGTTTCGGTGTCCCAGTTATCCATTTTTGTCAAATCTAAGAAACAATTTGCAAAATAAAAAAAAAAAATGGAACACATTCATTAAATAGAAAAAAGTTATTATATTTTTTTTGGTAGCGGCTTTCATCAGCCACCCTGTAAGTCGAAAATGTGAGTTTTGAGTTACGAGCTCTCAAAGTTTTCACGCGATATCTCATAAACTATATAAGATAAGCCATTTGTTCTTTCACTGTTTTAAGTAGAATTTGAGTAGAATTTTTATAGTATTTTCTGAATTTACAAATTTTAATTGGGTCATAGCTAAAAATGATATAAAATGTTTTAGCACGGTGAAAACATTGGCTATTGGTCGTCTAAGTGTACTTAGCATGTTTTTGATAGGTCTATTGTTTTTAAGTTAATCACCAAGTTAATCATCAAGTATACATATAATATTTTACATAGACGAATTTTTAGTTAAAATTTTATACAAAAAAAACTATTATTTTCTTTTTAAATTAATTTTATTCGTAAAACAAAAAAGAAAATTAAATATGTATAATAATTCAGTTCAAACAAAAAGTAGTTATAACATAAATTCAAGGTTACTTAAAAATAATTATAAGAATAAAGATAACAGAAACAGTATTCAGTTCCATTAAATAAGTAGAAACTATTTTGTATTATTTAGTCGTCATTATCTGACACGACTACATATTCTTTTCCATTAAAACCATTAAGTTGTCTGTAGAAATGTTGGTAAAATTTTGGAATTAAATTTTGATCACACAGATGTAAAAGATCTTTTCGTTTTTCTTCCGTTATAGGAAATCCGGATATGTATGCTTTTAGTATTTCTTCAATAACAATTTTATTTTCTTTTCTTCTCTTGCTAGTTTTATCATATATCTTTATTACTTTGAAATTCTCATCAAATTCGTATTTATAAAATAATTTATAATTTTGTTCTTTATAAACTCTTATTTCTCGGATTTTTGATAGACATAATTTTTCATTTTGTATATTTTTTTGTCCAATTTGTTACAGAAGCAAATTGCTTGAAATCCAAAAAATTATCTTGGTCCATTTCAATTACATTGTATAATGGTATATTCTTTTATTTTTCTTCCACTTCTCTATAAGTGCATGAACACCATCGCCTTCATTTTGAGTATGACCCTTTTCTAAAAATTTGTGACTAATATCGATTTGTAGTTTTCGTGCAATCCATACATATATAGAGAATACAATTTTATTTTTGTTTTGACCTCCACAATTGTCAGACCATAAATTAAACTTAGTTATCCCGAATTCTTTATGTTTTATTGATATAAATTGAAATAAACATGTGGCTACTTCTATCGCGCCTTTCTTTGCAATTGTTTCATCCCATACAAAACAAGATGCTATATTGGAACCAAGCTCGAAAATTGTGAAGTTATAAGCATGTAATTTTCTTTTGTAGTAAAAAGTGCTCACTTCAGCACAAGGTGATGAAAATTTTTTTTGGAAAATCAAAGCAAACTGTAATAACATTATCGTTTTCAATACATTCTTTTTTGTCGATATCTTTCGGTTCTCTAGATTTTTGTTTACAAAACAAATGGTGGTTGAATTGAAATTCAATGAGCTTTTTTCCTTCTTCATCAGAGTTCTTGAACTTTTCGCATAAGTTGCATAAATCCTTTTTTGGAATATAGAATGAAATATTGAAATAATCTTTAAAAACATCGCGATATTGTCTTAATATCGCTTTTAAGCTGATATCAATTGATATGTCACCATACAAGTACTTTTTTTGTACTCGTTGGCGACAGTAGTGTGATTCTACTAAAGGGAATTCGTTAACATGCTCTATAATTATGTCTCTTATTCTATAACTCTTATGCCTATAACTTTTGAACGGATCGGGCCATCTTAACCAAATTTTGACAGTATTTAAATTAGAGAACGTAGGATTCTAAAATTCAAGAACATTAAAAACGTTCTAAGTACACTTAGAACGTTATAGAATGGAGGCATTAAATATAATTAAAATCGTCCCGCGCCCACAAAAGACCAGTTTCAAATTGCGACCCTATATTTCTGGTAGTTTTCTCAAGAATTTCCTGAGCTCGTTTATCGTCGTCGGATGCAATCGGAGATAACGGCTTCATACCAAAATTTTGCACTGTGAAATATTCTGCGACTTTATTGTGAAGATGGTTCATATAACATACGTTGATTACACAAACCGTGGCCTCATTAGATTCCTCATTTGAGCCAAATAAAATATTTCCTAGCTTCGTCTGGTGAATGGAGAAATTTTCGTCGAGATTTATCATGCCAAATGGGCGAACTAGTCCAATATGAGGTATTCCAATTAACAATTGCGGAGGAGCATCAACGTAATCATACAAGTTAATATCATTTAATTCAGAAAAAACTCCTTTAAATCTTTCCAGCTGAAGAGTTTGTAGTACCAATGTTAAATTTTTCGTTGTTCTTACATTTTTCATTGCATAACAATTTTTACCATCATTACCCACGCTGCAAATTTCAAAACTTAATATTTTCGACATTTCGTTAGAGGTTTTACCTCCAATCCAACCTAAAGAAAGACTGCTCGTTGGTCCTTTTATTCCTAGGAAGTTGGCAACACTCTCTTCCAATAATGAAATCTTCGAGCCGTCGTCAATAAATGCAATGACCTTAGCACTACCCTTAGGACCCTTTAAAATTACCGGCAAATACTTAAATAATGTTTTCTTATTGTACTCACTGTCAACAATTGTCGTGACAAAATTTCGTCCGTTGTCATCACTCATCGCTATAGTACCATCACTACTTGGAGCATTTGTTTTCTTGTAGCTTGTTTCCATGGCACATGCTTCGCTCTCTATTCTTGCTTCACACACCAATCATGAGCGAATCAACTTGCTTCGCCATACAAAATTTTGAGAGCGAAGCAGGCAGATTCATATTGAATCTACTTGCGAATCAAGAAAAAATCCTCTCTTCTCTAATTTTTATCGTAAGTTTATCTGCACTAGTTGTCAAAATTAAATATTTTTGTAAACAAAGCAAATTTAAAAGTGAAAAGTTAAAAAATATAATTGTTTTTTGTGTGTGTTTCCTAGACGTAATAATAAATTTGAATTGAGTAAAAAGTTAATTTATTTAAATTTGATAAAAGTTAAAAAACAATGGAAAGAAAAAAAATTATAAAATCGAAGTCGTGTAAACAGCACGATTCATAAACTTGCTTCAGAAAGCGAAACAGGAGATTCAAATTGTCGTGGAAACAAGCTATTACTCATTACAGGGTCGTCATATTCATGTGCAGTTTTTTCTTCATGAAGAAGGCGATTGTGATATTTTTGACACTTCGATATTCCACACTGACGGCGATTACTGCATTTCATTGAATTGTGACCACTATGTAAACAGCAAAAACAAAGTCTTTTTCGCTTTATAAATTGCCATCGTTCTGCAGAAGGCAGTGTTTTAAATTTACTGCATTGATGCAAATTGTGATTCTGAGCGCACATCAAACAAGCAGCCTGCCGTTTTTCAGTGGTGGTAATGGTAAAGGATGATTTTATTTTGTTGTGCTTACTGGAGGTTGAATCATCTTTGTTAAAAACTACATCCATGGTTTCTGTTGCAAGCGAAATATAAGTCGCCACATCTTGCAACCATGAGCTGAACTGACGTATATCCGGATATTGGCCTAAATGATTTATGGAGTAATTCATCCATTCCTCACGCTTACTCAAAGGCAGCTTATTTACCAGTTCATCAAGTAGTGTTGGATCGCACAAATGGGGTGCAGGGCCTGCATTCTCCAAAAAGACTTAAATTTGCAACCATTGTGCTGAAGTTTGCAATTTCACTCAGTCTTTTACCCGATATTGCCGGAAAGGCTCTTACCTTTGAAATCTGGCTGCGAATAATTGTTTGGGGGAGTCCGTAGTGAAATTCTAAAGTTTTCATTACTTGTTAAATACCCTCCGTATGAATTAAATAGGCCTCAACTTTCTTTCTGGCATCGCCTTTAAGTGCTTTCTGTAAGCGTATTAAGTTCTCAAGTTTCGTATAATTGTAGCAAAGGCTGGTTTCCTTATACGAAACGGCAAACATTGGCCATTGTTCGGGATGGCCATCAAACTCTGGCAGGTCATGCAATTTACGCATGGTGCGATTTTCATATACATT
Source organism: Germaria angustata (assembly GCA_963681545.1). Taxonomy (NCBI): domain Eukaryota; kingdom Metazoa; phylum Arthropoda; class Insecta; order Diptera; family Tachinidae; genus Germaria; species Germaria angustata. The sequence continues at coordinate 81,117,102 of OY812999.1, read as the reverse complement.
TTTGGGGCATAGAAATTGTCGATTTTGTGTGCATAAAATAGGGGTTGTTTGAAGTTGTGGCAGACGACGTAGGCAATTGTGGCGGCATGTTTGTCGTTCGTACTGTTGGCGGCGGCATATACTCATTTTGTATGGTCGGCAGAATGTAAGTTTTTAGGCGCCATAAATGTAGGTGAAACAGAATGCAAATGCTCCGGCATTGATGAGGTAGTTGATAACGGCGCATAAATAGGTGTTTGTAAAGACATTTGTGGCATTTGTGTTGTGTTAATAGAAGGTGGTGGACTGTATGATGAGCTTGGTACAGGTGTCGGAATGTAAGAGAAAGAATAATAAGGCGAATATAGGTTCTGCGAATAAACTGAAGACAAAGAAATTTTGTTTATACTTAAATTTGGATGTTCTTGGTGATGAGCAATTGGGGTTTTGTCTTTCTCAGCAACAATTGTAAGTGGTGCTGGTGATGGCATGTTTGGTTTACACGGCAAATGAGCTGCGGCGTCTGCAGCAGGCGTTGTGCCACGCTTTGACATAACAAGACTGAGTGACTCTTTAAGGAAGCCAATTTCTTCCTTTAGGTCGGCAATAGTGTTTGTGTCCTGGCAGATGATTGTTGTTTCCACATCAGCATCACTACATTTGCTTCCTTGTTCATCGCTGTCCGACATTGTCTTCTTTTTAAGGCGTTCGCTTCGGCGTAGCATCAATTCCAGAAAAAGGAGAATAATAAAAAATATTGCGGCTGCAACTTTGAGGCAGTAAAATTCAACGAATAATAAAAACGCAACCTTGACGTTTAAATTGCTGAATGTTGGTTTTATTATCTATGACAATATAATTATAATAAAAAGTTAAAAAAAGGAAATTCACTTACTCTCGTTCTTTACTCGGCTTCTTCTCTGTAATTGTCTGTTTTATTCAAAATTCCAAGAGTCAAAGCTTATGGTTACTTATGAACCGGTTATTTCAAACGAGTACAAGAACAGAGAGAAATTTTATTATTTAAGTGAATGAATCATTTGGATCCATAACACATAACTTTTAACTCCTGCAGAAGAAATTGCAAACTAAATTCTTCTAACAACCCTTCCATGTCGCAAACTTTTCTCGTTGATAAACAATACTCTTATGAAGGTGAATTCACCCATTCGTTCTGAACGAAATTTTTGTTGTTGTTCCGCATTAAATTTACTCTCTTTCTCAAAATAGCGACGTGAAACTACATATAAAAAAAGCGTTCGGAACGTTCAGAACGAATGGGTGAATTCACCTTTATGACATTCAAACTAAAACACTTGTAATATTGCACGTTTAACAAATTACCCAATAAACATTTTCCGAACACAAAAAATTTTTTCTGATCGAAATTAGAAACATAATTCGGCAGTATTTAACGTTTTCTATTAAAAGTAAACTCAAATGATATGTGTAAGTATATGTACGAACATATATACATATGTATGAAATGACTCAACGTATACATACATATTATTCATTATCATTTTGAAATTGATTGTTGGGTAATTTCTACTACCCCGTTAGTTTTATGCTTAAAAACGTAAATGTTTAAAAAAAATCGAAAAATTACCAAAAATATTTTTACTACATTGCGTTTAGATTTACTGAACGAAACGTTCTGTATTTTTGTTTACTTTTTCTAAGCAAATCATTGCGTTCAACGAAACATATTACATTTTCTATGAAGAAATTGTAAATAAAATAAAACGCACAACTTGATCATTCGATGATCAACAACAGAATACCCCTTTATTACACTTCATTCTCTTAAGGTGAATTCACCCATTCGTTCTGAACATTCCGTACGCTTTTTATTTATATGTAGTTTGACGTCTCTATTTTTTTGAGAGTGAGAGAAAGAGAGTAAATTTAATGCGGAACAACAACAAAAATTTCGTTCAGAACGAATGGGTGAATTAACCTTTAAGGCCATGTCACATACAACTTTTGCTTCGCGTTGCGTTGCAGCTTCGCTTTGACATTTAAGTTGAAATGTACATACTTATACGAAACATGCCACATAAAACACTTTTAACGCAGCGTGACGCAAAAAGTTCGGCAACTCTCAACTTTTTGCGTGCTTCGACAATCAAAGTTATGTATGTGTGTATGTGTTAGAATATGATATGAAAATGTGATGTGATATGAAAAATACTTATTTTTTTATTTTTAAAATTTATTTTTTTAAGTAATTTATAAAATAGTATCTATTTGCATGCTATATGTAAGTATATAGCATAAGATTATTTTATTGTAAAAAATCAGTGGCAGCGTATTATTAATAATATTTTATATTTTTATATGAATACATACATACGTATGTATGTATCTGAAAATCCAAAAAACCAATGAATTGATGACAATAAAAAGCTTTATAGTGTATAGTGGAGTATTTTCAATAAACTACAATAGGTGATAACAAAATAAACACACAAAAGCAAATAATATTTTGACTTTAATTTTTATAATAAAAAATAATTAGCAAAATTCATATCCACCTTTTTGGTAAACATACAATGCGCGCGTTGTGTCAAAGTTTTCATTGTGTCATACAGCTTTTGCGTTACGCTTTTCTGGCAAAGTTAAAAACGTCACGCAACGCTACAAAGTTTTATCTGACACGGCCTTTAAGGCCGTGTATGACACAATGAAAACTTTGACACAACGCGCGCATTGTGTGTTTACCAAAAAGGTGGTTATGAATTTTGCTAATTATTTTTTATTATAAAAATTAAAGTCAAAATATTATTTGCCTTTGTGTGTTTATTTTGTTATCACCTATTGTAGTTTATTGAAAATACACCACTATACCATATAAAGCTTTTTATTGTCACCAATTCATTTGTTTTTGGATTTTCAGATACATACATACGTATGTATGTATTCATATAAAAATATAAAATATTATTAATAATACGCTGCCACTGATTTTTTACAATAAAATAATCTTATGCTACATACTTACATATTGCATGCAAATAGGTACTATTTTATAAATTAGTTTAAAAAAACAAGCTCATATTCTTCAACAGGAAATAAATTTTAAATATAAAAAAATAAGTATTTTTCATATCACATCACATTTTCATATTCTATCATATTCTAACATACATACATAACTTTGATTGTGAAAGCACGCAAAAAGTTGAGAGTTGCCGAACTTTTTGCGTCACGCTGCGCTAAAAGTGTTTTATGTGGCATGTTTCGTATAAGTATGTACATTTCAACTTAAATGTCAAAGCGAAGCTGTAACGCAACGCGAAGCAAAAGTTGTATGTGACATGGCCTTTACTTAGTCTAACTTACGAAATAATGTTCTTAATGGTAGTATTGTTTAGGAGTAGATACAGTGATGCATATTTCTTATTATTACGACATAATCTCCCTTATTCCATTTGTCGTCATCGTCATCGACGTGAAAATAAATGTCAGTTCTGTGCTCGTTGATGACAAGAATTGAGTGTTATTGACGGCCATTTGCCACTTTGTAAGCCTTAGTAATAGTAACAGGTTATAAATATATATAATTGTTGTAGACATCGATTCTACAGTTGCCGAAATATTGGTGTCGATGTCGATAACGACAAATAGAATAAGGGGGATTATATTTGATGCGTGTAAAATCGCTACACCTCCCTTTTCATAAAAAAGCAAGAATTAAACAAGAGGTACCAAGCTTGTTTGATTCTTGCTTTTTAAAATTTTTTTTTATTTTTTTTACAATTTTATTTTTAGCCTTAGCTACTTATGTACTTATGTATGTATACATATATACTTATATGAATATGAGGGTACTATTAGTTTAATTATGTGTGTACATGTATGTACATATGTATTTTAAATGCATGTGAGTAATGTTAGTTTAAATATCAAATATCAATATCAAATGTTTCAATATCAAATGTTTCAATATCAAACTTGTTGTCTTGTTGGTGCCTTTCTTATAACTTACGTACAGCATGATGTCTTCTTAGTCCTGTTTCACACACATCAAGTTTTCTTGATCAAGTTTCAATTCAGCTGGGAGAGAGATAAAGAAAAGAATACATACTCTCCCTATCGCTCTCCCGGCTGAATTGCAACTTGATCAAGAAAACTTGATGTGTGTGAAACAGGACTTATTCACTCTTTTCATTCCCTTTTTTGTTGCACAAATTCTCTGAATTTGGCTGTTGCTGTGGAAAGTTTTTTTCATAACTGTTCTTTTTTTTCTTCTTCTATTTATTTCGTCTTTGATCTTCTCTTCGGAATTTTTTGGAACATAACCCGTTACTTTTTATGTAGAAGTACAGTTTGCATTAATTTTTATGTACAGTTTTGCATAAATATTTAATATTTGTTATACTTCATTGTATGTTGCACATATTTTTGAGATCATAAAAAAAGGAACGAAAAAGTATAGTAAGTAAAACTAAAAAATCAACAAAAGAGTAAAAACTCAAAAAACACATTCTATACTTAAAAAAATAGTAAATAAAAAGTTTTAAATATCACTTTGAGCAATAGTCACAAAGCTCAACTTTGTGCTCTCCGCAGATTGGTTTTTCGCATTTATCGCACTTTGACTTTGTCATCCGGCGTTTTTGGTAAGGGCATGATCTGCACATACTTCGTTTGTTTTCTTTTTTGTCTTTTCTAGTCAGTTGGTCATTGTTGCCGCTATTATTTGGAGTAACAATATTTGAAATATGTGCTCTTGTTTTGCTTATCAACGCTGGCACTTCCAATCTTTCCTTTAGCCATGGTTCAACAAGACTTTTGTGAAGCTCTTCCATAAATTGTCTGCGATTTATTGGTTTCATCTTAGCATTGAACATATTCACCCTTATCGTGAATATCTTTTCGCTCGAAATTTTTCACTTTTCATTAAGTTTGCAATCGTGAAGACATTCCACGTGAATGATTTCATGCTATCATTTAATTTCCCTTATCGTGAATGCCTTTTTTCACGCGAGTTTTTTCACTTTTCCCTTTAATTTGTTCACTTAGTTTTTGGTGGGGAACAAAACAAAAAATGTAAGTATTTTTTGTTACAATTTTAATATTAAAGCTAAAGATTTTATTTTAAGGGCAAGATCTGTTAACAAGGCACAAACTGATATTTTGCTAAATAAAATGCAAAGCAACAGATCAGTTGCCTGCGGCTTTGTAAAGCTTTCAAAGGAGGTGGTGGCTGATTTTTGGAAAAGCTTAACAGAAGATTTGAATAGTGCTGGTCCTCCTGTGAAGAATGTCACTGAATGGAAGAAGGTAGTATTTTGTTTTGTGTACCAATTGTGTATATTTTTTTCCTTTTTTTTTGCATTTACAATTCAGGTGTGGACAGATCAAAAGCGGTACGTTCGCTCGAAAGCTGCAGCCAACTTAAAGAACATGAAAGCAACTGGAGGTGGCCCAAATCAAACAAAATGCCTTTCAGCAAGTGAGCAGTTTATATACGAACTTGTAGGAATGAAGGAGTCCGTAGAGGGTCTGGATAACTCCTTAATATTTGGTTTGCCAGAGTGCTCTCGTGCTAGTGAAAAGCAAAATGAGCCACTACATGAAAGGAATGTCCACGATGATGAAGTTATGGCAAGTAAAGAGTCCATCACCGCAGAACAGATGACGCCATCCAGACAAGATACTAGCGTAACCGAAGATTCTGCAGAAAAAGTACCATACTCCTTTAAACGGAAAAGATCTGAACCGCAAGAAAAATTGAGTACTGCAGATCTCATTGCGAAAGAGGTAAAGACGCAAGAAAGCATTTATACAAAAATTGCTGAAATAGCTGACTCTAGTCAAGTTCACAATAAGGAAATGGAGACAATCATGCGAAGAGTTTACCGTTCCTTAGAAAAAAGCAATGACTTAAAGTCTAAAGAATTAAAAATGTTGGAGCGACATCATGCAGTTTGTGAAGAGTTACGCTTAAAAGAAGTAGAAAGCAAGATAGAAAAGAACAAAAGACTTTTAGAAATTGAGGAAATCAAACTTCAAATCTTAAAAGAAAACGCTTCCAAGTAAACTTATTTTAGCTTACTACAAAGTACCTATAAAAGACTGAATTACCTAAGAAAACACTGAATTAATATGTGATAATTTTTTAATTTTTAAATTCATAAATAGACGTTTTTATTAAAAAATGAAATGTATGTTATTATAAGTTTTTGTTTACTTTTTTTTTGCTGTTGAATTAACTCATTATATATTAATAAAATAATTAAAAAATATTTACATTGAGTTTGCTATATTATCGCGAATACGATTAGCAGCAGCAAGAAGCCTGTTGCGTTCAATTGTGTGTTCTCTTTCCAGATGCGGGAGATTAATTTGTTCCACATCAGTTGTTTCACTGTTATGTTCACACTTATATGCAATGCAGATATTGTGCAAAGCTACGCATACATTAATAATTTGAACAGCTTTTTTTGGCTCATAGTGGAGCTCCCTGGCCCCTAGCAAGCACCTCCATCTACCTTTCAAAACCCCATTTGTGCGTTCTATTATATTTCTGCACTTTGAATGCACATCGTTAAATTTTTCTTCATTCGAGCCAGGCATTGGCGTTCTATATGGTGTTATCAGCCAAGGTTCTAAAGGGTATCCGCCATCACCTATAAAAATTTGTTACACCATACATAAGTATATACATATGCAAATACGTTTTATATTTTGTACTCACCCAAAAGCCATACTCGCATTCCTCTTTGCAAATAATTTTGTTCCATTGCACTTCTGTAGGAACTGCTATTCCAAACAAAGGAGTCGTGGCAGGCTCCAGGATGTGTGGCATCAACATATCGTATGCTCATTTTACTATCACATATCTTTAAAGAAATAATATTCATAACAAATAGTTCAAATATATACATATCGCTCAAGTTTTTTTGAGATATGACTATGTTGCAATAAAGGAGCGATATGTATGTTGTTATTCACAAAAAGAAAACTTACAAGTGTAACATTTAGGCTGTGGTTTCCTTTTCTATTATAGTATAAGTGGTTATTATGTTTGGGCGCTATAATATTGATATGAGTGCCGTCAATACATCCAACCACACCAGGTATTCCAAACTTCCGATAAAATTCTTGCGCTGTAATTTTATTCTCCGCTTCAGAAGGGTAGGTTATCCACTGCCTACAAAGACTTTGTTCCAGAGCATCCAATACGGTTGACAGAATTTCGGAGAATGTTGATTGTGCCATTCCGATTTCATAATCACGGGCGACACCTTTCTGATAACCTCCTTCTGCAAAAAACCGTAAGCAGGCACTGAGCTTTATGATGGGACTTACTCCGAATAATTTCTTTGTGGACGGCAAAGAATTACTAAAACGTACCGTACTTTAACGTACGGACGTTTGTGCGGTTAATGAATCTTTTAAAACGTGTCGAATGTCAACAGAATAAAAACAAAACGTTGTATAATGCTACTTTGTGTAATTAAAAAAAATTAAATTAATATTCCTGTTTATTATAAAAAATCAAATAATAAAAATTTTCAATGGGGTCCGAACACTTATGTGTTGAGGTTTGCTTTTTAAATTTGGTAAATATATTTAATGAAAAGAATTTAAATTTTTCAATAAATATATAGTCAGCTGTTCATAATAGAGATGGTATTTGAAAACTTTCGTGTAATTCATGCTTATACATAAAACGTACCAAAATTATACTAAGTACTTTTTGAAAGAAAAAAGTTGATATTTTGAAAAGTTCATGTAAAAATTAAAATTTAAAGAATAAACATATAATCGTACGTCCATATATTTATTATGTGTATATAAATTTGTACTTATTTCACAATGTATATGTAACAAAACTTTTGACTTACAAGTCTGCAATATTTTTAAAGATATGTAGTATGTAAGTTGCAAAATAACAAATATGTATGTTTATAAGCGTATATTATCTTTTATATTCAAAATAATTAACTGCTATATATAATTGAATTTATAATTCAATCTAAGATTTTATTTGCATTCAATGGTATTTACTTGTTTTTTTAAAAAGTCTCTTCATGCACATTATTATCTCAACATTACATTTTTAGACTTTGAAAATTCGAAAATTTTATTAAAGTTGTATTAGATCCTTAATAATTTACATATATCAATAAAAGTACCGGAGGAGAATTTGGGCCACAATACAACTCAACAAAATAATAGTCCCATCACTGGTATACAAATGTCACGTAAAAACGTTATGAAATTCTATTTTATACAGGTTCAGCCGTTCCGTCAACGTGACATTTAATTTGGATAAGCATTTGCATTGATTTCATATGCACAAAAACAAACGTTCCTTACATTAGCTAACGTGAACGTTCGGCTAACTGGGCCTTAAGCAAGTCCAGAACATAAACAAAGGCTGGCTTGTTTAACCTGTAATGTTGAATGAATCTACAAAAATACATCAAAATAATTTATAATAAATTTTTATATGATTTTGCTACTTACAATGTGTCTGATAACTCCAGTGGGTTAGATGCGTCCCGCAACCGTCGGCGAACAATTCGCTGGTTCTTACTCTCCTCTTCTTGTTGTAATAATAGTGCTCCAATTCTAAACATTATAACCGCTTTTTAAAAATTTTAATATTCTTTATCTGAAATTTTATATTTTTTTTCAACTTCTTCCTTTTTTGACATTCACTGTGAACTGATAGCGGGAATAATTTTTCACGGCAGATTCACGATACCATTTTTCCCTTCGAGGGAAATGAAAATTTCACGTGAACAAAAATTTCACTTGTTATTCACGATAAGGGTGATTGTGTGTATAAATTACGTAGCTGTTGATAAATGCTATGTTGAGCATACCGTAAAATATACACATTGGCCATCTGTTTGTTTTTCGTGAACATGACATGACACTGCACATTTGGTCCAATGTATCAACTCCACCTTTGGTTGAATTATAAAATTCAATCATATGTGGCTTATTGTTATCAACATTAATAGTTCCTTCCTCATTGCAGGATGATAATATGCACACAACTTTATTTGGCTTCGGTTTGTATGAGAGTAGCGTTAACTCCTGGTCGTAACAGAAAATCGAAGTTTGAGTTTTACGTCCTTTTGTACTCAGCAGCTCTTTGGGTATTTCCTTTTTATTTTTACGCAGTGTTCCCACAATTGTAAGATTATACGGTGATTTAAATAGCAATTTAGCCATAGGAACCGAAGTAAACCAGTTATCCATCGTTATATTTCTGTTTGTTCCATGAATACTTTTTGTAAGTTCCTTCACATAATATTCGGCAATCGGTAAATTTCCTCTATTTGATTCTTTTCCCAAATATGGCATGGCATTCACCATATACTTAGTGCCGCTGTCACACATCATAATAATTTTTAATCCGTACTTAGCCGGCTTGTTCGGTATGTACATACGAAAGGATGATCTTCCTCTAAACGCCAAGAGTTGTTCATCTATGGTTAAATAAGCACCCGCAGTGTAGTTTCCAATACATTTTTGTATAAACAAATCCCAAATATTCCTTATTGGAGCAAATTTGTCGGAGCTTCTTTGGAGACGTTCCGATTTGTCATCAAATCTCAAACGTTTTTGTAAAAACAGAAAACGGTCTTAACCCATCGTTGCTAAATATCGTGATCCAGAATATGTACTATCAAAGAGTTCTCTAGTGCTGAGGTGATTATCCTTTCTCGCAGCAGAGAGGACCAATAATCCAAGAAGAGCTCTTATTTCTTTTTCGTTTGTTGTTCTCGTTGTAGCTGTAGCAGGCATGGTATTATTGTGTTTCAAATTTATTTCGGCATTTGTCCATTGAACAACTTCAGATATTATTTCCTGACATAAACATTTCAAAACATTTTAGAGGATCGGTAATATTTTTGCAGTTACGAGTTGGCCCACGAGCTTGGTGCACTATGTTACATCCAGTACGATGAGATTTAGGTTTAATGGTTGACCATTTGTGACGGTTTTTACCACGTAATATCTTTTTCGGCAATGTAATGATATGTAATTGTTGTTCTAATGCCGAGTTTGGTGAAATATTTTCTTCTTCAACTTCATTTAAAACACTCCGGTCGATGTCATTGTTTGATATTTCATTTTCGTCGCATAGATTTCTAGATACAAATGGGGAAACACTGCCATCTTCTGATTCAGTAGAAGTGTTCGCATAGCTGTCATCACGTAATACTTCGTCGTTATCAACTGTATCGCTTTCAATTATATCTTCATTGTCGGAAAGATCACAGTTCTCAAAAAACATTTCAATTTCAGCATCAGTTAAAGTTTTTTTATTATAGGCCATTTTGTTTTCGTACTTTAGGGTTAAATAAATTGTTTTCTTATATGAATTAAACTAAACGAGTTTTTTATATAGACTTATAAGGAGCCAAAATGATTAATTACATTTATTGAGAAAGTGTATTTCGTTTTAAGCCATAGTTATAGGCAGTTAAATAATACATCGTCGAATCGACGATCATTCGTTACAGCGTACAAAATATATGGTTCGTACTCTAGGGTTAAAAGTTTTTTTTTTTTGACTCACAAGGTTCACATGTACATAATTTACGCAACTGTACTTGAAAACTTTTACTCGATTGGCTTTAAAGTCTCTTTTTATGGTTTTGAATAAAATACATAAGTATGTGATTATAGTTTTGTTTTTAGTTTATAATTTTATTTTAATATAAAATAATTTTTTTTCCTTGCTGGGAATGTTTAAATTAAAGCTGATGTAGTAATTGTTCCTAGAAGGAACAATCACACTGTATGCCACTTCTTTTCTATGTTCTTTTTTTAGTTATTGGTTAATATTCTATTTGCATTTAATTTTTCGCTTTCTTTTTTCCCACTTAGTTCTTACTTTAACATTTGACTTCTTTTACCAAATTTTTTGTAACTTTTAACATTTGACTTCTTTTACCAAATTTTTTTGTAACTTTTAACAATTGGCTTCTTTTACCAAATTTTTTTGTAACTCTGTCACGGTCGCCATGTAAATGAAATAAAACGCACATCTTGCTAATTTGATGATCAACAACAGAATGTCCACTTTATTACACTTCATTCTCTTACTTAGTCTAACTTACGAAATAATGTTCTTAATGGTAGTATTGTTTAGGAGTAGATACAGTGATGCATATTTCTTATTATTACGACAGGGTTAGGATATAATCTCCCTTATTCCATTTGTCGTCATCGTCATCGACGTGAAAATAAATGTCAGTTCTGTGCTCGTTGATGACAAGAATTGAGTGTTATTGACGGCCATTTGCCACTTTGTAAGCCTTAGTAATAGTAACAAGTTATAAATATATATAATTGTTGTAGACATCGATTCTACAGTTGCCGAAATATTGGTGTCGATGTCGATAACGACAAATAGAATAAGGGGGATTATATTTGATGCGTGTAAAATCGCTACAAAATTGACTAAATACTTTATTCTGTTTTTCTGAATCGCAGTTCAGTAAAATATTAAGTATATCCTTCCAATAAATCTGAACAAAATATTTATTACTTTTTACGTTCAGTAGAATTAAAGCACATATTTGGAAGCTAAACGAGGCGTATTAAAAAGCTAAATATACGTTCGAATTTTAATGTTTTGAATGCATCTATAAAGGAGTGTAGTAAACTTGCCTACAAGTATTCAGTTTGATCTTTTCTGAACTTTGCGTTCAGATCATTTTGTTTTTTCTGTGTATTAATACCACAAATATAATTTTTATATTCTGAAAATTTTTTAAAATATTGATTTTTAAGCATGAAATTTATAAATTTATTATATTACAGTAATTTACTACCTAATTTAATAGTAAAAAAATATACATCCTCCTCACTATAGAGTAGAGTAGTAGTATAGAGTAGAAACATAAGCTGCACCATCTTCGTCATCACAAGAGTCATCAATAACTTCGTTTCTGCTTTGAACCAACGACTACATTCGTCTCCAAGTTTTATTTGTTGTTGCGTTGTATAAAATATCATCTACATCATCTTCACATCTGACCAACTGTGGTTTTGAAACATCTCTTTTTTTACAATACACTTTCCCTTAATATGTATACACATGTTGATAACCAATGGCTTTCAGAGATTTAGCATGGTTCCAGAGATTTAGTGTTTCTTTGTTATGATAATCATTTATGAAAATTTTGTTTGTTTTTTCACTTTGTTTCAATTTTGATTTTGAAGACATTAGTTTTTCCTTTTTAGCTTTTGATGAAAACTTTACCACTGCAGTTTGTTTATCATGAGATTTTGTGCTTTTCTTTCCAATAAAGAAAGTTTCCTCAATATCATTTGGCTCAAAATTTACACCAACTGCTTTTGATAACTCAAAGACTGCATCTGTGGCATTTACACCATTAGTCACTTCCATACCACTAATTATACAGTCTGTTGAATCGTGTAGATGTCCAATAAAAAAAACAACTTCAAATTGTTCCTCTCGAACGTACATATGTAGCAATTTATTCGCCTCTTCTTGGCTCTGCTTAAATCTACCGACTGACTAACTATATACGAACTTAAAACAAACTAAGGGCTTGAACACAAATCAAAAGAAAATAAAAACTCTTCATGAGTATAAGAAAGAATACAAAAAGGGAGGAAATAGTATATATGTACATATAATAAAAATACTGGAATAAGAAAGGTTACGAGGGTTGAACTCGGTTCAACATCCTCCCGGGGCCGAGTGGTTTTTGCAGCGGCACCCATTCCATTTCCCATAAATCACCCAACCGAAGGCCGTTCTTTGCGCCTTAGGCAAGTCCGCATAGGGCTGCTCTATTCTGGCTTCTAAAAAGTGTCTATATATTGCTGGTCCTAATACCCCGTCCACTCGACGACAAACTGCGAACTCTGGGTGTGCCAGGGGATGAAATTGGGCAAAATGCTCTTTGATAAGTGGGTCCCGGATGGGGGCCGGTAATGTGAATTTAACACCGGAACGGATTTGGAGTTTCCACGTTGTTTCTTGGGCCTTGTTCAGAATTGGAAAGGGGTGTATGACCTTGAATGCTGCGTAAAGATGACCGTCGTCGTGGGGACTGGCGGTTAACTTGGGGAGACCGGCTGTCACCTGGGACAGCATGAATGATACCGGAGAGGACCGATCCAGAAGAAAGGTGAGGCTGACTGAATGTCCCTCGTGCTCTACTACTGCTCTAATTAATGGTGGCACATATACATCTGCGTCAGAACAGAATTCATTACAAAGCGAGCGGCTCATTACATCTTCAGCATAACTTGATGACGACGAATTAAAAGGGCCCGCAGCCCGGTGTAGCATGGTATGATGCTTAGCACTACAAATAGCGCAGCGGTTCAACGACTCACGCGGGTCGTTTGTGCGTTTGAGCCAAACAATTTAAGCAGTAGTTCCATTTACTGGCGAACTGTCTCCTGGCATCGTTCCCTAAGTTACAGAAGGCGAGGCAATATTTCAATGGGTGATTGCGTCCACATAGTTGGCAGCGTGATTTGGGAAACATATTGTAGAGCTAAGAGAGGGAAGAAAAGAAAAAAAAACAAATATACACCGCATGAACAGAACCTCTATTAAGCGTTAAATTTCTCTGAGGGTGGGGCAGGAAGTTTGATAACAGGTATTAATGAGTTTCGTTCGAGGAGGGTAAAATACATAGTTTGACAATTGGACGCTTGATCAAGCCATGTTGCGTTCGAAGTTCAGCGACCCGAACCTGACCATCCTTTCCAGAGATGACTTTTGTTACGCGTCCAAGGCGCCATTCGGTAGCAGGTAGTAGGTCATCCTTTATAATGACCAAATCATTTATCTTGATGTTATTCTTTTCTGTTTTCTATTTGAATCGGCGTTGGAGCTCCGTAAGATACTCGTTTTTCCAACGACGTGCAAAAATGTGTTGTATGAATTTTAAGCGCTCCCAACGTTTTATGAAAGTTAACTTTGTGGGGTCATTTTTTTCCAATTTTTCAGGGGGTGCGATTATTGGTGCTCCTCTTAAGAAATGACCTGGAGTTAGTGGAAGGAGTTCATGGGGGTTTTCAGTTAATGGGGACAGAGGCCTCGAATTTAGTATTGCTTCAATTCGAATAAGTATGGTTGTAAACTCCTCGTAAGTAAAGTTGAGATGACCGGTGATTTTCTTAAGATGGGACTTCATACTTTTTACTGCTGCCTCCCACAATCCACCCATGTGGGGTGCATAGGGTGGTATGAAAGACCAGGAAAAGCCGTGAGACCCATATTTTTCTACTAATGATTTTTCGGCAGTTTTTAGGAAGACATTGTGGTCTTTTAATAACTTCAGTTGTGCTCCCAAAAAGTTTCGACCGTTATCCGAAAACATGGTCTTTGGGAGACCTCTTCTTCCTGTAAATCGAGTGAAACAAGCTAAAAAGCAGTCTGTGGATAGGTCCGAGCATACTTCTAAATGCACAGCCTTCGTGGAAAAACATACGAATACTGCGGCGTATCCCTTTATTACTTTGGCGTTTCTTAGACCTGAAGATTTTAAAGAAAACGGTCCAGCGAAATCTACTCCGGTGTAGGTAAACGGAAGTGAGAATTTTACGCGTTCCTGTGGAAGGGCTGACATTATCTGATTTTGAATTTTGTGCTTGTAGACGGTGCACGAGGTACAGTCTCGAATGCATTTTCGAACAAGATTTTTCATTCGTGGTATGTGTATGCCGTGCCTCAGGGCCCGGAGCATGATGTGGTGCTCCGCGTGAAGTAGAATTTTATGTGTGTAATTTACAAGAAGAATGGTCAACTGGGATTTTTCTGGTATTATTATGGGATGTCTTTCAACATAGCTTAGCTCGGAATAGTTTAATCTACCTCCAACGCGAATGAGGCTATTTTCATCAAGAAAAGGGTGCAGCGTGAGAAATCTGCTTTTGCGATTAAGCGGGCGCTGATTTTGAAGATTTTCATAATCTTGTGGGAAATGTCTCTTTTGGGCGATCAACATTAAACGGGTTTTGGTGAATTGAAGTTCCTCGGACGTAATGTAGGCCACTCGTGGAACTATGCCATCTCGAACAAGATGTATAAACCGAAATACGTAGCTAATTGTCCGTAGAGCTCGATCGAATGACGAGAAATATTGTAGAATGTCGAGGCTTTCCGTAGGATCGTGTGGTTCACCATCGGGGCTAGGATTTCCGACCTTGACATGAAAGTTTGAAGTTCGTTTTGTTTCCAGATCAACTGGATCGAAAGAGCGAGGTTCAGGCCAACATTTTGCTGATTGGATTAGCCAAGAGGGCCCGTGCCACCATAATTCATTTTGGATCAACTCTTGCGGGGGACATCCTCGCGTTCCAATGTCAGCAGGGTTATCTGCCTTTTTTACATGCTTCCATTGGCTATAGTTAGTAATGGTTAGGATTTGACTAACTCTGTTAGCTACAAAGGTTTTCAACGTTTGTGGTGATTTTTGTAGCCACCCAAGGACTATTGAAGAATCTGTCCATAAAAATACTTCATGGGGAAAATCATAAATTTTCACAAGACTGTTTAGCAACCTTACAAGCAGTAAAGCGCCACATAGTTCCAGCTTAGGGGTAGTTATTTTTTTAATTGGTGCCACACGGGTTTTGGCGACAAGTAAGTTGCAAAAGATTTGTCCGTTTGAATCGTTGGTTCTCATATAGACAGCAGCGCAGTAAGCTCTTTCAGACGAATCGCAGAATCCGTGTATTTGGATTTGGTACTGTGGCGAAAACTGTGTCCAACGTGGAATTTTTAACGTAGAAATTTTAGGAAGGTTTCTAATGAATGAATTCCATTTTTCTTGGATATTCGGGGGAACAGTTTCGTCCCAATCGGATTTACATGCCCACAAATCTTGCATCAAAATTTTTGCCGTCACAACAATGGGACTTAACCACCCTAAGGGATCAAATAATTTTGCTATTACCGATAGAATCTGCCTTTTAGTATAGAACGGCGATACCTCCATTGGTTCTACTACATAATAGAAGGTATCCGCTAACGCATTCCAGCGAATTCCTAAAGTTTTGACTGTGCTGGAATCTTCAAGTTTTAAAAAATCTTCATCAAGAAGATCCTCCCGGGGTAAATTTTCCACTACTAAGTGGTTGTTTGCTGTTAACTTTTTCAAGGGAAAACCAGCCGTGGCCAATACGCGACTCAGTTCTCTTTGTTTCATTTTAACTTCATTGATTGAATGTCCTCCAGACAAGATGTCATCTACGTAAACTTCTCTTTTTAAAATTATCGATGCCTCTGGGAATTCGTTTTTGCAATCTTCGCTTAGTTGCAAAAGTGTTCGTATGGCTAAAAATGGTGCGCAATTAATACCAAATGTGACCGTTTTCAGTTGATATGCTTTTATCGCATCGTCCTTTTTGCTGCACCACAAAATTTGTTGATAGTGGCGATCTGCTTCATGCACTAATATTTGCCGATACATTTTCTCGATGTCTCCAGTAAATACGTATTGGTAGTTTCGCCACATGAGCATCGTCCGCATTAAGTCATTCTGTAACTTTGGGCCTTGATGCAGAACATCATTTAAGGAGTAACCGCTTGTACTCTTTTTTGATGCATTAAACACCACACGCACCTTTGTTGATTTGCTTTCAGGTTTATAAACCGCGTGATGTGGCAGAAAAAATGAAAATAATTTTTTGTTGTCTAACTCCGTATTAATTGTTGGCTTCATATGATTTAAATCAACATATTCCTGAAGAACGTTTTGATACTGCTCTTTTAGATCCGGTGTCTTGCTCAGTGTTTTCTCCACTCTGTAGTATTGCGCCAGAGCGGCCTTTCTTGAGGAGCCTAAAAAAATGTCCTGTGGAAACTCTTGTTTAAACGGGAGTCGCACCACGTAGCGCCCATCTGATTGTCGAATTTTTTGTTTTTTTATAGAAGTCCTCACAATAGTCATCGTCTTTCGATGATAAAGTGTCGCTTTCCAACTCCTCAACTTCCCAAAATCTTTTTAGTTGTTCACGAAGAAACTCTCCGTCTGAATCAGAAACTGTTGTCGTAAACGTATTAATTGTTTCTGTGGTAATTGGCCCTGAGAGGTACCACCCAAAATGTGATTCTCTTGCCTCCAGGTTGTTTAGTACATTCGTTTTTACTCCTTTCAGATTGATAAAAGGTAGATAATCACTGCCAATAATCATGTCAATTGGCGATGGCTGCCCGAAATATGGATCCGCTAGATCTAAATCGCTTATTTCGGCTGGTCTTTCTATTTTCAATTCTTTTGATGGTAAAAGCTTAGCTAAGGTTGGTACCACTATCGCATTTATATTTATTTCGAACTTCGATATTCTTGACTTTAAAGTAACGCTGCAAACTCCTTTTGAGCTCCCTACAATCGTACCTCCCAATCCAGCTATTTGAAAACTATGTGGTTTTAATGGTAGAAAGAGCTTTCGCTGCATGCGAGACGTTATGAAGCTCTTCTCTGAACCTGCATCTAGCAGCGCTCTGACAGTAAAAAGTTCTCCAGTTTGTTGGATATTAATTAGCGCAGTGGGCAGAACCGTGTTTGCTTCTTGAGGAATAAAATAGCTTGCAACTTGACCTTCAGAACTACTTAAATTATAAGGTGATTTGTTTACCTGAATGTTAAAAGTATGACTACCTGATGATGAAGGTTTTTCTTGTTCGTCACTAGGCAGGAGGCCTTGACGCTTTACATTCATATTTAAATTCTTGTCAATATGCAACATTGTGTGATGCTTTTTATTACATATGTTACAAGTATGTTTACTGCTACAATTGAGTTTGAAATGTTCTTTTGATAAGCAATTCGTACAGTATTTATTTGCAAAGGCATATTTCACTCGTTCGTTGGGTAACAAGGATTTGAAATACTTGCACCACTTCAAATGATGATTCTGCTTGCATTTGTGGCAAAAGTTATCCCTTTTTACGTATTTCGCATGAGCGTGAAAAGATTGTGATTTTGAAGTAGGTGTATCCTTTCCTATTGGCTTTTTAAATCTATCATTGTTTCTAACATTTCAACCCTTGAGGAGAGATATTCATTTAGTTTACTCCATGCAGGTAGTTCTCTATGATTTTCTATAGTGGTTTCCCAATCTCTTAACGTTTCTTCTGGAAGTTTCAATGCCAAGAGGTGCATTAAAAAGGGATCATCATCCGATATGTTCACATTGTAAGTCTTCAGAATGGCTATACAATCATTTACTGCATTTTGAATAGTTCTTATTGACTTTAGTGATTCAGTTTGAGTTGCCTGAATTCCAAAAATTTTCTTCATCTGATCATTAACTAGCAATCGTTTGTTGCCGAATCTATTTTCCAATGCTTTCCAGGCTAGTGTAAAATTTTCACCTACTAGGTCGAACTCCTTTATGACTTTGAAAGCTTCCCCACTAAGTTTACTACGTAAATAATATAGCTTTTCTGCTGGATCTAAGGAGCCATCTTTTCCAACTACTGCTTGAAAGATATCGCGAAAAATAGGCCATTTGGAGTAGCCTCCCTCAAACGTCTGGATTTCTACAGGTGGTAGTCTCAATGTAGATCGCTTATTTGGTTGTACACCCGGCGCAAAAGTTGTGTCGTATATTTCTAAAATACGCCCCTTAGCTGTTGTGTATTTGCGGCATGCATCTTCGTACTTAGAAGGTATATCATCCTTACTATCTTCCGTTTTGTCTTCACTCATACAATATTCCTCATATGACTGGTTAGTTTTGAACCATCTTCTCTCTAATTCTTCTAACTTAACTTTTAAACCAGAACTGGTATCTGCTTCTAGGACTCTTTCTGTTAATTGTTCACAAAATGAAGTTATTTGTTGGAGATCGAACTTACACCTTCTGCGACTGGCCATATTGTTCGAGTTTTATTAATTTAATGCTCTATTTGTGATATATCGTTGGCTATGTATTTTCAAAGAATCTATGTAATCCCGAAAAAATACTTTTTTTTATTCAGAAAAATCGTATATAAGACAAGCTCTTGCTGGCTTAATCCTCCGAACCCTCTCACCACTAATTTTTTGTATGTATATAAATAATTCACCAATATTTAACAAATATTACACTCACCAATTTACCACAATCTTCCCTGTAGAAATGATTTTCTGTACTGGAAACCCTTGCTTTTGCTGTTTTGTGTATTTCTGATGTTTCTGCTCTTGATGTTGCTGAATGAATCTCTGTTGGTTGGCACACCACGCTATTGTATTTACTTGTTTGTTTTTTCGGTTAGCACAAGAAGTGAAAAAAAATTTTTTGTTTTAGTGTCTAACACATATGTGCTTTATTCTTTTCTTTTTTCGGTTTGTTTGTTTTTTTATCAAAATTGTTTACAAAAAACAAACGTTTAAAACTTTATATAAGTATGTATGTTTATCTTTTTCACTATTTAAATTTCTTTCTCTTAATTAATGTTTGATTTATGTTTTCTTATTATTGTTGTTGTTTTTTTTAATTCTATTCTCCTGGTTTATGCTTGTTAACACTCTCACTGTCATTCTACTTGTGAATTTGGTTCGATTCCTCTTTTATGCTTCAAGCAGTATTTTTAATGCGTGTACATTCGTATGCATGTATCATATAATGTTGTTCCTCTTATTATCTGGGAGACATATGGAAACGAAACGACATTTGTGTTTTGCAATTGGAATGTTGGTTTTTTGCTTTGTATTATCCCGTTAGCTGTAAATTCTTGTGTTTGTGATTCTTTACACTCTTGATATTAGTTATTGAAATTATTCAAGGGCAAATTTTGATTTTGTGTATATTAATATAAAAGACTGCATAAGCATTTGTATACATAAGT
Organism: Germaria angustata; assembly: GCA_963681545.1. Classification (NCBI taxonomy): domain Eukaryota; kingdom Metazoa; phylum Arthropoda; class Insecta; order Diptera; family Tachinidae; genus Germaria; species Germaria angustata. The sequence continues at coordinate 81,097,313 of OY812999.1, read as the reverse complement.
ACGTATGTACTATGTACATATTATGTACGCATGTATGTAGGTATATCTGCTGTTACATACAGTAGCGCTTAATATCGCACAATTTTGAGAAATTATAACACCATTTAAGAGGGTCCAATCATACAGTACATACCTATTTTTTCCTATCCCGATGCTCTGTCCTCCTTGGACGCCCTGGTTGCTAATGAGGCAAATGACTCTAGATCTCCTGGACCTTTTGAAGACACTTGCGTCCCTTTTAATTTGATGCACCTGCGCACCGACCACTTGTGTGCGTGCCAATTTGAAGTGGCTTAAGGATCCCAACCGCCAATGTGTATTCTGCTGTTGTGAAAATTTTAGTGAACGGTTTGTCACTAACTCAATCCAATTCTAGGCTTTCCTAGAACTTTGTCGAAGGACCAAAATGTTGAATCGTGTAGATGTCCAATAAAAAAAACAACTTCAAATTGTTCCTCTTGAACGTACATATGTAGCAATTTATTCGCCTCTTCTTGGCTCTGCTTAAATCTACCGACTGACTAACTATATACGAACTTAAAACAAACTAAGGGCTTGAACACAAATCAAAAGAAAATAAAAACTCTTCATGAGTATAAGAAAGAATACAAAAAGGTAGGAAATAGTATATATGTACATATAATAAAAATACTGGAATAAGAAAGGTTACGAGGGTTGAACTCGGTTCAACACAGTCATTTTTCACCCGATTGTCGTTTAACATTTTTAAGGAAGTTTTGAGAGCTTTTACTTCAATTTTATATTTTCTTTAACTACTTCAGAAATTTTCTTTTTGTTGTCTTCTACATCTTTTAAAACTTCATCAAACTTCATTAACATATAACTTACTGATTCAGACAGCTGGTCAAGTTTATCAAGTTTTTCTAATTTTGACAACTCTGCTTTTATTGGCTTTAATTTATTTCTTATTTCTCCACTTCTTTCTTCATAAGATTCAATCAAATGCTTCATCTTTATCTTTAATTAATCTCTCAAACTCTTTCCCTGTTAAACCAGAACATTTTGAGTGAAACACCTTCCCGTATTTAACACATTCTATAAAATCATCAACATCTTCTTTGATTTCATATTCAGATTGGCCACTAGTTGTCTTTTTAATTTTATTTGCAAGACTTCTACGAACATTTTTTAGGCAAACTTTAACATCTTTCGATAAAAGCGTTTCTACTTTATATTCAATCTTTTTATTAAGTTTTTTATGCAATATAATTGCTTTTTTTAAAATGTGATAAAGCCAGCGAAAAAATACAATTATCTCTGTTTCTGAATGGGTGTGAAGATAAATTTTAAAATTTGTAACCCTAAACAACAACCTTCATGTTTAACAGAGTGACATTTTGTGACATGAGTGACGTTATTATGCTAACTTAGCCATGTTAAACATTCAAAAAACTTGATTAATGCAGAAAAAATTTAATAAAATTCACATTTTTGAAAAAAATTATATAAAAACTTTTTTATGTTACCTATATCAACCTCTTTCCATAAAAATCACAAATTAAAAAAATATATATAACAAGCTTTGAAAATTATATTTTTATCATAGATAGTTTCTGTGAAGAATATTTGCCACAAGGGTCAAACGGGGTAGGTGGCATGCAATGCCACTATATACCTAACAGAAAGGGGACTAGTCACTATTAGAAACTATGTGGAACTATCAAATTGAATTTAGAAGATTAGCCATAAGCCCTGAAATCTCAACTTTAGACATATGTACATACGTGGTTTCTCTGAATGATTTTGGTCTTTGCATCGGTGCGTCTTGTTATGGCAATTAGTATCGTAGCCGAAATAAAGATTCTAAGAACTTTAGCTTATAGAAATAATTTAAATGAGACTTCCGATTAATACACGTTTATTCAGATTCAGTAAAAACAATAAAGAAAATTATTTATAGTGAAGCGTGAAGCGCTTTAAAATTTGTACTTTTCTCGACTTTTTCTTTGCTTGTCAATAACCATTCGTCTGTTAAATTGAAAAAGCTTCTCTTTGCCACTGACATTTACACTACGATATTAAGTGCACCTGTCAACGGCGGTGGCGAGCGTTTCGGCGGCAACATTCCCTCCTCCGTAAGCGGATGACACCTCACCAAGCTTACCCTCTTTAGCACCGACGTCCAAGACCGCCAGCTTGCTCACTGGTTTTCTGAGAACTCCATTTTCTGACGACAACTTGTCTAACTTGGCCATCTTTTGCAAGTGTTGCTTCAGTGACAATACCTTTTAACCAACAATTTCTCGGCATGTTTTCATCCACAATGAGGACCACGTTTCCTGGTGTTATGGGGGGTTGCTTACTAAACCACTTAGTTCTGCGTGTTATGATGGGGCTATATTCCTTCAGCCACATGCGCTAAAACTGATCAAGAAATGCTTGTGTTTGATACCATCGTTGCCTCAAGTTAAAGTTTTCAGTACATATATATTGGGTCTTCAGTGATACAAATGTCAACAGCCTAGAATTTATGATAAATTCCACCTTCATTAACGCGCTTCTTAGCGATTCGTCGTTAAACTTCATTATCGGTTGGGCACTGTGCAGTATAGTCTCAACGGATCGCACTAGCCTTTTCCAAGCACCTCCCATGTGCGGGGTTGCAGGCGAGTTGAATATCCACATTATCTTGTCGAACTCTTTTTTCCGAGGAGCCTGATTCGTTGGCACTATTATTGTCCTCATTGATAATTGTCCCCGTGAGTGGCGTATTGTTCGAGCCGCTATAACTATTACCCTTCGTATCATTCGAAGTCAGATTTACAATCTGCGTTTCCTGGTATATTTTTCTCATAGCCTTTCCTTCTTCTAATATCAAATCACTGGCGGTAAAATCATCGTTCCTGGACTTTACAATAAAGCGCCTGTTGCGTCTAAAATAATTATCAAAACTGTCCCTAATTATATAAGATCTTCCATTTACTGATGATACGATTCGACCATGATGCCACTTCCTTCCGTTTTTCTTAAATAATACTAACTTCTAGTACTGGTAATGCTTTCGCGTTTCTATCGTAATAATATCTCTGTATGTCCTTTTTCCTACTTAATTTCGCAAGGATTTCATTTTCATTTATACTATTTCTGGTTAACAGATATGATGATATTTTTTGCTATTGCTACACCCTTTTCCGCCAGCCCATTGCTTTGATGGTATCCAGGACTTGAAAACTTAAACTCACTATTATATTATTCTGAAAATTGTTTGAATTCAGATGATCCAAATGGACTGTTGTCACATTTAATGATCGTTGGATATCCTATCATATTAAATATTTGGCAAATTATCTTGATAATCTGCCTCGATGTTTTATTCTGGATCCTAGAAGACAGGAGGTAATTGGAATAGGCATCGAACAGTGCGATATAATCTCGTCCTGCGTATTCAAAAAGATCCATTCCAACAATGTAAAATGGATACCTAGGCATCTCCTCCTGCATCAGGGGTTCCTTTTGATTATTTCTTTTAAACTTTTCACAAATTATGCATGAGATCACCAATTCTTTGATGTCCTTATTCATCCCCGGCCAATAATAAAGCTTTCTCGCACGAGCAAGCGTTTTCTCTATACCCAGATGGGATGAGTGTAATCAGACGGCTACCTTTTGTTGCATTTTGGAAGGAATGACTAACCTATGATTCAAAAACAATAATCCATTCTCAAACTGTAGTTCCGATTTCAGTTTGTAAACTCATGATGCGATCATGTTCCTCTTCAGATTTCGCGCTATATCATCAAAATAAATTAAAACCCCCCTATATCCCCAAAAATTCTTATAATTTCCTGCTGAAACATTTCCGGGGCACAATTAAGTCCAAAAGGCACCCGAATGAATCTAAATCTTCCAAATGGGGTTAGAAAAGTCGACAGATCGGAGCTTTTCTTGTCCAATTCCATGTGCCAAAACTTACTTTTTAAATCTAGTACCGAAACAAAAACGCATTCCGGCTAGCCCTAACGTTAAATCCTGGATTGTCGGAATCAAAAATATTCTCGTTTGATACACTCATTGAGTGCCTTCGGGTCTAAACATATTCGAAGCGTTTGATTTTTCCACCAACTGTAAATTATTCACCCAGTAAGTTGGATAATCAACGGCTGCAATGATTCCGTCTTCTACCATTTTCGCAGGTTCTAGTTTCAATTTACCCAACAGCGAATTCGGTATTCGCTTTCTATAGTGAAGCACTGCTTTCGAGTTTTCTTTCAACGCTATTGAAAATGTTCTAGGAAATTTTCCAAGTCCTTGAAAAACATCACAATACTTTTCCATGAATGATACTTTATATCCAATACCCTTGATACTATCCACATCTAATCGCTTGATCAGTTTCAATCGCTCAATTTCACTCAATCCCAGTATTGGTTCACACCAAGGCTCCATGGCCACATTTCGTTGCGGTAGACAACGTTCATCAAATTTTTGCAGTACACTCTCCAATGTGCGTTGTGTAGCTTCCTTCCCTTCACCCACAGTGCCCAGCAATGCCTGTTCAGACCATCATTTGGAAACAATGTGTTATAAATGTTTGCACCGCCCGTGCCAATCAACCAGATAAAATTAGCTATCTTCGTTTTCTCGGGTTCTTTTGTTTTGCCACTGGCAATCATGTATACCATGAAACTGCGCTTCCAGTTAGGCCACTCGTTTGCCAAATTGGAACAGTCCAATTCCGCTGGTAAACGGTCACCCGATGTCATTCCGACCAGCTTGATATTCTGTACAAATTCCTCGAAAATAATCTTTACTGCAAGTGATTCAGTGATAATCGTAATCCCCTTCACGCCACGTTATTCCTGTATGCACTCCAAGATAGATTTTTCCGGATTAATTATTTCTTTTTTTTACTTTGCACGTGCACTTGTTTTACTTCTGACACCATATAAGAAAAGAAAGACCGTATGCTTCTGCACTATGTCAAAACACAAAAGGGAAAGAACTTTATTTGTTGGCTTGTGCCTAGGGTTGCCAACCAATTAAAATTATGACAATGTTGTTAATTTATAATCTAAATCTTACATTAGCTAATTAAGCTAAAATTATTTAAGGAGATAATATAATAACAATGCTGTTAACTTATATTCTAAATCTTACTATTCATTACAATCGCTAATAAAGTTAAAATTATTTAAGGTGATAATATAATAACAATGGTGTTAACTTATATTCGTCATGGTCTAGGAATACATCCAATTTTTTTAATGGAAAATTCTTAGCAATTTTTAGCCTTCAGAATCGCAATGTAGAGCAAAAATGTTGCAAGCGCTCGATGCAATCGTTGTCAGTCAGAAAAATATTTTATATTAAGCGGTGTACGTATCGACGAATGAATGTACATGGCTCCTTATTTCTTCTACGTAAGTAGTGCCAAGGTTATCGCAATATGGCCATTTATCTTCATCTGCCAACAAAAACTGTTGTTACCTTCGTCGCAAAGTCTGCTGGGTTCATTTTGGAAGTAATCCATCTCCAGTGCTGTACGTTCGAAGTCTGTTGTATCTCAGAAACTCTGTGCATTACATACTATTGTAATTTTCTAGGATCCATAAGTAGCCATTAGATAACCCTTTTGGAATCGGTCCACCAGTGGCAAGAGTTGATTGGTATACGCTTATTGCTACTTATTTTCTCTGCCAGTCGAACGCCAAGCGCTGCTGCTTGCAACTCCAATCTGGGTATGGACACTGGCTTCAGTAGTGCGACTTTCGATTTAGCTATCACTCTTATAACAGAGATGTCGTTTTCGTGCTTAATTCTTAAAAGGGATACAACAGCATATCCGAGCTCCCCAGCATCTACAAAGGTATGCAAGTGAACGTTCTCTGCTGATTCAAGTTGAAAGTGAATAACATCTTGGGACCTCTAATTGCGTTATTAACAATGTTGCCGCTTTTTTGCCAGATCAGTAGTAAGCTCGTCGTCCCAATTAATGCCTGTGCGCCATGTTTCTTGAAGCAATATTTTTAACCCCACGGTATAGCAAGAGACGAAATCCAACGGATCGTATATGGACATTAGAACTTTTAGAACTTCCCTTTTCGTTGGAGTTATGGGTTCGTTTAAAATGTTGCGTTGAAGCCTAGGAAACACGTAAACGAATTTAAAGACATCCCTAACGGGATCCCATCGAACGCTAAAACCTTTTCAGTTGAACCCAGTTCCCTTGAATGCTGCATATTATGTTCAAAGCCACATATTTTGTTCATTACGACCGACGAGTTTGATGCCCAATTACGGATTGTAAATCCGACAGAGGCATGTATCAACAGTAAAGTTGATACATGCCTCTGTCAACGAATTGTATCGCGTCCTCTTCATCGTCTACACTGCAATCAGGTCTTCAACATAGTGGTTGTCGTATATGAAACACAATTTTATACTTCAATTTCTTTTATTGAAAAATTATTATAGTATGTATCTATTAAGCATACAGCCAAGCCAGCTTATTCAAAAGACAAAGATAGAATTCATAATTCATAAAGGTGACACATAAAGAATGTCATAATGACATTAAACAGAATATAAAATACAGAGTGGCCACATGCGATTAATGCGATGTGTGACCAATGCACCACAGTGGTGCTCAATGATATCTTTCACAGCCCTAGGGTATTTGTCTTCGAAACGTTTTGCATTTTTATTTCGCACAAAATGAGCTATACATCAACTGATGGTGCATCGGTATCATCTTCGTTCCACCAGAGGAATCTTTGGGCTTGCGAGGCATTTTCTTTTACCAGGATCTACATTTCAGATATTGCAATGCGACAAGTTCGGAAAGCTAACAAGACATCGTTTAAAGATATTAACAGATCAGGCCCACTTAGTGGAAAATCATTGAGAGAGAACTCATTTGTTTTTGCGGCGGCGTCCCACACCATTCTGATTCTACTCGGCTTATTAGGGTTACTTGTTACAAAAATATGCAGATGCCAATTAGTTGGGTTTTCAGTAGCTATCTCACAAGCTGTTAACTTTTTGGCATACCCTTTACTAACCAAATTATCAATTTATTTTTCAACATTATTTTTCAGAGCGACGTCTTTAGTCATTCTCTTTTGGAGGCAGATAGAGCGATTATAGGCAGTGTCATAACTATCCGGCAATTCAATATTTTCGTTTCGCAAAGGAAAACCGAATTCAAATCTACCATCAACATATGCACACGTTGATTCAAGTATTGTAATGGCCCTTTCGTCTTCAGAATATTATATCTGGACGACCAAAATACATTTCAAGTGTTTGCATTATCTCAGCACCACCTCGGGTAGCATAAGTTTGTTTCGTACGATTTCGTGTGCCTTACCTTTTAAACATTGTTGCAAGCATATCAAATTTTCTGTTTTTGAATACCCACCTATTGCTGTGCTGTTTCTACAACTGTTTACAAATATGGGCCACTTTTCCGGGTTGCCATAGAAGGCTGGTAATTCCTTTGGCAGTGCCTGTCTCGCCGCTAGCAGTTGGGGTGATGGCGCTCTCACTATTGTATTAAACGTGTTGTTTTGTTGAGTGTGGATTGTTAACATTATTTCTTTTCACATCGTTTTCACTACCAGAAAACTGTTATAAAATTTCATATTTTTTCATCAAATAGTGTTCTTTTAATTTCTGTTGTTCATATAGCATTTCCAGCTCTAATGCTTTTTGCCTCTTTGAAAACTGTCGATTTTCAACATTAACATGTGTTCTGTTGTACTAATTGTTCGTACAAACATTTTGTTGCAAATGTTGCGGATACATTGTTGCTGAATTCAAAATAGAAATGACGTTAAAATTCGCTCCTGTACTTTTACATGCAGCAGCTTGTCTGTTGCCATAGTAAACATTGCTGTTGTTGTTGTTGTTAGACAAAAACGAATTTGTTGTTGCTGCTGATTCTGGTAACGCCCGATTGAAACGCTACGTGTTTGTTGTTGTAGCTAACTGATACACTGGTGCTACGCCTGTAGAAACTTGACACGCACTTGTTGTTGTAGCTAGTGGATACGTTGTTAAAATGCCCGTAGGAACTTGGCATGCGCTGCTCGCATCATATTGTGACATAAAATTCAAACCAGGTAACCCTGTCTTTGCTGTGGCTGCTACATGTGATGACATTGAAATATTAATCGGTTGTTCACCACTGCGTTGATGCATATCCGTCGCATTTGAATCTACCGGTATTTCAGGTGGTATGCCGTATCTTGCCATTGGAGATGACGCAATCTGGTCGGTGGATTGTACTTCCTGTGACCCATTACAATTTACGCAGTTCCAACTTAGGTCCTTAATATCATCCTTTTTTGAGGTCTCGGCATTTTCCTCAGACATTTAAGAATATGTATAGCCTCAAAGAACTCTAAATATACGAAAGAATAGGAAAAAACATATAAAATCAGAAAAATAAGACAAAATCAAATTATTTATTGCTTTTATTTTTTATTTACATAAAAAAATTATAAATCCCAGTAATTTCTTTGTAAACTTTGCAGGAATAGAATTTTATTTAGCCGCTTTCCTTGTATTCTGGTTCATTGTTGATTTAAAACTTGTGAAGCTTTAGAAAAAAGTCTTTCGCATGGCACGGAGCTGGCCACTATTGTTAAATATTTGTAGGCAATTTTATGCAATTTCGGAAACTGATGTTTAAAATCAGCCCATACTTCTAATGGATTTTCTTTTAATCTGCTTACTTGTGCTTTCAAGTAGACAGAAAGCTCATCAGAAATACTTTCTTCATTCTTATTTGACTTCCAGTTTCTATGTACTAAATTTTGATGGTCACTCCAAAGGCTAAAATCTTCTAATAATTTTTCTGAAATATCGGAATCGGACTCCACATTATTGTTGTCATCAAAAACGTCCTTCATCATTTCCTTAATTTTCCTAATACTATTTGCGCAAGCTAAAGGGTCTTCAAAATATAGTTTTTTAAATCGTGGGTCCAATATAGTGCCTATAGCTAAAGATGAAATATGCTCAATAGCACCCATGCGCATACTAATTTCTTTCAGAATTAGTTTGTGAACTTCTATTAACAACGGATCATCAATTGATAGGGCATTCAGTTTTGAAATCATGCAATGAACCAAAGGGATTACCTTACTGCTAGTACAATATTTATCGCCTGATATTTCTTTAGTTGTAGCTTCAAGAGGTCGCAATATGTTAATAAGAGATGATGCTATATTTAATTATAATCCGGTTAACATCGCAGGTGCTGTTTTATGGCGAATCAGTATATCACTCACTGAATTTCTCAGCTCTAAAAATCTCTGAATCATATTATAAGTGCTGTTCCACCGTGTGGGAACATCTTGTATGAGCTTTGTTTCAGATTTCACTGACTTTCGCAACTAGTCACTTGCCACGCAACTTTGTTTAAAAAAGGTAACAATGTTTTTTATTTTTGAAAGTATATGTTGCAATTGAGGAATTTTTATAATGTTTTGGGCAACTAAATTAAGCGTGTGAGCGAAACAAGGGATGTGCTTCTCTTTTCAAAACGCGATTTCAACGGCCTTCACCATATTTGCGGCGTTATCAGTGGCAACAGCAGATACTTTATCAGTGTCAAACCCCCAATCGTTGCATGTTCTAAGGAGTTCTTTTGCAATATATTCTGATGTGTGCCTTTCGTCAAGTTGGTAAACCCCCAGTGTCACCGATAGGAATTCTGTGCCTAGACCAAAATGAGCTGTAACACCCAAAAAGATGCGCATTTGCATGTCTGACCAAATATCACTGGTTAAAGTCAGGTATTCAACACTAGAAATTTTGGATTTCAATGAAGTTGACAGGGCATGATATTTTTCATCAAGCCACCGCGTAAAAGTACTTCTACTAGGTATTTTGTAGTGAGGAGCAGTCACTTTAAGCAAATTTTTGAAGCCTTCATTGTCTACCACGGAAAAAGGCTGATTATCCTTACATATTAAGTACAAAATTGCGCTTTATCACCATTAGTAGAAGTATATGAAACAATTTCTTCAAAACTGGTTTTTATAGATTTTTAAATCTTAAGACGCTTTGAAGATGACCCTGCATAGTCATCACTCTCGTTAGTCTGATCTAATGATTTCGCTGGTGCGACACTAGTGTTGGAAGTGGTGGCAAATTCAGTAACTTCCTCTGTTTCCTTTCTTGATTCTATTTGTGTTGAGAAATTTGCACTTGATTCTTTGTGCAAATCATTATTTAAATCCACATTTACAGCTTTGTGCACGTTCTTAATATGCACCATTAAATTGGTTGTATTTCCAGCTGAACGTATAGTTTTTTGACATAGTTTACACTTAGCAGTTTTATCATCTAGTTTTTGAAAGTAATTCCAAACTTTGCTTTTTTTATTAGGTCCCATTATTTAGTAAAACTCAAACAAAAATTACATTTAATATAATATTTAATGAAATTTAAATATTACACAAATAAAATCGTAGACACAATTGCTAGGAATAAAAAAAGGCAAAATGACGTGAAGTTAACAAAAAAATATAATGGTAATGTTGGTATTACCTATGTAAAAAACATAAAATGTTAGTATAACGTGTTACCAGATAAAAGAATTATTCCCTTGTGGTGAAAATGTTAGAACGTGGTGGAAAAAACTTTATTTAACTAGTTTACGTATTAATGATTGTATGAGGTGTTTATTCGATGCATCGAAGAAAATACATCTATGCATCGTAAAACATCAAAGTGTGGAAATCTCTGATTTATTTCCAAATAATTAAAAACTCGTTTTTAGAAATTGAAAAAAAAAAGATGTTTCTTTATTTAACAACTTCACTCTTCCATGAAACTTTTCAGAATGAATCTTAAAAAAATGGCCGTAATATTTCATAAGTATGTTTCAATATTTAAAATTAAATGACAATTCAATGTCATTTTATAATTCAAAAAGAGAATAGCAATAATTAGTACAATAAAATGAAGAAGTAATAAAATTAGGAGTAATAGAGTTTACAGGCAAAATAAAAATGAACTATATTTCGGGATTGTTTACAGTCGGCCATCCTGCCACATAAATCGCCCTCGATTTACGCCTTCTTCTGTGCTTTCTCCAACAAACGCTTGCTTTTACGAAGTGTACATGGGGCGTCGTCTGATGATGATAGCTCATCAATATTTTCGTTGTCATCACTCTCATCGTAGTCTGGAGCTAAAACACGTTTAATTTGGTCGACTGATACCACACCCTCATAAAACCGCTGAGTTCGCTGTAGTCCGGGAATATCAGACACGCGGTAGCGATCATTCGGCAAAACCTCTGTAATTACATATGGTCCCTTGTAATGTGGCAGTAGTTTTGACGACTCACCAACACCTGGCATTGTGACTCTTTTTATCATAACATAATCTCCAGGTAAATATACCTCAGCACCACATCGAGACTTGTCGTACGCATTCTTTTGTTTTTGTTGTTGCTCAGTAATATTTTGCATTGCTCGATAACGTTTATCTTCAATGTTGAGATTTTGCTGCTGTCGAACTGCATCTTCCAATACACCACCAGAAGCATTTTTGGGAGAGTAATTTAACAGCAATTTAAATGGGGTAGTTTTAATTGCGCGGTGTAGAGTGTTCTTTAAACTATATTGTGCGATGCCTACAAATGTGTCCCAATCTTTATTGTCTGGATGTTTGCTCATAGTCGCTATCATTGGAGTTATGCTTCTATTTAGCCTCTTAATCTGCCCATTCGCTCTCGGGGTAGCTGTTGCATTTTTAATATGGATGATGTTATTGTTTTTACAAAAATTGACGAATGCAGCACCTGTGAAACTTGTACCAAGGTCAGTAATAAATCTCGTTGGAGTACCAAATAAAGCAATCATCTCTTCAATTACACGAACCGTTGTACTTGACTTTGTGTTGCGAACCGGTTTTAACACACAAAATTTTGTGAAACCACCAATAGCAGCAAGAATATATGAATTACCTTTTACGCTCTTTACAAAAGGCCCTAAATGGTCCAAATGTACAGTGTGGAACGGCGTTCCAATCTTGTCTATTGGGTGTAACATACCTGGTTTTCTTCCTCCTGGTTGTTTGTGGTACAAGCATTCGGCACAAGCCCCAATGTAGTTCTTGACGTAATTCTTCAATCTGGGGAACCAGTAATATTCTTTGATCTTTTGTACGGTTTTGTCCAATCCAATGTGGGCTAAGTTATCATGATAGTTGTTGACAATTTTCCATCTTGCTTTTCGAGGAACATGAAATTTTTGTCCATCACCAACTTTTCTGAAAACAACACCATTTTTCAATACATAGTTTGATTTTATATTTTTATTAAAATCATCTAAGTCAACTGTCTTCTTCAACGATTTAACCATATCACCAACAGCAGGGTCTGTTTTTTGTAGTAAATTTAACCAATCATCTTCACTTAATGTGTTGTAGAGAGAGAAAACATCAGCCACCGTCTCAGATTCCCGTGCATCACCAACTGGATTGCGACTAAGCGAGTCAACATGTTGCATCTTATTTCCCGAACGATGGATTATATCAAATTGAAACTGTTGAAGTTGAAGCCACCATCGCCCAATACGTGGTATCATATCTTTTTTAGAAAAAGTATTTCTTACAGCGCTACAATCTGTAACAACAACAAAGTTAATACCAATTAAATATACACGGAGTTTTTGTAAAGTCCACACAACAGCAAGCGCTTCTAGTTCAGTTGAATGGTATCGGCTTTCTTCTGGAGTAGTTTGCTTACTAACGTACGCAACTGGATGAAGTTTATTATCGGTCTGTTCTTGGAGCAAAATCCTACCGAGGCCGAGCTGACAGGCGTCAGTATGTACCTCCGTTCTTGCGCCTGGCGAATACATAGCTAAAGTCGGACGAGATATGAGTTTCTCCTTAATCAACCTAAACGCTTCCTCCTCTTTTGACGTCCAGTTCCACTATGCGTTTTTTCGGGTCAGTTTTGTTAAAGGCTGAGCCATTAATCCAAAATTTGGTACAAATTGCCGGAAATAACTTGCGAGTCCAATAAACTGTCTTACGTTATGCACACTCTTTGAAGTTGGAAACTCGTAAGCACTCCTTATTTTCTCTTCTGGTGGTCTCAAAGTTCCACACTGTATTTCAAAACCAAGGTACTCTATTTTGTCAAAAAGAAATTTGCATTTAGACAAATTTAATTTTAAGTTTGCTTTATTTAAAACTTCGAGAATTATTTTTAAATTTGTCAAACCTTCTTCTTCTGTATCAGCTGGTATAAGAATGTCATCGAAGTAGGCCAGAGCAACTGTAAAACGTAAAGAACCAAGTACTTTATTTATTAATTGTTGAAAAACGGCTGGGCCATTGCAAACACCAAATGGCATACGTAAAAACTCAAAGTGGCCTTCAGGTGTTACAAAGGCAGTAAGATATCTGGACTCTTTTTACTTACAGGGACTTGGTAATATCCACTTTTCATATCCAAAGCTGTAAAATATTTTTTATTTTGAAGGCGATCGATGTTATCGTGAATTAATGACAATGGATATTGCATTTTCTTTGTTATTTTATTTAATGCTCTGTAGTCAATACAAATTCTTTTTTCACCGTTCTTCTTATTCACAAGTAAAATAGGACTGGAATAATTTGACTCAAAATCACAAATTATACCCGCACTCTTCATTGTTTCAATTTCATTTCTTACATACTCTCTCTCAGAATAACTCAAACGGTAGGGAGGAAAAGTAATGGGATCATCTTTCGTTAATTCTATTTTAAACTCCACATCATTTGTTGTTCCCAAATCACTCAAATTATAAGAGAAACAGGAAATATTTTCTTCAATGATACTCTTGAGTTTTTTTCTTCCTTCATTACTTACATTTTCGCCAATTTGAATCTTACCAAAATTAAAGTTTTTTGCAGTTGTTGTTGAAGCGATATAAGCTGAACTCGTACTCTCATTGCTGACGTCATTACTTCCACTCAAATCATCTTCTATATTTTTTTGCTCAAAACAGATCTTACCGTTAATTATCGTTTCATCTTTCTCAAATTTGATGTCTTCTTTTGTTACATTCATAACAGGGATGGAAAATTCGCCAGTATCATTATTTATAATACAATTTGGTATTAGAACACCCGATTTTCTATATATAGATTAGTGGCTCTAGAAAAGTGATTGTAGGCAGAAATAAATCCAACATAATTTGAGGGAATTACAGTAGCTTCCTTGGCCCATAACTTCACATCAGTTCTTGGTAAAATTGGAACTTCCATATTTTGCAAACAATCATCTGGCTCTTCGTTAATATTTTCCTCAAAGAAACGTAATGCCTTACCTCGTCGTACCATGGTTATGTGTTCCTTTTCGGTGAAAGGCTGTCCAACTAGCTAGGGAATATTTAATTCTGCATCTTTTACCACGAAAATTTCAACATCGGCTACAGCCTGATCAACCTTAAGGTTTGCGGTCAATACACCAATTGGAACAACTGATCCATTACCAAAACCATGTATTCGCACAAGGGATTTCGGGCTGTTGTACATTATTTTTAATTCCTGTGCTGTTGATATTGGCATCATATTTACGGCACTCCCAGGGTCGATATATGCTTTGACTACTTGTCCGTTAATAAAAGCATCTTGGAAATACTTACTGTTGGTACTGGTATCAATGACGGAGGAGGCGGCTATGGTGATGGAGGTTGAAGTTGTGGTGGAGTTAAGGGAATTTGACGTTGATTTCGCTAGAACGCTTTTGTTTTTCTCTGGATAAACATTCTGCATATGACCTTCTCAGTGACACTTCAGACATTTAATTGGTGCCTTACAAAATCTTTTGACATGTCCAACACCTTCGCAACGGTAACATTTAAGCGTAGACACTTCAGTCTTACAGAAACGCGCATAATGACCTTGTTTTCCGCATTTGCTGCAGATTTGCTGAGAAGTATCCGATTTACCTGGTTGTTGAAATCGCTGTGGCTGAGATTTACCTATGATAACATCTCCTTCTGCACATCCGGCGTCAATATAATCGTAAATGTTAGATATTACATCATTAAAAGTGTTGTGCTTTCTCTGTAAAAGAAATTTTCTTAGATCGATTGATTTAATACCTCTGATGATAAACTTTTTTGCGTCGTCAAACTCCAAGCCAAGTTGTTGTGTAAGTCGTAATTTATCAAAGAAATAATCGGTGATATCTTCATTAACGTGCTGGCATCTTTGGGACATTTTTCCCCAAAGTTCTGCTGTTGACTGACGACCAATAAACGTGTCTTTAAATTCCTCTTCGAATTCGTTCCAACTTTTGAATTCGGCAGCATTGTACCAATTTAGCGAAGCACCTTCTAGATTAGCACGAGCGCATTGTAGCCGAAAAGAATCCGGCCAATTATTCATATTGCCGATTCCATTAATAGAGGCAAGCCAGTCTTTAGCTTCTGAAGGTGACCTTTTGCCTTTGAATTTTTTGATTGTGTTGTTAAGGTCTGGCATAACATGGTATGAAGTCTCTCGGAACGGAGTGTGTTGATCAGCATTTGATTTTGTTGCAGAAGCAACGACAAAATAGAATTTTCACCAGTAGATACTCCTATGCCACCATCACGGTTTACTCATAGTGGAATTATGCGACGCATCCCCGTCCTCAAAATGATTCTCACCTCCTTTACTCATGTTATGGACGTGGGAATAAGAAAAATTATATATATATATATATCAGAGACCTGCAACCGGTGATTAAAAAAAAATCAGATTAATCAAACACTCGAAAAACATGTCATTTTCGCTCAAACGTTCAAATATGCCTTTATCAACATTGTGTCTATTCTATTTTATGCTAAGCAAAATAAGGGTTGTTTGCGAACATGTAAATTTAATCTGTTGCCGCATGCCAGCTATTCAGTTTGAGTGTTTAAAAACTGTGTGTGCATGAATTTTTGGACAACTCTTCAAAGCACACATTTTTATTTAATCACATTCATGATCGAAATCAAAAACTTAGAGGCATTAATGCAAAAAGCATTAATGTGAAAAAGGCAAAAAATCAACAATTGTACATTTATGCACAAGGTGCTGTGTGTTTATAGAATGGTTAGGCAACACGGTTGCCAGACTTAACAGTTTAATAGCATTTTTACGACGATACGCTGAAACAGATAATTAATCAAGAAATATATTTTTAAAATTATCCCGATTTTTACAATTATCATTTTGTAATTATATAGACATGTGTGTATATGTGTATACATGAAGGAAGTTATATTATAAGCAATGCGTTTTGTATTCTTATTTTTTGTTAAATACAGTAAAGTATTTTAAGCACTTATATATTAAACACTCTCACTGTCGCTCACAAAAATATAAATTAGCCTAAATCTACCACAGCTACAACGGTGGTCGTGTAGCCATGTAGCCGTGTTGTCGTGAAAATAATCATTTTCATATAAACGTGTAAAAATTTTGCGCTGTTGAATAAAATAATGTTGAAACGGGTGTATTTTATTGTACAAAGATTTTTTTCTCACACTGAAACAAATAGATTTGTTGAATTTGCTTCGGTGCCGCCAAAAATTAAAAAAAGCACCGAAATTTAAAAAAAAGCGCACCGTACTCAGAAAAATACACTTAAAGACCCTTCTTTTTAAGTAATCTATGTACCAAACCAATAAAGCGGTATTATTCTTGGGAGTTAAAAACGACTTTAATTTCAGTAAAATTCAATAAAACAAACAAATTTGGCAAGGTTGAAGTATTTCTTATAAAAATAACAAGTTTTTTTTTGAATGAGTAAAAAATAATCCGATCTTTAAACGATTTTAAACCGAAAATTGCGATTTTTAAAGTTTATTGTAAAACCGACGTTTTTTGGTAACTTCGTATGGCATCCTTATTTCTCAACCACAATGTTTAACAACATACATACCTACACACTCAAGATTATGTGCCAGCATATATCATTGCATGATTTTTCTTAATATTCTTTGCAAAGAAAAGGCATGTTGAATAAATGCCATTCGTTTTTGTGTTTAATCAATGCAAACGCTCAAAATAGCTTCTGTGTTAAAATCTTGCTTGAAAAATTCATATAGGCATTTTTGTATTTGCCTTCCTAATGATTAACACAAATAAAGATTATGAGCGTACGCGCATGCTTGCTTATGTGTTGGTGAATAATTGGACACAAAAAAGTTATGCATGAGTGAAGGCATAAAAAACGTGATTTTTGCCGGTCTCTGATATATATATATATATTTTTTTTAATATGGATTTTTCTTATGTATCCCACTTCTGATTGTGGAAATCTCTGATTTATTTCCAAATAATTAAAAACTCGTTTTTACAAATTGAAAAAAAAGATGTTTCTTTATTTAAAAACTTCACTCTTCCATGAAACTTTTCAGAATGAATGTTAAAAAAATGGCCGTAATATTTCAGAAGTATGTTTCAATATTTAAATTCAATGACAATTCAATGTCATTTTATAATTCAAAAAGAGAATAGCAATAATTTGTACAATAAAATGAAGAAGTAATAAAATTAGGAGTAATAGAGTTTACAGGCAAAATAAAAATGAACTATATTTCGGGATTGTTTACAAAAGGTAATCGATACATCGGATTGATTTGATGCATCGAAAGGAAAATATCGACGTTTTCGATGCATCGATGTATATCGAGCTTCCCTAATTCTAAGCACTTTAGCTTATAGAAATAATTTAACTGAGACTTCCGATTAATACACGTTTATTCAGATTCAGTAAATACAACAATGAAAATAATTTATAGTGAAACGTGAAGCGCTTTAAAATTTGTACTTTTCTCAACTTTTTCTTTGCTTGCTTGTGTGCTCGTGTTTGGTTTTTTATATGGATTGTGTTACGTCTGTATTTTCCTCCCTCATATTCAATTTCGTATGAACTATTTGTTATTTGTTGTTCGACGCTTTCTCTCACCCAGTCTCCACTCGGACTTCGTTTCATATATATTTGATCCCCCGTACTCAGTTTCTTATGTTGGCGTGTTCTACGGTCAAAATACTTTTTGTTATAAAGGCGTTGTTTTTGGATATATTTTGGTACATTTTTAACTACAGTATTTCCCGCTTATATGCATGTCCAAAATTGTTGGGCTTTTAATGCTTATAAGCAAGAAATGCTTATGTAAAAAATCGGATACATGCATCAATGGTGCATGTAAGAAATCTCGGTTATAAGCATCTGTGGTGCATATAAAAATCAATTCATACAGATATCATCATCAAACAACACCTGTTGCACGTGCCAATACCAATTGCATTACGATATTAAAAACAAAACAGGATATATGTTTATTCAAAAACAGATCTATTAAGATCTATGTGTATAAAAACACAAAAAACAAACTCAAAAAAAGTTCAAATTAAATTAATAAAAATTATAACCTTTTTTGAATTCATATTATGAGATCATAGAAAAAAGAATGTGAATAGAAAGTAGAATAACTAAATAACTTTTAAAGTTAAATATTTAAAAAAAATCCGTTATCTTTTTTTGAACATTATTCAAACATTGGAAAAAAATAAATTGTTCAATTTTTCCCAGTTCGTCGACATATTAAAATTTCGTCATAAGGAAATTCTTAAGGTTTCTTATGGAATCCAAGGCAGAACTTACAGTCGGAACGGGTATAGATTCATCACTGTCTGCCATTTCCTTATCAGAGCTTTCGTTTGATTCAAGTTCAGCGACAATATCATCATCGTTTGGTAGAGCATAACAAACTAAATCATTATCAAAATCAATAAAATTATCAAAACTTGTTTCGTATTCGGAATTACCCTGTATTGTTGATATTATTTCATCAGCTAATTCGTCTGTATCCGATTGATCAACTGTATGCGTGACAACTTTGCACTATAAAGATACATATTGTGAAAATTAAATAAATGCATAAGTATATAAAGAAATGTGTGTGTGGACTTATTGCTAATATTACCTTTTTAAAACAGTTAATAATTGTGCCTGGAGTAACCAACCAATATGCTCGTTTGGCCATTAGCATTGCTGTAAATATATCAATAGACTTTTTAAAATCTTCAAGTTTTTTTTTCCAGATTCTACAAAACAAATTTGTTTCCGTATAATACTTCGACGATAGTATGCTTTAAATGAATGGATTATTCCCTGACCTAAGGGTTGCAATATGGATGTCGTATTGGCTGGAAAGTAATGTAATTGCGTATGAGCTGAAGCATTGTCCACGAAAAGTATCACTTTCCCGATCACTTTCCTGGTCGAAGGCTGTTAAAATTTTGGTCCATATTTCCTGAGTCATCCAAGCTTTGTTTTGCGAAAAGTATTTAAACGGAAAGATTCTATTTTTAAAACACCTTGGTTGCTTCGGTTTGCCTATGGCAAACATTTGTTTATAATCTCCGGTTGCATTACATAAAAGAAGAATCGTAAGGCGCTCTTTTGATATGTTAAAACCATCAATTTTGAAATTCTTATTAAGAGTCGAAGAAGGCAGCGCTTTATACATTAAGCCAGTCTCATCCGCGTTAAAAATATCTTTAGGGTTGTATGTGGAGACCAATTCCGGAAGAATTGCTTGAAAATTTGTACTTCCTTCATTATCTGCTGAAGCTGATTCACCGTGAATTTTCTTTAGGTTAATTCCTTTTCTTCGTTGCCATCTATATAGCCAGCCAGGACTTGGATCGAAATTCTCATTTAACGAAATGGCAAATTGTTTAGCCTTCTCCATTATCATATTTGCTGAAACAATCGCTCCAGACGTTCGCATCTGATCAAACCACTTGGTTACTGCTGTGTCCACCTTTTTGGATTTTCCCAAGCGATCTCTTTTTCTTGATAAATTAGCACATGATTTGCTGCTGTGGATAAATGAGTTTTCGTTTCTTAAAATCCGATTGACAGTGTCTATGGAGCACCCATATTTTTTGCATATTTCTTGCTTAGTTTTGCTTTTAAGTTCAGAAATAATTGAGAATTTTTGCTTGATCGACAAGCTAACCCTTTTATTTGCACTCATTTTATATTTTTTTTGTAGAAACACAACTATTTAGACACATTAAATTAAACACCTTTGATGCTCTACTGTTTATTTGATTTACATAAATCAGCTGACATTACGATTGTGATGGGACATTTGACATGTCAGCAGTGATGGAACTAAGCACGCGCAACATTTGTACTCAACTTTCTCTAGTTGTGGAAATTTGTACATGCATATATGCGAATGTTTTTACATGATCTTTTTATAATTTTTTAATTGTGATGCACTAAAGCGGGGAATGCATATAAACGTAATGCATATAAAAGAAAAAAGACTGAAGATTTTAAATAGCGATGGGAAATTGTCCAAGTTTGACTGCCAATAAGCGAGAAATGCTTATAAGCGGCGTGCATATAAGCGGGAAATACTGTATTTCCTGGTTTAGGTTTGCCGATGTAAGTTCGCATCTGAGCTATCTGCAAAACATTCATTTGGTAGAACTGGAACCCATTTTAATTGGCACGTTTCTCCATCGTAGCAGAGCCTTGTAAAAATCTATGTTCGAATTTATATTTTTTTAGCAAGTGCTTTGCTATTTTCACCGGCCTTACCATTTGACTATTAATGATGCGGACTAGGCATATGCGCGTAATTTTTTTTTTGGGTTTTTTTCATGTTTTATTTATTGAATCTTTAATAATAATTGAAATAACAATATGTAATCAAATCTTAAGCTAAACAAGGATACAAATAAACCAGTAAAGTCTAGCCAATACTAGACAATAAAGTGTGAATTCATAAGTTACAGTTGTTCAATTTGCACGGTCATTTACTTATGTTTCAATCAATGCGGCAGTGTTTCTCTTTTTCAAACGTATATGACCACCAAAGTTTAAGATTTGCGAGCCAAGGGATTTGGGTGTTGTACAAGTTTTCTTAAATATGTACCTACGTACTTGGCAACTTCACTTTTAACTAATGGCACGTTTAAATCTTTGTGAATGTTCGAGTTCTTAATGTACCAGGGAGCAGTTGTAATCATACGTAGGATTTTATTTCGTCGCGTTTGAATTTTCTCAACATTTGAAGCTGAGGCGGTGCCCCATAACTGAATTCCATAGCACCATATAGGTTTTAAAAACGAGTTATAAAGCAAAAGCTTACAGTCTAAACTGATCACCGAGTTACGACCAATAAGCCAATTTAGTTGGACTGCTTTTAATTTCATCTGGGTTAATTTTGCCTCAATATGGTGTTTCCATGTTAGACGACGATCGAGGTGTATGCCCAGATACCTATACTTATTTTTTTGGGTTGGTGTAAGGGTTTTTGATGCGTACATGACTAGATGACCTTCTTGCATTAGGGTGCATCCTATAGCGTGAGTTAAATTTCTATTTATTATTATAGAATTATTAAAAAAGCAAAAATTTTTTCCTAAACGACGAGCGCTCAATTTTTATTAATTTTTTCTTAATTCTAGTGAGAATGTCTTAGTACACATGCTAATTCCAAACTCTCCAATAATTAAAAAATCTCTCTCTTAAATACTAAAGGTAACAACATCTCTTATCAATAGTTTTCTTAGTCTAGGCAGGTATGATAAGTTTTGTTTTGGTTCTTAAATATTGTTTTAACAAAACTGATCTTAAATTCTGCGTAAAAACAAAGGAATACTTTATTTTTATTATCTTGCTTACATTAAGTGTTAAGTTGATTCAATTCAAGGTTACGAGTATCTTCCTTAAAAAATAAAATTTAAATAATCAATCCATATACTCGTACACCTTAACTCTCCTCCTTCTTAAACAAGAGCGTCCCGATCTTTCCTAATTCTATCTAAAACTGTATTATAATATGAATAGTGTAATTCTGCTTGTTTCTTTTGTCGATAGATTAAGACGTATTTAAACAATGTTAGTAATAGGTATAATTATCTATAACTGTTCCTATTATAAGTAAATAGTAAAATGTTGATCAGAAAGGATGTTCTTCATATGGAATAATGAATTTTCTAATTGAATCTATATTATTAAATGCATTTTCCACATCTGATTCTAAATTTTTTTTCTCTTTCAAAATCTTCATGGTGTTTGTTATGTATGGCTTCTATTAATCTGTCATGAACGTTCCTATATATAATCCCATCAATATTAACTTTGTCCGTATATGTAACCAAATATGTTCCTGTCATTGATATGTTTTCTACTGTGTGGTCTCCGCCTAATAATATTAAACCTTCATCAATTTCTAATAATGCACTGTTATATTCCTAAATGACTGTGCATTTGCTATCTTTATCTTCTAGAAGTGAAATTATACATGTATCCGTTTCATTGTTTCTTTGACAAATGTTTCTTCCTAGATAATTTTGACCATGGGTGACTCTAACATAGTCTTTGTTACAATAGGCAATTTGTTCATCTGTTTGGATTTTTCCATGTCTAAAGCTTATAGGTGTGACCCTAAAAAGTTTACAATGATTGTTGAGTATAGGGTATTTATAATTAGCTATGAATAAATCTCCTGTTCCAGCAATATGAACGTCTGCGTATTCTAATATGTTTATTACGGGTACAGTAATTAGTTCATGTTGTATTACTTCTTTTATATCGACCATGTTTAAAGCTTCCGTTAAATATTCATTGTTTTTCGCAGCATTAATTGTCCTGACAAGTAGCAGAAGTTGGTCATGCACCTGTTCTATTATGAGGTTGTTTGTTAATGTGTGATTGTGTAGTTCGTCAATTAACTTCTCATATCTTGAATTAACTAGGCGTTGTTTTTGGTTGTTGTTTATTAATTTATTTATTGCTGTTTCCATTTCAATAAAGTCGTCATGGTCCGGATTTCCTGTGATAAATTTTAATGCTGATCCTAGGAGATTCAAGGATCTTGAGTATCGTTTGTGTTCATTTAATTGATCTGCTAAAGCTTCAATCTTCTTTATAAAGATAGTTTCTTGGGTAGTTGGTTTGTATTCCTTTGTAACAATCTTCCTATATGGAGTTAAAATTTTTTAGTTCCATGGTTGCCTTGCCTATTTGGCATACCGCGGCGAGTAATATCAGGTATAATAGCATCATTTTTATTTAAAGTATAGTTTTTAATATTGTTTTTATGAACTATTACTTCTCCCTTTGTTAAAATCGTGTCCTCACGATCTTCATGTACAATATGTTTTTTGTACTTAGCGTCACTTTTTTTCCTTAGATTCTTTATATCTACTAAAACTTGTTCTCCTTCTGTAAAGGTTCTGTGCTTTGTTCCTTGATTTAATTTTTCTAAAACTTTGTCAGACGCTTTTTTTAAATTATTATAAATTTTTTCTTTATCAAATTGGATATGCCAAAGTGTATTTCACTAGGTTTATGTTGAGTGAGGTTTATGGTGAGCATTTTTTGTTGTATGCTTTGCAATGTTTTGCCATATCAGGCCAATAAAATGTTAATAATATTTCTTTGATGTTATTTTTGTAGCCTCTATGTGTGAATTCAACAATATTATGTTTTTGTTCTTTATCGATAATGTCTTTTAGTTTAATTGGTGTATGTATAATTGTTGTGTTTAAAAATTTATTTTTTATAATAGGAGCTACTTTGAATGGAGCTTCTGCTGTCGCATGTATGGCTGTTATTCGTTTTGGTATGATCACCTTTTTTAATTCTTTTATCAGATCTTGTTCTGATTTGTAATTTATTGTATGTAAGTATGTCTTATTCTATAGGGAAAACTATACATGTTCTTACTTCGTTGATGTGTTTGTTTGGTACTAGATCAATTTGTATACCATATGCATTAAATGGGGTATGAACAGTTTTAAATATAGTTTCTGAAGATAATTCGGCTGAATGTATGATGTCTTCTGATGTCGTACTTAATACATTTACAATGTGTCTTGACAATGCGTCTGCTACTACGTTTTCCTTACCTGGCTTATACTTAAGTTTAGCACCATATTCATCAATTATGTCCTTCCAACGTTTCAGTTTTGTGTTTGCGATTTCTATCCGAAATGGAAAATGTTAGTAATTGATGGTCAGTAAATATAATAATAATTAAAACAACTATATCCGTTGCTTTTGAGTCTTTATTAAAAAACTGACTTTTTAAATCTAACTTAATTCAACTTGAACTTAAAAATTAACAATACGAATTGGTGGCGAGAAAGAACAAATGTGCACAATAAGCACATTTACTTGTTGTCGCTTCATGCTGTAAGAAGTAGAAGTTTGTGTATTAAAATTATCATTAAATTCAAAATTGCGATTAAAGAAATGCGCTTACGTTTGCGTCTGGTAATTTGTGGGAACGGAAATTATAAAAGATTACATGTATGTGATTATATTGTTAAGTCTGGACTTCCGTAGACGTAGTTCATGAATTTTTGTAATGCATCTGTAGTGAGTTCAAATGGTTTATCAACTCTGGGTTGTTGAAGTTCCACTTGTTCCTTTAAACAATTTTTTAGTTTATTGAACGCATCTATGGCCGGTTGATCTAATTTTATTATAGTATTTTTACTTTGATTTTTTGCAACATTACCATTTTCCCCTCTTAAATGAACAGTAAGCTATTGTTGCATAGTTCTTTACAAACTTACGGTAGTAACCTGTTATTCCCAGAAAACCTCTAAGCTCCTTTAAGTTTTGCGGAATGGGCAGCTTATTTATTGATTGCAATTTACTTTGTTTTAAATTTAACAAATTTTTATAAAACTAAAATATAGAAATGAATAAAAGTCGAGTGCTTGTTCAAATAGCTGTTGAATTAAAGAAAGCTGGTTTACTGAATGGTTTCGATATTACTCAACAAAATTTAACTTACTTCTCAATCCAATCGAGGTTGCTATTGTCAACCAAATACCCTGCTTTAAATAGTTATTTTTATAATTTTTGTTTTCATATCATACAAACATTCTCTTCCAGGCCTTTTCATTTCGGCAATAAGTTTCATTGCGATAGGTTCGTTGAGATCCATAACGATATTTTTGATTATTAATACAAAACACAACTTGTAGTAGGTTGGCTGCGTGTGCAATTGCGCAGTTATTGACAATATAATATATATACAGTCGAATTCGGTTAAAAGAAAATTTAAAAAACGGCATTTATTTTGCTTATAAGCGGAATTTCCCTTTAAAAGAACTTCGGATAAAAGCAATACCATTTCTTTTAAACGAATTCAGCACTTTTGAAATTTTCTTATATGTATAATAAATAAAACAAATGGATATTTGTATTAAATTTTTCAACAATTGCATAAAAAAATCAAATACAGTCTTAAATTTGTACTAACCAATTCTTCTTTTTTATAAAGAAATATACATAGTTATAAGTATTGTTAAATAGATGCATTGAAATATGAATTTATTTTTGTTTGCTTAAGATGTTATAAATGTGTTTGACACATTGCCTCTTCGAGATCATTTATTTTATCCAAAGCTTCCAAATTGTCTCCAAAAAAGTTTTTTAAAACATTATTTGACGCTAAAGCCTCTCTCATAGAAGTTTTAGTAGTATTAACTAATATATTATTAGCAGCATTTTCAGCATTCTCATTATCTACATACGTCACCTTCTCTATAATCTCCTGCTGATCTGTCAATTCTCCGAAACAATCAATGTTATTATCAATATCAATTAAATGATTTATGTTGCTATCTAGAACCTCAGATAATATCGATATATCTAAGTTTTCTTCAAGACACTCTTAATTGGTATTAATAACTCCGGCTTTTTTAAAGCAATTTCGTATTGTTTCAGTGGACACTTTTGACCAGGCTATTTCTATCATATTCAACTCCTCTAAGAGATCAATCTTTTTAGAAAACTCTATCATTGAAATTCCACATTCTAGTTGTAAACGCATTTAAACGGAGTTCATTTCATATAATTTTGTGCATTTACAAACAAAATTTGTTTCATTTAAACGGATTTTCTTTTAACCGGACTTTCTTCTAAACGAATTAAAGTGCCTGTAAAATTACTTAAAAAACGTAACTGATTTTTTTTTGCAATTATGCGATTTTTTCATTTAAAAAGTGTGCTTTTATCCGAATTCGACTGTACAAATATACTCTGTATATTATGTACATATGTGGCAGCATAAAAAATTTATGTATCTGACAGCACAGTTCAATTCGTTTGGGACGATAATTAAAATTAAACCAATTCAAGCAAAAATTGTTCCGCATTAAATTTACTCTCTTTCTCTCACTCTCTCAAAAATAGAGACGTCAAACTACATATAAATAAATCGTTCGGAACGTTCAGAACGAACGGGTGAATTCACCTTTAGAGTTGCTTTATTTGGGGCTTCGAAGACAATTTCAATATATTTCATATGCTCATGAGCCGATGATGAATATATTAAAACGTCATCAATATAGACATATGCAAATTTTCCAATATAATCACAAATACTTCATCTACGCATCTTTGAAAAATGGCAGCAGCATTTTCAAACCGCAACGAATTCTTTTATATTCATAGTGACCACCTAAGACAGAGAAAGCTGCCTTTTCCTGATCGGAGTCTTTAATTTTTATTTGATGGAATTGGATTCCAAATCAAGTGTTGTAAATAATGAGGCCTGTTCTAAATTTTGCAGTACTGTTGTAATATCTGGTATAGGGTATATATCTGAAATAGTATTTTTAATTAGCTTTTGAAAGTCTACGACTATTCTACGCTTGGGTTGACCAGATTCGTCTAATCCTTTTTTAGGGACTGTCCAAATCGGTGAGATAAAAGGGATGTTACTTTTTGAAATGATACCTTCATCAAGCAATCTTTTGACTTCCTTATTGGCAAATTCATTGTCGGCTGTTGGGTATGGGTACTGTTTTATATAAATGGGATCTTCTGTCACTGTTCTGCTTGTCGCCTCCAGCAGATTTGTAAAAGGTAATGGCCCAATGCCATTGCTTTCTTCCATTAACTGATCTATTCTTCTTCTATATTTTTCATTAACTAAATAATTAAGTTGGACCGTTTCCTCTTCTCCTAATTTAAATATCATTTTATCTAAATCTATTTTTCCTTTTAATGTCTTTAATCCTTTGTAACCTAATAATATATCAAAATCTTTTAATTTATCTGCTTCATAAAAATCGAATACTTTATTAAATATTTGAGCAGTTTGTTTTTTTTTTTTCAAAAATAGATGTACCGTGAATTGAATAAACCTTAACGTTTTCTTTTAAATTTTCAGATTCGCTTAACCTAATTTCTGAATTTACATAATTATGGGTTGCACCTTTGTCAACTAGTACAAGATAATCTCTACTACCGTCTGAAAAGATGAGAATGTAGTGATTGTTTGGGCTTAGGTTTAGGACCTGATCTCTGCGATCTTCGAATGGCTGTAGTTTCTAAACCCTCTTTTATCAATGTCCCGGTTAATGTCACCAATAATTGCTTGAACGGTATTTTTTTTCTGTTAAGATAATTGTATATCGTCTAAGTATTAACAGCAGTCATCATTATCAATCGATAAAATACTTTTTTCCACCATTTGTCTGATTTTCTGTCAAAGTCATAAAGGCCACTCATTTGATCTGCGAGATCAACACCTCCCATTATTTCGCGATAGAATTTTATTGCAGTAGGGCATTTCACTTGAATTTTTTCGCCTGTTTTCAATGTTTTTGATACATTTGTAATATCAGGCTTATGACAGTTAGTAGTTACCAAAACCTCCTTCTTGTTTTGCCATCTAATGCACAAGAGGCCTGAGGTAGTGCTTCTGAATTCAGATTCACATGTTTCCAGTTTGCGTTTAGTAAAACTCAGGAAAATTTTTTCTGTTGCCCACGATTGTGCCAACTGCTGAGGAAGGAACGGTATTTAGCAAATGCACAGATGAAAAAAACCGATCAAAACCTAGAGTAACGTCAGGTTCTACAATTGAACTTGCGAGCTTCATAACCACTCTTTCACCAAGTGTCCCCAAGGAGGGAGCTAGATCCTTTCCACTGTATATATTGAAGTCATATGTGTACCCAGTAATAGAACCACATCGCCATTTTTATACCTCTTTTGATAGGCTTGAGAGGCATGTACTGCTTCAGTGTGCTACGGCCTTTGAATTTTGTCATAGATTCATCTATGCTTTGGTAACAGCTGTCTTGTTTACTCTTTAGAAAATTTTTTGGCGGTTTTTCAGGGATTGCGAAATACATCTTAGATGATATAAAGAGGAAACGATCACGTGAAATTGCTCCATAAATTGATCGATTGCCGAGAGATTTGTGAAGTGACCAATAGTCTTTTATACAGGTATAAACTTACTTTAAAACGATTAACATGTCAGGATGTACAAAACGTAAACTGTTTAATAAGTATGTATTTAAAAGTATTTATTAAATGATATTTAAAATAAGGGTGAATATATAAGTAAAAAGAGTTAAACTTAAATGTTGTTCGCCGTAGTCACGGTTGGAGGTTGAACTGAGACTAAATATGAAATGTTTCAGTATTCAACGTTTGGGTATTTACTCTCACAGTCGGCCATCCTGTTAATCAATCGGCCCCGATTGGTAGATACATCTTCGGCTAGGTGATGTACTTCTTCGTCGTCATCGCTGAGATACTCGGCTTCTATTGCTGGTAAAGTGCACCACGGTTTCATTTTATCTGAAGCATATACGGATCTGTAGTGACGCTGCTTTCGAGTGGTTCCAGGCAAATCTTCGATGATATATCTGTCTCTGTCAAGGGCCTTTGTAACGCGGCTCCAGTTTACGCGGCGCTCCCGTAGATGTTGGTTCATTTTCGACTAAAACTAAGTCACCTTCGGTGTATTTTGTTGGTTGGGAATGTTGTCGATCGTATCGTTGTTTCGCTTGTTCTCGTTGTTCGTCTATTTTGACGGCTGTATTGTTGCGCACGGTTTGCAACTCTTCATTGTCTAGAACATTAGTGCTGTGAAGGATAAGGACGAGTTTGTTTTGAAGAATGTCTTGGTTCGAACCCGAAAAGTAGTTGTTGTGGAGTTCTCCCCGTCGTATCGTTTTTCATACTATTGATCGACCACTAAATACGTCGTAGCTGTTCGTCCCATCGCTTATCTTCTTTCGTAGAGGGTAGAAGCATACCCAAAATGGTGCGAATGGTTCGTTCTGCATGACCGTTGGCTCTCGGTGAACGGACGACATTTAATATATATGTTGGACGTCGTTGTTGTGACAGTATTTTTCAAATTCGTGGGATGTGAGTGATGACCCTCGGTCGGTAACAATTCTCGTTGGCACGTTGATAACGTGTTTCGTTGCTGTGCTTTTGACGGGTTTTATTATCGTAAATTTGGTGAATGCATCTACTATGACAATAATGTACTTATTACGCTTTGAAGACTTTGGGAATGGGCCTAGATGGTCCGTATGCAGAGTGTAAAAAGGTACTGCGACGACCTTGTCCTAATGATATTCACCTTCACGCTTACCACCTGGTGCCTTATTAAATGCACAATCGACACAAGATTTTATGTATGATTTGATGGCGTTTCGGATTCTGGGGAACCAAAAATGTTTTTTGGTTCCAGTCAACGTTTTGTCGATTCCCATATGGCCTGCATTGTCATGTTGTTCGTGGATAATGCGCCAGCGGAAACTGTCTCCCTCTTTCCGGAACAGTCTTCCGTTCTTTACTGCAAAGTGTTTACATGTTTCTTTGTCACCGAATTTCAACTTTTCTATTTTTCGACGTGTTGAATCATCTTGAAGCCTCATTGTGTATAGGTAATCATTCTGACTCACCGTTGTTTTGGCGATCCGCAGCGAGGTGCTCGGCTTAATGCGTCGACGTGTTGCATGCTTTGCCCGGATCGATGTTCATCGTTATGTCGAAGTCCTGGATCCGTAACCACCACCTAGCTATACGTGGTATAAGCTCTTTCTTTTGCATGGTCATTTTTATGGCGTTGCAGTCCGTAATAACTGAAGCACTTTTCCCGTATACCTAATATCGAAAACGTTCCAGGGTTTCGACCACCGCTAATGCTTCCAATTCGTAGCTGTGGTAATTACGTTCATCGCTGGATGTTGATCGACTGAAGAAGGCTACCGGTTTCCATTCCTGGTCTTCTCTTTGCAGCAAGACGCCGGCAAGACCTATGGCGTTGGCATCCGTATGAATTTGGTGTTGTGAGGCAGTTTTGTGGACTACTATTACTGGGTTCGCAGTTAGACTATACTTCAATGACAAAAAGGCTTGGGTTTATTCCTTTCCCCATTGAAATTTTGCATTCTTTTTCAACAAATTACGCAGAAATTGTCTAACTTCTCGTACATTTGTTGGTGTTGGGAATTCCGAAATTGCGTTGGTCTTAACGGTTTCGGAACTCATAACGCCATTGTGGATTTGGTGCCCAAGAAACTCGATCGTGTCTTTGAAGAACTAGCACTTATTAATATTGACGGTTAAATTTAGATTACTCAATGCTTGAAAAACGCGTCTCAGCTTTTGCAACATCTCATCTGTGGTATTACTTCCAACAACAATATCGTCCATGTAATGGATAACGTCTCCCTCTTGGGTGTCTTCACGTATAAGCGCCATCAAACGTTGGAACACGGCATGTGCGTTTTTGAGTCCGAACGGCATGCGTTTCAACTCGTACATTCCATCAGGCGTAACGAAGGCGGTGTATTTTCGGCTGTTCATTTCGATTGGTACCTGATAGTAGCCACTGTTAAGATCCAACACGGTAAAGATCTTGAATTTCATTACCTCCTGCAAACGTTCCTCGATGTTGGGGGTTGGGAAAATTTCTTTCGCTGTGTGTTGATTGACCGATAGTCGACGCATAAACCGATCGTTGCCGTTTTTCTTTTTAACAAGTACGATTGGACTCGCGTATTCGGAACTAGATTTTGTTATGATATCGTTCGTCAAAAGTTCACTAGTAAGTTTTTTTTACTGATTCTTGCTTCGTTTCCGGAAATCTATATGGTTTTGACACAATTGGGTAGCTCGTTGTAAATTTAATTTCCATTTCAACCACGTTTGTTAGACCTATTTCGTTTAATTCGTTACCGGACAGGTTACTATATTCGTTTATAAGTTCGTTTAAATTTGACCGTGTTTATTCGTCTATTTGCCCACATTTATTTCCGTTCGTAAAACGTTAATATTTTCGAAATATTGGCCGTTATCGTCGCAAACGAGACGAATGTTGTTGTCCGAAAGCACATCGATGCCTATAATTGCATCGGATGAAAACATGTTATCATTAGTCACGTATAAATTTATTTTGAGTTCAACGTTATCGATATTTAAATTTGCTGAAATTTTTCTGTGCAACATGGTTGTTCCACCTCACACCCCGCTAATGCGTATGCTACATTTTTCCCTAACGCCAATGATTTGACTTGCTTTTGATTTTTTAATAAGGCTGCATTCACTGCCTGTGTCAATTAATGCGAGCATGGAGACACCGTTGATGGTTACCTCCTTTTCCGAGGAATATTTCTTGACGTTGCTCGTGTTACGAACATTTGTATTTCCGCAGTTCACTGGAGTACTCTTAGGATGAACACGCTGGCAGTCCTTGCATCTCGTTCTTCGCTGTGGTTTTGGGCATGTGCTTGACATATGACCCGGTTCAGAACAATTAAAACAAATGATCGGTTTTCGTTCAGGTTGCTGCTTTACATTACTGTCGTTCGGTTTGTTAACGAATTTCCTGACATAATTGTTGCGCTTAAGTATTGGTGATACTTTTGGGCTGTATGAACAAATCGCCAGATTTGAAAAATACTCGTCAAGTGTAGTGCGCATTTCCTTCATTGACTTGAATCGTACAGTAGCAATGTCAACTTGTAGTTCCCGATGCTTCAGCCCCTCTCGTGTGTTTTTAATAATTGCACATTCGCTCAGATTATTTCGTTTGCCTAGTGCGCTCATACGGAAACAGTATTCGCTTACGGACTCACCTGCTTTTCGAAATGCATTTGACATTTTAAAATGAATGTCGGCTTCATTTGGCTCGTCTTCAAAATTTTCCCTTAGGGCTGCTGCTAAATCTACCCACTTAACGAATAATTTGGCAGATGCGTCCAGTCATAATTTCGCTGGACCTTTTAGCTTCGTACCAATGGCCAGCATTAAACATTTTCGTCCCTATCATACGCATCTAATGATTTTTCAACACGATCAATAAATTGGTCGACGCTAAAAAGTTCATCCTTCGTTGGATCATAATCGGGTAAAGTATCGGCAATTTCTTTAACACTAAATGTGTTACGTGACCGCGGTTCTCTATTGGTTCGTTTTCGTTAAGGCGCACTTGATATTGTGGGTGTGTATCATTGTTCGTTTGTTGTTGCATAAATGACATAACGTTTGCAAACATGCCTCGCAATTCATCGATTTGTACATGTAAATTTTCGTTTGAGTCCATTTCCTCGATTTCAATTTCTTCGGAACCGACATCTGTTATTAAACGCATAATTAGTTCAGCCTTACTGCCGCTCGTTGGCAAATTTCTTTCCCGTAGAAGGTCTTTTATCACCACCACTTTTAATGACGATATCAAAGGCAATTTTATTTCAAAATACTTCTTATTTTATTTTTATGAGGGTAAACATCAATTTTGATTATTTATCGTTCTACACAAAAAAAATTTTAATTTTTTTTGTTGCAATTTCGTAGAGACTTTACTCGTTCGTTATAATTTTGTTTGTTTATCGTTTTAATTTACACTCGTTAGTTTTGCCTTTTTTCCTTCATATGTTTTATACGTTCGTTGTACGTTTTTTTCCTGGGCGTTTTACGTTTGTTTTTTTAATTTTTATTTACTTTTGCATATGCCTTCAAATACGTTTATTTTTTCAAACCGTTCAGTCAAATCCCGTTACACATTGTTTTTAAGTATTCTTCTCACATTTTAATATACACAAAGTATTCACATTGCTTGTATGCTCACTATGAAGATTCGTTGTTGTTATTTTTTTCAATAGACATTATGTACCCAGCGGCGAAAATTTTGATTACAGAAGCGATGATCTGATGCACACATGTGAGACAGTAATGTACACCATCTCATACACGAACCTAGTATACATTTTCAAATGGATTGCCGCATTTGTGGAGTGAATGCCTTCCACTTCTACACAAAGTAAGCGAGATGCTGAAGTGTTCATCCAATGAACGTAAAGGCTGAGTACTTCCTAAAATACATTGTAAGCTGGCAGTAGGCAGCTTGCATTCAATCTCCCTTACTTTGTGACCAGGTAGAAGACGTCTTGTACACTTCTTCGAACAGCTTGCATTCAATCTCGCTTACTTTGTGACCAGTTAGAAGACGTCTTGTACACTTTTTCGAACACATTGTAAGCTGGCAGTAGGCAGCTTGCATTCAATATCGCTTACTTTGTGACCAGGTAGAAGACGTCTTGTACACACATTGTAAATTGGCAGTAGAGAGCTTTCTTAAATATTCATCAATTTTTTTCGTTTTTTCATAATGTTTAACGTTGCAACTATTTTATGGACCTGTAAACCTATTTAAAGTCTTTTTTATAAAATGAAAAAACACATATACATAAGTATACATAAGTATATACATATATTTATTTTTCAGGAATTTCGTAAAATCATAAAAACAATTTTAAAAAGTTATTTCAGGTTCTGTCACATAGACATAGACATGTCAAGTTGATTATTATTTGCCTTTGTTTTTTGCCTCTTATCGTAATTTCTTTTAGAAATTCTATTTTTGGCTAAGCGGAAAGCATTACGAATATCTTGTACATAGGTTTTATCGGTGTACCCCTCACACGAATTTGCCTCTGAAATAAAATAACTGATTAGTATTTAAAAATTTTTTTGTAGTATTTTTTAACTTTTTACCAAAAATTGCCCTATTTAAAGATTTGAATTCTTTCAAACTGCGTTTTCCATTGACACCATCATAATTGTAATTTGTTATTATGGTATCTCCAAAAATTTGGGTAAAACTTTGAGCTAACCCATTTGGATGAATAATTTGTTTTAATAATAAAAATTAACTGTCAAAATTTGCTAATACTTACAAACTTTCCCATGTCTTTTTCGGCAGCAATTTCAATTTCTGATAAGTCTTCTGTGTTATGGATGGGAAAATATACTTTCTTTGGGAAATCTTGGGTTGTCAATTTTTCTAATATTGTTAAAATTTTGTTTTGATTTTGTAAAATGGTATCTATTTTCTTTTCAATTTCGTTTAGTCGCATTTTGGATGTTTCATCTCCAACTTCATTAACAAATTCGGATGACGTTGTCGTAAATGTTTTCTTTAAGGGCAACATTTTCTTCTTTTAGAAACTATGAAGCAGAGGTATAAAAATTAGCTTATTTTTCAATTCAAAGGAAATAAATTTGTATAAAATCTCATCAACAGAGAAAGTTTCTTCTTTTTCAAATGGCGTATTACTTGTTTGAACCATCCCTAGTTTTAATGATGACATCGGTTCATTAAAATAACATATAGAGTCAGGGAATCTGTTTCCTTTAAAATACAATTTATTTTCTTCATTAATAAAAAAGCTTTTAACTTTGACAGCAGAACAGGGCTTAATACAACAATAGTTGTTTGGGTGTTTAACAGATAAAATGTATTTGTCGGTGTAGTACCGTACAATTTGGTTTGATTTATTTTGAGTATACCTGTTCTCAGTGTCTTTTATCACTATTTTTTGATTTCTATATTTATTATTTATTTGTTGCAATATACATCTCGGATTTTTTACACTTCTCTTTAGAGTGTTCATGAAATTCTCATATTTATATGCTGATATATCTTGAATAAATCCGACTTCCTGTACGGACTGGCAAACATGAAGCAAGTTGTGCACGTTATACGACAGATACTTTTCACCGTAAAGCAGAGGAAAACATTCGACAAAATATTCAAAGATTGTTTGAACAGTTTCTAAGTTTTCTTTATAGTTTTTCTCAATAAGTAAAATTCTGTAGCCACAGGTTAGCAATAAGAAATGATAATAACACTCATATGGTACTATATCTTTTAATACTATTATGCCTGTATATAAAACAAATAACCGGAATTCTGATGCCTTCCACATTTTAAAATCTTCGAACGATCGTGGTTTCCTTGCAAATTCCAATGGAATACTCGAAACTGCTCTTGAAATTTTCTGGTTAATTTGTAATCGTAATTCGTTATTCATTTTAAAACTTGTTTCATTAAAATATAACATTTTTAATAGCTTTCTCGTTAAACCGAGGTCAATAAGGTGCATGGGGTCGATTGCGAACTGGCTTACCATTTTTATTCCTATTTCTTCTAAAACAGATTTATTTTCAATAAAAAATAATTGGTGATGCTCGGCAAAATCTCTACGAAAAAAATTTTTATCCGTAATCTTTTGTCCAACCTTTATACTAAACGCGATATGATTACCAATACGGGTACCTTTTTGTGCACATTTGCTGCACCCATAATAAGATGTATGCCCTTTAATGCCACAAATAAAGGACATCGCTGGTGCGTCACAAATAAACGCATTTATTTTGAAGGCGATTCTTTTACCTAGTATTGAAACCCCATATTTTAATAATTTTTTAGCTTCTTCGGCAAAATCATGCAAAAAAGCATTAGCACTATCGGGCTTCTTACTTCCCAAATATGTTCCAATCATAAATACCCCGCTCTCTTTCACGTTACAAAAATTTCCCAGAATTGGCCACAAAGATGTTGACGAACTTTTGAACAACGGCAAACCGTCTATTCCAATATTTAATTTAAGTTCGTTATACTGGACTAAAATATCCTTATTGTTCAAAATAAATGTTTCTATGCCAAGATGAACATAAGTTCCTGGAGGTACTGTTCGTATAACAACATTCGGGGTAGTACCCACCAACGTTTCTACTGATAGAGGAACGTCTATTCCCGCACTGGACATTATCTTCAATAAATCTCGCGT
Source organism: Germaria angustata (assembly GCA_963681545.1). Taxonomy (NCBI): domain Eukaryota; kingdom Metazoa; phylum Arthropoda; class Insecta; order Diptera; family Tachinidae; genus Germaria; species Germaria angustata. The sequence goes on along the minus strand of OY812999.1, from coordinate 81,061,412 downwards.
ACATTTTCGGCTAGGATAATGCATCAAGTACCAGTATTTCAACTTTTCAGATAGGTTAACATCATTCACACTTTCGCTATTAACACATTCATCACAATCGCAATCGGAGTTTTCCATCACATTTTCCTCAGAATATTTAATTGATTTAAAATGTTTAGTTTTCTGTTCATTATTTTCTTTTCTTTACTAAATGCCTTATATTTCTTGCACTAAATCCTCTTTTATAATATTTTTTTGACATCCTTACCTTTAACACTTGATATTTTATAACAATACTTGACAAAAGCCGCGGAACGTTTGACTTATAATAAAAAATGAAACAAAGTATCACATAAAAAATAACGGGACACAAAAAAAAAACACATGCACATAAATACATACATATACATATATGTATGTATGTACATTTATATGAAAACATTCACAAGTCCATGAATTGTACAATACTTGTGAATACATGTACTTATACATACATATATGTGTGCATACATACATATGTATGTATATCCATGTTTGGAACATTTCAGCACTGTATAAGTACAGTACATATGAAAAATTCATTTTGTGAATTCCATACACTACCCTTGCACACAGGGTTGCCGTTGAAAATTTTTAAAAAGTGTCATAAAAAGGGTATTTAAGAAAAAAAAGGGTAAAAAAAGGGTATTTTAAAGTAAAATAGGGTCAAGTTTTTTATGAACAAAAAATAACATTTATTTCAATTTAAAAAACAAAAACGAGTTCTAAAAATTAATTAAATACATTAAAACTAAATAAAAGTAATTATACATACTTGAATGAATCAATATTAAAACTAAAAAACATTTCACAATTCATATAAAAAGAGAAGTAACTTTTACAAAAACTTTTGATAATATTTATCACTTTTTAGGAATACTTAATCTATATTTGGAAATGAGTTCTTCACTTGGAGTCCATTCTTCCAGCTCCGACTCGGGCAAATTGAGAGAGGAAAGCATCGACTCACAAGTTTCTATATTAAGTTTGTTTGTAAGTTTATTTTTAATTAGTGACAGTTTTGAAAAAATTCTTTCAGCGGAAGCGCTACTATGAGGCAAAGTAAATATATATGTAATGAATTCATATAAATTTGAATATATTTTTTTATTAAATCTATTTCTTAAATTTCCTATTTCGAACCAAAACTTTTCTGCGTTAGTTATTTTACGTAAATCTTCATACGTTTTGCTGTTTATATTAGTTTCTAGTAATTTAAACTCATTGATAAAATTTTCTGGTTCGACAATTATGTCTTTAAACTCAGAAACAATTTCAAAATGATTTATGTCTTGTTTGGAACTTACAAAAACCGGGTCAAAATATCTCAAAATATTAAGTATTTTATTTGTTATATCTATTCTTGATGTGATATCAAGACACAATTTTTTATAAAAATTCAAAATGTTAGTTTTTATTTCTATAACATCACATCTTGGATACAAATTAACACATATTTCCGCCTCTGCATCATGACCAATATATATATCAAATGTGTCCTTTGCATATAAAATATTTTCAAAATCAATATCCTCTATTTCTTTCTCTATATAGTATTCTTTTTTCAAAAAGTTTGTAAACATTATTAATAAAATTTCTTTGGTCGAAGGAAGTAGATAAATTATTTGTGAGGTTTCGCTTTGAAAATTTAGATTCAGTTTATTTATAATTTGAAGTATATACGCTAAAAATTTTAAATAAATTTTATTTGTTACCGATAATCCTTGTTGTATTATTTGGATTTTTTCTTTATTTATTGTAGTTTTTTCTTCAAGTTGTGCCAACAGAAAAAAATGTTGCAATACCGACCACTGCTCCAATACTCTTTTAGCGACGGACTCAAATGACAGCCATCTGGTGTCACTCAGTCTTAAAAGTTTGTGCTCGGGCACATCAAATATATTTTCAAGACAATTATATTCACTTTGCCTTTTTGCGCTTTTAAAATATTTAAAAATATTTGTAAGCAGGCACTCTACATCTGGTGGAATACATGTAAGAGCTGAACTGCTGACTAAGTTTATTGTGTGACAAACACAACCAATATGGAACAAATGTGGTATTTTTCTTTTTAGAATAGTAGCTACCCCTTTATTTTTACCGACCATTGTAGAAGCATTATCTGTAGCGAATCCAATGAAATTCGAAAAAGCTATTTGGTTTTCTTCTAACATTTCAAGTATAGTATTGGCAATAGCTTCACCAGTTCCATTTTCCGGCTTTAATAATCTAAAGAATTTGTCAACAGTTTTTCCTTTATTTCTGTCGAATTGCCTTACCACCATAACCAAACACTTTTCAGTTGATATATCTGTAGTTTCATCTATTATGAGACTGAAACTCTGTGCTTTCATATTTTTTACCAGATGTAGTATACCTTCTTTTCCTAGAAATTGAACAATTTGTTTTGCTTTCGTGCGGCAACATGTTACCTATTAATAAAATGTGTGTACAAAATATAGCATTTACATTAGTAAGTACATATATATGTATACATATATAATATTTGTTCAAAAATTACTTAAAGCAGAAATACTTACCGCCTTTGCTATAGCAGAATCCGGATATATGCTTGAATTAAATTTTGCCAGCTTGTTCATTGAATTAAATGAATGGTTGGAAATTACCATTCTCAAGACAAGTTTTATTTCAGCTACTGCAACTTGCTTTCGAAAGCAAGTGTTATTTTTTTTGGCAAAAATGAAGCTATTTTCATTGTATTCGCTTCATGAGCTTGTTTGAAATTGGTCATATGCTTCGCAGTTTTCGAATGACGATCTATGTGGGTTTTTTGGTTATTTAGCAACTGTTTACAGGCAATACAGAAAGGTTTCTTTGCGTTTGGGTCTAACTTGAGCCACTTGTACTCTCTCTCCCACTCCTTGCAATACTTCCGAACAATACTTTTATTTTTTCCTAATGTTTTAGTACCACTTGACGATGAATTTATTTCGACGTCCGAAATTTCTTCTTACTCCACTTCCACTTGATCCATATTGCTGGATGAAGGCTGCTGCTCATCTATTCTTTTTGATTTAACCACAAACCTATTGTTAACATATATTTTCGTACATAAGTTAATATAATTTGCATTTATTTTGTTGGCTATATAAACATATGTGAATATGAATGGCACGCTAAACTACAAAATTAAATGGAAATCTAACGAAAAAAAAAAACAGTCAACTCATATTTAATATATATAAGAGCTTCTCACTGCCAAAACTTAAAATGAAACACATACATAAATCAGTGCATACTCACCGTTGAACATCAGTTTATTTTACACAATTGTCAAACTTTATATGAAAAAATAGGTATCCATTTAATATGACAGTTGCATAAAAGTCAGTTGTTATAATAATAATATCGCATACAATTTTTATATGAACGTTCACAGAACGCATGTATGCATATATATAACATACAAAAGTATACAAAAGCTAATTGTACTGAGAACTTTCGTGAGGAGTATTGGAACAGTCGAAATACGCCAACCACAAAAAGGGGGCAAATTCATTTTCAAAAAGGGTGAAAAAGTGGCATACATATTGTTAAAATGATACAAAGGGATAAATTAAAAAAAGGGTCATAAAAAGTGTCATTGGCACGAAAAAGGGTCAAAAGTGATACTTTAGTGTCTCAGCGGCAACGCTGCTTGCACACTTTGTAAGCTAGCATTCATTGAAAACAGAGTGAGACATACATCATTGAAGAGATGTAATTTGGTATGCAGTGTTCGCCGCTGGGTATTTACATGTCTATATTACTTGCTCTCACCGTTCTAAATGCTCGCATATGCACACTCTTGCTGCGTTCTGTCTTTCTTATATCATTCGTTAATCGTTAATTATCACGTTATGATGGTCATTATCAGTTTCTTATATTCGTACAATTGTGTCCGTTCCGTTTTGTTTCATAAGAGAACAATTTACACCGAGTTTTCTTCCTTTGTCGTTCCACTGCGCAAAAGTATCAATAACATGCTCACACACATAGCTCTCTTTCATTTTAATATTCTATTCTCGTAAATACGTATGGATTTGCGTTTTGAGCATTTGTTTTTTTCCGCTTACAAAATGTATTTAATATTTGCATGTACACATTTTGCACACGTCACCTTTCTATTTAAATTTTGTTTTTGGTGAGCTTCAATCCCACTTCTGAACTATAAACCTACTTTAAAACGATTAACATGTCAGGATGTACAAAACGTAAACTGTTTAATGAGTATGTATTCAAAAGTATTTATTAAATGATATTTAAAAGAAGGGTGATTACATAAGTAAAAAGGTTAAACTTAAATGTTGTTCGCCGTAGTCAGTGCTTCACGGTTGGAGGTTGAACTGAGACTGAATATGAGATGTTTCAGTATTCAACGTTTCGGTATTTACTCTCACACAGGGAAGGCGATTGTACGACATAATAAACATGCACCCTATGATCAGTTCTATTTCACCAATATTAGTTTCGGTTATTTTTACTTTTTTCTTTTTAAGTTGTGCATTTTGGTATATATGATACGCTCGTTTGTGCACTGAGCTAAGTATATACATGTAAACTGATTTCGGCAAAAGTTTATAAAAAATTTCAATAATATTCGATGTACGTGGGATGTTTTCGGATATCTTGCAGCTGCGAGTCGTAGGTATAGATATTTTTGGAATAAAATCTTGGTTAGGAGTCTGCCAGTCGAAATTAGAATTATCTTCTCGATTGTTGTCAGGTATATCTTCAATTATATCTTCGACAATATCATCTTCCGCACCGTCATCCGACGAACATTCGTTACTAGGACGGTCATCGTTCGGATTGTAGTTATCACTACTTGAAGCAGAAAAGTCTTCCAAGTTATCAGTTTCACTATCATCTTCCAGGAACTTTTGAATATCTTCAGGATTCATAACAAGATATAGCACTGTCCCAAAAACGGGATCTCAACTATATTAATTATGTTGTAACTATTATTTTGATAATATACATATGTATGTATATTTATTTATATTATAATACGTAGAAATTATATAAAGTATTAATGTGAGAAAAAAAATGGGGAAAAACTTTACTTTTATATCGCAGAAGGTTAAAAAAGGTCAAGGGATAAAACAAAGAGAGAAAATTATTCTGTGCGCCACCAATATTTATTAGCATATAAGTTAGGAATAATTTTTTTATCTTTAGAAAAAATACTAGTCTCAAATCTGAGGTTTTCAGTGGTAAATTGGTTACTATGTACGGATTTAATATTGGATATTCTATAAATGTGGTAGAATATAGGAACACCATTTTCATTTTGCATAAAACCGTTACTATCGAGGTATAGGAAGGCCTCAGGTGGTACATATCCAGAGTTTAGACATTTCATAATGTATTCTTCATTAACATAATAAGGTGCTATTTATAATCCAGGGATCCATATACTATCAAATGCTTTCTCATAATCAATCGAACAAGCTCCTGTGCACATAGATCTGTTTAAATTCTAGTAAATATCAGAAAGTAATAAATGTATTGCGTGTACTGTTAAGTGCCTATATTTGAACCCAAATTGCCTATCATTAATTAGATCATTCCTTCTGCAAAGTTCTACTATATAGTTGTTAATACATGCTTCAAATATCTTGCTTATATTCGGAAGTAAGCTAATTGCCCTCAAATTTTCTGGATCACAGGCGTCTTTATCTTTCTTTGGCAGTACTACCACTTTTGCTGTTTTCCATGCTCTAGGAAAATAAGAGTTGTTAAGCATATTGTTGAAGAGTATGAGTTATTCTAGTACAATCACTTCTGGGATATGTTTCAAGATAATATTAGGAATGTTATCAATTCCTGACGATATTTTGTTCCTTAAGTGAGAGAACATGTAAAAAAGTGTATCTTTATTTACAAAAAAAATTTCATTCATTTCATTGGCCTTATTGGATGAATTGAATATTGTTACGGTTGATCTATTGTTTTTCTATAAAACTAGAGAAGTAACTATCAATTTCAGCATGAAGGCTGTTATCAGGATCAATCTCCTTGTGAGAGTGAACTGATTCTAAAAAGTTCCAATTACATTCATCTTCTGTTCGTCGTCTTTCAGCAAGTAATCATTATTAACATTCTCTTTTTCTAGTTCTTCAGAGTTAATTCCTGTATATCTAAGCCACCTTTCGTTTTCCTGGGAAACTCTAATAAAATCTATATTGGAAGCATGTACAGATCTAAACTGTTTCTTTACCTCGCTAAACATATTAGATGAGTCACGCTGCTCGATGTTTCTACGTTTTTCCTGAAAATTATTATTAACTGATATGCAAAAGTTTTCGTTAATGAGCTTTTTGATTAATTTTAGTCTAGTTTTCAATAAATTTAGTTCCGTATTCGATAATAAGCATTCTAGTCTATTATGTTTCTTAATAATTGTCACAATTTGACTCTTTTCAGATTGTAATTTTCTAATTATTGGGTTAGTAAATTTCTCAAAAGAGTTAATGTCTCTAAATTTTGGAACTGACTTCTCTATGCAGCTAGTTAGTTCAAATTTGGGGTTTCCCTGATAAATGACATAGGACTATCATTTTCTACCCCTAAGATTGTTATCCGTAATGCATTACGATCACTATCATAGTCAATTGTTTCAAGACAATTATTTGAATTATTTTCCCTGTGGATTACTAAACGGGAGTCTGCCAAACACAGGTCCAAATATGAATGGCTGCGAGTATATGAAGGTGAAACAGAAGCGTATAAAACACATCTAAATAAGATTTCATTATCTGACATCCATTCTTTCAACTTATTTACCTTTGCGTTATGAGTGTTGTTTCCTCAGTCACTGTGCTTACAATTAAGATCCCCTGCTAATAAATAAAAGTGATTAGAATTCTGCAAATCGACGGACTGAAAAAGTTGAAGTAGTTCACATTTTAGCATATTTAGCATATTGTTACCATAGGGATAGTAAGCTGATATAACAAATAACACTCGGTTATATAGCATTGGAATCTTTACCACGCAAGCTTCCAGACATTTATAAGAATTAATAGTTCTATTGGTGTGATTAAGGAATTTTATCCCATTTTTGATTAAAATTGCTGTACCACTCCTAGCTTTTGCGTCTTTTCTATCTTTACGTGTCATACTATAGCCTTTAAAGGTAATTTTATATCTAAAGTTAAGTTTAGTATCATTTAATAATAATAAATCTGGTTTATAATCATTTATAAAGTTACTTAAGTCTAATCTTCTACTTAAATTAATTATCGAATTAACATTGATTTCAGAAATACTTAGTTTTTTTACAATTATTCCTACCATTTTAAATAATTATGATTCTAAAATAGTGAAAATTGTTTCTATTCTAGATACTTGTAGCTGAAGCTGTTTATTCAAAATTATAATCTGATTAGATAAATTTTGCATTTGACTAATATAGTTGTTCTAGAACAACCTGAATAGGATTATTGTTTCCATTTTGGAAATTATTCATTTTAACCGTGTCTGCAAAAGTCATGTTATCATTTGCATGAATGGATTTCTTATTTGTTGGAATTTGTGATAAATTTTGTCTTTTAGAAAGAATTTTTAGTTGGAGTTCCTTATATTTGTCGCATCCCTTGTGTTAAGCAGCAACGAAACGATTTATATCCTGACCCTGACTTGCATAATATTTGCTACCTAAATATTACAACAGTGCACACTTATATTCAGCTGTCAAAATTATTGCGTGATGGCATTTTTTAGGTTAGACCTTTTCCTTTTTAGCTGCTGGCCGTGCTACATTGAAGTTGTAATTATTTAAAATTAAAAGGCTCTGAAAACACAAGTGTACGTAAATTTGTATTTTATATATAAAATTAAATTTAATATTTGTACTTATGTAGATTTTAGCATACATAACTGAATTAACTTAATAAACTGGATTTCGCTGAAAATAAGTGTTTTCATTTTCTCCACGTGCCTGGCCGGCTAACAATCTAAAATACTTTGGTTTGTAATATATAAAATCAATCAGACGGTATGGAGGGTTCTTATGGTGTTTTAAGTGTGCCAGTTACAGACTCTAATGAAGCACCAAATTCTGCCGTAGTCACAACTAGTGCAACCGCACCAATTAATGCAGATGCAAATGTCTCACAGCAGACTACAACTGCCGCCAGCGCTGCAAACGCACATCCAGTGACAAGCACGAATGCGAGTGTTTCTCTAGAAAGCTCCGGCATACATTTCAGTGAAATTGCTCCTGGCCACACATGGTCAAACACTAGGTACTTACCACAAACTATGCCCACATACGTGTATCCACAGACTACCTTATATGGCCAACATTATTTCCTACCGAATATTAGACCTGGTATGACAAGCACGCAGGCCACAGAATTTAGTTCTGGCTTTGGCCAAGTGGCCTCCCGCGGTGTTGGTAATTACACAAATTCCATTTTATTTTCAAATGTAAATACATCGAATTCCCGGTGGTACGCAAACGTACAGCCTACTTTAGCTGCAACACAGTATTCTTCTCATTATTGTCCACAAAACGTTTTGTATAGTAACAGCCAGTCAGCAAACATTCCATTACCATCGATGCCAACAATAAATAACTCTGGCATACAATCTATGAATTCAATTGCAAATAATTTAGCGTTTGAATCTGAACTTTCGCCCTCACAGGTGGCTTCTCGACAGGTAATAACCAAAGATTTGCCCTATTTTTCTGGCAGTCCTGACGATTGGCCTCTCTTTATAACGAATTACGAACAGTCGACTGAACGCTGCGGATTTTCAAACCAAGAAAATCTCATAAGACTGCAAAAATGCCTTAAAGGAGCTGCGTTAGAGGCCGTTCGTGGGAAATTAATGGTGCCATCAACTGTGCCGCTTGCTATAGAAACTTTGAGAATGTTGTTCGGACGCCCAGACGTTATACACCAAACACTTCAGCAAAAACTGAGGCAACTAAGACCAGTGCGAACAGATGATTTAGAAACCCTCATAAAATTTTCTTTGGCGGTTCAAAATTATAGAGCCACGATGCAAGCAATTGGACTTGTTGATTACCTTAATGATCCCATGCTATTGAATGACTTACTGGGTAAGTTACCAGGTGAAATGAAACTGGATTGGGGTCGTCGGCGCGTAGAAGTAGGTCGTGTTGACATAGCCATTTTTGATGAATGGCTATATAATTTGGCCGCATGTGCTAGTCAAGTAACGTCACTAAGTTCGACATCCGCTGCCGGAGAAGAAAAAACCAGTCGTAAGCATCATAAAGAAAGAGTTCTTTTAAACGAAGCAGAGCCAGTGACGAAGTCGTTTCCAACATTCCTTTGTCCAAAATGTAAAAGTCACCATCGTTTGCAAGAGTGTATCGATTTCATAAATTTTAGCCGTCAAGATCGTTGGAAATTTATCAAAGATAATAAGCTGTGCATACGTTGTTTTAAAAATCATCCGATTCGTCGATGTAACTCAAGAAAAACTTGTGGCGTTGATGATTGTCGCATGGCACATAATCCCCTTTTACATTCAAGGCCATCACATACGACCGAGAGTAATATTAATAATAACTCGACAAATTCGCGTACTTCAAATACTGTTCAAGGAAGCGACTCCGATGTTCTATTTCATACAAAGGAACGAAGAAGCGTTCTTTTCCGATATATACCGGTAACATTATACGGCAATGGAGAAACCTTAAAAACGTTGGCACTTATTGATGAGGGATCGTCCATTTCATTAATAGACACCACACTTGCCGGTAAGTTGCGTTTAGACGGCCCGTCAGAAGAACTTTGTATGAAATGGACTGGTGACATAAGAAAAAATGAGAAAAATTCTAAGCACGTAAGTTTCGGTATATCATCACAACAGCAAGGCTCAACTTTGTATAAGCTGCACCACGTCCGCACTATAACAAATTTAGACCTGCCAAAACAGTCCCTTGACATTGATACTATAACTAATCGCCCACATTTAAAGTCTTTTCCTATACAACCGTACGGTCCATCAAAGCCTCTTATTTTGATTGGTCTAGATAATTATAAATTGGTTACGCCATTAGAGGTTATTGAAGATGACTACGATGGTCTTATAGCAACTCGATGTCGTCTAGGATGGTCCGTCTATGGCAAAAATAAATCAGGTTTTACTGAACCGGAAAGACTTATGCATCTATGTGAGTGCAGTAAAGATACTCGCGCAGACGAATTAATGCGTCATTACTTCTCCATCGAGTCGGTGGGAATTAGCACGACTTTAAGGCCATTGTTATCAAAGGAAGATGAACGAGCGTTAAAAATAATGGAGTCCACAACGCGGTACCTAGAGTCAGAGAAAAGATGGGAAACCGGTCTTCTATGGCGTTACGACAAAATTGTATTGCCCGATTCATTGCCAATGGCACATAAACGTTTGGAATGCCTTGAAAGAAAAATGCTAAAAAACCCGGAGTTAATGCAATTTATAACTAACAAAATAAGCGACTACCTAGAGAAAGGTTATATAAGAAAATTGTGCCCTAATGAGGTGGTGGCTGATGGAAAGTCGTGGTACATTCCTATTTTTGCAGTTAAAAATGTAAATAAAAATAAAATGAGACTAGTATGGGATGCAGCGGCTAAAGCTGAAAATGTTGCTCTCAACAATGTTCTTCTGAAAGGTCCTGATTTTTTAACATCACTTATTGGAATATTGATACGATTTCGTGAAAGACCCGTGGCCTTGTGTGGTGATATACGTGAAATGTACCACCAAGTGCGTATAATTAAAGAAGATGTAACAGCTCAAAAATTCCTATGGCGTAATTGTGATATGTCTCGCAAGCCAGATGTTTACGCAATGACAGTTATGACCTTTGGCGCGTCTTGTTCCCCTTCGTTAGCAAATTACGTAAAAAACAAGAACGCTGAACGTTTCGAAGAGGATTATCCCCAAGCGGTAAGTGCTATCAAGCAAAACACCTTTGTTGACGATTGGCTACAAAGTGTTGATTCGGATTTGGAAATGGTCCAATTATCACAAAACGTTAAACGTATACACAGTGAAGGTGGTTTCGAAATGAGAAATTGGATTTCAAATTCTGCCATTGTTTTAAATGCTCTGAATAGAAATTTATCCCCAACGAAAAAATGCATTAGTGACCCAGATGCTCAATATGAAAAGGTTCTAGGTTTATGGTGGCTCCCTGAAAGCGATGAATTTTCGTTTATTAAAAAAATCGACTATAATATATTAGATGAATCGACGTATCCCACCAAACGTCACATATTACGAACTTTAATGACGATCTTTGACCCGCTCGGACTACTCGGTTACCTAGTTGTACAAGCGAAAATTATTTTGCAGGATGTATGGCGGTCAGGGGTGTCATGGGATGAACCGATTCGAGAAAGTGAACGCAAGGCTTGGTGGCAATGGACCCAAAAAATAAATAACATCAATAAAATCAGAATTCCGAGATGTTTTCCACTGGCAAGTCAAAGTGATAAAAATGAATTGCACATTTTCGTAGATGCAAGTACTCAAGCTTATGCGGCGGTTGTATATATTAAAGCCAACGTTAGAGATAAAATTTGTTGCAGCCTGGTTGCCTCAAAAACAAGGGTGGCACCATTAAAACCAATTTCTGTTCCCAGGATGGAATTAATGTCAGCAATTTTAGGTCTGCGATTAGCGAAGTTCATCCAAAGTGAAGTTTCCCTCCATATAACACGAAGAATTTTTTGGACCGACTCCAAGGATGTACTCTATTGGATTCATTCTGACGCCAGGAAATTTCATCAATTTGTAGCTGTACGCATTGGAGAAATTTTAGAAGATTCGTCCGTTGATGAATGGCGTTGGGTGCCTACTTTGGATAATGTCGCCGATGATGGTACGAAGTTTAATAACGACCCACATATGTATGAAAACTTAAGATGGTTCAGCGGTCCAAAGTTTTTGTATTCGCCTGAAGATAAATGGCCTACTTTCAATCTTCAAAAACCCATTCAAGAAACATTAAATCATGTCGAGACCTCCTCAAAAAATAATAATTGCCAACTAACGCCCGATATCTTGAGATTCAGTACATGGGAACGTTTGCGCAGAACGCAAATGTATATTCTGCGTTTTTTGCGCGTAATAACAAAAAAGAGAAACATCGCAGACGCTCGATTAACAATGTTATTTAGTATGTCCTTACTAAAGGGTGCAGAAATAGTTCTTATACGGCACTGCCAGTATGAAGCATTCCCTGAGGAAATTTTTCAGCTAGAATCACCAAACGGATGTGTAAGTCGTAAAAGTTCAATCTATAAATTGTCTCCTTATTTGGATGAATTTGGCGTTTTAAGAGTTAGAGGTAGAATTGATGAGGCTTGTGACGTACCATTTGACGTAAAGCGACCGATAATTTTACCCCGTAAGTACACTATAACCCGTCTTATCGCTGATTTTTACCATAGAAAATTCCATCACCACCATAACGAAATAGTAACAAATGAAATGAGACAGAAATTTTGCATACCCGGAATGAGAGCACTAGTTCGTGAAGTTGCCCGAAACTGTCAACACTGTCGTAACGTTCGAGCTACGCCAATACCACCGGAAATGGGCGATCTGCCCCAAGATCGGCTAGCTGCCTTTACAAGACCATTTACATTTACGGGTGTGGACTACTTTGGCCCTTTGGAAGTAATTGTTGGCAGGCGTCGTGAAAAACGCTGGGGAGTTATCTTTACGTGTATGACCGTTAGAGCTATACATATCGAAATATCTTCTTCATTGTCAACGGATTCATTTCTCTTAGTGCTGAAGCAGTTTGTTTCCCGTCGTGGCGTCCCAAAACGTATTTATTCAGACAACGCTACAAACTTTCGAGGAGCGAGCCGAATTTTGATCGATGAAATGCAAAAAATATCATATGATGTCGTAGAACGTAAACATCCAGAAATTGAATGGACATTTATTCCCCCTGCCACGCCTCACATGGGTGGCGCGTGGGAAAGAATGATTCGCTCCGTAAAGTCTATTTTATTTGATATTTTGCCACGGGAAAAGATTCAGGAAGAAGTATTAAGAGCTGCGTTAGCCGACATTGAAAACATCATAAATATGAGACCATTAACCTATATTCCTTTGGAATCAAGTGAAAGTGAGGCTTTAACTCCAAACCATTTTTTGCTCGGAAGTTCGAGTGGTATTCGAGAAAGGGGAGAAGTTGAATGCTCTGGTTCAACACTTGCAAAAAACTTTCGAATAGCTGGTAAACTAGCGGATGCTTTCTGGAGGCGATGGGTACGAGAATGCCTGCCATGTCTGACGAGACGCGCTAAGTGGTTTCAAAATCCTGTGAGGCCGATATCTGTTCACGATATCGTAATTATAGTCGATGACAATTCGAAGAGAAATACGTGGACGAAAGGAAGGGTAATCGACGTAATACGCGCCAAAGATGGACAGGTACGAAGCGCAGTTGTTCAAACTTCTACCGGAATTTCCACGCGGCCCGCGGTAAAGCTAGCTCGGCTCGATATTAACGAAGTAAACACCACATAAAGACATGGCGTTTACGGAGGGGGGAATGTTAAGCAGCAACGAAACGATTTATATCCTGACCCTGACTTGCATAATATTTGCTACCTAAATATTACAACAGTGCACACTTATATTCAGCTGTCAAAATTATTGCGTGATGGCATTTTTTAGGTTAGACCTTTTCCTTTTTAGCTGCTGGCCGTGCTACATTGAAGTTGTAATTATTTAAAATTAAAAGGATCTGAAAACACAAGTGTACGTAAATTTGTATTTTATATATAAAATTAAATTTAATATTTGTACTTATGTAGATTTTAGCATACATAACTGAATTAACTTAATAAACTGGATTTCGCTGAAAATAAGTGTTTTCATTTTCTCCACGTGCCTGGCCGGCTAACACCTTGTATGATACTGGGTGGCCATACTTTTGACATAGAACACAAAACAGCTTTTCTTTTTGGTTTTCAGAAACATATTGTACCGAGCATTTTCTAATATCATGAGTTTCGCTGCATTTGACACATCTATGTGGTAGAAAACAATTAATGGATAATGGATGGATGGATGTTAATGTATAATGGATGTTAATTCATTGATATATGTAAATGTTTTAATACTTTTTAAAATCCATAAATGTAAATAAATATTATCTTAAACATTTTAAAGCTGCTGCACATTTTTTTTTTGATTTTGTTTCAAAATGTTCAGGTTTTAGATGCCTTTGGATGCAATTTGGAAGCTTTGGTTATGCTGTAAAAGATAATGTTATGGTTATTTCAAACGTATTTTAAAAGACCTATGCAATACTTACGAAAGAAATGCTTAAAGATTTATTTTAAGCATTTTCTTGAAGCCCATAAGCGCGCTGCTTTGAAATTTTTTCCTTTAATTTTTCGTTTAAATTTCGCACACGGAAATAAATGCGACATTTAAAAAAGAATTTTTTTATTTCTTCGGAAAGATCAACATAACTGCTGCGGTCAATAAGTTGTTTTTGAAGGTTTTGACAATGCAGTATATCTTTGCCGTTGATGTGGTAAAATATTGCTTCCAGTTTTCTCACTTCGGCCAAGAAACTTTCTGTGGGCTTCTTTAAAGAACACTTTGATACTTGATCGACCCATGAATATGAATTCATGTGACCCTCGTATTCTTCAAGATTTAGCTTTTTGATTATATACCCAAAATTATATTCAAGTGCATCATCTTGAAGAACACCAATATCTTCCAAATCCGTTTCATATAGGTCATCAAGTTCAACATCGTTCACGTCTGGAGATGGCTCTTCGGGAAAGTCAATAGCCTTCATTCCGACTTCCTCCGTGCTATGCAGGACACTTACATCATGAGAAGTATTTAGCCATTCAGTTGTGTCTGCTTCAACATTCCCTTTGCAATCTATTGTAGATGCTCACTATTTCTCGCTTAAAAAGAAAAATTGTAATAAAATAAAAAAATATACAATCATATATTTACCTAGAATGTACTTTCTCAGCCTATATTTAAAGTCTCTTGGCGATGATATTAACCTGCTCATCCTCAGTTAAATTTCATCTTGGCATTCCAATGTAACGCCGTATGGTTGCTGAAATTTATATTTGGAATATTGTTTTAAAATTATGTTATTGAATCTATAACTTACCTTGCCAGGGTATTTAAAATTACTTAGTCTTGAATTATGTATATCGAACCAGTCATTTACCAGTTGAAAAAAGTCTGCTGTCTCGATTGGATTATACAGCTGCATGCCAAGAAATTCACATCTTCGTATAGCATTAGCTGCAGTATTTGAAAAAAGTTGTGCCGCTAATTTCACTTTTTGTCTTGCTGGAAATTTTTTAAGTGTAAAATATTATTGTATTATGAGCTGAATGAATACTAACCTGCACCTTTCGCTGTAAGATGCTCATCAGTCAGTTTGAAAGTAATGGACATATCAGACTTCGATGTCAGAGCTAACAGATCCGCGATAGTTTGTGAAGACAACAGTGTATTGTTAAAAACTATACCGTTGTCCACATAGTGGTTTCGGACAAGTTTCAACAAATGTGGTGCATCAACAAATACAAAAACTTTGTAGTGTTTACATATAGGGCTGGGGAACCAAGGTTTTTCTAAAAAAAATTGACATAAATGTGAATTAAGAAAAATCTTTTAAATGTTTTGCTGTTATACTTGTATAAATCATAATTTGTTGTTTTGTCTAATCAATAAAAAACCACTAATCCCAGTACCGATCTTAATGTTAAGAAAATCTTTAAATTAATTCTTAAAAACAAAAAATTCACAACGAATAAAAATTAAAAAAAAAGCTTAGATAGGAAAGGAATAATATATATTTAAATTACCCGTTTTTATAACGTAAAAAATAGAAAAACCTTTGAGTTAAGTCTAAGATGCAAAAGTAATTACATATTTTTAAATTACCCGTTTTTATAATTCCATCCTTTCGAGCAAAACATAAACAAGTACTAGTGTTCTATATAATGTCAGTAGCATTTCTGTTGTGTGTAAAGTTGTTAGGTGTAGAATGTTACATGGTATTACCTTCTTTACTGTTCAACAATGTACTCACCCTCAGTAACACCTAAATCTCTCCACGAATTACGATTACTTGGCCCAATATCACAGACTGTAGCCACTACCGGAAATTCCGCACTGTAAAGCTGTCGTATAACATTACACAGTAACTCCTTCGTTACTTTGCCGTCAGAATCATAAAAAACTGGTTGCTTCCATGATTTTTTCAGTCCCCGAGCAATTATAACCTCCAGATAAATCGCATGTTTGTTTTACCGTGTCAATAACCGGATCGTACTCATAGGTTTCCGCTACCTTCATTTCATCAAAGGTGAGCACACAGATTTTTTCTTCCAGACTTAAATCAGTCGTATTTTTCATATAAGAAATTGATGATGAAAGAATACCTTCGCTTACATGAATCTTTCCACACCAACGCTGTAATGTTGATCTACGAGGTAGCGGAAAACCTTTTTTGTATAGGTGATTGTACGCTCTGGGTCCTGCTGCGTGAAGACATGTCGCGCTTGATATGTCTTACCATCTCCATTGAATTCGGCCTGGTGACATAAAAGTTTACGCATTTCGTCGGCAGCAGCATTTGCCTGTGTAAGTTGACACTTCAAGTCCTTGTTTTCGGCTTCCAAAGTTCGTACCGTTCAAAGTACTCTTTTCCCTCCATTCCAAAAATTGACGTGCTGAAAATTTTGTTGTAAACCTCCTAAAAATGTACATTTTCAGAAATAGACATTCGAAAATGTACCTTTTTTAAGAAGTGCGTTTTCGTTGTTTAACCGAACGATTTAAGGTTACTTAGGGCATTTATATTAGGCTTTTGCAAAAGTACAAAAAACAAGTAATTGAGTACATCCTCTATTTTTCGTTTATTTGTTTTATGGTACTCTTCTCTTAAAAAAGCAAATGGCTGTTCTCTTATAAGAAACAAGCACAATAAATATTGTGTTTGTACAAAATATATACAGCAAGTGGTAGAGCATAGGAAAAGTAAGCAAAAATAATAATAAGACATGCAAATACTGCAAGCAGTACTTAAACCATTTAGTATAATACTTGAATATTTTTGTAATTTTTATTTTATTTGTATGAAATTACATTTTTGTTTAATTTGATTGTAATATCAAATTATCAACATATCTACCTAGATATCGTCATCTAAATTTACAAAAGTCATATTTGCGTTGGAAAAATTTTACAGAACTTGAAAAAAAATTTAAGAAATAGCTTAAACTGCAAAAAATTTTAAGTTTTGATTTTGAATAAGTTTACAAATCTTTATTTTCATATCTCCTGCAATTGCTCGCATGTGACTTATGACTTTGTAAAATCTTCTACAAAAATTATTCGAAAGAAAAGTAATAAATTATGTAACAGAAAAAAAAAATTGGAAATGTTCATAAACTTTAACTAAACACTCAAGCGTTGTTTAACTGTTATTGGGGCGGGCATATGCTTCTTAAAAATATAAAAAAACAATTTTTTTATACAAATAAAAAATAAAATTTTATTAAACCAAAATTTAATAACTCAAAAATTCAATTTTGGGATGGGTATAAAATATCCTATTTTTGCGTGGTTGGAAAAGAAATAACGAATCCATTAAGTTGTGTTGTTAGTCCGCAATCATTAATTTTTAGTTACCAGAAAAACAAATGAAGTTATCAGATTATATTGGCAACTGGCAAAGCATTTTAAGTACGATTTTCATCCGTTATCGACGCAATAATCTTCCAGTTCATTTATTTCATTGAAAAGATCACAAAGATTTACGTTTGCATGCACAAATATAAGTTGGTGTACTTTTTCTGGGCTTTTTCCAATTACACTTCTAGTTTCAGAAAGAGCTTGTCTGCCATTGGAAAATATTCTTTCTGATGGTGTGCTACTTGCTGGAATGCACAATATTTCACAGCTAAGGTTATACAATTTTGGGAACTGCATCTTTTGTAACTCCCACCATTGTAGTATATCGAAATCATCAACCATACAAACATTTGTGTTTTCGTACCTTGTGATTTCCTGCTGAAACGACTCGCCGATATCTTCAGGAAGGTTAGGTTGCAAAAAATCTCCTAGAAGATCCAAATTTTCCACTGATAATACGTTTTGATAATTTGGAGAATTTTGCGAGGGTTGGTAAGATTCTTCCATTAATTTAGTACCTTCAGTACTAATGCTTCGCCTCTCCTCATTGGTAAATTGTATAAGTTTGTTTGCTGGCGGAAAAAGAAACAAAGCCACTTTATGCAACATTTTTTCTCCGATTCAATATAACATTTGAGTTTATTAAGATTGGATGAGGCTCTTGTATCGTACTTAGGAACTGCAAAACAATGTCGACAACCAACAACTCCTTTAACTTCCTCTCCATTTTCGTCTTCAATCTTCCCCATGATCTTCCATATCTTACTATGCCCCCTTTTCAAAGCGATTTTGAAAATACCATTTTTCAGTTTTTCGTTAATATCATAAATATTTATCTTGCATTAAAAATAAAATAAAATAAACTAATTTTAAGCACAAAATAAAATTAAATAAAGTAATAAATTATTTATAAATAGTAAAAATATAAGATAAAATTACTCGCGGTTTTCGAAATTTTTAATTTTTAAAATAAACAAACACACTTATCACGTATGGTACATACATATGTATGCACATATGTACATGCATATTTATGTATTTTTAGTAATATATGTATGTAACTCACTTGACAATTTTCCATTATTATTTTAATTTAATTATAATTTTAACTTCCAAACTCTGATGTTAACAATACAATTGTTTCAATAATACTGTATTAAAACTATAAAAGTTACCAAAATAGAACAACTATAAATAACGGTTAAACAAAGCAATAGTTTTTTATTAATTATAAGGAATCATCTGCAAATAAAACACATTAAATAGTCATAACCATTGCTTGATTTCAATGCTTAAAATACTCATATGGTAAAATAAATACTTAGAAAAATACTTACAGCATATCAGCAAACATTTGTTTTACTTTGACTTGCTTATAGTAAGCAAGAATGAGTAAATATAAATACTCTGAGCATATAAAGAAAATAAAGATTGTTTTTACATTTGTCTCTCTCTTTATTTGTTTGCTTTGATCCTCTTTTGTATTTAGCTTTAAACTGAGAATCTTTAAAAAAAGTAAATGTATTTGAATTTAAATGTACTTTTGCTAAAGCCTAATTTATATATAAATTTAAATGTAAGTAATAATATTATATAGAACTTACTCAGTTTGAGTTCCTTCATCTTTATGTTGGGGTTCTTTCTGCCTTGGGTCCATTTCAATGTTCTCGCTTGTGACAATATAAGGAGCTCTGAAAAGGTATAGGTACATATTTATGCATTACAATAAGCATACATACAGGATGTTTCGTATGAACTTAATCTATCATTGCAGCTTCCATTAAATCATTGGAGACAATTTCAGTTTCTTGCTGTTCCACTGATTGGTATAAACAGTCATTTCTTTAAAACAAATTGTTTATAATATATTAGATTACATTATTTAAAAATAAGCAAAGGATGCTACTTACTGTTCTAATTGTATAAAAAACGGCTTAGCATTTGGTATGAGGGATAATCTGTTCCCAGCATTTACAATGCTTGAAGACAAAAAATTATTGGTACAAATGTGAGCAGACGGTGAAAGACTAACACCGCAAATTTCGCTCCACCTGTTCCGATCATCTTTGTCTCTAGGAACACGAAACAAAGTTTCACATCCCCTAGTGTATTTAGTTTTACACACTGCACACACACGCACGTTATTTTTGTTAAAATACATATTTTTATTTTTTCTTCAAAAATTTATTTTAACACGAAACAATTTAAATATAAACAAATTTTCACACTTGGGGTTTGAACATTGCCATTTTAATTAGAATAGCTGATAATCACCTGCGCTAATGAGGCCACCTGTTTTCAATTCACCTTGGCTTTAACATAACCATCAATAGCTGATATAAATAGTCATATTTTTTTGTTACGAAATTCTTTTACTTTAAATTCTGATATTTTTAAACCATCAATTAATAAGTTTATTAGGTTCCACATCGAAAAATTTAGATGTGGAACTTTAATATATGAGCTTTTGTTTTGTTTATATGATGTATTATTTTTTGAGCTTTCTTACTCATATTGATTTTTCTTTTGCGCACATTCTCCGTTTGATCTATTACTTTAGGCACTTTATTAATATTTTCATAATCATTATGTGGATAAGAGTTTTGAGCTTTAGGCTCATTCATTATTTTTTTTCTTTGCTAATTAAGAGTCTCTATCTCTTGTAGGTCAAAGAAAGATAAAACTAGAAAACCGTAAAAAGAACAACAAAACGCTGTATACATTAAATAAATAAATGCACATGGAATAACTCAATCGATCGCTGCCAAACTTCTGTCCTCGATGACATTCTAACTGTAATAAATTCGCAATATAATTCTTATTAATTGATAAAGCATTTGCATTAAAGCTGAATTTAAATATTGTAAGGTGTTGTGTTATCTTTCATTCCGTTTCAACAACTGTCCATCAGTGTTTTTATTCAAGCATCTAATATTACATTCATTGCCAACTATAGTTAAAGACTAAGTACAATGGGACTGTTGCTTACATATATTACCGCATCTCCCTTTTTAAAATACAAAAATTAAATTAAAATTATAAAGTACAAATTCAATAATATATTACATCTCCTTTTTTAAAGTACAAAAATTAAATTAAAATTATAAAGTACAAATTTAATACTATTCTTAAGTTTTTTTTACAATTTAAAATTAATAATTAATTTATACATAATGAAATTGTTAAATATATTGTTTAGTTTATTATAGTTTATTTACCAGCTACTTATTAGTGAAATTTATAAATGAAGTCTTTTTGGTTGTTTTATAGTGCGCCCCTTTCTAGTTACATATTCTTTTATGTCACTGTTTTCACATTCCAATACCACTTCAGCGTGATTCTGCGTCGTTTTATTTATTTTCTATCTGTATCTTTATTTTCAACTATTTTGTTTTCTGAAGTTTTCCTTATATGATCTTGATTTCTTCTATACAAAATGCCCTGATTATCTTTTACTATAAAGGATCTTGGCTCCTTACATGATTCCACTATTTCTCCTGGAAACCAACAGCTCGTAGGATTTTTTTAAACATTACGATCTCACCTTCATGAACAGGTTTAATTTTTTTGCAGTTTTATTGTAATAGTTTACCGATATTTTTTTTTTTTTTTTTTTTTTTAATTCTTTATTTGCAATCTATTCTAGAACATTAAGCAAATGAGATAATAGTTAGGAAAATTCAAATGAGTTATTGGATTCCAGTGAAAACAATAACATTATCTATACTTATGTATGTATGTTATTTATATATATTTACATATTTACAAATCTAATTATAAAATTATTTACAGATATTTATATTATATATGGAAATATCTTATCTAAATGGAAGATCTAAAATGTGAACTCTTTTTAGTCGTCTGATTGTTAAAGTTTCATCCAATAAAGAGATGGCCAATGGATTAACGTGGTCGCTTAATCTTTGAAGATATCTGCTGCTGAAGTCGTTTATTTCTTTTTTAATAAAAGGAATGTCCAAATCTCTATGTATAGCTTTATTAGTAATATACCATGGTGCTTTCACAATCATTCTCAAGGTTTTTGATTGAAATCTCTGCAATATTTCAATATTGGAGTTGCTTGTAGTACCCCAAAGTTGAATGCCATAAGTCCATATGGGTTTTAAAATAGATTTATAGAGAAGTAGCTTATTCTCTAAACTCAATTCAGATTTTGGACCTAGCAACCAAAACATTTTCTTAACTTTTATGTCTAAATAAGATCTTTTAGATTTTATGTGCATATACCACGTGAGTCGCCTGTCCAAATGCATGCCCAAATATTTAACATGATTACTTTTCGGAATTTGTGAACCATTCATGACTATTCCAGGGCAATCACCGCGTCGTAGAGTGAAAGTAACATGGGAGGACTTTTGTTCATTTACTTTTATATTCCAATAGTTTAACCAGGTCTGCACTTTATCAATCTGATTCTGAATTAAACTTGATGCTTCTATTGTCGACGAACTTATTGCCAAGAATGCAGTGTCATCAGCATACGTAGCCACAGTAACATTATCCGTACAGGGCATATCTGAAGTATAAATGGTATATAACATAGGTCCAAGCACACTACCTTGTGGTATTCCGGCTTCAATTTTGCAATAATTTGAAATTTCATTGTTGACTTTTACGTAAAAGCAACGTTCGCTCAAAAAGGACTTCAAAACTAAATAGTACGGTGCAGGTAAAATACTTTTAATTTTATAAAGCAGTCCAAAATGCCATACTCTGTCAAATGCTTGCTGTATATCCAAAAATACAGCAGAGCAATACTTTTTTCCTTCCAGTGCCATTGAAATTTCATTCACTAACCTATGACACTGCTCTGGTGTACCGTGTTTATGGCGAAAGCCGAATTGGTGCTCAGGAATTATAGAGTGTTCTTCCAAAATAGGCAATAGTCTTTTGAGAAATAATCTTTCAAACAATTTAGAAAACGTTGATAGTAGACTTATTGGTCTATACGACGTAACACAATTCTCAGGCTTATTTGCTTTATGAATCATGATAATTTCAGCACATTTCCATTGAATAGGGAAATGTTGAAGTCTTAAAATAGAATTAAATATTAAGGCCAGAAAAACAACTCCCTTTTTTGGCAAATTTTTTAGTACAAAAGTATCAATTTTGTCATATCCTGGTGATTTATTATTATTTAATTTCGCAATTTCCTGACATATTTCCCCAGGAGAAAAGTGTTTTATTGGCAACTCCATTTGACATGCAGCGTCTAAAAACAACATAATTTCTGTATCATTGTTATTAAATTGAAAGGGTTTAAATGTATCTTCCAAATATTTTGAAAAAGCCATAGCTTTATCTTTATCTGTCCGTTTCCAGTACCCGTTGACATCTTTGATTGGAATATTTCTGTTGTTTGGACGTTTTAAGTACTTTGTTGCCCTCCAGAGATTGTGTTCGCTTTTAGATGGATTTATTTGTAATTTTTTAAGATAATTTCCAATCTCTTTGTTTTTGTACTCGGATAGTCGTTCCTTTACAAGTTTGGTTGCTAAATTGAGAATTGTTTTGTCTCTTGGATTACGAGACTGTTGCCATATTCGACGAAGTCTTCTTTTGTTCCTTATTAGATCTCTTATCTCTTGGGAAACGTGTACATCGGATCTATTGTTTATATTTGATGTCGTAAATGGTTGCGAAAGATAGGCAGATTCATGAATTAAACTTGTAAACATTTCAACTGAATCCTCCAGTTCGTCGGAAGTTTTTATAGATATATTTAAATTCAGATTTTGTTCAAGGCAATGTCCGATATTTTATATTTGAATTTAGTTTTTTCCGATAATCTTCAGAAATCACAATTCTTGGTTCAAAATTGTTAACTATGGACGGAATTTTAGTTCTTAAAGATCGTGACATAAGTAATTCGGATAAATTGCCTTTACGAGTTGTTCTGTAATGAAGTAATCCTACATAGGGATCTGATTGATTTTCATGAGATTTTAATAATATTGATTTAGTTGTTTGAATGGAGCGTTCAGCCAGACCATTCGACCTCGGTAAGTATGGACTTGAAGTTTTGTGGTCAATCACCCAATTTTCACAAAATTGCTTGAATTCCTTAGAGTTAAATGGGGGACCATTATCTGTCACCAAGACGTATGGAATTCCATGTCTTTAAAAAATTGATTTTAGCCTAATTATAACTTGAGAGCTGCTATATCCGGAACTAAGAGTTTCAATTTCTATATACATATTTTGAATAATAATCTACAATAAGCACATACATCTTCTTGTTAAACCCAAATAAACAACAGCCAAATTTGTACCACTGAACATCAATAACATCATGGGGAAGCATTTCAGCTTTTGTGTTTGAACTTTGATATTGCATACAAATTTCGCAATTAGAAACTAAATTTTCAATATCACTATATATATTTGGTAAATAAATGAATTGGCGGGCCAAGTCTTTGCACCTTTGTGTCCCCAAATGACCTTCATGAAGTTTTGGCATAATTGTTCTACGTAACGTTTTTGGTATTAATATCTGATGATTTTTCAACAAAATATCATCGAAAATAGAAATTTCATCCTGAACTTTGTAATAAGGCATCACATCCGGTTCCACATTTCGCTTATTATTTGGCCAGCCATTTTTTATATACCTAACAATTTTTCCAAAAATCTCATCGTGTTGTCTCACATCAGCTATATTTGAAAATGGTATCTCCAGGTGAGATGCAATAAAATTACAATGCACTGAAAGCTCTTTATCCATATCAATTAAAGATGTTTCAGGCAAAGGTGCTCTTGACAGAGTATCTACGATTTGCAAATACTTTCCTGGCTTGTAAAAAACAAGCAGATTATACGGTTGCAAGCGAAGCATAATTCGTTGAAGCCTTGGTGGTATTTTGTAAAAGGGTTTGTTGAATAAACTGACTAATGGTTTATGGTCAGTTTCAACTAAAATCTTTGATCAATAAACAAATTGGTGAAATCCTGTGCATCCGAAAAGTATGGTAAATAATTCTTTTTCAATTTGAGCATAATTTTTCTGTGTTTTTGTTAAACGCACAGATGCATATGCAATTGGATGCCTATCATGCATAATTGTTGCTCCCAGTGCAAACTTTGACGTATCAACTGATAAAGTTATTTCTTTGTCAGGGTTAAAATATGCCAGTACAGGTGATTTAGTTATCTCACGTTTAAGGTTTTTAAATTCTTTTTCATGATATGTTGACCAATGCCATTCAATATCATTCTTCAAAACTTGTCTTAAATTTTGATTTTTAAAAGCTAAATTTTCTATAAATGCTCTGAGATAGATCACCATACCCAAAAATCTTTGCAGTTCGCTTACACTGCTGGGCCTAGGCATTTCTACAATTGATTTTATTTTGTCTTCATCTGCCCGCACCCCCGCTTGGTTAAATACATGTCCTAAAAATTTGATTTCAGTCTGTAAAATCTTACATTTTGATTTATTAAATTTTAGCCCCACCTCTGAAGCCCTCTGAAATATCTTTACTAAAATTTTAAGATGCTCCTCCATAGTAGAAGAGTAAATCAAGAGATCATCAATGTATAGTAAAACACCTTCAATATCGCCGAATAATTTCACCATTTCGGCATGAAAATTTTCTGGTGCAGCGTTTATTCCAAAAGGTAACCTCAAAAACCTATATCTACCAAAAGGTGTATTGAAAGTACATAGTTTTGAAGATTCTTCTAAGGGAATCATCCAAAGCCCACTATTTGCGTCCAGTAAAAAATTTTTAAGCATGTAATTTAGCTTTAGACTCTTCAATATTTGGAAAAGGACAATGTGGGCTCATTATAGCCTTATTTAAATTTCTAGGGTCTAGGCATAGTCTGAGATTTCCATTTGGTTTTGTAACAAGTACAATATAGTTTACCCACTCTGTTGGTCAACTTAGGCGCATTTTCTTTGGTCATTGCTATCGTTTTAGCAATGCCTACTGCTTTATCAAGTGCTATTCCGCCTTCAGATAACAATCTCTTGCGAATCCCAGCCATCTTAGGTGATGAGCCACAATTAAATATATCCCTCACCAAATCTTCGCGAATAGCGCCAAATTCACAATTCAGACTTAGATTTTTTAAAGTTGTTACATATTCGTCTATAGTTTGTTGAGGTTGCTGCTTGCAGGTGAAAAACATATATTTCCATAGCTATATTTACTTTAGGTATGAAAAAATTCTCCAACTTGGTGGTTAAAGTACTATAAGATATAGTGTCCACATCCTCATTAAAAGAATCAGAAATCTCCAAACAGTCACTACCAAGATGATGTAATAAGAGAGCAACTTTACGTCGGTCTGATTGTGTTCCCAAATTAGAAGCAGTCAGAAATATTTTAATTTGGGTGAACCAGAATTTCTATTCTTTCGATAAATTTGTAGACTTCAGATTAATAGGTTGCAAAGTCGTTGTGAAAAACTGCCCTGCCTGTGCTTGACTTGTGCTAGCAGTCTGCTGTTCTTCCATAGTCGCCATTTATTTATTTATATATTTATATATATTTATTTATTTTATTTTATATTTTTTTATATTTCAAATCTATTATATAGATGCGCACTTGATTATTTCACTATTGAAATTAGCTTTTTACTTAGACCACATCTGACACCATGTTGTGTTACCTTTCATTCCGTTTCAACAACTGTCGATCAGTCTTTTTATTCAAGCATCTAGAGATGCCATATTACATTCTCATATTACATTCATTGCCAACTATAGTTAAAGACTAAGTACAATGGGACTGTTGCTTACATATATGAAAAAATTCTGAATTTGGCTTGTATAGCCTACCCTCTGACAATAAATTTACATATGTTTGTATGTAAATGTAATTTGTATCTTTTTGTTGCGATGTTCTAAAACCAAACTGTGTTATCCCCATTTTTGCAATTATGTTGCCACCGAAATTTTCCAACCCATCGAATTCAACATCGTTCAAATTGTTGACGTCTTCTCAAAGTGTTTGGATTTCATCTTATTCCGTAATCTATAGAAAAGAAATATGTATGTACATATGTGAATATTAGGAATGATTTAAAGATGTGTATAATATGAAAATATTTGCCTCTATTTGTTCTACATTGTCGATAGGTATTTCATTTATTGGTTTGACAATTTCTTGACTCAATGTCTTATCAACTTCTACTGCAACTAATTTTTCTTCAGGACATTTGCATTGTTACAAAGTATATTTTCGTTGCAACCTGTTTTTTGTAATAACATTTTACAGTATATTATATACATATCGTCACAGGAAATGTAAAAAGCTCTAACATTTCAAAAGTTTTACAGGAAAAGAAAAAAACTTATTCATATTAAAAAATATATTTGCAATTCTCAGAAAATTCTTCAATATTAGATACATTTCCTCACCATTTCTTACCTGTATTGAAATATTTTGTGGTAATTGTCCATATATTTTTCAATATGGACAAGGTTTTTGCTTTTCCTGCAAAATTTTTGAAATGTTAGATAGCGTGTTTTGCATTTGCTCTGATGATAATTATGTGTAAGTATGCACATAATATACCTAATATATAAGAACGCAAGCCATATTTAAACTCTAATGGCGATAGATGGTCATGTAAGCCGCTTTTGGTACGGATTGCAATAAAAAAGTTTTCTAGACCATCTTAGTTAATTTTGCTGAATCAATCATTTATTTTTTTAAAAAGTTCGGAACATTCAACAAACTTTTTAGCATCACTGCATGTACCGAGTTGAACGCATCGTGCAGTTGCTACAGTGTGCGAAAATAATTTTGTTGCGTTTTTTACTTTTTGTCTAGCAGTTGATGTAAAGAAAACAATAAGCTTTAAGCAAATTTCTTACTTATTTGTTGGGAATACATACCAGCGCATTTCACGTTTAACATTTCAAGCGAAAAATTTTTGATTATATTTAAATCAGAGTCATATAATTCTATTACTTCTTCAATAATACTTATTGTTGATTTGGAGGCTTTCCTTTTCTATTTGTGGTATCCTTTAAAAGAAAAGTCGCCAAGTCCAATTCAAAAGCACATTTATTTTTTTTATTAATTGTTGTCAGGCTCTTGCTGTTGTGTCTTAGACGAGAGTTAAATTGATAAAAAAAAATTCAAACATAAATTAAGACAGTTGAAGGTTAGTAGAAAAAAAAAGAACTTCAGTTTTAGTACAAAAAAAAAAAAACGTTGTAAACTTAAAGAGAGAGAATAAAAAAATTTATGACAAAAAAATTATACATATTTTCAATACACACAAAAAAAATTCGATATATGTATATATATATATATATATATATATATATATATATATATATATATATATATATAATATATATATATATATATATATATATATATATATATATATATATATATATATATATATATATATATATATATATATATATATATATATATATATATATATATATATATATATATATATATATATATATATATATATATATATATTTTATTTAATAACTATAAATTGTTGAAGTCGCTTCAACACTTCTTTTCAAGCAAGTAAAAAACCCATCGTCTACGAAATGATTTCTTAGTAGTTTAATCAGATGCGGAATGTCCGCAAAAACGAAAACAAGTTTATTGTCATTGCAAGGATGTTTGAAAAACTGGTTTTGAGGGGAAATATCCATTAACGTCCGAAGCATTTGATTTTCAGAACCTAAGTCCCTGACTGCAGCTACTGCAGTAAAACCAATTCTGGTTAACTCTAATAAAATATTTAAAACTATGTCTTTCTCCGTTCTTTTTTTTTTGTCAAAATCGTAAAACATGGGTTGTTTCCAGTTTTCACGAAGTCCGCGAACCATGGTCACTTGAACCATCCTTTTAGGTTGTAAAATAACGTCTTTTTTTCCTATCATACGCCCATTCCTCTCTGCCCCTCAATTCGTAAAAAGAAGGAACGCACAACTTTTCTTCAATTTTTAAGTCACACCGCAGGTGGATTTGTAGCCCTGGCTCTGCATTCAGCTTTGAAGCCCATTTACGAAGCGTTGTAGGAGAAGGCAGTGGGTAGTTATTTTTGCGCAAAAGTTTATAACAACGGGTACCAGCAGAATAAAGACAAATTGCAAATGAAATATCGTCAAACTGGGCAAATATTGTTCTGTATTTAATTTTGCTATAGGGTTTCTTTCTTCAATTTTTAATAAGCCTTACTTTAGCTCCAAGCTTGCGATTTTTAACTTAAATTTATTAATTCATTATGGAGTGCTATCTTATATTCTTGAATTGATATGCTACAATATGAAAGTATATCAGACGAAATTGAACTATTGCCGATTTGTCATAAATCTTGCTAACGTCATTAACTTACTCTTTTTGGGTACTAATACTTGTATAACATTTCCTTATAATTTTTCTTGATATACTGTTACTTTCAGTGTGTTGACCTCTAAGTTTAAATGTTAACTTCCATACTTTATTTGCAAAATCAATATACCCACCCCTGCAAATATGTTTCGCGTTCTTCAATAAGGTATTCTTTTCGGTTCTTATTATTGTAATTATACAATCCACAAATTTTGTTTTATTCATATTAATTTAAATGTTTTTTCATGTATCATTATGTATGTATGTATTTAACGTTTTTAACAATTTCACTTTCTATGTTTTTTGACAAGTTTTGTGTATTACATTTTATATAGAAAATTTTCTTGGAATTTTTTTTGTAAACATTGTTATTAATTTTCCTGTCGATGCTAACAAATTGTTAGAGAAATATCTAAATGAGAAGGATATATGAAAAAAAATTAATATCATTTTCAAAATTTAGGGGTTTACATTTTTGTTTTTAGTTTTTTTTATTTAAGCGAATTTTTGATGGGTCTACTGTCAAACTTTGCCGAATTGCAAATATCGCAATTATTAATATATTGGTGATATCTTCCAACCTTGTTTTGGATCTTATAATTTTCAGGTTTCGTTTCGCGCAAAATAATCCCGGTAATGGTCCTCGAATTTTTTAATTAACGCGTCGCTTTCACTAAACACAACAAATAATCTTTCCGCGGGACGTTTTCTCTCATTATTTTCAACAAATCACTGTCGCTCTTAACTCTAAACGTGTGTCTGACCACTTTTCTAAACAATATCTTTGAGTTTATTTCCTCCCTATTTGCCTGTTCTAAAACAATTTGCAACTTAAAAAGATTCATAGGCTTTTCCGTAATCCTTATGAAATCTGAACTGTCAGTTTTCGCACTATGGACAGTTTCAATGTCATCATCAAAAAAGTTCATTTAGATTTACCACAAAATCTTCATTCAAAATATCCTCGTTTTTGTCCTTGCACCGACCAACTGTGAGTCTACTCAAAGAGTCCTTAATAACGTTCTTCTTCCCTTTTACGTCATGCTAAGCGAGAATGACCTTCCATCTCTGAATCTTCATGTTTGGCTCCTTCATGTTACTCAACCAAACAATAGGTTTTACAGCCCATATGACCGCGAGCAGTTCTTTCTCAATCGTTCCATAATTCTGCTCATGTCGATTGAGTGTTCTGCTTGCATAGGCTACGACTTTGCCGTCCTGCGTCAAAGCTGAGCCTAGGGCATAGTTGCTGGCGTCGGTCATAAGGATGAATTTCCTCGAAAAATTGGGGCGAACTAGAATAGGGTCGGTCTTTAAAATTCTCTTTAACTTGTGAAAAGCTTCAACATACTCGGCGTCTTTGACATTTAGTCTAACATTCTTCTTTAGGTATTTCATCATATTGTACTCTACTTTCGAGTAGTCCTTGATAATTCTACTGTAAAAACCTGTGACCCCTAAAAACGCTTTAATTTCCTTTTGCGTTCTCGGTAACGCAATCTTGCCTATGGCTTGAACTTTTGACGGGCTTGTTTTGATTCCCTCTGCGGTTATAGTGGGACCCAAAAAATCTGTCTCTCTTCTCAACAATAAACATTTCCCTATCTGTAATTTTAAATTTGCCTTTATAAGTCTTTGAAATATTCTGCCCTAAAATGTGATTTAATTTACCAATCCTTTTATTTATTTATGTTTTCTTATAAAAATGCTTTAGAAAATTTTATAATTTTTATTTAATTTTGCTATCTATGTCGGATTCTGCCGACACTTATGTCGGCATGGACTACGGCACTTTTGAGCGTTGCGGCCATATTTCTTATGGTACCAGCACTCGTCACCAGTTGCACCGCTGTCATAAGCTGGACGACTTTTGGCGCGGCTGCGCTGGGTACTTGGACCACGGGAGCGTGAACGCGGACGCGTCAAAAAATTTTCAAATTTTTTACTCAGTTCAATTACAGCTGCACGAAGTTCGTTGATTTCATCAGGCGGTCGTGCTTGAACACGTTGAATTTAGTGCGGCGTCATGGCATCGACAATTGAATCCGCAATTTTCGTAAATTCAGTCGGTGGACCAGATGAGGCTGCAACCACTGGCTGTGCAAACTCAGGCAGACGTTTTGTCCAAGGGCCTTTCAAGGCCACGTTTTCCAGAGTACTTCCTGCAACACGCTTCATCTCGAAATATAGCTCTGATGGTTTTATGTCACCAAGCGGCAGGTCTGACAAAAGACTGTTGAGACGACGCTGCTCACTATCGGCGAAATGCTCGGCGACGTTTAATTTTACGTAGTCGTAACGGTCTGTCTGTGGAAGAGTTGCTATGACGTCAGCCAACTGGGAAATAACATTAGGGTCCATGGCTGCTAGTATTGTTGCGGTCTTTTGTTTGTCTGCAGTTATGCCGGAAACCGTAAACCAAAAGTCCATGGTGGTAAACCAGTAGAAGTATGACACAAGTATGTGGATTATAGTACATTGGAAGAAGTTCTGCCCAACGTTCCCATAGATCCCTTATCGGTGCAAATTTGTCGTCATTGCGTTGTTGGCGTCGACTAATTACGTCATCAAAACGAATAGTTTTGTGCACATTCAAAAAGGTCTTCTTCGACGTAATGCCGCGAAATATTGGACGTCCATAATCAGCATCAAATAAGTCTTCCAAATTTTAATTTTTCGATCTAACCATGAATGTGGAATAATTTTAGCAACATAGTTTATAATAACATAATAAGAAATCATACTTATAAACGCCAGCTAATATCAACACTCCAAAGTAGGCATGTAACAAATCTGTATCAAGTTGAAAATAGTTATTCCCATCCAAATGTTTTCTATATTTATTGGTATTTTCGGTTATAATTTTTTCAACTTGGGGCGGAAAATATAGCAAAAACGCATCTTTTATCCCCGTCACTCGATTCAGAGCATGTCTAGTAACACCTACATAAAAATGTTCATATGTATGCCAATATATATGAAGATGTCAGAAAAATGACTGAATATAAATTTCATTTATTCTTACCGGGACGCATTTCAATCACATTGGATGTGCGTAAACGACCACTTGGAAAAGGCATTGAATTCCAAACAGTTTTGTCTTTGGACACATAGAGTGCGTCCTCAGTTTCTTCATTTAGTATATTACTTTCAACTTCACTCTCACTTTGAAATAAAGACTCTCTACTTTCATCCGGTTCCAAATCGCTGCCTGATAATTCCTCATTTTCACTTTCCTCTAGGATATTTTCTATTTCTTCTAAAGTCAAATATCTAGGTACTGTACTCATTGCTGTTTATTTTCAAATAAAATACATTAAAAACAAAACTACCTTGATGGCTTTTCTAACACGTGTCGAATCAACCGAATTTTGCACAAACTAAATGTCCAAACTAAGTAGAATAGAAAAAAGCGAATACCGTTATAACGGTAGCATATGTGATTTTGTATGGAGCATTTTTGTACCATAGGATGGAATTATGAAGTTTTGAAATTACAACAAAACTTTGTTATAAATTTGTACAAAAAATGCAAAAAACCAATTAGTAGCAACTAAGTTACAAATTACTTAAATGGTGGAATTCAATCTTCACCGAGAAAAAAACTAAGAGTAAAACAAAATTTATATGGAACATTTTTGTTCCAAGGATCAATTAACGGTTTAGTGAGTTTTTGTCTTGTTACTAAGGCTTAAATAACCGTAAAGCGATGAATTGCTACTGACATGTAGGGGTTTTTTAAGAATAATTTTATGTTGCATTTTGTCAATTTTCTTGCTTTTTGTGTGTTGTTTTTCCTTTTTTTAGGTTTACATATGTAAGTATGTACATCACGCCACATTGTATGCAGTTGTGTATGTTTTTTTTAAAATAGCTTCACATTTTTCATTACAAACGAACGTTATACTTTTTTTGAATACCTGAACATTTCTTTATTTGCTGCATGTCATGTACATATGTATGTAATTTTTCCACTCGGCACTTTCAACGAATTATATGTATATATGTATGTTGTTGGTATAAAATCTTTTCGCGTTTCAACGAAGATGCAAGCAAATGTCATAGGCAAAACTTTTTAGTTTTATATAAGACTAGCTGACCCGGCAAACGTTGCTTTGCCTTCAAATTTTATTTTTATTGGAAAGGTTTCATGTCAATCGGTCTATTATAATAAGAAAGGCCACCAATTCCATTTTTGAAAAGGGGCGGTGCATTGCCTACTTCCACCAAAGATGTATAGTATCCAGCTTGCACAGCAGACGTTGTCTTGCATAATATTTCAAGCGATTAGGATATTAACCAAAATATGAAATGAAAGACAGATAATAAAATTATTTCATTTTCTTTATTTTGAAATAACATTAATTTTTCTAATTTTATCATAATGCGATTTTATGGACAATATTTTTAGTTAACTCCTGCGGAGTATAAATGAATAAACTTAATGGTTTTCCCACGCGAGCACATGTCACATATAATTGGCCATGTGAAAAGACCGGATTTTCTGGATCTAACCCACAAATCGACATAGTTTGTCCAAATACCGTTATCAGGAGCAGAAATAATAGATTTTTAATTTGTGGGTTGTATGGGATGTACCACGCCCCTTTGTACAATCCCGGCCATATTTGCAGCAGCACTTAAAAAATGCACACCAAACCGACGTACCAAATTTTGTTCAAATACCGTTATCAGGAGCAGAAATAATAGATTTTTAATTCGTAGTTTGTATGGGAGGTACCACGCCCCATTGTACAATCCCGCCCATATTTGCAGCAGCACTTAAAAAATGCACACCAAACCGACGTACCAAATTTTGTACAAATACCGTTATCAGGAGCAGAAATAATAGATTTTTAATTTGTGGTTTGTATGGGAGGTACCACGCCCCTTTGTCCAATTGGACCGAATTGTAAATCTAAACCACCCGGGGCGCCACCCAAACGCATACAAAAAAATTTTTGCAAATCGGTCCAGCCGTTTAGGAGAAGTTCAGTCACAACACACGTACAGTAGAATTATATATATAAAAGAAGATAATGAATCCCACGAGTTCCTAATACTTACACGATCTTGAATTAAACTACGTCTTCTCGTGTCAAAATGTGACTGACTTTTTTATTTCAAGCATTTGTTCTTTTGTCTTACATCTATTCTTAACTTTAACAATTCGGACTGGCGTTGCCGGATTAAAATGAATTCATATAATTAATTAATACCTTACAAACTAAGCGAAAAGGAAAAAATTATTAACACGATAAATACAAGTTTGAAAATATTAAGTAAACATAAATTTACATTTTAAATTATCTTATAAATATTATCCTTATGCACTTTTCTGCCACCTATTATAACTTTGGTTATTGTGGTTCGAGCGTACAACCGTATAGAATATAGATGTTCTTTAATTGATAACCAATTTATTAAAGCAATTTCTTAAAGTAATTTATTAAAAAAATTTTATTAAATTGTAATACAAAACGAGCGCGTGCTTTAGCTATTTAGAACGAGGTATGAACGACGAATGAATGAATGAAGATGTTCTTGCAGGGTTGATAGTATAAGGGTACTCAGTACTTTGAGTAGTTGGTATCAGCAGGTGATGCCACAACATTCCCCTCGCCGACCTGAGGTTCAGGTGCCGGGCGGTCACCTGAATCTCAAAGGGACCGTGACGCGCCTACCACTTGCTGTTATTTTCGGTTGTCGTACTTCTGGCGAAAAGTTGCCGTTTCTCTTCTCATTCGATGTTGCAACATTAGGCACGTGTTGTTTGTTTAGACTCCTAGGTAGAGTTTGTAATGCTGTGTTGTTACAAGCAGATGCGGGTGCTTCTGTAGACGGCGTATGAACTATGTCATTATTTGAAATAAAGGCTGGCTTTAGTCTATCGATGCTAACGTTGCTTTTAAGTGCTCGAATCTGGAGCGTGAAAAATTTGCTCGAACGCTTTAATACCGCATATGGACCATCATAGGGATGAGTCAGAGAAGGTTTGACAGAATCATTTCGGACGAAAACGTGTGTTGTTTTTTGGAGATCCTTTGAAACGAAAATTCGAGGCTGTGTGTGGTGCGCAGTGTCTGTCGGCTTAAGTTTTTTCATACTCGCTCTGAATTCAGAAACAAAATCACCGGTGGTAATGGGAATTTTTGGCTGTTGCAAAAATTCTCCTGGCACAGCTAGTGTTGTGCCATAAACTAGTTCGGCAGGCGAAGCGTTAATGTCCGGTTTGAAAGCGACTCTAAGTCCCAGCAAAATAGTTGGTAGATGATGAACCCACTTCGCTGGATCGTGACACAATATAGCTGATTTTAACGTCCGGTGCCACCTCTCAATAATACCGTTTGACTGAGGATGGTATGGTGTTGTACGAAGGTGTGTTGCGCCGATTGTGTTAACTAGTTCCGTGAATATGGAGGACTCGAACTGACGACAACGATCAGATCTTATTCTAGCAGGGACTCCAAATCTAGAGATCCATTGTGTTAACAAAGCTTTAGACACTGTCTCGGCTGACATGTCAGGTATAGGAAGTGCTTCCGGCCAACGTGTAAAACGGTCTACGATTGTTAGACAATATCGCTGTCCCTCACAAAGTGGAAATGGACCAACGATGTCGATGTTAATGTGCGCGAACCGCTCTTTCGGTGGCTCGTATTTGGCAGGTGTTGATCGTGTATGACGTTGTATCTTGGACCTTTGGCACTGTAGACAATTTCGGACGAGAAGTGCAGTATCTTTTTTGATACCTGGCCAGTAGAATCGACCAGTAATCATCTTAGTAGTTGCTCGAACACCTGGGTGAGATAGGTTATGAATTATTGCTAGGATTTGTTGGCGGAACTCTTCCGGGATGTAGGGTCTAATACGAGATGTCATTGTGTCGCAAACCAGTTGCTCATTGCAACCTGGGACTGAAAAATATTTAAGTTTCAGCGAAGTATTTTAGGTATTTATCTTCTGAAGCATTTCTTGTAGTCTTTTGTCCCTCTTTTGAGCGGCTGCGATTTGAGACTAGTCTGCGATGTTGTTTATCGAGTCGATACGTGAAAGTGCGTCCGCTGCAACGTTTGCTGAGCCAGGCAGGTGACGAATGTCCGTCGTAAATTGGCTTATGAAGTCGAGCTGTCTTATTCTGCGCGGTGAGGCCTTTTCGAGCTTCTGTCTGAAAGCAAAAATCAGCGGTCGGTGGTCGGTAACAATGTAGCAAGGGCGTCCCTCTATCATAAAACGAAAGTGAGCTACAGCTTGGTAGATGGCTGCCAACTCGCGATCATATGTAGAGTACTTTTGTTGGGCGCTCGTTAGTTTTTTGGAATAAAATGACAATGGTTGCAGGGTACCATCGATATTTTGATGAAGGGCTGCCCCAACTGCTGTATCAGAAGCGTCTACGAATATCGCGAGTTCGGCGTCAGCGGACGGGTGCGCTAACAACGCTGCGTTGGCCAGCTCAGTTTTGCATCGATCGAAAGCTGCTTCCGCAAGCAGATTCCACACTAAGGGTGTCTCATCATTTTTCTTGTTTCCGAGTATCAGTTGTTGTAGTGTCGTTTGGTATGTGGCTGCGTGTGGCAAGTATTTTCTATAAAAATTTAGCATGGCGATGAACCTCTTTAATTCCTGGTCCACTTTCGGTTTTGGGAAATTTCGCACAGCTTCAACTTTCTCGGGAAGAGGGCGGATGCCATCTGCATTTACTAGATGGCAGAAATTTAATTTATTTTCTCTCTTTCCGAATTCGCATTTCTTTAAATTAATTGCGAGATTATTTTCACGCAGGCGATGGAAAACTTCGGCGAGGTCGCGTCGATGTCGCTCAACTGAAGGCGATGCGACACAAATATCATCGATGTATGGGAAAACGAAATTAAGGCCACGTAATACCTCATCAATAAGCCGTTGGAATGTTTGCGCGGCGTTGCATAGGCCGAATGTCGTAAATTTAAATTCATATAAGCCAAAAGGTGTGCTGATGGCCGTTTTTGGGACGTCATTCGGGTCTATCGGCACCTGATGAAAGGCCTTTTGCAAATCTATTTTAGAAAATATAATCTTACCTTGAAGGTTTGCTGTAAAATCCGTAAGATACGGCAAAGGGTACCTATACGGAAGCGTTTGAGAATTCAAGGCTCGATAGTCGCCGCAAGGCCTCCACGACCCATCGCTTTTTTTAACCAGATGTAATGGGCTGGACCAAATGCTGTTAGATGGTTGGCAAATTCCGGTCTGAAGTAAAAAATCAAATTCGGCTTTTGCGGCGGCTAGTTTCTCCGGCGAGAGGCGACGTGGTCTGCAAAAAACGGGTTGACCTGATGTTGCAATTTTGTGTGTGATTGTAGATTTTGTTTTTGAGCCATATGGCTCATTGGTTTTTGCCAATAACTTTAATATGTCTACCATTAGCGGCATATAGCACGACTGCTGTAGGGCGGAGATCAAGTGACCGTTGAGTTAGAGGCAAGACGGAAACATCGGCCCCACTGTCTATCAAGAAATGCTTGTCTGAGTATTTATCTTTTACTTGCAGGCGAAAAACTTGGCGCTTGGTGAGGCATGCTTCGCCGACATGCTCCCCGGGCCTAGCCGGTCAATCAGAAGAAGAAGTTTTGTAAATAATTGTATTTACGCCGTGCTGTTTATGCCTACACGGGCTGCGGCACTTTCGCGCGTTTTTGCCGTACTTGTGGATAGTTCGGGCACGTGATCGTGAACGCATCGAAAATTT
This sequence comes from Germaria angustata, assembly GCA_963681545.1. Lineage (NCBI taxonomy): Eukaryota > Metazoa > Arthropoda > Insecta > Diptera > Tachinidae > Germaria > Germaria angustata. The sequence goes on along the minus strand of OY812999.1, from coordinate 81,023,633 downwards.
CTCGAACCTCTTACTTAAATCCATGACAGCTGCACGTAGCTCGCCTATTTCGTTTGTTGAATGCGCCTGAACTCGATGAATTTGAGCTGGCGTCGTGGCGTCAACCACTAAATCGGCGATCTTAGTAAATTCAGCAAGTGACCCTGTCGAGGCCGCGACCACAGGCTGCACCAGTTCAGGCAAACGTTTTGTCCAAAGACCCTTTAAAGCTGCGTCTCCAAGTGTACCACCAGCAACACGCTTCATTTCAAAGTATAGTTCGGACGGTTTCTTATCCCCTAAAGGAAGGTCTGACAAAAGCCTGTTGAGGCGACGTTGTTCACTGTCGGCGAAATGTTCTATGATTTTTGCTTTCACGTATTCATACCTGTCTGATTGTGGCACCGTTGCTATCACATCGGATAGTTGTGATATAACGTTTGGGTCTAACGATGCCAGTACTGTTGCCATTTTCTGTCTATCAGCCGTAATCCCAGATGCGGTAAACCAAAAATCAATGGTCGAGAACCACGCTTCAATGTTGCAGCTGGACATTTGAGGTACTGGCAATCTGGCGTAGACGATGGAAACGTTCCCGGCAGACGCTTGTGAGATTCCACTGTCGTTGGGCGCTTCTATTGATCTTTCGTTTTGCGATATTTTTTTTTTCAAAAAACACGTGGCGTGATTTAGGGTTTTTTCTTAAAAAAAGATGGCGGCAGATGAGTTTTTAACTTTCAAAAATGGCAAACAAAATGGCGGAATTTCATAAGAAATCGCAACTTGGGGGCGCGTTGCTAAAAATTTACACGGGGTCACCAATTTGGTTATTGTGGTTCGAGCGTACAACCGTATAAAATTAAAGATGTTCTTTAATTGATAACCAATTTATTAAAGCAATTTATTAAAGTAATTTATTAAAAAATTTTTATTAAATTGTAATACAAAACGAGCGCGTGCTTTAGCTATTTAGAACGAGGTATGAACGACGAATGAATGAATGAAGATGTTCTTACAGGGTTGATAGTATAAGGGTACTCAGTACTTTGAGTAGTTGGTATCAGCAAATCCTTCTAAATAAACCTTATCACCTTATTGCCCAACCTTTTATTTCGCCGAACAAATACTATATCACCTGTGTTAAATCTTCTATTAATTTCAGCCACCCCAATTCTATGCCTAGCTCGTGCGGCAACTATCATCTCTCGTATGTTTTCTAAGTTGTCAGTAGCAAAAAATTGAAGAATATCAATCGGTTTTTCCCCTGTAACGGAATGTATTGTGCTATTGTATCTATGAGTGGAAGTAAGTATCAAATCTAACATCATGCTGTGCTCTACGCATCTGGCGATCTCAAGCAGAATCGAATGAAACCTTTCCACCTGACCATTGCTTTCACTGTGTAAAGGCGGTATGAAAAATTGTTCAATTCCAAAGAAATTTTTAATGGTATTCGATCGAAAAGACTTTTCGTTGTCAGAAACTATAAGCTTAGTGTTTTTGAAACTATTCAGAATTTGTGAGAGGCCAGTTTTAACATCAATAAGAGCCCTTGAAATTATTGGTATGGCAACTGCGTATTTCGAAAACTTGTCGACGCAAGTGAGGGAATGTACTTTATTATTTGAAAAAATGTCTATGTGAAGTATCTGTCCGGGGAAATCTAGTATTGGTGATGCACCGATTATTGGTTCTGATGATTTTCTATTATATTTATTTTCCAAGCATATTTTGCAGTTTCTAATGATCGAATGTAGAATTTTCTTTATTTTAGAGAAAAAATATTCCGCTGTAATTTGTTTGCAGTTTTCATTTAAGGATCTATGAGCGCAGTTATGCTCTAAATTTAATGTTTCCACACACAACTTTTGTGTGTGGATAAATTTTATTGAAGGAAAATGATCGAGTACTCTGTCTTGAATTTCAGCCAACGTGCTTAAATTGCAATGTATTGCATTGACTGCTCGAGGATTAACGCAGTTTTGCACACACAGAAAAAAACTGGTAGAAAAACACCGAAATCGACACCATCCGTTGACAAAAGTGACACGACCACGTTTGTTCTCACTTTGACAACGGACGTTGTCAAGTTATTAAGAACAACTCGTTCCTATTTGTTACCATTTGTTATCATTACGGCAACAAATTGTTCTCATTTTGACAACGTTGCATTCTCACTTTGACAACAAACAGTTCTTGTTTTGACAACGTCTGTTCTCACTTTGACAACACATCGTTCTTAATTTGACAACGAAGCGTTCTCGTTTTGACAACATCTCGTTCACACCTTGACAACAATCTGTTCTCAGTTTGACAACGTCTTGTTCTTTCTCAAATAACCCACTGCGAACCACGATTTTAAAAATAATAACAATCTAGTGTATTTTTCGCAATTTTACATCTTTATTAAATCCATTTATTACAATAATTATACATACTTAATTCTAAAATAAGTTTTAGCACTATTTGTTGAATATAAATGAGAAGGAAGACTTACAAAATCAGTAATTAGTTTTAAGTAAATACTTTCATTTAAAGTACCAACTTCGTATGACTGAAGGTGAGAATCAAAACACTTTATATTAATGGAATAAATTAATACATAAATTAACTGATTTTCAATCAAAAAACCTTTAATCTTAAACAATTGAAAACAATTTAAACTTATAGCCAAATAATAGTTTTCTTTATAGCAAGTACCCTTAAAAGTAATTTCTTTACAAACTTTGCAACTTTCAAAATTAATAGTATTAATTCTAATAATTTGGTGGAAATAATCCTCTTTAGTTCAATTTATAATTTTTGATGTAATATTACTATTATTTGATGTAATATTTGATGATATTTGATGTAATATTACTAAAATATAATTTGGCTTCTTTAAGTTTGGATTCAAATCTCATACTCCAAAGATATCTGAGTGATCCACATTTTTTATTGCAGTACGATAGTGGAGCACATTAGTGTAAAGCACATGATGATTTTTAATTAATTGTTCTAAATTTACTATATCTATGTTTTCGAAACAGCATTTTGAAATCAAATCAATTATTTGCAGCAAAGTTGTAAATACCCTCCAATGTCTGTTATGGGATGGAATTAAATCTCCCATCATCAAGGGTAAAAAGTGAATAAAACAAATAATTTCACTTGCACTAAAATTTTTTAACCTATCATAGCTCACAGGAACAGAAATATTCGATACCTCAATTTCTCCGTAAGGAAACAATGACTACCTGCTATTAAAGTCGCTTAAAATTACAATATTATCATTTATTAACCCAAGAAGTACATTACAAACATCGTATACACAAATGCCCTCATATATGTCGTGCATAATATCGAAGCAAAAATTGTCTGAGACGTGGAAACTTGAAATGTTTTCAAATACGCATATATTTTTAACCCCTGTCTCTTGAAAGTTATCTTGTAATATATCGTTCTGATAGTTTAGTTTATTTCTTAAATAGTCTCCAATTTCCCATTTATCGGACTGCATCTGTGTCTTTGTTCTGGTGCAAACTCGACAATGTCTTTTGCAATTAAAAGATTGTACAAAACCAAGTACACTATTAACTGCCAAATTATCGCCAGTAACTAAACCGAAAATGAAATAAACCTTCTGTACTTCACTTCCAGTCAGTATCTCCAATCCATCTTCCAATTTTCTCAATTCCTCCACTAAATGGTATAGGGATTTGTCATTGCCATTTAATTTTAGTTCAGCAGACGATATAAAATCAGCTGGAAAAATATAATCTAGTTCTGACAAAAGATATTGGGGCATTGATGGAAAATTTAAGTAACATCCACATATAGAATATGTGTGACTTCCTAGTGGATTGTTAATATGAAAACCATCAAAATAAAGATTATATGGAATAATTAATTTATATTTCAAATCATTAACTTTTCTTTTAAACAGTTCACCAGAAACAAAGTTATTTAAAATGTTTCCTTCTAAACATCAAAATACAAAATTTCCAAAGTGTAATTCAAAAGATTTGGAAATGCGAAAATTCTCTTGACCATAAATTGCAAAGGCATTACATAAATATTTGCTGATGACGGGCCTAAAGTAGGATAATCGTTGATCACTATCTCAGATATCTCATTACTAATTAAAAATATTTTTGGATCTTGGCATAAATTTAGTTCCTTTAAAACTTTAAAAATGCTATATTCTGTTTTTATTTCTTGAAACGGATTTCGACAAAAATTTAATAAGCACTCTAAACCAGCAGACGTTGTGCTTGTTCCCTCAAAGTGGCGTTTAACGCTCTCTTAACCGCTTGGACAAGTCGTTCCGATGCGCCTCCAGAACTGGAATCTGAGGGAGTGTTAAATTTCCATTTTACACCAAGTGGCTTCAGACCGTCTTCAACTCTGTTGAAATCCATAAAATTTTTCTTAATTCCGAGTGCTGAGAAGAGGAAATCGCCTCGGCAATAGTTTCCACAGGATTTGAAATAACGAAACACTGGATTTAATTACAATTAAATTTTATTCATCCAATGATTTTGAAATTAAAATTCCTATAAATTATACAAAAGTTTAATATAGTATAAAATTTATAAAGAAAAAATGGAATACTTTTTGTTCTGGGAACTATTAAAATTTCAGCTTATTATAAGTTGTATAACTATGAGGAGTTTGAGACGGCAGCCAAGAAGAAAAGAACTTACGGCATTAAAATAAAATGGAGTTTGGGTGAGGCGCGAAGCTTCTAACTATTCCAAAATATATAAATGACATTAGATGTAAAAGATTAATATATATTAATATCAACTCTAACTTTTCTAGCAGTTTTTTACAGTGGCGGCAACACCGAGTTCTTTCTGAATTTCACAAAGCTTATCCCATTGTCGCTTCTAATTTGACAAGGGAAAGGTCTGTGGCGATCTCTAAATGAACCGAGCGTGTGAAGTGAAGTGAGTGTAGAACAAGAACCAGCTTGTTCTGAAGGATACCACGAGGCTCAAATCCGAACAGGAGTTCCTGCGGTGTTTTTGCTGTCGTGTGGTTTTTCATCGTATTGAGTGCCCATTGTATTTCCCTCAAATGGTCGTCCCAACGCTTACCTTCCTTGGTGGACGGTAAGAGCATACTCAAAATGATACGGTTGGTTCTTTCAGCGTGTCCGTTAGCTCGTGATGTACGTACTGCGTTCAATATATGTTTCACGTCATTCGATTTGCAATATTGTTCGAATGCCTTTGATGTAAAGGATGATCCACTATCCGTCACGATTCGGGATGGCATACCGAAATACTCACTCGTTTCGTTCAGCGTACTGATGACATGTTTGGTCTCTGTAGATTTTACGGCTTTCACTAACGTAAATTTCGTAAATGAGTCCACGATGACTAAGATATATTCGTTACGTCGTGTTGATTTTGGAAATGGGCCCACTGTTCGCTCAACGAACCTGCATTTCTTTATGTTAAGCGTCAAATTTAGTTCGCGCATCACCACAAAAACTCGTCTCAATTTCTCGAACATCTCACCCACTTTGTTGCTACCTACCACGATATCGTCCATGTAATGAATTACATCACCGTCCTTCGTCTTGTCGCATATTAAGGCCATTAATCGCTGAAAAACCGCTGGCGCGTTCTTGAGCCCAAACGGCATACGTTTGAACTCATACATTCCGTCGGGTGTGACGAATGCCGTAAATTTTTGGCTATTCTCATTAATCGGTATTTGGTAATACCCGCTATTAAGGTCTAGGACGGTGAAGTAAGTGAACTGCAAAACTTGCTGCAACCATTCCTCGATATTAGGTGTGGGGAAAATTTCCTTGACCATATGCTGATTTAAACGCCAGTAGTCGATGCAAAGACGATCGTCACCATTTTTCTTTTTCACCAGCACAATGGTGCTGGCGTACTCCGACTTTGATTTCACTGTGTGTAATTTTTTAAGTCGTGGCAAAATAACCACATACGGACACCACTACGTGATAAAAGACTAAAAAAAAGACCCGTGTCTCCCAATTTTTCCCAAAGTCATGCACTTTTTTTATGGGCCGCCAAAGATTTGGGGCCTCGGTATCATTTTCGCAAAAAAGTGATCATTTTCTCGGGCTCATATCTTGCAAACCGTTCCGAATTTCGACTTACTCTCTGAGGCAAACTTGTAGCTCTTGTCATAAAGAACAAAAATTGCGAACATATAAAATCAAAAAAACTTCACCTTCCAGATAAAAATCGCAAAAAACTTAAAAAAAATTCGATTTTCCATAGGTAGCAAACCGTTCAAAATTCAAGGAAACAATCAACTACAAAAATTTACCTAAGATCTCAATAAACAAATTTCTACAACATATAAACTTCCTGGGAATAATTCTGAACACCGTTTTTTAATATCATTTGTTTTTTATTTACTTCAACTTCAACGGCTACCTAAGCGCTACCTAAAAATCAAATTCTTTTATAAGACTGAGTGATATAATATTGTAGATGAGAATCATTTGGAAATCAATAGTGAAATCTTTCCCTCCTTCTGTAATTGAAGCCAGATTATTGGTGGATTGCTTTAAATGAGTCGCCTGAGTAGGTAAAAAATTCACTACAGCAGCATTTTTCTCTATCATTGATCGGAATATATGAAGTATATTTCCTCCCCATACCATAGCAAACCAGTCTTCTAAGTCTTCTGGTACTGTTGCTTGTTTCTCTTCTATAAGTTGATCTACCAAGGTAATCAGATTTGTCGCATTCAGTCTTAGGCACCATGATTTAATTAAATGTAGTTGTTGCAGAGATTTTGTAAAACTTGTTTTTGCTACAATATCTAATGTAGGCTTCTTCACTTTTTCTTTAGTCGCAGAACCCAAATAGGCAATAAATGGGCCATCTTTTAAATAATTTACAGAGTTTCTTTCTGAATATTCTTTACTAAGTGTAATTAATATATGTAGATTTATTTAGCTCATCGGGAGAACAGAGATCTACATTTTGAATTCTAAATTGACAACTAGGAAGAGGTTTTGACGCTCCTATAATATCAAGCTTCCAATGATTTATTCTTGATTCAGAAGAGGCTTCTGTTGGGCAATCCATCATGATATACTTTTCTAAGTAATAATTGTCCTGTCTTTTAATACTTCTTTTCAAGAAGACTATAACTTTTTTGTTGTTCAATTCTGATATCTCTAAAAAATCATATTGCTTTTCTGATGACTTATCTTCTTCAATATATGATATATCTCTTGTTATATTCTTTAAGTCTTGGGGTGTCATATATTTATTTATAGTAGATAAATTTGAGAATTGATTTCTAAGTGCCATAAGGATCCCGGAATTCGAATTCCTCAAAATCTCATGAGCAATTGAAGGTATGAAAGGATTCATTTTAATTAGGTTTTCCACTATATCATCTTCATTACTTAGGGTTGACTCACTTCTGAATATATTGGTTACCTCTGGGTTTGTGACAATCGTTGATGTCAAATACGCCAATGCTAAATTCTTCATCTTTTTTTCTACAGAGGGGAGATTTCTTATGTTTAAAGAGAATATATCTTCAACAAGTTTTGAATAATTTATTTCTCCTGGAATCGGGGTTGCATCATTTAATTTTCTCGAATATCCGTCAATTTTGGGATAAAGTTCCTTGAAGGTTTTTAATATAGATATCCAGAGTGTTAATTTGTCATCATATCCCCTGATAGTATGAGAAAAATAAGTAGAAAGTGAAATTCCCCCAAAGTCAGTAGGGTGGTAAAGATAAGCCATAGCTAACCAATTTTCTGTGTGTCTATCTATAACATTTTTTCTTCCAAGATATAACAAAACCATAAGCTGATTTATAAAAAACGAATTATCTGCATTATAGTCACACTTTGCTGTTACTTCGGTTATGGTGTTTATAGTTGATAGGGAAGACATAAATGAGCAGACTCCGTTATTTATGTCGGCTATACATCTCTTTATTTTCTTATCACTATTGGAAATCGCCTCGCCGTCATAATATCTAACTTTGCCAAATTCACACAATCGAATAGAAAACCAGGTTTCTTCTTCCTTGAGAACTAAATTTACTGATTTCAAAGTATCAGACAATCTAGTAAGGAATGATCTTCTTTTCCTAGTTTTTTCTTCTTCCATTAATGGGGGATACTTTACCATTACTACTTGGTTGTCTCCTTGACACATAATGTTGATGGAAAGGTCTTCTAATTCTGCAGCTAGTTTTATTAGACATATGGTTATAATAGTCCAAAGTTTTTGACGCATTCCCTCCATTCCTCCAAGGTGATTATCATAAAAATAATCTCCGGGGATAGGCTCCACATCATAATCAGGGGGAGCTAGCCTAGAATTACAAAAAACTTTCGCACCAAGGAACTATAAGTTATTATTAGTAAAAAGTACACCAGTATCGAATAGATTATCTAATACTTCTCCAAAAGGCTTTACAAGTGCATGTCTAAACCTCATATTCCATTTGCTTAAATCAAGATTGAATATTTCTGAAGTTGAATTCTTCTGGCTCTTCGCTGTTTCTGCCAGTCGTCTCATCAACTGAATTTCACCATCTGTCATCGTTTGTTCAGGAACATATTTCATGAATTGAGTTGCAATGTTTGATTCCATTGATGTTTGTGCTAGTCTCTGATTGTATGGTTGTTTAACAAATAATCGTCCATCCGGTTTAAGTTCTTGTTCCTTCCTACACAAGCTTGCGGTGGAATCTTCAGGATCAAAATAGTTATTTGAAAGCTGGAAAATTTTCTTCTCTAGGTCATATTCATTTCCTTTTAGATATCTTTGAATTACTCTAGTAGGCTTTCCATCAGGATTAATCTTAGGACGCCATTTTCCCGTACAAAATTTTGAATGCACAAGGGTCATAATCTGCATACCAGTTAGAGTAGTCATCAGCAGCAACTGAGTCCTTGATTAATTCTGACGTATCTGGGCTCATGTCATAGTCAATTGTCTTAGAGAAAACAAGCTCTTGCCAGAGGATATATTCTTTGTTGAAATGGTTTGGGAATTTATTTTTCTTGTAAAAATAATTTAACTCACTAGGCAATTTCTTAATTCTGATATATACAATACAGAAGGTATTGATCCGTACATCGGGATCAAACACTTTATTCCGGCTACTTCAATAGATAGCAAGGAAAAATTAAAAAGAGAACTAAGTGATTATATTGATGTAGCTTATAAATCCCTCGAAGTACATACATAAAGTAAATTTGTTGGGGAAATCATTGCAGCATGATCATAAAGATATTATTAATAAAAAGATAACTATCTGTAGTATGCAATTGAAGCATTATATTCCCTTAATTCTAGAAGATTTTGAGATGATGAAAAAAGTAGAGCAGATTAAAGATTCGGTCTGTTCAAAGCGTATTCCTTTTGGTCAATTTTTAACTTTAAGAGATCACTTATTTATTGAAAGAGATATTTTTATTATGAAAATCAGAGGAAATTGGGTAATAGGACCTACAAATCTATTCCTATGTATTTTGGACATATATAAATCAAGATTTCCTAAAAAAGTCTATTGGATTCTTTCTGACATCGCTCAAAAGTATCCCACTAGTATGTTAGAAGCAGGATCGAATTTGATAACTCACTTTGAAAGCTTGAGGACTCATTTAGGAAATGATTTCTTTAAATTTATTGCCACTTGGGAATCACTAATCATTGGGTTCACAATAAACGATTCAGAAAATGACTTAGGATTTTCAGATTTATTTGAAACGAGCAAAAATACAATGGAAGAAATTCTTCAATCAAAAAATGTAGAATTTGATTTAAATTCATTATTGCCTCCAAATCGGAATTCCGACATCCTTGTTTAGAAATTAAAAGTGGTTTTGACAATGTGAGAAATTATGGAACAGAAAGAGCCTATATCGATCCGTCTGTGGTTAATTACGGAACTGCCAAAAGTTCGAAAGTTCGAACTAAAATAAGTTATATATATTTGGCCTCAGAATAAATATTGTCCCTATAGCACTTTAATTTATTTACAGCTCAAGTGTGTTCTGAGCTAATTGGTAGGCTGCACTAGTGATTAGCTAGGAGCCTGAATTTGAGAGTCAAATGAACAGTTATGTTTGCCAGTTTGAATCTGAACTTTATTTGCATTAGCTTAACTATTTATAAAAATTTTCTTAACCTACTTAACTATAATTTTATTACTACAATTTGCTTATCATTAACCTACTTAAATTTATTTATTTAATTGTCTTTTTGATTTATACAAAGTGTTTTAAATTAGTTCAATGCTCGTATTTCATTTCATTTCAGCTTGCTTTGCATTTGTTTTTTTTTGTTCTTACATTATTTTTAATTGTTTACATTATTTTTAATTGTTTTGCTTCTGGTGACTAAGTATTTGTACTCTACAACAGTTTTACTAAATTCATGGGAAAATTTATCGTAGATGTATAATTTTTCGTTGTCTGCAGTGGGTAAATTTATTTGTTTGACTTTTTTGTCAGCTTTGTTTCTTGACATCGCACGAGTTGTTACAGATAATACCTGAATATTTCCTTCTTTTAATTCGTTCATTGTAAGCCTGGATAGCGCATCAGCACCCAAATTATTCTTGCCTTTGATATACTCCACTGTAAAATTATACTCAGAGAGTTCTAGACGAATGCGAGTCAATTTCGACGATGGGTCTTTTATATTAAAAAGATAAACAAGTGGTCTATGACCTGAGCGTACTGTAAAGGATGTTCCGTAAACATATGGACGAAATTGCGTAATTGCAAAATGAATTGGTAGAAACTCTAATTCATTTATCTTCTTCTTTTGTTCTAACTGGTTAAATGACTTAGACGCGTAATAGATTGGTAAATCGTTACCATTAAAATTTTGACTAAGTATAGCGCCACAACCAAATTTGGAAGCATCAACTGTTATTAAAAAAGGTTTTTTCAAGTCCGGGTATTGCAGTATTTTAGGGGAAGTCAGTGCATGCTTTAATTTTTCGAAAGATTCTTGACATTTGTCATTCCAAATAAAATTTACATTTTTCCTTGTTAAATAATTTAACGAAGCCGCTATCGTGGCGAAATTTGGAATAAACCGCTAATAATAGTTGGCGAAAACCACAAAACGTCTCACTGAATCCTTGTCATATGGAACAGTATAACTTTTTATTTCAACTATCTTCTTTTCGTCGGGCAAAAGACCTTCTGACGTGCACCTATGGCCCAGAAAAGTGACCTCCGGTCTGAAAAAATTGCACTTATACGGGTTTATCTTCAGGTTATGTGTTCTAAGTATTTCAAAAACATCCTTGAGATTTTTCAAATGGTGATTTTTACTACAGCCGGTAATAATAATGTCGTCTACGTATAAAAAAGCTTTGTTTGGTGTGAGACCTGAGAATGCAATTGACATCATTCTTGAAAACGAGTTAGGTGCCACATTCACCCCAAAAGGAAGAACCTTCCATACGAAAAAACCTTTTATCTGTGCTAAATGCTGTGATGTCCCGTGCTTCAGGGTGTATAGGGATTTGGTAAAATCCAGAAAATAGGTCTACCACTGAAAAGTATTTTGTTGAATAAAAGGAAAATCTAGGATATATTAAACAAATGCATATTTTGTTAATTATTTTTCTTTTTGTTAAAAGTAAAGAATTGAATATATGTACATATTTTTGTGTTATTCATTTAGTGTGTATTATTATAAGCAAAATTCATTTGGCATTGCTCTTGATCACTTCTATATGCATGTATAAAAATTTCCCTTGCTGCTCTTTTCAATTTTATTTCTCTTTTTGTTTTGTACATATATATGTAAAATATATGTGCATACATACATATGTATATAAATTTTTTCTTATTCTGTATTCTTACTTTATCATTTTGTTAAATTTTTCCGTTATAATATTTTACCAATTTATTGCCAAAATGTACAGTTGTGACATCTTCAACTAAATTAGTTGAAAGAAAATTGCTCTTTTAATATTTGTTAGCTGTTATTTTAAACTCAATTTTGAAATTTGAATTTGAATTTTTTTTCTTCTACTGTTTTGGTATACAATCTATATATTTATGTATAAAATATTCAATTAACATTAAAATTATTTGTATTTTAGAAATGCGATAAGTTAAGATTAGGTAGGTACATATAAAGTACAAGTGTGTATATACAAAGCATAAGTGTGTAAGTTTATGTAAAATCAAAAATTTTGAATATAATTGTAAGTGTAACAAGTTGTTATATAAGTATAGTAAGTGAGAATATGATTAGAAGCATAATAGTAAAAGTGCGAAAACAATATACGTAAATTAAGGAATAGTTATTTTTTATATAAATTTAAGTTTTTCATTCTTATTGTTATTTTTTTTTCTTATCGTTAATCTGACTTGACTGTAGCTATGCTTCTTGCATCGACTGTATGCTGATCAGATGCCTCCTTTGATCGTTGTTTTCCTCCATACTGTCTGTAGAAAATACCTTCTGGTGTTTTAGCGATTGCTGCATTTAAACTTCAATATTGCATTTAAACTTCAATATTGTTACATTATTAATTTTATTTTCAATTGTCATCCAATATTTCAATCATTCTTTTCAACAAATTTTCCGGTAGTTTTTATATTTTTCTAAATATTGTTGCTTTGGAACGTTAACAACTTAAAAAATAATTAATTGATATAAGTATGTAAAAAAAATATTGTGCTAATTAACTTTTAAATAAATTTACAGTCACGGTCGCCATGTGGATAAATTAAAACGCTCTTCTTAGGTTCACTCCTGAGAATAATCTCTTTATTTTAAATTGAATGATTGTTGACAATTATTAGTACTACCAAGTATAAGGTTTGACAATTATAAGTGCTACCAAGTATTCTGCAGGGATGGCACTATAGCCCTATACTCATTTTCGAGTTTCGGACTAGTCATAAACTTCTTTTCAAGAAGATTTAATCGCCTTAGACAATGGGCATAGCTCTCAGGAAATGACAGGTTCTCATTCTTCCACAAAAGTCCGCACTCGTAATGGCCATTTTCAAGTTTTGTTGTCAGTCTCAAAATGTCCATTGCCCTTTCTTCGCATTTTGATATTACCGGTTTCGCTTCTAATTTTACCAAACACGATTCGTGCTCAAAATATTCCTTCATTCGCTGTTCCATAGAAATGTTTTCCATTTGCCGATTTAAATGAAGAATGCTGTTCACTATGATTCTTTGTATTACCGGTCGGGCCGTAAATCGCCCATCCCAATTTTGTCTTCACTGCAATAGGACCATTTTCATCTGAGCACAATGGAATTTCTACAGGGACTGTTAAAAATGCATGTGCTAAGCTAATTATCATTTGTGGTCGAATTTGATCATAAGTAGCAATTGGCAATTTATCTAAAACCCTTTGCCCATTAAACTCGTTTGAAGAGAATGATTGCATTGGCAACTCTGAATTTTTCAGCACATAAGTATTAGACATTTTATATTTCTTACTCCCTTCTTCAATGCCACTGAAATATAAGTCAACAATTGTCGTTTGTTGAGTGCTACAAAGTCCATTAAACCACTGTAATTTTAATTTTTCTTGTTTACCTTGTAACCCAATCTGTTTACCAACATCCCATTCTAGCATTGTGGTGTTGGCACCATCGTCTATAAATGCATAGGTTAAAACACACCCCTTTGGCCCATATAATTTCACCGGCAGTATTTTAAACAAAACTTCACTCTTTTGCGTGTCCGCATGTAAATTTTCAATAGTTCTGAGATTCTCCTCTTCTGCAACTGTGGCAACGCTGCTCGTTTGTTTACTTTTTTGATCATCAATTGCGTGTAAAAGTGGATTGTGTTGTCTTTGGCAATTATTTACGCCACAACGTTGATGTTTTCTAAACCATTTACTAACCTGATGGTGACCTTTCAAACAAGAATAACATAAATGAAGTTCACGGGCTCTTTTCCAACGATCTTCAACTAAAGCACTATTAAACATTGGACATTCGGAAGGTGAGTCGCAATCTTTTGAGCAAATAATACATTGTTTGGCGGAGCTAGTCGTTAATGCGAATTTATTTTTAGGTTGCGGTCTTTTGACATTAAGCCCTTTATCCGACGATGCTGATGATGATGGCAAACCATCGGCAACCATGTTAGCAACCCTTCTTACCACGTCGAGACAAAAATCTATTAAACTTACGGGCCTGCCAGCTGACCTTCGTAGACTAGTAGGTAGTGTACTAGACTCGTAGTGCGAAGGTCCCAGGTTCGAATCCTGCCGCAGAACTCTGGCAGTTTGTTGTCTGATAATTAAAGGGAGCGCACAACAAACCTTCACTGGCTTATGACATGGGCTATCACACCCCTCCAATCAACCTAATCTAACCTAACCTACGGGCCTGCCAAGTGCAATACATTTCTCTGCCCATTGCATTTGTTTTATGTACGGCAGTTTTGAGGTCAACTCGCTAAGCAATGTGGGGTTATTTAAATGGTGCTCGTCATTCGCTGCTTGCAAAAAAAGTACCATATTGCTTACCTTCGTTGAAAATTTTATCAATAAATCAAGTTTTCCCTCCGGAACGTAAGAAAGTGTTTTGGTTTTATCGATTTGGCTCCTTATTAACTGTTCCGGTCGTTCATATGTTTCAGCTAACTCGTTTATTATGACCTGAACGTTTTTTGAGCTGTATAAAAGAGACAGTTTCTTTTTCTGCACCATACAGTGCTTCACGGATGCGGATTATATTTTGCAGGGAGCTGTATTCGAATTCAATTGTTGTTTGTTGAAAATCTTCTAAAAATGTAGGCCATTCTTCGGGTGGGGATACAACTTTTTGGCTTTTGCGGTCGCGGAAGTTTGGCTAAGGGAAGAATTGTTAGTACGGGACTCACCGTTATTCTGCTCTTGAGTTTCTATTCGAGTGTCGTTACTTGGCTCTACTGCACCTGACGTTGGTCGCCCACTTGCAGCCACGTGTTCAGATATCGACCTGTTGCAGCGATGCTATACAGGCACTAGTTTGGTCCTTTTGTGTTGTGATCAATTTGTTTAAATTGACATTTACGGCGTTTATTTGTTTCATCATCTCCCTCTGCATGTCTGCTAAAGCACGTAAAAAGTCAGATAGTGGTGCCTTTTGCAGAGATGATACATTTCCCCTTTGGCTAACCGGTGTTGTCGGTAATTGTTGGCCGGATATCAACATAGGGCCTGTAGGTATACCTGTTCCTCCGGGAGGGTCTACGTCAAAGCGTTTTGGTGGCACACCTTTATTAGATCGTTCGGTTATTCTTGAAGGCTCGTCCGCCATATCATGTCACATTTAATCAACAATATTGTATACCCAAACAATTACACACACATAAGATAGCGGCTGATAATAGATCCAATAAGTCACCAAATTTTCAGGCAACAAAGAATAAAGATGTGGTCAATGGTCACCGTTCCAAAGAATTAAATAAAAACTCCTCACGTTCGTAAATTACTAGAATTTATTTAAAAACAGGAGATACAAATTTGCGTAAATTTTTTCTCTAAAGTTAATATAAAATTGGTAAGAAATTAAAGATAAAAAGGGAGATTATTAGAATATTTACTTGTTGTTAAACGACCTCACTCTTATGACGACAAAACTTTAATGTCGGATATGCCACTAAACTTAACCTTTCAAGTGAATTTGACAATACGACAACAACAACGTATTTTAGAAAAGATGCCTTTTAATTTCATTTGTGATGTTTGAGGATAAATTCTCAATCGACTTATATACTCGTCTTGTATTGCTACCTATTAAATCTAATTTCTCGTCGTTTTTTTTTTGAAAATTTCGATTGCAGTTTTAAAAGAATCACAAAGGTCTTTTCTATTTTCAATATCTTCTTTAATGTATCCATTTAAGATATCTTTTAGATCGTCCTTTGTTTGGAGTGCGTAGGAAGCTCTTTTAGATGTACTTGGAAGATCGTCTATCAAATTATCCTTTCTATTTCTCTTACCAAGTCCTATCTTTGGGGTCAGCAGACAATTCTATTTCACCGTCAGATGAAGTAAACTCCATCCCAATTATTGGTGTTGAGCTTTTTATGCCTTCAGCTAATGAATAAAGTCCACAAAGTTGACCAATTACTTCCTCTCTTTTAGAGATATAAATTTGATTGTATGGGCCGCCTCCTGTAGATACTGACTCTTTTCTGTTGTTGCTATTTTTTTCCTTGTACATGCCTTCCAATCGCACCATACCTTCGTTAAAATAAGGAATGTGCTTTCACCAGGTTATTTTATGTACTCTCATATGTATGATTAAACTTACCTTTTTCCAACCGGTTGTATCATGAATTGGTTGTCCAATACTATTTAATTTAGCGGTCAAATCAGTCCATAAATTTTCAACGTCTATTTTGTTGCACCTGGTAAAGCCTCTTGCTATGTCTTGATGGCTTTCCATAAATTGGACAATCGCACTTTCCTGTGCAGAATTTTTATGCTTTCCCCTATAAAATTAGTGAATGCATACGTACATATTTATTTATTTATTTTCTTTTAATAAAAGTTTACTTACATGTTTGCGTATTCTTTGTAAATTTCGTTGATGTAAAATAAAACGATTTAAAAATGATATAAAACTGACATTGTTGAAATGCATCATATGGCAAAAACGGTAAAAACGAAATGGAACATAATGAAAAATGAAATCAACAGAACAGACTGACAAAAGTAATTACATCACATCTCTTGTCGATTTCATATCGTTTTGGTGTCGAAATCGATTTCCATCACACACCTGATTGTAATCGGAAAGGATGCATCCCACTGAATCGACGATAAGTGTATCGGATAAATTACTAAATATATGATCTATACAAGTGTTACTTTTAGGTCTAGTTATTAAGGTGTGAGCATTGTTTCAATCGTAATTATGAAAAATAGAAGTTAATTCCGTGCTTGAACCACTTTTGAAAAAAATCGATATTCGAGTCACTTACTATTATTAGTGGATTTTGAGCTAATTCATTTAGAAAATTATCAAGAAAATCAAAAAATACTAGTTCATTGTACTTTTGTGAACGGCAAGGTTAACAAAGATTTCGACAAAGTTTTCACTTTTACAAATTTTAACACTAAAACCAATTTCTTTATTTATACTTATATATTGATGTACCGCCATATCCATCTTCTCTACAACAATGCACGAAAGTAAAAAATCCAGGAATTGTATATATTTGGGTGATGTCATTCTTGAACCAAGTTTCTTGTAAGTGCTATTACATCAGGCAATTTTGAAAATTGAGATAAGATTGATTTAAAATAATTAAATTTATCAATATATGCAACTCTTCTAATATTAAAACTAATAATATTTAAATAATTAAAATTTAGACAATTGATATATTTTTCAAAATTTTAAAATTTTTTGAAGTGTTGATTTTTTAACATTGAAAGAATAAAAATTAAATTTAAGCTTTAAATTAAATGTATGTAAAGGAAAAAAAAAGAAAAAATCTAAGAAGGGGACGCATAGGTTGCACTATCTTCACCATCAATATCACCAAAACCTCCAGCCCACTGTTTATTAGTTATTCCATTCAATAGCATTTTATCAACTTCATCCTCATCACGAATCAGTTGTTGATTAAATGTGTCATCTTTTTTTTTTTTTGCAAAAACTCTTCAATTTTTTATAAAAGTATATTTATAACCAATCGATTTTAACGATTTGGCATAATTATAAAGGCCCATAGTTTCTTTACTATTAAAATGGTTTATAATTTTTTTTCGTATTTTCGTTTTCTTTAAGTTTAGCTTTAGAAGCCATGAACTTATCTTTATGTATTTTAGAAGTGAACTTCACTACAACAGTTTTATTTTCATTGTTTTATTTTTATTGTTTTTATTTTTATTGTTTAAGAAATAAGCGTCTTCAATATTATTATTGTCCAATTTTTCGCCAATGTCTTCAGAAATTTTAGCTACGGCTTCGAAACCACTCATTTTTTCATCTGTAACTTTTAGGCCATTAATAATACAATCATTTTTTAGTCATTTAAAATTTTAATGGAAAATTTTAATGTTTTTCCTTCAGTTTTTAACTTTTTGATTTCCTTTTCAATTTCACTAATTTTTCTTTTGTTTTCTGCCACATCTTTATTCACTTTATCAAACTATACTGACATGAAGTTAATAGATTCTGTCAGCTCATCGAGTTTTTCAAGTTTGTTGAACTTTTTCAGTTCTGTTTTTATTGTTGTAAGTTCTTCTCTTATGATATTATCTTCAACTATACAAAACTGACAATTAAAAGGTTCTTTTTTATTTTTTACGGGTCTCTCAAATTCTCTTCTACTTAAACCAGAACATTGAGAGTGGTATATTTTTTACACTTGTCGCATTGTATGCAATTATCAATTTCTTCTTTTATCTCGTTTTCACATTGATCGCAAACAATAAGATTTTTATTTGCAACACTGCGGCGAGTCATTTGTTTACACATATTTTATGAATTTCCAACACCTATTGCCTTGCTTTGTTTATATAAGTTAATAATTCTGAAAGTTCCTAACCGCTTACACGGTTTTATAAATGAAACTCACAGTTCAATTGTCTAAATATGACTAACTTGTACAAAGTTGTTTCTTTTATTATAATGTTTATACCACAAATTTATAAAAAAAATATTTAATCTGATTTATAAGAGCACAAATTATTCACCTGTCCTTGAGTAAATCTAACTTTAACGTTCTTAAAGTGATCCGGATAAAATTCTTGTATGGTTCCCATAATGGGTTCACTAGTGAAAAGTCCATTAACTATGCTTGGATTCAGATATTTCTTCAAAATTAAAAGCAAGGAGTCTTTCGTATAGTGAGATTGTCTTATGATATGCCTATGGTACGTGGGAAAAGGTATTTGAAACTGCTTTTGATATCATTCAATATGTGAAGTTGATTCTTAAATGCGTTTATTGGACATTCTATAGCTGGTATACGATTATGTGAAGAACCTTCCGAACTATGTTGCGTTGCTGTCATAAAATTTATTTGTGGAGTCCTGGACAACGCGTCTGCGACTATGTTGGTTTTCCCTGGTTGGTATTTAAGATCATAATTATATTCTTCTAATATGGCTTTCCACCTTTTCATTTTGCTTCTTGTGTTTTTGTTGCTAAGAGAAAAAGTAAGGGTTTGGTGATCCGTAAAAATATTTACTTTTCCCGACCCATACAAATAGTTTCTTAATGTGGTGGGTGCCCAAATTATCGCCAACATTTCCTTTTCGTTTGTGGCGTAATTTTCCTCTGATTTATTCAGTGTTCTTCAAAGAAATGCCACCGATCTTCCATTTTGTGCCAAGACTGCACCAACTGCATATTCGGAAGCATCAGTTGTTAAGTCAAAATCTCTCTCAAAGTCTGGATGACTGAGAATAATTTCTTCAGGGGTAAGTGAATTTTTTATCTTTTGGAAGGAGTCCATTGCATCCTGATTCAGAAACATATTCTTATTTTTGGATGCGTTCTTTGAAACACGTCCATCCTTCCCTCTTAAAAGCCAGTTTCGCATAGTCTTGAATGAAACGGCGGTAATATCCCGACATACCAAGAAAACTTCTTAAATCCTTCAAGGTTTTAGGTGGGGCTATATTATTTATTGCTTTTACTTTTTCGGGATTGGCTTTAATACCTTTTATGCCTACAATAATTCCTAAAAACTCCACCTCTTGCTTCGCAAATTCACATTTATAAAGCTAAACTTTAAAATTTGCAGACTCTAATGTTTGGAATATATTTTCTCCTTTTCTAATTTAAGTATTTGACAAATTGTCTGGCAAATCTTCTGTTTGAATATTGTCCTGTTGATTTTCTTGAATATGGCTTTGCACGTAATCTTCATTTTCGTTTACAATTTTTTGATGGTAATTATTTACGTAACTATTAGAATCATTATGTTGGTTATAAAAATTATCATTAGGAGAAAGTTCATCATTCATTCCAATATGAAAATTCCTCTGTAATTTTTTATGTTGCATTGGAGTCTGTAGCGATTGAGGTATAGGCCTTTTACCATAAAATTGATTCGTTTGACGAGGCCTGTTTCGGTAGTTAATATTCCTTGCATGACTCGGTTGTTGTAAAGTAAGTTCGGGTTAAAAAGGTATTTTGCTTACATTATTGTTTCTTTTTGGTATAACTGGTGGTAACTCTCTTCGTGGTCTTATCTTGTGGCAGTGTTGAATCGTGTAGATGTCCAATAAAAAAAAACAACTTCAAATTGTTCCTCTTGAACGTATGTAGCAATTTATTCGCCTCTTCTTGGCTCTGCTTAAATCTACCGACTGACTAACTATATACGAACTTAAAAAAAACTAAGGGCTTGAACACAAATCAAAAGAAAATAAAAACTCTTCATGAGTATAAGAAAGAATACAAAAAGGGAAGAAATAGTATATGTGTACATATAATAAAAATACTGGAATAAGAAAGGTTACGAGGGTTGAACTCGGTTCAACAGGCAGTTATACGCGTATTCTGTCCTATAATTTTGGTTCTGTAATTTTAAGCATAAATGTAATGCTTCCGGTAAGTCTGATGGTTCACGGATTGCTAGAAGCTTAGGTAAATCTTCACTGAGACCTCTAACAAAGGTATCCAAAGCTCTATCGCGATATGTTTGTGTAAGCAATGTCGCTGATTCAATACCTATACCTATGCATCCAATTTTATTTAATATCAATTAAAGTTGAGCATAAACTTCTTTATAAAAGCCTTTTAATTGTATTATTGCCCTGAATCAGCGATGTCATTTGATATTCTAATGTGCCCAAATCTCGCTTGCCACCGTAGTGAAGTGTAAGGCACTGGACAATACTCTTCCAATTTGACGGAGTATTAATGACTCTGCATTACCTATAATTTTATTACGGATAACACTCAATATACCGAAATATTTTGCGGATCCTTTACTATTGTCATATATTTCTAGCACTCTTTCTACACTTTTCCGCCAGGAATTGAATTCTGCAGGATTACCTTTGAATTCTCGTAAACATCTAACAATATCAGGAATTTTATCTAACTCACTTAGATTATTTCTATGTCTTTCTTTTATTACTATGTCTGACACACTGGATAAATCATTATTTGAGCTTTGCAGCGATCGAATTGCTAAACTAACCTCTTCTGAATTGATTCTGCTATATGTGGCTTGCAGTGCAGCATTTAATTGAAATTGGTCTTGGGAGTTGGATTGTTGAGGAGCTGGGTTGGAGTTTAGGACAGAGGGTCTTATTAGATTTGCAGGATTTGACATGGTTAGTTTTTCCTTTTAAATTTAAAAAAATTAAATAATACGAACAATAAAAACAATTACTTTTTAAAAAACACCAAAATATTAGCGACAAAAATTGATTTTTTTATTATTAAGATATTAAAATGTAACTTGTTTTATGCGTTCAATCAGTTTTCACTTGCTTCTTAGTTCAACGGTGAAGTTATATCTTAAAAATATTTATAAGGAACACACAGCTTTTAACAATATTTTTCCGTTTCTTTACGCTTCAATTATTTCTTATCTTTTATTTTTCTATTTTAATTTACTTTTAAAGTCGCTGTGTTTTTTGTATGGTTTTTGATCTCATCAAATTTTCCGATTTTTATTTGTATGATTTTTTGATTTCTTGAACTATTTTCAATTCATATTTATTTCTTAATGATAATTTCGTTGAGATTAAATTTTTAATTTTATCTCTTCCGCCATATTCAAATAAATCCACTGCCGCTATATGACAAGGATATTTTGGCGATTCCTCCTTTCTGATTATTGCGACGGAACTTTTCACAGATTTCACAACTCTTTATCTCTGCTTTTATTTGATGACCCATCCCTCTCTAATAATATAGCCCCCTTGCACGAGCCAGCGTTTCCTCAATACCAAGATGTGGGCTATGCAACCACTTAGTAATTTTTCCTTGCAGCCTGTCTGATATCACCAGTCTGTAATTAAGCAACAACAATCCATTTTCCACATGAAGCCTAGATTTAAGCTTGTAAAAATGTTGATCTAAAGCATTCAGATGATGATAGATCGGCCACCCGTTCTCAACATATGAACAAATGCGCCTATAACCTTCATCCTCATTCAAGCAATTCCGATAATAAACCAAAGTTTCATCCGATAAGCAAACCGATTCTTTTGTTCTATGAATAACGCCTGATAAGCCTGATTTCCTGTACCAGTCAGCAATCAATAATTCCTTCCCCGGTCCGTAAATTATACTTATTCCTGGATACATCAATAGCATCATAAACATACGCTGAAGACGCATAGTGACATCATCAATATCTCGTTTGACCAATGTCTCTAGGGGTTTGTGGTCACTCTCGACTGTAAACTCTCGACCATAAACAAAATAGTGAAACTGCAAACTGCTATCATACTTTTCCAATCATTCGGATAATCAACTATGGAAATTATCCCATCCTTTACCATCCTATCAAGTTCCATTTTTAATCTGTCTATTAATGCGTGTGGAATTCGCTTCTTATAGTGCAGCATAGGTTTCGAGTTCTCATGTAAATAAATCCTATATTCTTTCCTATGAATACTTCCAACACCTCTGGCAATCTAATCCTATCAACATCGATCGGCTTAACCAATCCCAATTCAATACAACTGTCCAATTCAAGTATAGGCTCAAATTTACCGTCCACAACCAGAAATAATATTTGCCTCTTTTTATCCGACTCCTAATCACTACAACATAATCTCACAGTACCAAAAATCTTGACTCTATTGTTACTATAATCATAAACAGGGAAGCAAATATTTTTGTTATCAATTTTTATTCCTAGTTTATCAACTACAAAAAAAGGAATACAATTTACGTCCGCTCCAGTATCTAGTTTGAAATTCACTGTCTTTCCTGCAATCAGAAATTCCTTGGTCCACTTTGTCCGACTTGCTTCTACCGAATTTATTCTAAAATAATGTTTATTACTTAAAACCTTTCCTCTTGTCTTCACATTGTCAACCGAAATACCTTGAATTTCGCTCCAAGCAATACTGCCAATTCCCGGCTTGCTGCTAAAGTGTCCACCGTTGTTGTAGCTACTGTTTTCCTTGCTGTTGTTGCTTTCATCTCTTCTTGGAGTTCTTTGTTGTTGTTTTCCTCTTTGACGGCACATCCTGGCATAATGACAGAACAGATTCGACAAGCAATATCTTTCGCCTTGCATTCACTTATATGTTTTGGAGACCACGGGTTTCCACAATTAAAACAAAAACGTTTAGTTGACTCAACTGCAGGTACAGACTGAGCGTTTATGTTTCCTTCCAGACTTGTTATAATTGGTGCTTTTGCTTCCAAAATGCTTTTATGAAGACTGACGGCTTTATAAATTTTACATGTCTCGAGCAACTTTGCCAAAGTATCATCTCTGCCATCTAGGAGCTTCATCTGCAATTTTTTGTAGTATACACCAATAATAATACGATCTCGAAGCATTCGCTCTTTATACAAAGATCCACAATTACAATTGAACCAGAGCGAACTTCGCCCAACATTGATTTTGTGTGCCATCATTTGGAAAAAGAGTATTATAAATCACTGCACCTTGCTAACCAATAAGCCATATAAAGGTTGCAATTTTATTCTTTTGCGGTTTCTCCGTCTTTCCATCCACACCATAAAATTCCGTTTCCATTTTGGCCACTCCGCAGCCATATTGGAACAATCCAAAGAACGTGTTTTTCGATTTTGGCCTTCGTCAGCCATTTCGTATTACTTTTTTGATCCTGTTTATTTCTCTTAGTATCTGACACCTGACACAATGTAACAAGTCACTGTTAGTTTTTGGTTGTTTTATTTTTTAATTTTATTTTTATTCAATACAATACAATATTTACTTAGAATGTAGGTTTATTTCTTTTTTCACCACATGGACACTTTATCAGCTTAAAACGGATATAATAATGGGATATTGCTCGTTACAGTTTCTCTGACATTTGTTTTTAATTATGCTTGTCAAGCACGTATATATTTTGACATTTCTTTTTACTTATGTCTGTCAACATGTACACATGTTACACTTGTTCACTTTGAAACTTTTGTTTTTAAATTAAAATATACTTAAATAACTTACATTAATAAGATGATAACCCACATCCTTACTATTGATAGTTTTGAATCGTTCCCTTTTGTCCTGGTTGACTACTCATGATTCTCCACTATACCAATTGTAGTAGTCGCTGTTTTGAAAAATCCAACGATGATGTGTCCAGCGGTGAGCTTTTTGAGGTCGGACTAGAATAGCTTGTAATTTGTAATATTATGTGTCCAATGGTGAGCTGCTTAAGGTCGTACTTGGCACGTAGAACAAATTGTTTGACTATAAGGTATCCTTGTTTTTCTTTCTCGGGCGCCAGTTAGATAAATTTAAATTTAAAACTCCGATTTTTGTTTTTCATTTCTTTATTGTTATATTTATATAATATAATATATAATAATATTTTTCAACTTTTTGTATCTTAATTTAATTTGTTTTTTATTCTTGTATTAATTAACAGTCAGCAGTTGAAATTCAGTTTGTTGCTTTTTATTTTTTGTTAAATAATAGTCAGCACTTTATTTTAAAATAAATTTTCTTTTGAATTACTTATTTGTTCAGACAGAAAAAACAAAAGGTTAATAAACGGAAAATATATTAAAGAATTTTTTTGTCGTTAACTTGTGTTCATACTTTACCTTGTGCCCATTAATATTGCATCCCTATGTAGCCTTACTCGTTTTTTTTTTGTTGCTGTCGCTTTGTGAGAAATGTAATGAGCAAACTAGCGGCTCTTTCGGTAACTCAGTTTCCCGATTATGCAGGCTCTTAGCCAGTGTTGGCGAATACCAGGCAATATTGGGACTGAAATATTTCACGTCAGTGTTTTTGCACAAATATTTAGTGTTTTTACAATTGGTGAATATGCAGCTCACTTTTAATGTCTGGAAGACAACAAATACATGTGAATTAAATTGTAATCTAATTTTCTAATTGTATCCCACACTCTTAAAAGTTGAAATACTTGTAGATATTTAAATATTTTATATTTATTTCACTTTTGTTTTCTTTGTTTATTGTTTGTCATAATTTCAATATTATTTTTAAACACAATTTGAAATAAAACGAAAAACAGGATATATAAATAACTAATACCGTAGTGTAATTTTATAGGAAATGTCACAATCCTTATTCTTGTCAGATGGTGAATGTCAAGCCAAATTGAGAGAGTGGAGGTACCTTCTATTTTGTATACCATGGTCTACTTTATATCGATTATTAATAAAATTTCTTGTTGTTTAATACTTATTTTATTATTTCAATTTCTTATTAATAAAAATTGCTTACAGATTTAAATATTTAAATTTCTTGTGAATAAAAATTGCTTATTGGTACATATTAAAAATGGTGACATTTCTTAAGAATTGTGTTATTTATTAATATAGCTACACACAGTTACTAAAATATACGTACGGTGTGTTATTTCTATGTTTTGGTGAAAAAAATTAAATACATATATTTGTTTTAATTAAAGTTTCATTTTTCATATTAATAAAAAAAAATAACACAAAATTAACAAAAAATTTATTTCAATATCTTTCAAAACTTAAATAATACCACATTTCACATTTTCACAAAGATACTAAAGTGTACATACGCACTTATAAATAATTTTAAAATCAAACATTTCAATATCTTGTGTGGCATCCTTTGGCTTCCACGACAGCTGACAATCTAAATTAAGCTTGTTTTAATGTCGGTATAGACGTTATATTTCTCTTTCTAACGGCTCGTTTCAGGTGATCCCATAAATGTTCTATAACATTCAAATCTGGCGATTGAGGTGGGTGATCTAATTGCTTTTTCACGTTATACAACAACCATTCTTTCACTATCTTTGAAGAATGATTAGGGTCATTGTCTTGCATAAATATGGCATTTCCTTCGAGTCCCAGCTTTTCCACGCTTGGAAGGTAGCTGCCCTTTAAAATTTCAATATACATCGCCTTATCCACCTGCGGCCAATACATCCACAGACCATTAAAGAGCCTCCACCATGTTTGACAGTTGAGTTAACATTTTGGGGTAAGAATTCCTCATTGGGTTTTCTCCAAACTTTGGCACGTCCATCTCGCCCAAAAATTATAAATTTACACTCGTCCGTAAATATAACACGTTCCCAAAATGTGCGTATTCCAAGCATTTTACCATATTTACGGCTCTCAGCAAAGGTTTTTTTCCTAGCAACTCTACTAACGAAGCCTCTTTTTTTAATGCAACGACGAACAGTTTGGGTGGAAATTTTTATTCCGTGGCAGGAATCCATTTGGTTGTTAATTTCGGCCGCACTTTGCTTCGGATTTTCTTTAAATGATCTAATAATAATAATCCTTTGCATTCTCTCACTTAGCACAGAAGGACGACCAGAGCGTGGTTTACTTGCATAATTGCCGCTTCTTTCAAAATTTTTTATTATTGTTTGCACAGTCGACTTCTTTAAATTTAATATTTCACCTATTTGTTGTAGGGATTTGGCTTCATTTCTAAGTTTCACAACCATTTTTTGAATATGTTCAGAAATTTCCTTAGTTTTCGGCATTTTCACAATTTTTAATCAATTAGAAACGAAACGTTGTAAAATCTCTTACCGATCTTACCTAATCAACTTCCACTAACGAATAAAATATAATTTTCATAAAATTCGTAGCGGCATTTGTAACGGTACACCAAAAAAATACGCGTATGTATACTTTTGTAACTTTGCAGGATTTCATTTAAGGAGTTTCATGGTTGTATTTACTAACCAATGACATAAATAACTTAGTGAGAGTTTCAAATTCATAATTAGACAAAAATTGATTTAAAAAAATAAAAAATTCTGAAAAATATATAAAATCTTTTGAAAAAAAGCAAATTAGTCGTTCGTACGTATACTTAAGTAACTATGTGTATGTATTCAATTGTAATATGCGTCGCAAATTAAATTGCACGTGTTAAATTCAGTGTGCAGACTTAACTGCTTGCTTTATTATTACATTTTTCGTTTAAATGACATTCCATATCTATTTGACATGTTTGCATACATACACATAGATATGACATCTCTCCACCAACTAAATTTATTACAAAATCCATATCAATGTTCATATGAAATTTAAATTCGAAAAATACAATATTTAAATATAAATGAATCTCATATTACTGTATAGATGTACATATGCACATATGTATGTATGTATGCAAATTAAATAAAATCAGTTACATAAAGAACTACAGAATTACTTTGAATATTCTTGTAAATATTGCGGAATTCGCTTCTTTCTTGTTGATCTACGAATTGATGTTACTTCTGGCTGCCATTTGCGACTGCTGAAAGTATCTTCCACTTGCTCCTTCTCGCCTTCATTCTCAACTTCCACGAACACTTGGAAATCTTCAGCATCTGATTCCACGTTCTCAGGAGTTGTATTAACTTCCGTTCGGCTTACTTTACCATTTTCTAGCTTGTTCTATCTTCTGTTTCTGGAACTTGCGTAGGTTGAGGCTTCTCAATATAAGGATATTGACTTACGATATTCGTTTTTATTTTATCGCCAACATTTTTGATCTGTTTTACATGCCTCTTCCAAATACGGCCGTCGTCTAATAATACATTATAATGTAAATCTCCCAATATATCCAATATTTTGCCATAACGCCATTTCACCGTAGATAAATAATCCCGCACAGCAACTCTTTTACCCACTTAAAATTTTTTTCCGGTGGTTTCGATTTCAGTTCCACCTTATTAGAAGGTAATAACAAATCCAACCGCGATTGCAGTTGCCTACCAAACATTAACATGGCTGGTGATTTATTTGTGGCTTTTATGTATGGCTCTTCTATAGGCCATTAAAACTTGCAATAAATCCTCTCTTTATTGCCGCTTTCAGCTTGTTTTTTATAGTCGGGACAAACCTTTCTGCCTGTCCATTTCTTGACGGATGGTGTGGAGCACCTTGTTTGTGTTGTATGCCATTATTTTTCAAAAATTGCTGAAACTAATTTGAGTTAAATTGCGTGCCATTATCGCTTAAGAAAATTTTTGGAACTCCGATTGTTGCAAAAACCTCCCGACATTTCCTAATAGTCGTTTCAGTTGTAATATTCGGGATGATGTGTACCTCTGGCCACTTGCTATATGCATCCACCAACACAAACAAATACTTTCCAAGAAAAGGCCCAGCAAAATCAGCATGCACACGCTCAAATACAGCCCCTGCCGCCATCCAACAGTGCCCTGGCTTCAGCTTCCCCGGATTTGCACCCACACTCTTGCATTGCCCACAGTTCGCCACCATTTCCTCAATATCTTTGTCCATGCCACTCCACCAGCAGTACGCCCTCGCTAAGCTTTTCATTTTTGATATTCCAAAATGAGCAGTATGCAACTCTTCAAGAACTTTTTCACGTAATACTTTAGGAATGTATACACGTATTCCCCTTAAAATACAGCCTCTTTGAAGAGCAAATTCTTCTTGCGGTACTCCAAAACGATCGCCTCCGCTACAATTTCTGCCATACATCAGGCATTCACGTAAAGTCTTTACCTCTTTATCCATTTTCGTTTTTTCTGCCAATTCGTTGACTGTCACTGGCAAATTTTCAATAGCATTCACTTCGATTATGTCAATTTCCTCAGCATTGTTATACTTTCCTTCCACTGGCAGCCTTGACATATCATCTGCATTCGCGTTCTCTTCAGATCTCTTTACACGAATCTCATAATCGAAATGTGACAAATAAACAGCGTAATGCTTCATTATGGTGGCAGACAACACCGGTATACCCTTCTTTGGGAAAAATATTTGTGAAATTGCCTTGTTGTCAGTGACCAAAATAAATCTCCTGTCTTATAGGTATTGATAAAATCTGCGCACACCAAATATTATTGCGTAAGCCTCTTTATCTACTTGGGTATAACGCTGCTGAACGACATTTAACATCTGCGATGCAAGTTGTATTGGCTTTTACGAATCATCATCAAACAAGTGCCTAAGCACCGCGTCCATAGCCAATACCACCGTTTTCTTCGGGTCATAATGTGTTAATAATACATTCGATTGCATTTGCTTTTTCACCTCATCAAATGCCTTCTCGCATTTTACATCAAATTCAATTGGAGTCTCGTTTCGCAAGAGATTGTTCAGTGGATATACTATACTACTTAAATTTTTCACAAATCTACCATAATAATTTATGAGTCCAAGGAACGATCTTAACTCATCTTTACTCTTTGGCTTCTTCATATTGTGTATTGAATTTATTTTACTTTCCATCGGCCTTATTCCATTTCTGTCTATTACATAGCCATAGTACTCTATTTGTTCTCCATGAATTCGGACTTCGCTAAATTGTGTTTATTTAAACGCCTCTATACTTCATCAATTCGTTGCATGTGAGTTTTTTCGTCAGCCGCTGTTATTTTGATGTCATCGATAAAAACGGACACACCTTCTATATCTCCCAATAGTTGCTCCATAAATCTCTGCCATTTTGCCGGTGCGCAAGCTATCCCAAACCGTGTCGGTGTAAACAACCCTTTATATGTGCTAAGTGTTAAAATATCTATGTCTGCAGGATCTATTTCTAGTTGCAAATACGATCTTGACAAATCCATTTTAGTGAACTTGGTGCCACCAGCCATTCTACTAAAAAGTTCTTCAATTGTTGGTAATGGGTGTTCATCCACTAATAGATTTTGATTTACTGTCACTTTGTAGTCGCCGCATATACGAACTGACCCATCAGCCTTTGGCACTACTACGATCGGTGTAGCCCATTCACATTTGCCAACTTTCACTAACAGTCCTTGCTCTACTTGACTTTCAAGCTCTTTTTCCATTTTTCCCCACAGTGGAAATGGAAAACTCGCCTTGCTTTCACAAACTTCGGCTTAGCTTCGGGTTTCAGATATAATCTCGCTTGCAAGCTCTTTACATCAAAACCACTC
Organism: Germaria angustata; assembly: GCA_963681545.1. Lineage (NCBI taxonomy): Eukaryota > Metazoa > Arthropoda > Insecta > Diptera > Tachinidae > Germaria > Germaria angustata. The sequence continues at coordinate 80,993,669 of OY812999.1, read as the reverse complement.
GTTTCATTACAATATTCAATTTTATTTAGGCCAAGGTGTTGATTAAATATGGATGACTAATCTAATTTTATTGATCGCAACCAATCTCGACCTAGCAATGGCTGTCTATCAGATCTGACAATATAAATTTTCTGTTTAAAAATTTTTTCATTGATCACAACATCAACCCAAATAAATCCGGGACAATCTATCCGATTTCTGCAGTAACTATACAACATAATGTCTGCTGAATTCACTTTCACCGTTTCTTTGCGTCAATGTTACAGGTGCACCAGTATCCACTTCAAATGTTATGTTCCTGTCTTTAATTGTTAAAGTGCAAATTACTTTGTTACACTTGTCATTTGCATTTATTTGCTCCACATTAAATAATTCTTCCACAGCCAGACTTTTTGTTTTCTGCATAACCTCCTCAATGCAACTCACTTGTTTATTTGCTTTAAAACAAATTTTCTTCAAATGCCCTTTTCTTCTACAAAAATGACAGATCGCTTCTATATATTTACATTTATCCGCCATATATTCAGTATTGCCACATCGAAAACATTTGTTTTTCTTTCTTCCTCCATTGTTCTGTTTATTTGTATTGTGTTTTGTATGTTAGGGGTTTTTCCTTTGTTTTTCTTCGCTTGTATTTTACTTACTACGACTTTTTCGCTTTCTAACTGTCGTTGTAGCTCTACTCCACCTTTTTCGGCCATTTCATAGGAATTTGCAAAATTTGAAGCTTCACTAATTGTTAACGCTTCCTTTTCCAACAATCTGCTTTGAAAATGTTGATTTTTCAACCCAAATACGAATTGGTTTCTTAGTGCTGTGTCTAAATAGCTCCCAAATCCACAATTTACTGATAATGCATTCAAAAGTTCTTCATATGTTTCCTCTGCCTTCTGTTTTCTTGAATGAAATCTGTAGTTTTCAAATATCTCATTCCAATATCTTACACGTTAAACTTTCCGGTTCCTTTGGTAGTAGCTTATCACACAAGCCATTGTAAGTTGTAGCACCCATGTAATGTAAAATGAGTTTTTGCTTTCTTACCACATCTGTAACACCTGCATATTGTTGTGTTGATGTTGTTCACTCAAAGAATGCTTTTATTGAATAATGACTTTTGCTACAATTGTCAATTCTACTTTAATGCTTAAGGTACACGTAACATATGTATATAACATCTTCCTTTCTGGATATTTCAAATTATAAATAATTTATGAAATAAATTAATATGTACATACTTAAATAACGTAACCGTAATTAAATAAACAAAAATGATATAATTAAAACAATTATAAATAAACAAAAGTGATATAATTATTTCAATTCATTTACAAATTTAACTTTTCCGGCCGTTTAACAATTCTACCCTTTCGAGTAATATAACCCTCCTCCTCTCCTTTCCACCATTATCCTGCACAACAATTTCAGCCTGATTATAAGTCTGAAATTCAGCATGATTATCAGTCTGAAATTCTTTGTTCTCACTCTGTTCAAAGTTTGTATTTTTCTGTATTTTCTTAATATGATCCTGACCTCTTCTATAAATATTACCTTTATTATCCTGTACTAAAAATGATATTGGTTCTTTACAAGTGTCTATAATTTGTCCATGAAGCCAACAACTTGTTGGTGTTTTCATAAACATTACCGAATCATCTTTATTTACTGGTTTTGCACACTTAGCCGTGCTGTTGTAATAATCAGTATATTTTTGAATATGTGAATTTAATTGCTTTCTGTATTTGATCTTATCTATGATTCTTGGTTCAAAATTTTTCTTTAAAGACGGAATTTTTGTTCTTAAAGATCTTGAAATTAATGGTTCCGCAGGGCTAGGTAAATTGCCTTTAGGTGTTGTCCTATATTGAAGCAATGCTACATATGGATCAAAATGACTCTCCTTCGACTTCAATAGTAGTTTTTTGATTGTCTGAACAGAACGCTCCGCCAAACCATTGGATCTCGGTAAGTATGGACTAGATGTGTTGTGATCTATTTCCCAATTTGTACAAAACTCCTTGAATTCCTTAGAATTAAAGGGTGGACCATTATCAGTAACTAAATTGCAAGGTATACCATGTCTGGAAAAAATAGATTTTAACTTTTGTATTACCTGAAAGCTGTTGTAACCGGAAATAAGTAATTCAATCCCAATATATTTTGAGTAATAATCAACTACCAGTAAGTATGTTCTTCCATCAAACTCAAAGAGATCACACCCTAATTTGAACCATGGCACGTCAACAATCTCATGCGGAATAATTTCCGATCTAGTTTTTGAATTCTGAAGCCGCATACACACCTCAAAGTTTGACACTACATTCTCGATATCGTTATAAATATTAGGCCAGTAAACTGACTGTCTAGCTAAATCCTTGCATCTTAGTATTCCTTAATGTCCCTCATGTATCTTAGACAAAATTGAACTACGCAAACTTTTGGGAATTAAAATTTGATGGTTCTTTAACAAAATTTCATCCAAAGTTGAAATTTCATCCTTTATCTTGAAATAAGGCATTATATCCGGCTCAACCTGTTTCTTATTTCTAGGCCACCCATTATTAACATATTCAGATATCCTCCTAAACGTTGCATCATTTTTCGTGTGCTCTCTGAGAAGTTCTATTTTTGCGAACGGTACCCCCAAAAAGGAAGACAGCAAACTACAATGAAGGGATATTTCCTCATCCATTTCAGATGTTGTTTCTGATAAAGGAGCTGTGGATAAGGTGTCAGCTATTTGTAACTCCTTCCCTGGCTTGTAAACTACCGATAAATTGTATAGCTGCAACCTTAACATAAATCTTTGGAGTCTGGCCGGTATTTTGTACAGAGGTTTGTCAAATAAACTTACCAGTGGCTTATGGTCCGTTTCAACTAACACATTGGATCCGTAAACGAATTGATGAAATCTGGTGCATCCAAACAAAATTGCATATAACTCCTTTTCTATTTGTGCATAATTCTGCTGTGATTGCGTTAATGAAACAGATGCATAAGCAATTGGCTGTTTATCATGCATGATCGCTGCGCCCAGTGCATATTTTGATGCATCAACGGTTAATGTTAATTTCTTCTTCGGGTCGAAATATGTTAATACGGGTGACTGTGTTATTTCCTAAATTCTAAAATTAATTCTCAATGAATGTTCCTAAATAGTTTATCATACCCAAAAATCTTTGCAACTCCTTCACGTTTTCCGATTTGGGTATTCCCATAATAGATTTAACTTTCTGTAAATCTGGTTTAATTCCAAAATTACTAAATACATACCCCAAAAATTTAATTTCTGTCTGAAAAATCTTACACTTAGATTTGTTAAACTTTAATCCAACCTCTCTAGTCCTCTGCAATACAGTTTCTAAAATTCTCAAATGTTCCTCCTTCGAAGAAGAGTAAATTAAGAAATCATCAATATATATTATTAATCCTGAAATATCCCAAAACAATCTAACCATTTCAGCATGAAATATTTCCGGTGCCGCATTAATCCCTAATGGCAATCTTAAAAATCTATAGCGACCAAATGGCGTATTAAAAGTACGTAATCTAGAAGACTGTTCGTCTAATGGGACCATCCAAAATCCGCTATTGGCGTCAAGCGAAGAAAAATATTTTGAACCACGCAGCTTTGCTTTACAATCCTCAATATTAGGAAAAGGATAGTGTGGCCTTAAAATTGCTTTGTTTAGATTCCTCGAATCTAAGCAAGGTCTTAAACTACTATTCGGTTTTGTCACCAGAACAATTGAACTAACCCATTCAGTTGGTTCACTAACCCTTTTGATTACATTTAAATTCACCATTCTTTTTAACTCCATCTCTAACCTATCATGCATTCTTTCAATTTCAAATTACATTTATCATGTAAAAGACCAAGACCAGAAAAAACATCAGAATACTTTTCCGTAATATTATTTAATGATACAAAATTTACATTTTTAACCGAATTCATTTGAATAGCAGACTGAAGACCTATAATATTTTTACACTTCATTGGCACGACAAAAAATTTTAGAATATGTGTATGTTCTTGAAAACTTATTTCTAAATTTAAAGTTCCTAATACTGGCAATTTTTCACCACTAAAAGTAAAAATATTTACAGACATTTTCTTTAAAAAATATTTAGGAATTATCTTTTCTACAATTTGCAACGATATAATATTGGCTTGAGCGCCAGTGTCAATTTGACATACCATTTTGTTATTATTCACTTTAACCTCAATATTCCATTCATTTGCTGTTGTGACTGCTGTTTTAGAAAGGGCGCCAATAAATAAATCTTGTTCTTCTTGCTCAACATCAGAATCGCCATCTTTTTCAATGTTGACATTTCTGACAAACCGCCTTTTAGCAAAACACATTTTCGAAAAATGGCCAATTTTACCGCAATTATGGCATTTAACTCCTTCTGCTGGACATCTATTTTGGTTTTGATTTCCTATTCAGCATATTTATGACTGGTTCCACTAGCGGCTCATGTACGTCCTCAAGTCTCAACATATTCTCTTTGGCCATGGCAATAGACTTTGCTATCCCAACAGCCTTTTCCAATGAAATTCCGCCTTCCGCTATTAGTTTCTCTCTTATATTTCCCAATTTAGTTGACAACCCGCAGGTAAATATATCTCTTACGAGATCCTCACGCAAATTACCAAATTCACAATTCAAGCTTAAATTCTTTAAAATTGTGACATACTCGTCAATTGTTTTGTTAGGTTGCTGCTTGCATATGAAGAATTTGTGTCGCTCCATAGCAATGTTCACCTTTGGCATAAAGTAGTCTTAAAATTTTTTTACCAACTCTGCGTACTTAATGCGATTTACATCCACATCAAAAGAAATTAAATTTATTCTTTTAGTTTTACTTTTCAATTTTTTATTTTCCGCAAAATATTAAAGAGCACTTCTGACACCATGTTGTGTTGATGTTGTTTACTCAGAGAAGCTTTTATTGAAAAATGATTTTCGCTACAATTGTCAATTGGTTAGTGGTGCCATATTCCTACTCTAATGCTTAAGGTACACGTAACATATGTATATAACAGTGTCCTAATTGGGAAAGAACTTCATTTATCTCTGGTATCGGGTATCGATCTGCTACCGTTACTAAGTTCAATTTCCGATAGTCTATCACCAACCTATATTGTTTGTTTCCTAAGGAGTACGGTTTCTTGTCTACTATCCAGACAGGGGAATTATAGGGTGAACGAGATGGTCGGATTATTCCATCTTCTAGCAGTTTGTTGATTTGCTTTTCGACTTCCGATTTCAAAGACATAGGATATGGGTAGGATCTAGAGTATATTGGGCTATTATTAGTCGTCCTAATTTCCGCTTTCACTTTTGTAGTATATGTAAGTTTTTTGTTGGGTTCCGCAAAAAGTGTTGAATATTGTTTGCACAATGTCTGAAGTTTTTCCTTTTGGTCTTTTGTTAGATGTTCGGTTTTTGCTTCTAAGTTATTGGCAGATTTAGATATTTGCTGTTTAATAGGAACTTTTTTACCATACAATTGTCCCATGACTGCTTTTTTGCGCATTGCATTCACTATCTCTTGTTTCTTGCAAGATGTCATCTTCAGGTTTTTGTTCTATGTAATTGATCCTTTGGATTTTAGTGTTTCTGTTAAACTGATTGGATTGTGTTGGCAGTGGACGCTTTCCTGCGAAATTAAAATTCGGTCTGTTCATATAATTTACATTCCTTGTTTGTTGCGATTGATCGATATCCATTGGTATGGGTGGTTTTGGTTGTGTCGGTCTTGGTGGAGGGTTTCTGAAAGCATGGTTATCGATTTGTCTGTTTGGCCAAATTTGATGGCTAAAATATTGAGGTTGTTGATGGAATTGTGGACCAACATGTTTCATTCTTGAAATCGTTTGAGGCAAATAGGCAAGTTGTGGGTAAAATGGTTGGTTCCTATAACGAAAATTTCTCGAAGGTAAAAGGGGTTTTTGTTGGAAATATTGGGATGTTGCTGGGGATGGATTTGATTTTTTAGACGAACTGTACTAGTTGTTAGCATGTATTGCTCTGTAATTTTGATTTTCGAGCTTAATGCGCAAATGTAGTGCTTCTGGTAGGTCAACAGGCTCCTTCATGCCAAGGAGTCTTGAGAGATCACCCGATAGACCTCTGATAAAGGTATCGAGCGCTTTGTCGCGATATGTATTGGTGAGGACATGCATGGCTTCCTCGTTTATTTCCATGCACGCGATCTTGTTGAGAATGAGTGTTAGGTGGGAATATACTTCACCGTAAAATTCTTGTACTGATTTTTTACCCTGTATAAGACAAGTCATTTGGTACTCAAGCGTACTGAGGTCACGCTTATCAGTATAATGCGTGGTAAGGCATCGGAATATTGCCTTCCAATTGAGAGGTGTGTTATAAGATTCTAGCGCGGCGTCTGCGCTGCCTACAATTTTGTTCCGAATGACGTTAAGAATGCCAAAGTATAAGGGGGTGCCAACACTAGGCTCATAAATTTTCAAAATTCTCTCAACGCTTTTCTTCCAGCTGCTGAATTCTGCTGGGTTTCCGTTAAATTCTCGTAGAGAACGAACCACGCCTGGCACTTTGTCCATATCTGTTTAATTGTCACGGTAACGTTCTTCAATTGTCTGATCTGTCATTACCTGTTGTCTTGGATGAAGAACTTCCTTGAATAAATCTTGTCCATCTACCTCTTAAATGCTAGTCATTAGTTCCCTAATAAGTGACCTAAATTCTGGGGTGGCGTTCCGGACACCGGAGGGTGCGGATGATAAATTAGGGTCTGGTGGTGCAGGAGATTCTGATCGTGCCTGTGTACCAGCATTCTCTAACACCGATGGTCTTATTACGTTGTTTTGGTTCATTTTGGATTTTATAACTTATTGGTTAGTAGGGTTAATAAAATTTTATAGTTATTTGAGAAAAAGTTACTTTACTTAATTGAGAGATTGCTAGGTATTCAAACTTTGATCTTATTATTTTGTTTACAAAATTTAATTACTTTTCATAAAAAAATTTTAATTAAAAATGTATATTTTCTTATTTTTTATGCAATGACTTTGAGATTTGAAGATAAGAATAAAAGTAGTTAAAAATTTATTTACGTTAAGATATTTAGATTTTCGTTTCTTCCTTTTGCATTAAAGAAAGGATTCAAATTTTCTCACTTAATAATTGTTAATAAAATAAAAATGTTATAAAAAATGATTTTAATATAACTATTAATTTAATATAATAAAATAATAATAAATTTAGCCTACATTATAATCAGGATCATCTCACGGCGCATTGAATTTCTCCTTTTCTACTGGTACTCAGGATTCAATGATGCGCACTATTTGTGGGTGCGAGGCCTTTTTCTACCGAAGTTATCCACTTAGGGCTCGGCTGCGGTTTTTTCCGGAAGGTGCTGGTGTAGATTAATAATTTATTTCACTCGCGTGGCGCTTCTTGAGGGCCTTATCCTCGAAAATTGCTCGTGTTTCTTTTTTTCAACAGTTTTTCATTACACTCGCGTACCAACCGCATACCGGCAGTTGGGCGCCACTTAACGGGTTATTTATTTATTATTTAAAAAAATTATTTTTTGGCCAACGCCAACCTTTATTGTTTTAATTTCACTTAAGAACTGAACTTACAAATTAAAATTTCTTATAACTAAACCTCAATGTGTCACGTTGCACAGCAGGTGAATAACTTATTTTTTGGGGTGTCAGCAAATTGTTAAAGCGCGTGTAACTAATGCACCGGTGTTGTAGACATGTTGTCAGCATTTTTGATAGTTGCGCATGTTATGTTGTTGGTATGTTTTCTATATGGTGTGTAACATATTTTTTTGGGTTTTTAAAAATACTAAAAAGAAAGATATATAAGTATGTATGTATGTAAATAAATGTAGTTATATTTATAAATGTATGTTGAAAAATATAAATCTATCTAATAATTATAAATATGTATATATTCTATATATGTACTTATATTCTATTTACATAAATACATCCGTCTTATTGACGCGCTGCTTGTTGTTGCATTAGTTGACTTTAGATCCCTTGCTGATTGTTGTACTTGTTTGCGTGCTGACTGTTGTTGTTAACCATTTGTTAATAGTGTTTGATGATGCTTTTCGGCAAATATTGTTTGACTGATGATTGTCGTTGTTATTAATATTGTTGGCTGTTGAATTCTCTGCTCCTCATTCTTTCACTTTTCCAATATTGTTATCTCCGTTATTTTCTCAACTGTTTTTCTTAAATTATTTTATTTTTCTTTTGCGGTCCAATTTATTGTCACATTAATTTTACACTGTTGCATTGTTTCTTCATTAAAAAAAGAGGCAGAATCGCCATTTAAAAGAAAAGTCAACCTGTTTCTTTCGTAATTCAAACCAGACTGCCCCGTCTGCTCATTTATTTATTTCTTTTGGTTAGTTTTTTTCCCATAATACATACATAGTTGCACATTTAAGTATGAGTGCTGGAACTACATTAGAGATGGCACTACAATATTATGGGTATGTACTATTTTATCCAACGGTGCTAGAAATGGTCAGCAAACGGTTGTGTTTGTTGCCATCGTTCCCGCAAATTTCCGCTATCATTTAGGAATGGCTTATATCCATCACAAGAGCTAAGAAGTAGGTCGAGAGTTGATTATCGATTCGATTTCACACAGCGCACTTTTACAGTTTTCATCATTGAAATTCGATGCGGGATACAGGCTGTATAGAACGTTCTTTACGGATCTTATTAGTCGTTCCCATGCACCCATGTGAGGCGCGCCCGGTGGATTGAAATACCATTTGGTTTTTGTCGAATTTTAATTCTATATTCGTAAAATTTATTTGTTTGACTTCATCCATCAGAATTCTTTCGACTGCTTTAAAGTTGGTGCCATTGTCTGTATAAATCTCCCGAGGGTTTCCACGCCTCGCAATGAAGTTTCGTAGACACAAAATACACGAACTGATATCTAAGTTGTGAGCGACTTCTATGTGAATTGCGCGTACCGTAAGGCAAGTGAAAACTACTCCCCATCGTTTTTCCCTCCTTCCAACGGTTACTAATAATGGTCCAAAAAAGTCTATACCGACGAAGGAAAAGGGCCGTTAAAAGCTCCTACGCGGGCAGCGGGCAGCTGGCCCATTTGAGAGGCCTGTGGTACAGCAGCATAATTTTTGAATTTTTGACATGAATTACGTACCTTTTTATATATGACCAGCAGACGAGTTATATAAAATATACTTTTTATTTTATTAATTACAGCTTCATGAAAGTGGTAGTGAAAATCGTCGTGAAATGAGCGCATTATAAGAAATGTAACGTGGTGGTCGGCTGACAGCACAACTTCATCTTCATGATTATTAAGGCGGTTTGCACGGCTGTAACATTTTACAACTTCGTTATCGTCAGGTAAGGGTTGAGGCGGTATAGCTTGCTTGATTTTTCTACATTTCCACCATGTTTTAGGTCGATAATTTTTTTGTTGAATGATAAACTTGTTTGGTTGTGGCCCTTAATTTTTCCATGTATAATAAAAATGTTGCTAATGCTCCGTAGAGCCTTTTCCAGTCGGAAAAGTATTCGAAATTTATATAATTGAATTTTTTTTGTTTTTCGGTTAATTACTAACATATGGCTCCTATGCTCAGAAGAATTTATTGGCCCTAAGTCTTCACATTTGGGCCATTGGCTTGAGTCTTTACGCAAGAAATCATATTTTTCATATTTTTTCGCGTTGATATTTTTGTTGCAAAATCTGCGGGATTAATTTTCTTTGGCACCCATTTCCATTGACTAACATTGGAATGTTCTAAAATTTCCCCCACTCGGTGCATAACGAACTGTTGGAAATTCCTTGGGTCCACCCATAGCCATTGCAGCACAGTTTTCGAGTCCGACCACCAGTATATTGAAGATATACGTAATCGATTGATGTTTTGCACTGCGTTCGCTAGTCTCCAATAAGGAGCTTGCAGTATCATTCGGGGAATCGATAGTGGTTTAAGTGGAGCTACGTTGCACTTAGCAGCTACTAGAGTGACAGCGACACGGTCGCCTAGTTGTACTATGAGATAACTAACGGCTGAGTAGGCATATTCGCCAGCATCAACAAAGGTGTGTAATTGGACATTTTCAGATTCACAAAGCATCTGAGAATAGCATTGTGGTATTTTGATATCAGAAATTAGTGGAATTGACGCTTTCCATTAAGACCATTTTACAGTTAAAGATACATTTAATGGATCGTCCCACCCAATGCCTGCACGCCAGATATCCTGTAGCAAGATTTTGAGACCAATCGTATAGCATGACAAGAACCCTAGTGGATCAAATATGGACATCAGAGCCTGAAGGCTCTCTTTTTTTGTTGGGACAAGATCCTCACCGATCACATTGCGGCGCAGGCTCGCGAATATGTAATTATATTTAAGAACGTCAGCGACTGGATCCCAATACATACCTAAAATTTTTCCAGTGGCTCCCCATTGTTTGACAGCTCGAGACGTCTTAGAAATACCAGATAATTGAGATAAAATCGCTAATGAGTTTGAAGCCCAATTCCTTATATGAAACCCTGCGGTGGCGTGAATTTTTGCTACTTGCTTTGCTATCTTAGATGCTGCTTCTTCCGTGTCTTCGCTATCGATAAGGTCATCGACATAGTGATGGTTCTGGATCGAGTTTACAGCACGCGGATATTGTTTTTTGAATTCTTCGGCGTTTATATCGCGCACGTAGTGGGCTTGGCTGATGTACATTATCATCTTTGTCCCACCATAAGAACCGCTGAGATTGCATATCGCTTTCTCGTACGTTGATTCCATGGAACATTTCAGCAATATCGCCACAAATTGCAAATTTTCCTATGCAAAAGGCTAAGAGGATGTCAACCAATGGTTTTAGCAAGTCTGGGCCGCTATTCATAAAGTCGTTTAGTGATGCTCCATTTCATTTTGCTGCGGCATCCCACACTAGCCGTACCTTATTGGGTTTATTGGGGTTTAAAGTTATAAATATTGATAGATACCATACTTTTTTATTACAAGTTGCCAATTCTGATGAAGTTAATTTCCTGGCGTATCCTTTCTCGATCAGATTATTAATTTGAGTTTGCATACTCTGTCGCAACAATTCGTCTTTAGAAATTTTTTTTGTGAGGCAAAATAGCCGCCGGTAGGCATTACCGTAGCTCTCTTGTCGTTGTACGTCGCTATTTTTCCACAACAATCCAACCTCATAGCGTCCATCTACTTTTTTGCATGCTGCTTTTAGCGCTTTCATCTCATTGCTATCTGCTGTCGTAGATAAGCTGGATGAATTTCGTGATTCAATGTGGAAATAATTCTTTACAAGCTCATGAAGAAACTCCTCAATCTACCTTACATTCCCATAAGTCTTGCATCAATATTTTTGCTTTTATAACTAGTGGGCTTAACCAACCTAGTGGATCGAATAGCTTTGCAATAACGGATAAAATTTGCCCCTGTGTATGAGAGTAATTCTTCAATCGGCTGCACAACGTAGTAACATGAATCTGTCATAGCGTTCCAGTGAACCCCCAAGGTATTTACTGTGCTGGTAGTCTCTAATTTTAAAAAATCTTCAAGATCCTCGCGGGCCAAATTTTCTAGAATAGAATGGTTGTTTGCAGCTATTTTCTTTAATGGGAAGCCTGCCGAGCTTAAAGCGCTGTTAAGTTGTTTTTGTTTAGCAATAGCATCCTCGATAGTATGTCCCCCAGACAAAATATCGTCCACATAAGTTTCCTTTTTCACAATTGTTGTGCCTTCCGGAAACTGCAATTTGCAATCTTCACTAAGTTTTAAAAGTGTTCGTATGGCCAAAAAAGGAGCACAGTTTAACCCAAATGTGACCGTTTTCAGTTGATATTGTTTGTAAAGTTGGGGCTTGATGAAGTACGTCGTTCAACGAGAAACCACTTTCACTTTTTTTGATGCATTGAAGACCACTCTAACTTTAGTTGACTTGCCTTCGGGTCTGTGATGATGTGGTAAAACAAATGGAAATTGTTTTTCTGCGTTTGATTGACCTTCAGCTATGGGTTCCATGTGGTCTACCACAAGATATTCCTGAAGAACTCGTTGATATTCAGTTTTTAATTTTGGTGTTTTATTTAAGGTTTTCTCTATTCGATAGTATTGCGCTAGAGCTGCTTTCCGTGACTGACCCAGGAAAATGTCTGTTGGAAATTCTTGCTTGAAAGGCAGCCGAACTATATACCGGCCATTTGATTCTCTAGTAGTTGTGTTTTGGTAGAATTCTTCGCAATATTTGTCAGCTTCTGTTGATAAGGAATCTTTTTCTATTTCTTCTAATTCCCAAAATCTTTTTATTTGTTCGTGCAGGATTAGATTATTAGAAGTGGAAACTGTTGTCGTAAACATATTAATTTGGTGTTTCACGTACCGGTCCCGAGATGTACCACCCAAAGTGGGACTCTCTGGCTTCGAAATTGTTTAAAACGTTTAATTTGATCCCATTCAGATTGATGAAGGGTAAGTAATCGCTCCCTATAATAATATCTACGGCTGATGGTTTAAAGAAATATCGGTCTGCAATTACTAAATTTTGAATATCCCCAAGATTTATTTTAAATTCTTGTGAGGGTATAGTTTTTGCTAAGTTAGGTACTACTATAGCATTTATGTTAATTTTAAATGGTGATATCCTTGATTTCAAGGTGATATTGCATGTGCCTTTTGAGCTTCCTACGATTGTTCCACCCAACCCTGCAATTTGGAATTTATGTGGCTGTAATGGTAATAACAGGCTTTGCTGTAGTCTAGAAGAAATGAAACTTTTCTCCGATCCCGCATCGAATAATGCTCTTACCGTAAAGATATCTCCAGATTGCTCTATATCAATCAAAGCGGTTGGCAAAACTGTTGTTGTATTATTTTGAATAAACATTGCTTGTATCTCTTCCCGATATTCTGAAGTCGACGTATCATTTCGTATTTGAGTTTTAAAACTTTGGCTATTTGAAGTAGAAGGAGTATTATCATTGCTCATTTGAGGCGACGTTTTTGTTGCATTTCCCTGCTTGGTGGTAAAATTGTTCTCCATATGCAACATAGTATGGAGTTTTCTATGGCATATATTACATGTATTTGTACTGGTGCATTTAAATTTAAAATGTAATCTCGAAAGGCAATTCAAGCAGTATTTATTTTCAAAAACGTACTTGACTCACTCGCTTGGCGGGAAGGATTTGAAATATTTACACCATTTTAATAGGTGTGTTTGTTTACACTTTCTACAAAAGTTATTTGATTTTTCTATTCTGGCTTGTGAATGAAACGTTTGAGATTTTGAAATGCAGGGTTCCTTGGTTGTTGGCTTTCTTAAATCTTGTTGTAATTAAAAGACATGTCTTTTCTCTTCAAGTTCTTTTTTTTTTATTGAAAAAAGGAAATGAATACAATACTTCTATTTGCTAATTATCAATAACCCAGTTCAAATACCAAATACTCAATACCAAGTATTGACCAGAGTTGCCATGGAGGATTATTCACATAATCTCATAACATTTCATAAAATATAAAAGCTTAAAATTATTGTATACTAAACGTAAATGTCTATATATATATATATCAGAGACCGGCAAAAATTACGTTTTTTATGCCTTCACTCATGCATAACTTTTTTGTGTCCAATTATTCACCAACACATAAGCAAGCATGCGCGTACGCTCATAATCTTTATTTGTGTTAATCATTAGGAAGGCAAATACAAAAATGTCTATATGAATTTTTCAAGCAAGATTTTAACACAGAAGCTATTTTGAGCGTTTGCATTCATTAAACACAAAAACGAATGGCATTTATTCAACATGCCTTTTCTTTGCAAAGAATATTAAGAAAAATCATGCAATGATATATGCTGGCACATAATCTTGAGTGTGTAGGTTGTTAAAACATTGTGGTTGAGAAATAAGGATGCCATACGAAGTTACCAAAAAACGTCGGTTTTACAATAAACTTTAAAAATCGCAATTTTCGGTTGAAAATCGTTTAAAGAACGGATTATTTTTTACTCATTCAAAAAAACTTGTTATTTTTATAAGAAATACTTCAACCTTGCCAAATTTGTTTGTTTTATTTAATTTTACTGAAATTAAAGTCGTTTTTAACTCCCAAGAATAATACCGCTTTATTGGTTTGGTACATAGATTACTTAAAAAGAAGGGTCTTTAAGTGTATTTTTCTGAGCAAAAATGAATCTAAATTTATTTTTTTTGTGTATGTTATTTCGACCTCTGCTTTCTTCAGTGATATAGTAACATATAAGAACAGAGGAAAAGCTAATGCAAATCCTTGATTTATAGTAATATCAGTATGATATGATTAAGTTTACAATATTCAGTAAAACCGAATTTATTGTAAATATTTTTTAATAACATATTTTTTATTACATTTAACGAAAACATAAACGATAAAGAACAACATAAAAAAATTCAGTACACAAACAAAAATAAAATTTCATTTAATTATATATAACATGCATGGAAATATTTATAATATGCATGGAAATATATTCATAAATCGGGATAATTTTAAAAATAAAAAATCGGGATAATTTTAAAAATATATTTCTTGTTTAATTATCTGTTTCAGCGTATCGTCGTCAAAGTGCTATTAAACTGTTAAGTCTGGCAACCGTATTGCCTAACCATTCTATAAACACACAGCACCTTGTGCATAAATGTACACTTGTTGATTTTTTGCCTTTTTCACATTAATTCTTTTTGCATTAATGCCTCTAATTTTTTGCTTTCCATCATGAATGTGATTAATGCTGGAGTTAATGTCGACGTCGTTGACGGCGTCTTAACGCCGAAACGAACAGAGAACACTATTTTGACTTTCTCTCCCGCATATACTTATCTCTCTCTTTCACCTCTCAACGCCGAAAAAGTTGAAACAGATTGAACTTTTTCGGCGTCAAATTTCTTACGTCGTTGAGATTAACTGCTCTCATATAATTTCATACGATTCAACTTTTTTTTGACATTTGACGTCGTCGACGACGTCGACATTAACTCCAGCATAAATAAAAATGTGTGCTTTGAAGAGTTGTCCAAAAATTCATGCGCACACAGTTTTTAAACACTCAAACTGAATAGCTGGCATGCGGCAACAGATTAAATTTACATGTTGACAAACAACCCTTATTTTGCTTAGCATAAAATAGAATGGACACAATGTTGATAAAGGCATATTTGAACGTTTGAGCGAAAATGACATGTTTTTTGAGTGTTTGATTAATCTGATTTTTTTTAATCACCGGTTGCAGGTCTCTGATATATACATATATATATATATATATATATATATATATATATATATATATATATATATATATATATATATATATATATATATATATATGTATATATATATATATATATATATATATATATATATATATATATATATATATATATATATATATGTGTGTGTGTGGTTTTTATCACTACAAACATCACGCATCCTCGCAAACTAAATAATTATCCGTACACATATGTTTTAGTTCATTGATTTTCTTTATTCAATATTATTTTTAATTATTCATATTTTAAAATTTAATTGAAGATACATAAGTTATAAATGGTATACATTTTAATATTTAATAAGGATTTATAAAATAATTGCGGTCTACCGACCCTTCTTCTTTTGACTCTACTCTACTACTACTTTTCTATCGAAGCAAGTTGGTATTTCATCTCGTCATTTTTGTACTTTTGTCTCCATGTTCTTTATTCGTTGGTCTGTCGTGTCTATGTGTCTGCATGTGTGTTTTCTATTTCGTTGTCTCGTCTTGTTTAACCCTTTAATGCCCTAGTGGATCGTCTGGAACGCGATCCCACACACACATATATATATATATATATATATATATATATATATATATATATATATATATATATATATATATATCTTTTTTTTAGAATTTACAAATTTAGTTTCTTAGGTACAATTATTCTTCTTCCAGATCTGGTGCGAACTATTTGATTGTTTGTTTCATTTGAATTATTATTAATTACATTTTCATTCCTTTTCATGTTAACATTATAATTTATATTTTCATTTCCTAGGTTAAGTTCTTCATTTACATCGGAATTTTTATCTTCATTGTAGTTATTGTTTTCTTTTTCATAATATGTTGTCTGTTTCTTCTATATTCTGTCCCGTTGTCATCTTTTATTAAATAAGATCTCGGTTCTTTACATTTCTTAACAATATGACCGGGATACCAAAATGACGCTGGGTTTTTTTAAAAAGGACTTTTTCACCTATCTTTACCTCTCTCAAATGTTTCGAATTCGTATTATAGTTTTTAGATGATCCAACTTGTTTTATTTTAATCGCTTCTTGAAGTTCTTTTAACTTAGGAACTTTAGGTTTTAAACTGTTGGGACTAATAGGAATTTTGGTTCGTAATTTTCTGCTCATCAAAAGCTCTGCTGTACTTGGTAACTCATTCTTATTTGTGGTACGGAAATGTAAAAACGCTATGTAGGGATCTGAGCCCGCTTCTTTACACTTTTTTAAAATATTCTTTATTATCTGAATTGATCTTTCAGCAAGACCATTGGAACGAGACAGATACGGACTTGATGTTACGTTATCAATTTCCCAATCCGCACAAAATTCATTAAAATCCTTGGAATTAAACGGTGGTCCATTGTCAGATATAAGAACTGCCGGTATACCATGACGAGCGAAAATAGACTTCAATTTCTCAATAACGTATCGAGCTGAATAACCTGATTTTAAAACTTCAATTTCAAAGTACTTCGAAAAGTAATCGACAACAACTAAATAAACTTCACCCTCGAATTCAAATAAATCACAACCAACTTTATACCAAGGTATGCTGGGTATGTCATGATTCTTCAATTCCTGTTTCGGATTTCCATTTCTGTGTTTTAAACAAATGTCACAGTTTGAAACCATATTAAGAATATCATTTTTGATATTTGGCTAATATATAGAGGCTCGCGCTAAATTTTGACACCCACTTATTCCCATGTGACCTTCATGCAAAAATTTTAAAATTTTTCTTCGCAGAGATTGTGGAATTAGAATACGTTTGTTTTTAAATATTAAACCATTAACTACACAAAGCTCGTCTTGAAGTGAATGGAACTGTTGAATTCGAGCATCTATTTGCAGTGCCTTACTCGGCCAACCATTTCTAATAAAATCAATTAGTTTCTGAAAAACTTCATCATTTTTAGTCTCCTCCTTTATCTCATCCATATTCTTGCTCGTAATTGGAAGTTGGCATACTAACATATTACATTGCAGACCAATGTCCTTATCCCAATCCGCTAAAGCTTTATCCACAAGAGGCGCTCTTGACAAAGTATCTGCAATAAATAGATCTTTTCCGGGCTTATATACAACTGTTAAGTTATAAGATAATAAACGTAACTTAAACCTCTGAAGGCGTGTAGGTATGTTATATAAAGGTTTATTAAAAAGAGGTACTAAAGGCTTGTGATCTGTCTCAACTGTGACATTTCTTCCATAAATGTATTGATGAAAACGTGTACAACCAAATAATATGGCTAATAACTCTTTCTCAATTTGAGCGTAATTCACTTGACTACTTGTTAACGATGATGATGCATATGCTATTGGGTTTTTTTCATGCATAATCACAGCTCCTACGGCAAACTTTGAAGCGTCAACTGACAACTTTATCGGTTTATTATTATCGTAAAAAGCCAAAACTGGTGCATTTGTAATTATTTTCTTCAGATTATCAAATTCTATCTGTTGTTCCTTATTCCAGCACCAAATAGATTTCTCTTTTAAGAGGTCTCTAAGATGTTTGTTCTTTGCTGACAGATTTTCGATAAAAGATCCCAGATAATTTATCATACCTAAAAATCTCTGTAGATCTTGTCTATTCTTAGGTACTGGCATATTTACTATTGACTCTATTCTTTTTTCGTCTGGTCTTACACCGTGTTCATTAAAAATGTGACCAATAAACTTGATCTCGGTTTTAAAAATAACAGATTTGGACCTGTTAAATTTTATGCCGACAGCTCTGCCACGTTCCAAGATTTGATTCAAAATTTTATTTGTGTTTCTGAGCACTAGGTGCATGAACCAAAAAATCGTCCATATAAATAACTAAACCTTTGATGTCGCCGAAAAGCTTCACCATTTCTGAATGGAACATTACCGGAACAGAACTTATACCAAAAGGTAAACGCAGGAAACGATACCTACCAAATGGCGTATTGAATGTGCAAAGCTTAGATGATTCTTCATCAAGCTGCATCATCCAAAAAACACATTGTGCAACTAAAACACTACAAAATCTAGACCCAGTCATTTTTGATTTGCACTCGTCTATCGTTGGAAAGTCGAACTATCACTATTAAGATTCCTTGGATCAAGACAAAGCCTTAATTTTGCGTTTGATTTTGTTATTAGAACCAACGAGTTAACCCACTCAGTAGGTTCTCTCACCTCCTTTATAACATTCATTTGTATTAATCTTTGCAATTCATTTTTTAAAGGGTGCTCAAGACTAAATGGTACACGGCGTGGTGGATCTATTACAGGTTGACTATTTTCTTTCAATTGTATACGAACCTTCTCCTTCAGCTGACCTAATTCATCAAACATGTCTGAATACTTTTCAAAAATGTTACAACTAATTGTGTTAACTGTTTTTATTAAATTCAAGTTCTAAGCCAATAACATTGTTACAATTCATATTAACGATATAAAAATAGGTATTATCAGGTATGTGATGAAAATCGTTTTCGATTTAAAATCGATTGAAAAACGTAAAAAGTTGTGATGCATACATTTATTTCGATTTCATTCTGGTTTTGCTTTAAATCGAAATCGATTTCATTTCCCATCTTGTTCTATGACAATGTGAGAAAAAAAGATGTGATGGAAAACGGAATTTGTATTCTTTTTGCGTTTTTAAATCGAGTAAGCGTTGGTTCACGATTTAAAAATTTTTGTTTGTTTGAAAAAAATTGCGTGCAATAACTTGGTTAAAAATGTAAGTAAAATCCTTTAAAATAATTAAGACAAGTTTATCTGCATACATATTAATATTTATAGGGGAAAGCATGAAGAGAAGAGACGATTATTTAATTTATGGAAAAGTTCAGCAGTTAGCAAATTGTTTTGCCAAAGGAGATCGAATAGAAATACAGAAACCTTGCCAAACACTTTAATGTAAATTAAAGTAATTTTTTTTTCAAATATTTTAGCCGATCGGCTAAAATTCACCGCCGAAATGTATAGAAAACACTTAGCCGCCGCCAACGTGTCCAATTTTATTTAAGACTTTTCCATTGTTTTAAAAATAAAATTTTTTTCAATATAAAACTAGGTATTTAAAATTGAGAAAAATATGCCATTCATTACAACATTCGATTTAGCAGACCGCGATCCAAAAATTTTTATTTAGTCGACGCCGAAGATATGTTTGGCAACCTGCAGTCGGTTTCAGCATAATTGGCTTCAATTTCAATTTTTGGCAAATAACAACAAAACAACAGAGTTGATTTTTTTTAACCAACTGATAATGAAACAAAATTGGAAAATGAAATCGATACGTTTTTTGTCACACCTAAAACAATTTCCTACGTTTTGAGCTTACGATTTCATTTCAAATCGCAACGTTTTCCATCACATACCTGTATATATAGTATTTTCAAATAAATTAACACTATTTTTTTTAATAAAATTATTATTATTTAA
The DNA here is from genome assembly GCA_963681545.1 of Germaria angustata. Taxonomy (NCBI): domain Eukaryota; kingdom Metazoa; phylum Arthropoda; class Insecta; order Diptera; family Tachinidae; genus Germaria; species Germaria angustata. The sequence goes on along the minus strand of OY812999.1, from coordinate 80,973,902 downwards.
AAAAAAAAGACCTAACGCTTGATTACAAAAATTATATGTATTTTCAAATAGGTATTATATATAGTATTTTGAAATCTGCTAGAATATTTACTTCTTGAAGTAAGCTGTGACGGAAGAAAACTACTTTTAGGTTGTGTCTATAGACCTAATAATCGTATTTGTATTGAGAGATTCATGAGCACTTTGGAAACATACACTGTCACATATGAAGATGTAATTATTACAGGCGATTTTAATTCTAACATCCTAGTAAACCCCAGTCTAATTGACAGCATGCTTACACTTGGCCTTAATTCCCCAAACACAATCAATGCTACACATTTTACAAGCACCAACAACACACTACTTGACCTTTTCTTCGTCAGTGATATTTCGAAGGTGTTGCTTTATGACCAACTGTCTGCATCTTGCTTTTCACGTCATGATCTAATTTTCATGACGTATAATTTTCAGTTGAATGTGCCTGACCAATTTGTTAAATATCGGGACTTTAAAAACATTGACTATATTAGATTAGAAGAAGAATTTCGCAGCATTGATTGGAGTGTGATATATAACTTAATTTCTATTGACGATCAACTCTCTTTTCTGCAGTGCAACCTAAACTACTTATACGATCTTGTAGTTCCCTTAAGAACGAAAATTGTAAATAGGCATAATAAGCCCTGGTTCACTCACGACATTGAACAGGCGATTAATCGCAGAGATCTTCTATATGCCCGATGGAAACGTTTTAGAAGAAACAGAGTTGCATGACGAATATCGTGCATCACGTAAGATTACCAACAGTTTAATTAAAAAAGCCAAGTCAGACTACTATGCTACTAAGTTTTCTACTGCAATAGGCTCGAAGAAAACTTGGCAAACGATTCGAGAAATTGGCGTTGGCAGTCCTGGTAGCCAAGAACCTTGTGCTGTCGATGCAAACACCTTAAATGACCAGTTTCTGAATACTCCAATTGGACAACCAAACTCTGATTACTACCATTTCTCCAATGATATTTTAAACAATAATTTCAATTTCGCAAATGTAAGTCAATGTGATGTCTTATCCAGCCTACTATCAATAAAATCCAATGCAGTTGGTGTGGATGGGATAGATCCTAGGTTTTTGAAAATTCTCATTCCAAGACTTCTTCCTTTTATAACATTTGCTTTCAACAAGATTCTTACTACCAACCGCTATCCCAAAATTTGGAAGCTTGCTAAGATTATTCCTATTCCTAAATCTAGTTCTGATTACAGGCCGATAGCAATCTTGCCGTTTTTATCTAAAGCCTTTGAAAGATTAATTCATAACCAAGTTATACAGTATCTTGAAAACAACAATTTACTTACTGACCGGCAATCTGGTTTTCGTAAAAATCATAGTTGTATAACGGCCCTCGTAGATGTTGCTGAAGATATAAGACAACAGGTAGACTGCGGTAACGTTACATTTTTAGTTCTCCTGGATCATTCCAGAGCATTTGATACGGTGGACTATAACATTTTGTGTCTTAAACTTAAACACATGTATAGATTTGCATCAACTGCCACAGATCTAATATATTCATATCTAACCAATAGATATCAATATGTTGAGACAGCTACCTCTGTTTCAAGCTTTTTGCCGTTAAGTCGAGGTGTTCCACAAGCTTCGATCTTAGGCCCTCTACTTTTTTCGCTATACGTGAATGATCTTAAGGATAAACTCGAATACTGTAGGGTTAGATTGTATGCAGATGACGTTCAGCTTTATATCAGTTGCAGCAAGACCGATGTTGATGATTGTGTAAGGACTTTAAACCAGGAGTTAGGTATCATTCATGAATGGGCCACCGCTAATGGGCTAGCAATTAATCCCACTAAGTCCAAATGTTTGATTATTAAAAAAAAGTTATTAAAACTTGACTGTAATCCTATTTTAATTTTAAATAACCAGGCCATAGATATTGTTAACTCTGCCAAGAATCTCGGTGTATACTTTAACAACACTCTGACTTGGTCTAATCACATTAACTATGCCTGCGGTCGAGCGTTCTCAATGTTAAGGAATCTTTGGCAAACTCAATATTGTACTCCAATTAAAATTAGAATACTTCTTGCAAAGTCTTATTTAATACCTATCTTATTGTATGGCTGTGAATTATTTGCCAGCTGCGATAGTGAAAGCAAAAGGAAACTTAATGTGGCGTTTAATAACATTATTAGGTATGTATATGGTCTAAGAAGATATGACCATATCTCACCCTATGTAACTTTACTTTACGGCATTAGCTTTGATGATTTTTTAAGAGTGCGAGTTTTACTGTTTATGCACAAAATTATATATACACACCAGCCCAAACATCTCCATGAACGTTTAAACTTTTCAACACTTGATAGGGGCAAAAGAATTCTAGCATTTGGTCATCGTACATTGATTTCTAAATACCATTTCTTTATTCATGCTATCAGTCTCTGGAATGGAATCCCCTATAGATCACAAAGCATTAGTAACGCACGTCAATTCAGGAAATGTATTTTGTGTCATTTCTCACGTTGAATAGCAATGCATATTTTTCAAATTTTGAGGTTACAAATTTACTTTTTTTATTGTTTTAGCTTGTTTTTTTCGAATTTTGTAAACTCTCTGTAAGTAATTTTAATTGTATTTTATTTTTTTATTTTATTAAAAATTGTATTGTTTTCAGCTTGTATACTTTTTGTAATTAATTTTTATCATATTATATTTTATATTTTATTTGAAATCACTTGCAATTTATAATAGACTTAATTAAATCTAGTACAATTTTTTTTATTATTTCTTATTTGTCGATCTATTATATGTATTTGCGTATGCTTAGTTCCATACTGCAATATAAGACTTAAGTCTTGTGTATGGGACGTCGAAAAAAAACATAAATAAATAAATAAATAAAAATTTCAATAAATATTTTACCTATAATAGGCAACTTTTCACCACTAAAAGTAATTATATTACAAAATACCTTATCGCTTTGCATCTTTATACCCAGTGTTTTAAAGGTGTTTACTGACATCAAGTTGGTTTGAGCGCCCGTATCTACTTGACAGATAACGATTCTGCTTCTTATTTTCCAAAATTTCATCTTCACATAAATTGTTGACATATTTATAGTTCTGCTTATTGGTTTTCTTCACGAAACACATTCTAGCATAGTGATTTCTTTTACCACATGAATTACAAATGACGCCTTCTGCTGGACATTTATAGCGATGTTTCTGACCAAATTTTTTACATTCTGGCAATTGGTGTTGTTGACCATATTGTCGTCGTTGTTGATTAACAGCTGTGCGCTGACTTTTCGGTTCTGCAGTGAAAAATTATTTTTAAATTGACGTAGGCCTGCAATCATTTGTTCTTCTGAGCCTCCATTTTGGATTGCAGCAAAATTTTCCCTTGCCATTTCCATACTTTTTGATATTTCCAGTGCTCTCTTCCATTCAATATTTCCTTCACTTAAGAGACGTTCTTTTATGTTCTTATATTTTTCAGATAGGCCGCATGTAAAAATATCTTTAACCAGACTTTCTCTTAGTGTTTTAAACTCACATGTTATACTTAAATTTTCCAATGTAGTGGCGTATAGCGTTATTGTTTCCTCTATTTTTTGCTTTCTACTAAAAAACGCGTGCCTTTCCATAGCCACATTTATTCTAGGAATGAAATGAGCATCAAACTTTTTCAGCAAATCATCATACTTAACCTCATCGATGTTAAGGTTAAAGGAATTAAAAATCTGCAAAGAAGCGTAATCCATGTGATGAAGCAAAAGCGCAACTTTTCTTTTATCTGACTCAGCATCCAAATTTGTGGCAAACAAATAAATCTTAAACTGCTAATTCCAGTTTTTCCACTCCTCTGCAATGTTAAAAGCTTTCATATTGAATGCCACCATTGTGTTTGATAAGGCACCAGTTGCCGCCATTTTAACTTCTACAGGTTGCACGTCTTTTGGCTCCATCTTTTTATATGTAATATATACATATATAAATAAAATTCTTGTTTTCTTTTCTTCTTATATATATATATATATATATATATATATATATATATATATATATATATATATATACATATATATATATATATATATATATTTTTTTTTTTTCGTTTTCAGTTTAATACACCTGACATCATGTTGTAATTAAAAGACATGTCTTGTCTCTTCAAGTTTTTTTTTTATTGAAAAAAGGAAATGAATACAATACTTCTATTTGCTAATTATCAATAACCCAGTTCAAATACCAAATACTCAATACCAAGTATTGACCAGAGTTGCCATGGAGGATTATTCACATAATCTCATAACAAGTCTGACATAGTTTCTAATATCTCAATTCTTGCAGTAATAAACTCGCTTAATTGATCCCATGACGGCAATTGTCCTAAAGTGACTTCCCAAGCTCTTAACGTTTCTTCAGGTAACTTTAACGTTAAAAAAGCAATGTGTTGTCATCTGCAATGTTGACGTCGTAAGTTTTCAAAATGGAAATGCAATCGTTCACTATGCCTTGTATGGTTCGCATACTCTTCAGCGTTTCAACTTGAGCCGCTTGCATTCCAAATAATTTTTTCATTTGGTCACTAACTAACAATCTTTTATTTTCGAATCTGGTTTTCAACGCCTTCCAGGCCAGTTCGAAATTGACCCCTACCAGTTCAAAATCTTTAATTACTTTGGCCGCTTCGCCTCCTAATTTACTACGTAAGTAATACAATTTTTTATCGGTTGCAAAAAAATGTTGGCTTTGCGAACCCTTGCGTTTGCTGTTGGTACTGGTCACCCTAATACGTTTTATTTGCTGATTCTTGTTGTTGTTGTGCAAGTTTAATGTATGTATGTTTATTAATTTTTGCACTTCTTTCCTTGCTAAAACTGTAACCAATATACTTTTTGATATGGTTTTATTATTAAACGCTAAAATTCGTTTCGTAATTTTGTTCTTTTAATATTGTTCACCCGAAGTATTCTTTCTTTAATTTTATAATTTTTTTTTGTTTTTTAATGTTTGCTTGTCACTGATGTTTTTATTGTAGTTCGCCTGTATGTAATTTGAAATTAGTAGCACGATTGTTCACTCACTACTGATGTGTGATCTCTTTATTTTAGTCTTCTTGCCTACTTTTGTAACTTAATCCTCCTTATGTTTGTAAATGCGAGTATGTATGTGTTTCTTGTCTGTTTAACGATTGAGCAGAGGAACTTTTGATATTGAAACAACTTCTTTTGAGCGTTTGGTTTTGTTCCGTTTTGGACCGTTGATTGTTGTTAATGTTGTTTTTATAGATTATGTTATAATTTTGTATTGTATTCTCTTGGATTTTATTTGGAAGTTCGAAAAATTAATTTCTTTTGCATTCGCTATAATGTAAGTGTCGCCAACAAACCTTGGTCCTATGGTTCAATGGATTTAGTTGGTTAAATAAAAGACCTTGTGTCTTCTGGAGCAACAAAATAGTTTTTTATTAAATTATTTATTAAGAACAACAAACTTTAGAATTTCAGCAGAATTTAATTTTGTCAAACTATGTTGCTTAAGTTCTCCAGGTAGACTAAAAATATTCTTTTCTTTTTATATATGTATGTACTATTTACTTATTTCTTTTTCAATTATATTTTACTGCATTGGCTGTTAGCTGACAACAACAATTCAGTAATTCTGTAACTTGACGAAAGAGTATTCTTTGCTCTTCTTGTTGTTGTTGATCAACTATAAAAAATATGTCAATGCAGCAAATTAACAAATATGCTTAACTGTTATGATTTGCATGAAAATAATTTAAACCAATTTCATTAGGGTGCGACAAAAATTTAAAGGTAAAACATTAGGGAGTTTTAAATCTCAATATTAATAATATAAAATAAACAGATTATATAATACAATTCATTTTATATGCGATCTGAACCAACATGCTCCGCCCGTTGAAAGACCTTACTTTCAAGATTGATTAAGGGAAGGTAAAGGAGCAACTTTCTGAATAGGACGACGAAATAACGCATTTTTTTGATTTCAGCTCTACTACTCGAACCTTTCCATCTAAGCCAGTTATAGCTTTTGTTACACGAGCTAGTTGCCACTGTTGAGGTGGAGTGTTGTCTTCATGGACAATAACTAGTATACCTTCTATTGCGTTAGGATCTGACTTTAACCATTTTGTGCGTTGCTGAAGTGATAAGAGATAGTCTCTGGACCAGATCTTCCAAAATTGTTGCTTTAAAAATGTAATGCGCTGCCAATGGTTGAGAGATCCTGGTCTGTTGAGGTTGAATGATATATCAGGAAGAGCAACTAACCCTGAACCAATTAGTAAGTGGCCTGGTGTAAGTGCTTCACCATCATTGGGATCGTCTGTTAATGGAGCGATTGGCCTGGAGTTTAAAATGGCTTCGACCTCTATTACAAGCGTCTGCAATTCTTCAAATTTAAGATGAGTCTGGTTAAAATTTTTTGAAACTAAAGTTTTAGCTGACTTAACCGCAGCTTCCCACAAACCGCCAAAATGTGGAGCTCGTGGGGGTATAAAACAAAATGTCATGCCCTTTTGAGCAGAGTAAGTTTTTAGGTCGTGGATGACGTTTTCTGCGAATAACGAGTTTTTTAATTCGGCCAATTTGTTGGATGCGCCAACGAAATTTGTTGCGTTGTCGCAATATATTTTTTGTGGTATTCCTCTTCGACCAACAAATCTTTTGAGACACAAAAGAAAGTTGTTTGTGGAAAGATCTGATACCAGCTCCAAATGGGTAGCTTTTGAGCTGAAACAAACAAAAACAGCAAGATAAGTTTTGTAGGGTTTCTTACCACGAATACGATATGTGGTTAAGAATGGGCCACAAAAGTCTACACCTGTTACCAAAAATGGTCGTTGAGCTTGGAGCCTGTCAGCAGGTAAATTGCCCATTATTTGTTCCATTAATTTGGGTTTATATCGGAAGCAGTGTACACAGTTGCGTACGACTTTTCGAACCAAATCTCGAGCGTTGATAATCCAAATTTTTTTGCGAATAAGACCCAGTAAAACCTTTGCACCAGCATGTAAATTAATGCGATGTATGTGCTCTATGTACAATAATATGAAGCGATGATTTTTTGGAACCAATGCAGGAAAACGAGCTTCTTATGGAATTGGAGCTTTAGCCAGTCTTCCACCAACACGAATTATTTGAACAGAAGATACATTCATGTCTATGCAATGTACAAATGGTGTTAACTTCTGGAAAGAGGGTTTTAAAACCTTTCCTTTAGAAATCAAATCGATGTCTTCTTTGAAGTGAAGTTTTTGTATGTGTGCAATTATGCGCCAAAAAGTTTGGTCCAATTCACTTGATTCAATTTGTGAAACATTCTCTGCTTTTAAACCAGGTTTCGGTGGACATCTGTTGAAAATACGATAAATATAGGATATTATGCGAATTATTTTGTAATAGGAAGAATGTTTTTCGATTATTTCATCTAATATATAAGAAGTTGTTTTAGTACATGTAAATGTTGTTGCTTTCCGTTGTTCTAAAACTTCAGACTGAATTTCTTCATCAATATTGGGCCATGTAGAGTGATGATTTTGAAGAAATGCTGGACCGTTAAGCCATATAGTTGATGGTAACTCTCGAGCGCTGCAACCACGTGATACGATGTCTGCGGGATTGTTTTTTGATGAAACATGTCTCCAGTAAATGCCTCTAGTGTTATCCTGGAGTTCGGATACTCGATTGGCGACAAAACAATTTAAAGTTGATGAATGAAGTTTGAGCCACTGAAGAACAATTTTTGAATCGGTCCAAAACCAAATGGACGATACATAATTTTCGATTTTAAGTTTTATTTTGTTCCACGTTTTGCTTAGCAAGACTGCTGCACATAGTTCAAGTCGCGGTAACGATTGTGCCTTTATTGGTGCAATTTTGGATTTAGCAATCAACAAATTTGTTTGATATTTACCTTGATTAAAAACTCGAAAGTAAATACAACAGCCGTATGCTCGTTGGGACGCGTCAGCAAAACCATGAATTTCTCCACATACTTCTAACGTTGTGAACACATATCGGGGAATTTCAATTGTTTCAATGTAAGAAAAGTCTTCTTGTATTTCGAACCACAAAGATTTTAAATTGTCATCAATGACGTCATCCCAGTCTAAATTTTGCAACCATATTTCTTGAAGTATAATTTTGCAGCGTATAACAATTGGGCTCAAAATTCCGAGGAGGTCATATATTCTTGAAACAAGTGATAAAATCGATCTTTTTGTTGGCTCTTTGATACCTGGTAGCTCAAAGCGATAACAAAATATATCTTGATTTGTTTTCCAAGACATACCTAAAGTCTTTGCTATATCATCTTTTGAACTTTTAATACTGACCTCGTTTTCAGGGTTTGTTATAGTCTCCAAACAATTGCTGTTCCATTTTGCCAATTCAAGTCCATGAAGTTTCAATATATGAATTAATTCTGACCTTTTTTCTAACAGAGTCTTAACATCATTGGCTCCAGTGAGAATATCGTCCACATAAATATCCTCTCGTAAAGTTTTTGACCGTAGGGGAAACATTGAGCAATATTTATCTGCAATGAAAAACAAGCAACGGATTGCCAAAAATGGAGCTGATGCCAAACCATATGTAACCGTGTTGAGCCGAAACACATTTAAAGTTTCGTCTTTATTGCTTCTCCATAAAATCAGCTGATATTTGCGATCACGATCATCAATTTCGAACTGTCGATACATTTTTGAAATATCTGCAGTTAGAGCGAATTTATGTAGGCGAAATGAAAAGAGAGTTGTAATTAGGTCTTGTTGAATGGTGGGACCAACCATTAAAATATCATTTAAAGACTTATTTGATGAGCTACGAGCAGATCCATCAAAAACGACACGAAGTTTTGTTGTTGTATTCTGAGGCCGAAGCACGCAGTGATGTGGGATGACAAAGTGTGAACCAACTAATGGTTGCTTGTAAAGCGACATATGACCTAGCGATAAATATTCATCCATAAATTCACTATACATATTTTTTAGCTGTAAATCCCGATCCAAGCGCCTTTCAACTGCTAGAAAACGCTTCCGAGCCATTTCGAATGAATTCCCAAGTAAATCAGGCGATTTTTTGAAGGGTAATCGCACTTGAATTTTACCATTGGGCTTAACGACAACAGTGTCAGTGAAATGTTTTTACATGCTTCTTCTTCTTCGGTGAACTTATTAGGCGAGCTGACAAATTCTTCAACTTCCCAAAATTTTCTTAGAGTGTTGTCAAGTGAGCCTTCGGTGGAGCCAATAGCTAAATTGCATATAAGTGGAGCTGAAGTAGATTGCGATGTAAAACTTCCACCCACTATCCAACCAAAAACAGTGTTCCTTAAAGTAGGCTTGCCATCCCCTAACGAAACCTGCCCTTCAATTAACAAATCCAAAAAGATTTCTGTGCTAATGAGCAAATCAATTCGTTGAGGCTTATAAAACAGTGGGTCAGCAAGCTGCAAGGTTTTTATTATTTCCCATTGAGAAATTTCAATGTACTCACCAGGCTGTCGAGATGAAATTGATTTTGTGACTGCGAACTGGGAAGACCACTCAAAGGTATTTAAACGCGATTTTACAGTCACATCCACGAAAGATTTAATTTTTGTTCGAACTTCACCAATGCCGGACACTTCCTGGGTATACGGGTGCAATTTCAAATTGAGTCTCTTAGCGGTTTCTTCAGAAATGAAATTTATTTCTGAACATGAGTCGAGTAGTGCTCTGACGGGTTGAAATATGCCAAAAGAGTCTTTTATTAAAACGATTGCGGTTGGAATTAAAGCTTTTTTAAATGCTCTAGTTACAAAGGAAGCAGGGTTGCTATTTGCCAATTCAACTTGGTTGCTTGTTGAAGAACCACTAAGTAAGTTTGTATCAAATGTGTTTTTTGCTGATGAGACAACATTTCCGAACGAGTATATATATGTAGCAGAGTATGATGTGATGACTTACATACTCTGCATCGAGATTTAGATGGGCATTTCGAAACTATATGGCCTCTATTGAGACAATTGATGCAAAACCCATTACGCTTTACGAAATTAAAGCGTTCAGAAACGAGAAGGTTTGAAACCGATGAACAATTTGTTTATAGTATGGTCCGATGAATTACAATAGCAACAATTTGAGCTAGATTGAACGAAAGTATGCGATGAACGACTAATGTTGTGTTTTGGCTTTGCACCTTTTGGTTTTTCAAACACGTCAACCCTTTTTGGCATGGCTTTGCAAGAATTGGCTACGATTGCTTAAAAGCTCATAAAATGTATCCCATGAAGGAAAGGACTTAAAATCTTGTTTCTCATCGTAGTTTAATTTCGAATCAGAATCTAATTTTAATAATACAATATGAATGAGCATTCCATTTAGCACTTCCATTTCTGTGCCAATCGACAATAATGAACCACGAATCGCCGAAACGGTATCTATTATTTTTCGTAAAGATTCACTATCCCCCTTTACCATATTAGGAACACTGAACAAAGAACTAATATGCTCTAGAAATATAAGCACTTTATTATCATACCTTTCCTTTAGTCTTTTCAGGGCTTTAGGATAGTTGCCTTCAGTTACCTGGTATGGTTCCACAACATCAAGTGCTGGGCCGGATAAACAGTTCAGCAAATAATTGAACTTATCAATGTTTGAAATAGGAGTTTCGTTGACCATATTGTTGAAGCTTGTAATAAAACGTTCATATTCAGCATATTTGCCATCAAATTTTGGTAACTTCAGTGAGGGAAGACGTGACAACTGTGGCGGGGTAGGAATAGCAGCGTTCATGAATCTGGCCTCCATAGATGCTGAACTACGATGAGGTTTTAAAAATTCTAATAGTTTTGCTTTGGTGCTGATGAACAAATCCTCGTTGTCACCTCGTGCAATATCGGCAGGGAAAATGTTTTCAATTTTCGTTTGGATGTGGCTCAATTGCTTAAAATACGATTCTAAAATTTCTAGGCGACATTCGATAATCGTAGTATCCATTTTATCACCATCTTTTTCAACCTTTCTCTTTAAGTTGGTGATATTCTTTTTCACATTAGCCCGCTCTTGTTTGAGCGACGATAATTCTGAGCTACCTTGAACTTCAATGTCGTCTTTTTCCATTTTGTATTTATCCAAAAACAACCAGCAACCACAATAGATTTATCAGGACGTCAACTATATTCACGGTTCGATATTTCCAAAAGCACAGCAGTAAAAAATGTTCAAGAAATTCACTGATTTTATTGAACGTTTATTCACTTTAAACTGCTGTCCTGTCACGGTCGCCAAAATTTATGTCGCCAACAAACCTTGGTCCTATGGTTCAATGGATTTAGTTGGTTAAATAAAAGACCTTGTGTCTTCTGGAGCAACAAAATAGTTTTTTATTAAATTATTTATTAAGAACAACAAACTTTAGAATTTCAGCAGAATTTAATTTTGTCAAACTATGTTGCTTAAGTTCTCCAGGTAGACTAAAAATATTCTTTTCTTTTTATATATGTATGTACTATTTACTTATTTCTTTTTCAATTATATTTTACTGCATTGGCCGTTAGCTGACAACAACAATTCAGTAATTCTGTAACTTGACGAAAGAGTATTCTTTGCTCTTCTTGTTGTTGTTGATCAACTATAAAAAATATGTCAATGCAGCAAATTAACAAATATGCTTAACTGTTATGATTTGCATGAAAATAATTTAAACCAATTTCATTAGGGTGCGACAAAAATTTAAAGGTAAAACATTAGGGAGTTTTAAATCTCAATATTAATAATATAAAATAAACAGATTATATAATACAATTCATTTTATATGCGATCTGAACCAACAGTAAGTATGTTACAAATTTGTGATTTTTGCTGGTTGTTTTTTTTTTCTTTTGCTATTTTTTGCATTTTACGGTTTTCTTTCCAAATATCTATGATTTAATATTAAAGGTCATTTCAAGTTTATTCTTCTTAGGAGAAATTCAATGTTGCACAAAAAACTAATTTCACAGTGCATACCTACATATATTTCCCTTGTAATTTCTTTGCTGGCTCTTGTGTGTATACCTCTGAGGAACCTCTTTTTTTGGAACCGTTTTTTCCCTGATGAATAACTTTCCGTCTTATAGTGGAAAATCTTCTTACCTGCACAGCTTCTTCTGTGCTTACGTGTGATTCTATGTTTGTTCTTTGTGGTCTTGGATTTGACCACGATTAAATAGTAGTGGACGTTAAGTCGCTAATTTAATCCACTTCCAGCTTCTGCCAGAAGTTATGGAAGGACCAAGAATGTAGAGTACTTTGTCCCTTTATCTTGTTGAGAATAAAAGGCACGTTATTTCTTATAACAACGTTTATTGTCACTCCACTTTTATAACTAACTCTACTGAATAAAAAGACTGAATATATATATATATATATATATATATATATATATATATATATATATATATATATATATATATATATATATATATATAAATCGTATAAAGCCTCCAGAATCCAATATTCCACGTGCGTACTGATCGATTCCAGAACATTTTTTTAGCACTGTGATATATTTTTTTGCAAACACCTTCACACATTAATCCCGATTCACCGCGAATCGCTGTTTTAATCTGATGGCACTCAGCCATTTTTAATGCAATATTTTTAATTCCCTAGGTAACAAAATAGTTAATTTATGTTTTACAATAGTCTCGTCTATTTTAAATTACTTTAATTATGTATTTTATTTTTAAAATATTGCAAGAGCTTCAATCTTTGTGTATGTTGTTGTTTTCTCTCTCTCAATTAATATTTTAAACACGTTTTCGTAAAACTTTTGCAATATTCCAGAAGGGCTTTGAGCGCTTGTCAAGTATACGCAATCTGTCATTCCATTGCTGATTTCTGTGATTCCAAATTGCAGTCTTCACCAGATGGTCAAAACGTCTGTATTCCTCGAGATCCGTTGTACATGTATACCTTTGTCACTGACGTCTGTAATAGTTTCTCTCGCTAATCAGATGGATAATTTCTCTTGGTAGAGTTATAAAATTCATATGGGAAGTTGGAACAGTGGGAGTACTGTGTTCGATTGAACTACGGATAGCACTAGAAAATGTGTTAATCAATTCGTCAACTTCAGCCACATTGGTAATGTTATCTCTGTTAGATGAAGCGTTGGAGAGTAATGAATTTAGTTTTTCAGAGTATTTTCTCCAATTTATTTTATTAAAATTAAGCTTCACATTTAATATAAATATGGCAGGTAGATGATCGGAGGATGGCGTGTTTAAAGTTTCAGGCTGAGTTAAGTATTCCGGGATATTTGTTAGTACAAGATCTAATGTTGAAGAACGAGCCCTCGTAGATGTTGGAATATGTGTGGGGCCATTTGGGAACTTTATTGTAAATGGAAAGTGAAAGGTCAAGTCGTTAAGTAAATTTCCATAACAATTTGATCTTGAGCATCCCCAGTCGCGGTGCTTGCTGTTCAAATCACCGCAAAATATGAAATTTCCTTGAGTAGTTAGCAACTTTCTAAGATCACTTTTATAAATTGGTAAAATGGCAGAAGAATTTCTGCCACCGGGAAAATACAAGCAAAATATTTTTAAATTAAATTGATCCAACGCAAGCTCAACTCCGATATTTACTATAATATTAGTTTTGACAGACTGCAATCGAAGAAAACTTATTTCTTTTTTAATAACAATTGCCACACCCCCACCTCGTCTGAAGATCGGTGCGCAAACAATTAAACATTGGATGTGAGAATTTAGAATCACTATCCAGCCATGTTTCTGTAACTAAACAAATATCAATATTTTTATGAATAATTAGATTAAAAAACTCTATTATTTTAGGGCGGATACTTCTTGCGTTCCAATGCATTATTCTCATTTGCATATTCATTATTTAACATTTGAGTATAAATACTTAATAGTAAGTTCTTTTAGCACTCTGAATTGTTGTTCTTTAGATATGCAATTTTCTAACCTACTTAATAATTCCGTCGACAGTTCTGTAATCTCTTCAATTGTGAATAAAGAATTTTTATTAACAGATGATTGTTTGAATTGTTTTGATTCCCTATTGTTGTATAATTCAATTGCTTCTGGATTTATAAGTGTTTGCTCTACTTCTCTTTGTTTTTGCAAGAGAGGGAATTAAAATGTATTATATGAGATTACATTATTAAATGCTTTTCGATTATTTTTGTTATTTAATTTTTTGCTTGTAAACTTGTTTCTGATTTCCAAATACATTTCTCTGTTTGGGCATGCGAGATCAGTGGATTTATTATTGCCATTACAATTGGCACATTTTACAGTATTTGCTTTACAATCAACTGTTTTGTGTTTGCCAGCACAGTTTAAGCATTTAGTTATTACAGAGCAGCCTTTTTCGCCAGGGCCAAACATTTGGCAGTTATGGCATTGTACAATTCTGTTTTTGTTTTTTCTCTGATACTCCCATCTGAAGATAGTTCTAAAAATGCATTTGTGGTCTCTTCGTAGATCACTTAATTTAAGAGAACCATTAGCAAAAGAAACAACGTAAATTGTGTCAATAAAATCTCCATAAGTTTTATCAACACGTTTGACCTGAACGCACTTTAAGCTTCGAGAAATCAATTCTTCTTTTACTTCATCCTCTGTTTTTGGTTCCAAGCCAAACAAAACTACTTTAAACACGCGGTCAGTTTTTATGTCATGTGTAAAATAATGACATTTATTTTCACTTAGTAACGCTCTAACAACACTAAATGAGGATAGTGTTTCACAGAATATTTTTGTACCAATTGACATTCGCTTTAAGGCTGCAACACAATGTGCAGCTGAGACTGAAGTTGAGGCATTAGCTGAAGTTGTGGCTGAGGCGGAAGTTGAAGTACGAACACAATGATGAGGCGTGAGTTCATTGTTGCCAATTGCACTTAATCAAAATTTTATGTATAAATGTATTGAATTTGTATTAATGTTAAATATTATTGGCATCTCTGGATATAATAATATGTTAACACAATCTGGTTACAATCAATGTTAGCATAATAATCAAAATTAATTTAAGTTTTTTGTGTATTTGTACAAAAATAAAAATATTGTTTTGTGGAAAAATTAAAATATTCGGTAAAAAATGTAAACGAACATAATATGTTAAAGAAGCACTGTTAATTTTAGGCGCTGTAAAAAATTAAAATGTTCGAACTTTGCGCCTCAGCGTCAGCCTCAGATTCACATTGTGCTGGCATACATTTGAAGCAATGTATTTTACTTTTAACAGAGAGAAGTATACTTCTCGCTTCACGCCTCAGCTGCACATTCTTCTTCGATGACGCGCACTGCACATCATTTTATTTCTTTATCATTGAACTTTTTATTAATTATTTAATTATTACTTACAACAGAAGAAACTTTTTCAGTATTGCAAATATCTTTTTTTAGGCATCATGGTCCATGTTTGCATTACATCGGACCATGTTGTAACTACTCCTTTTTACTTAAAACGGACCATGTACTCCAATAATTTCTGCAGGGAAATAGCTTAGGCATACGCATGTAAGTGTGAGTGTTGTTTGTTTAGACGTAAGTATGTTTGTAAGTATGAGTGTTGTTTGTTTAATCCTTTATTGGCGGCGGTAACAATGCCCTAAGAACGCACACCCTTTGTGTATAAATTCAGATTTGTCTAACTGAGTTTTTAAGTTTGATTCTCTTAGCCTTTAAAAAACTTTCTTCAAATTTAACATGTGTTCTTGTAGTGACGTAGAGTAGAGAATTATGTGTAAGTATACAGGACAAACTGTATCTATTAGGTCTTTCAGCACATTGTCCATTATTCTCTGGAATGTAGGCGGTGCATTTTTTAGGCCAAAGGGCATTCTGACAAATTCGAAGTGACCTCCATCTACCGAAAATGCTGTTTTTCCTACATGTTCTGGATGCACTTCTATTTCCGGGGTAATGAAATACATTCTTCTGCCCAATTTGTCTAATATGTCTGTAATAATGTCTTTTCGTTTAATTTCCTATAGCCGATGACTAGTCTCCATTTTTGTACGCTACTAGCATCTTTCTTTTACGGGACTATCCATACGGGAGCACTCCAAGATGAAAAACTTGGTTTTATAAGCCCTGTTGTAGCATTTTGTTTATTTTTGTCCGTACTTCTTCCTTATGAACGTAAGGGTATCTATGGGACTTTGTAAAAATTGGGATATCGTCCGTGGTATTGATTTTATGTTTAATTTCGTTAGAAAAATTTAGGGTGTACCCTTCTTTAAAGAATATATCATTGAAGTTCTTAAAAAATTTTATTAACGCTTTTTTCCTTCGTTATTTAAGTGGTCTGTTCTCAGAAATTTAGTTGTATTATCTTCTTGATGCGGTGTGTACTTTTGAATCTTAAAAGTTTATAAAAAAAAACACACTTTTACTCTTTCATTTTCAAATTAAGACTGTTTTATTTATCTTCTTACACTTTCTTAAATAATAATTTTACAATTTATTTTCTTATAGTTAAAATGTGTATATTTGCTTGGCAATGCAAATTAATAATTATTTGGAACAAACAATAATTAAAATATTGCAAAACAATTCCCAATAAATGTGTCTGTGTTTAAATGTTGGGTTGGCATTTAGTTAGTGGGAAAGGAAATGCAAATTATTAATTGTGAACTAATAAAGTTCGTAAACAGTTCTTGGAATAAGGTAAAAATAAAGTAAGTAAATTAAAGTGAGTATGTACATGTTTATGTACGTATGTTAATATCTATATTATATTGGCTCGGTTAAGGGAATAACAGGAGACATTATAACACCCCCACCGTTAGATTGAGGTTCCGACGAAACATTATAGATTTTTTTGATTTTATAATATATGTAACTACCAAAATGATGCATAAAATAATTACGATATCAACGCTGCACACTGGGAATTTTTGTATGGACGCACAGAGGAGTATTTTACCCAAAAAGCTGGCCAAAATTATTAAGCGTGTTTTTTGTTTTAAAAGTTTACTTTTTTTTATAGTTTTAGCTTTAGTTTGATAGAAAAAATTTAGTGGCAGGTTATTATTGGGTTAGTGTTATTTTTGACAAAGTGCATTTTAGTTAACAACCTGATACTTGGGTGCATTTTTTATATACCTATACCGTTTTTACATGTAATTTTGATTTGTAACGCTTTTAAATTAGGTATATATATATATATATATATATATATATATATATATATATATATATATATATATATATATATATATATATATATATATATATATATATATATATATATATATATAACTATTTTCACAAGAAATAAAGTGTCCTGGAGACGATCAAGTCTTATATATACCGCAGGTAAACAAAAACAGTTTAATAGGTGTGTATGCCTGTGGTTGACTTATGATTATTCCTGATAAGACAATTAGTAAATTTGAATTTATGAACTAAGAACTGAATTTTAAGAAATTCCTTTTTTAAGGGCAGGTAATACATCACATTGGTAGTTGTTAAAAGTGATTTAAATAATATTTCACATCAATAATTCGAAAAAAGGTTAATGACGACAATAAAGTATAAGAAAAAGTGCCTTATAAGCAAAAAATAGAAAAAAGATAAAAATTTCAAAAAATCACCAAAAATAGTGGCGCAAACATGTGCAAACTTTTTTTCTTTTTTCTTAAATTAGAGATCTTATATTTTATTGTGGTATATAACATTTTTTGTAGAACAGCTAACATCGCTTTCAAAAAACTTTTCCTTTTTTTTGGTAAGAATTTATATATTGTTGGCTTAGCTGTGGCATAAGTATACGAGCTTTGAATGCTTTTAATCATGATTTGGCTAAAAGGGTTAGCGCAAATTAAAAGCAGGCATATACCTAGCTAAGCCAACAACAAACAATAGAATATTTTTAAAATAAATATTTAAGATAATTTTTTCTTTTTAAATATTAAAAATAGCTGCTTATGGAATCTTTCAGGTAAAAATAAAATCAATGTAATATCTCTTTTCGTTTAGCCACAAAAAATATCATATAAATATCTTGAAATCGAAAAAATTCAATAAAAACGCATGCAATTTTCCTCGCTTTCCTGACTTTAACAGTATCCCACATCTACAAATCTTAACTTACAATCTTTAAAATGCACGATATCATGTAGAATTTTGTGTTCTATCGATCTGCGTAATTACTTCTTAGGATTTCATCAAATTAATTTTTGCCTTTTTGGCAAGCTTTTTGGGTCAAATACTCCTCTGTGGGACGTGAGGAAAAAAATATTTGTCAAAAAATGTAGTGATTTCATCACAAATTTAGTTTTATTTATATAGTAATACACAAAAGTAATCAAAATGAAGAAAGTTAGAGAAATATATATCGTTACCTACAATGTAAAAAGCCCTAAAAAAATTAAATGATTTTTTTTACTTTTAACTTATTATTTATTTTAAATCTATTTTTAATTTATTAAATTCGTCGTTTATAACACCATGCTTTTTCTGGCTAAATGAAGGAGTCAAATGTAAGATCATGGGATCTGATGTTACCATCATTCGGTTCAATAGTTTTTTCTTTCGTGAGTTCTTTGTATGGTAAGAGTATTTTGTACCCTTCATTTTCTATCCAATGCATTAGATACTCATATTTTTCTTTTGTAAGTTCAAGCTTTATAAACAACCCCAAAGTTTTTAATGTACAAATTTTGTGGTTGGTTCTTGAAATACCAGAAGTATAATCAATTACTTCTTGAGGAAACATAGCACGTACTTCATCCCTTTTGTATCGTTTGGTGCGATCACAGCACTCCTCAAACGATTTACGTGGCCGACAAATGTGCAGAATTTACTTGTAAATGTGTGTTCAAGCCAATTTGCATTCTTCTTTTCAAATGGTGACTTCGTACGATTAGAATCCTGCCATCTTTGTTTGAAGTTAGAGTGAAAGCCTTTATAAATTGTATCCAAAATTTCACATGCTCTAGTTTCGTTTAAGCCAACGTGCGATTGTTGCAAAAACTGTTAAAATTTTGATCTGTCTTTGTAAAACTCCAGAAGCTTCGAGCATAAAACCGCATGTGAAATAGAAAAACTTTCCATTGTCGTAAAACTCTTGAGCCTTAGTTTCAATTATAATTAAAAAACCGGAGAAAAATCGCTTGTACTTTTCGCATTCGTCGGCACTTTTGAATGACAAAAATCGATCAATGAACACCTATAAATACTACGTATTTATCAATATTTTACTGACAGGTACTTATGAATGGGGGCATATTTCGAAACATTCCAAAACATGAGCAATTTCTGGGTGCAATTTCTGTATTAAAATCATGCAGGTAACCAACGAAAAAACCCAAATAATTCAAAAGTGCACTTTCCTTTTTTCCTTTTAATTGTCCACTCACATTTATTAACGCTTATTACTTTGTTACCGCAATCATAAAAATTAAATAACCTTTTCTTTATTGATTTTTTTGTTTTTAATTCTGAGAATCATAAAAAAGTCCAATGTTTTTTCCAAAGAATTTTGGGCATATCACAAGCAAATTTTTTAAATTCATACCTTTACTTAATTGTGCATAAAAGCGAAACGCGTTCATCGATTTTCATGATTTATGTCTCATTTTGTTCATAGTTTATGCAAGTGAAAGTAATAGGACTTGAAAGTAATAGGACTTGACACTTTTTTTACCGTTTTGGATTTTTTATGAATTAAAAATAAAAAATTTAAATTTTTTAGACAAACAAATATTTTTTTCTTCATACATTTATTTATAACTGCGAAACTGCTGCTTATATAGCGAAATGTTATATAAACAGATGAAAGTAATTGTAATTCTTGATTTTTCTAAATTTGTTTTAGCAAAATCGGACTAGTGGTTCTTGAGTTATGAGTCGCGAATCAATCAACTAAAAAATGTGGTACTGTGTAATGCAACAAATTGAGAGGTGGCACCTGGTGGCACTTGAAATTGATTAAAAATGTAAAAACAGATATGAGACAATGTATTAGTAGTAGGCTTGCCACATCCCAGAAGCCAGCCAGCTTGACACTCACTTAAATGAGCTTGATTTCAAAAAAATATCTTGACAATTAAAATAACGCATATGTACGTATAAATGAGCGAAAAAACTGCTAAATTTTATTTAAAAAAAATAACAAATTATACAAAAACGTAAAAAAAACAAAAACAACATTGTAAAAAACGCACATTTGTTCATCCCTGAATATGTGTGAATCCTCTTTTGAGTCTGCCGGAACAGCGAAGTTTATAATGCTGTGTGACAATTTTTGAGACAATGCTAATTTCATATGCCGTTTTGCTTGGGTATGTTTGTGTAATGCTCGACTTCCTTCATATTTTATAGAAATATCAATTTGGCATAATATGCAAAATGCGGTATAATCATCTTTTTTTTAATCCATTTGCAATATTCTGCTTCTTCAATCCATCTATCGCAGAATGGTGTATATCTTCCTTTCTTTGAAGGTCGGGCATCTTCGTTATTTTCCATGGTAAATGGACGACACAAGGCTCAATATGTTGTGACAATATTATTTTAAATTCTTAAACGAATATAACATTAAACAATTTAAATTTACTGTTCACATCAAAATAATTTCAATCAGCTGTTTAATGTTGTAATTTTTTAGTGTTGGGCAAAAACAAGCAATAAGTCAATGATGAGTTAGGGGGGAAATTACAAGTGTTAATACTTTTTTGGTTATCGATTGCAATGAATTATTGATGTTGGTCAAAAAATAAGAATCTGTTTTTGGGCTTGGTGTTTAACAAATGATGATACATTTTTTAACATTGATTTTTTTTTAATTTTAAAAATTAACTGGAAAAATTATGTTTTATCGTGACATTTGACAGGACGTAAAAAATCTTGACAATCAAGCTCATTCCAGGCCATGTGGCAACCCTAATTAGTAGTGATTTCCAACTGTGGAAAAGTAGGGATAAAATTGCAGGTCCAAATGTTTGGAGAAAAAAGGGGATTTCTGTTATATGTTCCTAAAAATTAACAAACGAAAAAAACCTTAAGTCTCTGCAGAGTTTATTTATGATAATAAGCGATAATCATTAACGGTACAGGATGCTTTGTTGGCATAATGATTGGGTTGCGTGCGGTTTCAGGTAAAACATATGCATTATCAATTCTTCCATTGACTTTGAGTAGCATATCCTTATCAAGGAATGGTGTAAGTTGGTAAGTACTGGAAGACCTCGGCAACCCTTTTACCTTATTAAGGTACGACCTTTCAGTTCCGAAAACTTCGATTTGAACTTGACGACAAATAAGTTTCTCACCAGCCTCAACTTCTGCGGTGGTCAGTTCTGCTGACGTTAATTTGCAATTTCTAACTTTGACATCTATAAAACGTAAAACCGACGCAGCGCATCACTTTAGCTATAAAAATTTGGAAAACTTTTCATATTTCAGAATCGGTTCTTTTACCGATTGCAGTGCCAGCATTACGCTAATTTTTTCCTCCTCGAGGTATTGACTAACTTCAGGAACAGGCGAATCGGTTGGCCAAAATTGTTCGTCACATCTTAAAAACTCAGGTCCGTTTAGACATCTTGACTCCGAACTAAAATTTACCACCAATTTGGCTCTAGTGGCCTCAGCAGCGACATTTAAATCTGTAGGTAGCCATCTCTACTGCTCAGGCTAGGTTGATGTTAAAATTTCCGCAATACGACAAGCAATAAACTGTTTAATATTCTCTTTCAGTCGATCGGATCCAAAACAAAACAGTTTTGAATCGCACCAAAACACAAATCGATTTATTGTGAAGTCGTGCGCTTCATTTAGTAAAGTTTTTAGGCGACACCCTAGAATAGCTGCTTGCAGCTCAAGTCTTGGAATAGTCGTACCTTTCGCAGGAGCACAGCGGGACTTAGCCATAACAAATGAAAGGTGAACATCACCTTTGTGCAAAATACGTAAATACGCCACAGCTGCGTAAGCGCTGGAGCTGGCGTCAACAGAAACATGGAGTTGGATCTCTTCAGCGGCGGCTAGTAACGTTGAATAGCAGCGGGGAACTGTAAACTGCTCCACCCTTGCAAAGTTTTTCCACCAAGCATTCCATTGCCCCGCTATATTTCGAGGGAGCTGATCATCCCACTGCATATGTACATAGCTTCCATGTTCTCTTTATTAGTAACTTAGAAAATATTGTAAAGTTGGCCAAGAACCCAAAGGGGTCAAAAATGGCCATGACTATTCCTAAAACTTCCCTCTTGGTGGGTGGGCGGTTACCCTCCAAATCGACAGAGCAAATTTTGTGGAATTTAACATGGAATTCCAGTATAATCCAAGAATTTTGTCGGCCTGAGATTGCTGCCCCATTCTCAGCATTGTTGAACTTTCATCGACCCCAAAGTTTAGTCTGCGCTCTAGCTCAGAAGAATTAGTTGAAAAATTTCTTAAATTAAATCCAGCCGCTGAATTTATACCTCCAGAGACTCCTTTATACTGTTGAAACTGATGACCAAGTCATCAACATAACTGCCATACCTAAATAAAAGCGCCAAGCGCAACGTTTTTTTACGCCGAGCTTTAACGCTGAAATGCCATACCTAAATAAAAGCGTCAGCGTTATGTCAAAACGATTAAAACAGGGTTATCGAACAAACAAATACAACAACCCTGATTATTTTAACAGGTTGCCGGACGACATTGTTGTTTGTGATTTTGTTATTTAAATTAAAATTAAAATAAAATAGTTAAAATTTGAAAAAATTAGTTATTTAGAAGAGTTAGGAGATTTTTTTCTCATTTGGTAACTTTTAAAGCGAATTTTGGTTGTAAAAATTTTTTGGTTGCAGCAGCACTGAGCATTAATGACACATTAAAAAAATAAACAATAGTACTTCTGCAGTCAACTTCACTTCTTTACGCGTTGTCAAAATCGGATTTTCCAATAGCAAAGCGTTGACGCCTCGTTATTTCGATATGCTCCATACAAAATGTATGGGCATGAGAACTTTTCACAGCTAAAAAACGCTTGACGTTTTTATTTAGGTATGGCAGTAAGTATTATTAATTACAGCTCTGGCTCCTCTAGGCATAGATGACTCAAAGCGTTTTGCATTTGTATTTTATACAAATTCGGCACAACATGGTGAACAAATTGCCCCGAAAACCATCGACTGTATGACATACGTTTGCACTTCACGTTCAGTATCACCATTGCGCCATAAAATGCGCTGTGAATTTTGGTCAGGCTCAACGATTGAAACCTGCGAAAACATTTCCTGAATGTCACCAGCCACACCTATTTGCCCTTGACGGTACTGAAATAAAATTGTTTGGAGCGGTTTGGCGTGCTCAGGGCCCTTCAACAATGCCGAATTTGAAGACATACCAGACGAAATTGCGGCAGCGTCAAAAACGCTTCTGAGCTTCTCTGGCTTATGCGGATTTATTACACCAAAATGTAGTAAATACCACGTCTTGGCATTTTGACCTTATTTCAATTCTGCGACAGATAATGTTCTGGCATAACCTTTCTGTAGATATTTGTTGATTTCCCTCTTGTATTTGGCAGCATAAACTGGATCTCGCTTCGTCTTATTTTCTATATTAACTAGACTTTTTTGGCCACTTCATAACTTCCCGGTAAAACAACATCATCAGGTTTCCAAAGAAGACCGGTTTCGTATCGACCTTCAATTCGTTTACACGTTGTTTCCAAAATATTTCTGGCGCGTTTATCATCATCTGATTCTAAGACCAAGGTAGTTGCTCTTACTCCAAAATTCTCAAGGGAAAAGTAAGCACCAATTCATGAATTTCTTTCCACGTGTTGGTTTCATTCATATGGCAAATTCTAGCGATACTGTTACTGTATGAACATAAATTAACAAACTGTGTTGACTGTGTTATTTAAAGAAAACGAAAAATTGTGTTGTGTTTCTTGTTCGCTAATTTATTCCATACTCATTCTTTTTGACAAACTTAAACTGTATTAAAGCTGACGATACAAAAGAATTTAGTACCGTTAGCTTGGAAGGAATTTGCTTAAGCTTATTTGTATGTACATATCTGTGTCGTTTTATCATAACATCTTAAGTCCTATCTTAATATATTAGACTTAAGATTTTATGATAAAACGACACAGATATGTATTCAGAAATTAAGTGAGTAAGTATGTAAACATAAAATGAATATTTTCTTGTATACAAAAGCAATAGGAACAATGAGTTTAAAATAATGAATTCTTGAAATGTATTTTGACGGAACATACTGCCCCCATTGAAAGCCACTTTCAATTTGCTTCGATAGGTAGGGCTGCAATCTTATGAATTGATCGTCGGAGAGGCCCTTTGGATGTTTTCAGATCGACCACTCTCACTTTGCCATCGCGACCTGGAATGGCTTTGATTATCCGTGCTAGAAGCCAATGTTGAGGTGGTAGGTTTTCTTCGTGAATTATTACTAGAGCACCTTCTTTCACGTTTTCGAAAGGTTTGAACCATTTACTTCTTTGTTGGAGGTTTAGTATATAATCACGAACCCATTGAAGCCAAAATTGTTGTTTGAGGTACGTCACCATTTGCCAACGTTTGAGATATGTGACATTTGTATGGATGTTTACAGCGTCTTCTGGTAGTGCCATCAGAGAGGAGCCAATCAACATTTGTGCAGGAGTCAAGGCTTCCGCTCTGCAGTGCTGACTAGCTTGCTCAATTTTGGATCAGTTTGATCTTCCAAGCTATTTAGTAGTCTCGTGCGCATTTCTGAATCTTGCTTGCACTTTAATCCTATGACAAAAAGTAAACATTTTAATTGATCAGCTGTCATATGCGCAAGCTTAGATTTTTCACAGAATTCATTTACGCGTGCCGCATAGGTGACAATGTCTTCCTGGATATCTTTTTCTAGCTGCAAGCATTTAAATCTTTGACTAAAAATTGATTCCCTCGAACCAAACATATTCTCCAGTATTTTTACTGTTTCTATGACCTTTACGTAGACAAGAAAAACACACATGAAATCGTTTAACTTGTTCCCACTTAACATTCGTTGCCAACTCTTTAAATTGTTTGCATTCCTCAATCTCATGGCTGCCCTTGCACTGGTGGCACTCCCTATGACTGGCTGTTCCTCCTTACTATGAAGTACTCTCCGAGCTTGCACCAATGACGATTGTTGGCGATCATTTGTGTTGATGCTGCCACGCTGCGACATTAAGCTACAAAATCGAGCCAAATCTCCAACCCATTTAGCAAAATGTTCAACAGTTGGATATGGCAGAACAGAAACTGAATATTTTGCACATTCATATTGTTTAGATAGAGGCAACTTTAAAACCAACTGCTCCAGCAACGTAGGATTCAACAAGTGATTTTCGCATTTAGCGGATTTGAAAAAGGCGACAACATTCTTGGCACAAGTGGCCAACCCTAATATAGCGTCACGTCGACCTTCGGTTATGACTGGATACAATTTGATTTTTTCCAATTGTGATCGCACCAGCAGCTCTGGGCGACCGAAATTAAAACTTTGTTCATCAATTATCTGGGGTACGTTCTGCGCGTAAATTAGCATTGACATGACATCATTTTTGGCTACTCCTTGTAGAGCCTTTTGCAATCTCATTAAATTTTGTCTGTCAGTGTATCAGAATTCTGCACTAGTTTCCTCACACGTTGCTAAAAACAGTGGCCAATCCTCTGGTTTCTCGTCAAATTGTGGCAAGTGGTATAACTTTGTTGAGTACTCACTGCTTTTAATGGTTGTTGGCGCTGTTGCTGCATACAAATTCATTGTACGAGGCAATTGATGCAAATTCGACGGCGATTGCTGCAAATTATCTGCTGTTTCTGAAAACTGTATATTTGGTATTAACGACGATGTATGTGAACTAGAAAACAGTGGCAATTGATTCAAATCTGTTGGCGGTGCAAATTGTTGCGGATCTGTAGACGGCGGCATTTGATGCAAATTAGATGACGGCGCAAATTGTTGCGAATTTGAAGATGGCGGCATTTGATGCAAATTAGATGACGGCGCGAATTGTTGTGAATTTGTAGACGGCGGCATTTGATGCAAATTAGATGATGACACAAATTGTTGCGAATTTGTAGACGACGAAAACTGGGAATAATTTCCAAATGTGTTGAATGACGGTACATTTTCAGTCTGTAGCTGTCAATACACTCTTGTTAAAGGTGGTAGCTGCTGTGCATACTTTAGCAAACCTTGATGCCAATTATCACGACGACAACATGTATCTGCCATTGACTGTGTTGTTGAAACTGACGTATGTGGGTACTGTTGTATAGTCCTTTTTACCATTTGAGAACGAATAGTATCTATTTCATAGGAATTACGGCAATATTCTTCTCTCAGATCGTTTATGGCATGTTTTAGCAAATTTATTGTAGACAGTAGGGTAGACAAAACCTCAGGTGTTTCAGACGCTCTGATGTTTGACTTATTGTAAGCCGTGTAATTGGCGGTATTACGCCACCGGCACTATCATCACCTATGACCATTGTCTCATCAAGGCCTTCACTTTCTGAGGAATCACCGTGTTTCTCTTCTGTGTTTTCCTGGCTAGCTTGCCAGGTTCTTGGTCGTTGAGACATTTCACTGCGTCTTCTCAATTGAAATATCCTCTTAATTTTATATTATTTGACATACTTTGACAATTTACTTCAGCTCGGTGGCAACGTTCAAAGAAAAACAATGTAAGGCTATTAAACAATATTATTAAAAGACAAATTATATTTTAAATTATATATGTTTATTGTAACAATATGGTTTGTATAATAATAAAATGCTTTCAAAATTAACAAAGTTATGACTCGATTTTACTTGTTGACTCGTTTTCTTTAATATTGTTGCTACCTCCTGCTGCTGACGACTGTCGTTATATATTAAACTGTAGTAGCACATGACTGCATTTTCGTCAGTGATGCTTACACTGTCCATTAATAGATACATATTTAACACTGTAATTATTTTTTTGTGGCAAATATCTTTTGAATTATTTAATTCTATTTTTTATTAGATTTTTATAAAATTTCACCACCAATTTACAAAATAAATAAAAAATAAAATATGTAACTTACTAGTTTTTACTATCTAGTTTGAAATAAATGAAACGTTAGCTCAATAGCCACAATTTGCAATTAAGCATATAAATTCCCAAGAAAAATAAACAAAAAAATGTTAACGAAGAGATCGTTAACTCTTCCCTCCTTAGATGCAAACGTACTCGTTTGTGGGAAAAATAGATTGACCGGATTCTAACCCATTGTATTCTAATGTGTTGGGTTTCCCTTGGACTTCAGAGTAAATTGGTGGATGCCACTTTGGGTAGATTTAAGTTCGTACCTTCTGTTTTCGGCACGTTTGAAAACTATCACAATTATAATCACCACGCATATTAATAGGGCACATGAATTGATAGTATTTTTCCTATCGATCAATTAAATTGTGTTACTGTTATTTAAATGTAATTGTTTAATAAGCTGGAGTGACAAGGTTTCTGCGAAATAGTGGTTTGAATTTAATGAACTTAGGATGGCAGGTAGTGGTTTATATGTCTCTTTTCCATAATGAGAGAGTGTTACGTTACCAACAGTAATGGTGGCATTTTGATATTGGATTACGAACGTCCCATGCATATCAACATGGTCCCCATTCACAAGTATTGAACCATTGTACTGTTTAAATAATAAAAGGCCGTCTTGGATTATTTCCAAGGAAGGAATATCGAAGTTACTGCTTTTTTACAAGTGGAGGAGATCGCTATTAAACCACTTATTATTACTGCTTTCAATTCTTTGCATTTTTATCATAAATTTAGCTATTGCTACTTCCATGCATTTATCAAAATCTTCAGTTTGTTCATTAACATTCAACATTTCATTATATTGTAATATTGCACTTAGCTCATTTCGAAAATAGTTCTTATTATATTTAAAAAACTCTTTTTGTTTTGTTTCTAGTTCTGGAGTCTCTTTTTCATATTCAATAATAATATCTATATCTTCATGGTCTGATATCTTGTTATTTATATTTGTTTTAGCGATCACGGCTTCACTATTTGTTATAATATCTATAATTGTTTTTGAGTTCTGTGTTATTCGTGTGTTTTCATTCATTGTTTGTTTTAGGCCATTATCGTTTAATATACTTTCAATTTTTATTTTGTAAAAGTCATTATTCCAGTCAATATTAAAGTCAGCGGCTATTATTATGTCGCAATTGTTTTCACACACTTCTTCCAGAAAATCTTGCAGTTTATCACAAAATTCCGATTTCGAATAACTTGGTGACCTATAAATAGCTATTACAATAAACGAAACATTATATTTTTTGGCCATAAATGCACTTATCCAGTACTCGGAATCTTTTATGTCTGACTTTATAATTGTGACCCGCCATTGTTTTTTTTAAATATAAAATTACACCTCCAGTTTTATTAGAATTAGATACTGTGTTATATAGATTATCTCCATTTATTTCAACCTCTGTTTCATCTATCTGCTCAGTCATATGCGTTTCTGATAATATTATAAAATTGGGTTTAACCGACTCCACAATTATTTCTAGTTGGCCGAAATTATTTATTAGCCCCTGTATGTTGGTGTATATTCCATGTATTTGTTTTGATTGTTATATCTCTATATCAATTCCAATCCTTCTGTTATGCTTGGAATTAACACTAATGTGAGTCGCCGGCACTTGAACCAGGACTCTTGTTTATCTTTAAAGGTTACGTGAAAATGAATCGCCGGCACTTGAACCAGGATTCGATAATAATTAAAATACGTATCTTTGATTGTGAATCTTTTACTAGATTAATTTATTTTGTATTTTACCTTTTCTTATATAATAATTTTTTTGCAAAATTTACAACTTAAAAATATAAACAAAAATACATACAGTGTAATTGAAAAATACTCTAATTACAGTTAAACAAACAAAAAACAAAAAAAAAATAAATTGCAATTCATGCAAAATAATTTAAACCAGCAAAAGGCGAGTGTTATGAGTTCCATGACTTTTGTCGCTGCTAATTAAATGATGTATTAAATTACTATTTTAAGTTCAATGCCGTTTATTTAATTAATAATAAATAAACCTTGAAACTAAAAGAAATTTTAAGCCAACTGCGTATGCAAAATTTAGTCAGGGTTTAATGACTCTTACTTGCTTTTACAAATAAGCAAAAATACAAAGGTAATATTATTTCCCTTTGCAGTAAGAAAAAGAATTAATTCTTATATGTGTTAACATGCTGCCCGCACAAATGACTGGCTTGACTCATAACAACTAACACCCCTTGCTAATTTATTACAAATTAGATTTATAGAATTCAATAGATAAGAAGATTAAGCCTGGCCAGTGTTAACATTCGGTAGTTTGATGCCGAGGGGCTGGAATTGGACTGAAGCTGGTCTTCCACCTTTTATGCATGCAGATCGTAATGATGACAGTTGTCGATATCAACGCAAGCGCTGCGTATCCGACAATTATCCCATGGTTATTATGTTTGACTTCGCTTGCAAGGTGCGTCGTTTTGGAGATTTGGGATAACTCTTGCTGAACTAATTCTAGTTCATGTACTGTTGGCTTGATTTGTTTTGCGTTGAAGTTCATACTGTCATACTGTTTTATCCAACCAATTACGGGATTAAAGTTCGTTGGTGAAGCTTGTAGAGACGTGACAATTTGTTGACGACCTTGTATGGTAATGAGGTCATTTTTTATGACACAGTCAGGGCGCATGGTTATTAACCCGCTGGTTTCTAATGTAATGTGTATAATGTCATTACCGCATACTGCATTCAACTTGATAGTATCTGATGTGGAAAACACAAATTGATTTGGACGATTTAGCTGCTGCAATACTGTCGTATCTTCCAGCTTACGGAAGACGCATCTTGGATCAGTTTGATCATTTAGTAGATCAATTTCACATTTGTTGATCATTGGGCTACGAGTTGCTTGATATGTTGCTGGTATGCCTGGACAGATTAGAGAAATTCTGTTGAGGTTTCTACAGCTACAATTGTAGCAATGTGTAAGAGCTGGTACTCTTGTGGATCAGTAAGGGGTAGATTGATGGTGAATATTACGTGGTTCTCTGCGATAATTCCATTGACCTTGATGAGTTTGTATACTTCTAATAAGTTGTTTTGATGAATTGGTAACTGCAAGTTTGCTGGTAAATGAGCCTTTATCTTCCTGATTTCTTCATTGAGTTGTTGAGGAGTGAGTAACAAAGGATTAATTTTGTCGTGATGGCTATCAGTTAGAACGTCCATGATGGCCGAGTGTATGCGTTGTACATTGTTGGTGACAAGGAGCATTTGCACGGAAAGCATGAGTATGCGTTGTTCGACCTTAACATTTTGGAGTTGATTGCTGGTTTCGCCAAATTTATCCTGTACGTCCAGCTGATACCTTTTGATAATGTTGATGGTGGAATTAACTAGTGAGGTTTGATTCCTTAGTAGCCTGTCTAAATATTCATCATTTCTTTCGAGCTCCTTAATTGTTTTTGA
The DNA here is from genome assembly GCA_963681545.1 of Germaria angustata. Lineage (NCBI taxonomy): Eukaryota > Metazoa > Arthropoda > Insecta > Diptera > Tachinidae > Germaria > Germaria angustata. The sequence goes on along the minus strand of OY812999.1, from coordinate 80,943,357 downwards.
CATTTGTGTTTCGTAGTTAGAGTCTAAAACGCCAAATAGTGAATTGGCAATATTTCCAACTATGTCGATTGGCCCTCTTTTCTTTCTTTTGACAGTGAATAAATTGAATTCTGTCTGCAAGTCTTTTTTTACATGATCAAAGTAGTCCAGCAGATTCTTACATGTCACCTTGTTCAGCGTATTGTTGCATAGATCCTGAAGCATTGTTGTTCCATTAGTCAAAATATTTATCTGATGCTGATATGGTTCAAGATCGAAGTACACAATCATCTTCCAATTCACGGACATCAGCCTTACAGTGCTTATCCGTTCAAAATAAATGCCAGGTTTGTTGTTGAACTTGGTTATGTTTATTTGATTTGCCATGGCTACAGGAAAAAGCAACAATGTTAATATGGTAAGCAGCAAGGTTGAGTTTAGGCGTGAATGTTTTGTTGGAGGTGCTTCGCCGGTTAGTGTCTCTGATGCCTTAACTTTTTTCGCTGGACAGATTATGGGCAATGATGCCACTTGTGCTATTTCTTCAGATTGCTCTTGTGCTTCGTTAATTTCCGGAAATAGTGGAGCCAATCTGTGGATAGGTCGCTTGAAGGTTCCTCTTTGAGTTTTTACATCGCACACCCTTACCAAGCCATCATCGCCCTTATATACCTTTATTATTCGCCCCAAGGGCCATTGTAGCACTGGAATATTATCTTCCTTAATTATTACCAACGTGTTTGGGTGAATCTTGCTGATTGCGCTCTTCCATTTATGCTGCTGTTGTAATTCGTTAAGGTATTCCTTGGACCATCGTTGCTAAAAATTATGTTTGACTTGTGACACGAGTTGCCATCTGGTTTGTAAACTTCCTTTAGGAAATTGTGACCGAACATCAACGCTTGAGGTTAATTCTTCACCAATCAGAAAATGCCCTGGAGTGATAGCATTTAGATCGTTGGCATCTGATGAGTTTGGAATGAGAGGTCGAGAGTTCAGCATGGCTTCAATTTCGATCACTACAGTTTCTAGTTCTTCGCATGTAAGTGATGCCATTCATTAACATGTGCTTTGCTGACTTTACTGCTGCCGCCCACAGTCCTCCAAAATGGGGTGACCTTGGAGGGATGAACTGAAAATCGATTCCCTTTATGCTGCATGCCTCAATGATCGATTCCTGTGCTGGTTTTGCATGAATGACGCTATTAAGCTCACTTAGTTGATTTCGGGCACCAACAAAATTTGTTGCGTTGTCGCAATACAGTGTTTTACAATGGCCTCTTCTCGCTATGAACCTCTTCAGTGCCCCTATAAATGCTTCTGTTGTCAAGTCAGTGACCAATTCTAAGTGCACTGCCTTAGTGGCAAAGCAGCAAAACACCGCAAGGTACGCCTTTTGAGGTCGTTTTCCTCTCGTTTTGAAATGTACAAAAAAATGGGCCGCAATAGTCCACTCCCGAATTCAGGAATGGCCGAGCTGGTTGCACTCGATGATTTGGAAGGTTTCCCATTATTTGATTATACATACTTGGCCTTGCCCTTGTGCATCGTACACACCGTTGAACAATTGCTCTTGTTAAGCTTTTCCCTTTTATGGGCCAAAATCGCTGTCTTACTTGTGCTAGCAAGGCTTGAGGGCCACAATGAGCTCAGTCGTCCACCTACTCTAATTATACCTTCTTCATCCAAAAATGGAGTTAGTGAGCTTAGCGGATTCGTCTTTGGTACATATTTATCTTTAATAAGTGTCCTTCTGAGGTCATCGAAGTCGGATGTTTGTATTTGTCGTACAATTAGCTTGAGCGCTGCATCGAGTTCCATTGGAGAAAGCTGAATATGTTCTGCTCGAGATTCCTTTGGCCGCCTTGTGTTTCTAGAGAATCGCAACATATATGCGATGACCCTTTGTACATGTGTAAAAGAATTTTTCGACGGTATTGTATAAATCCAAGCATTTTGTTGGACTGAATGTTGAGCTATTAGAACAGTTGCTGTATGGTTGAGGTCAGTTGTTGATTCCCGTTTGATGGGACTTGACCACAGCGATTTGGGATTGTAGAGGAATAATGGCCCGTACAACCACATGGTACAAGAAGATAACTCACGAGGTTTGATGCCTCTCGATAAGATGTCTGCAGGATTTTGTTTAGATGGGACATGTCTCCATTGGTCTGGAATCGTTAATCGAATAATTTTTACAATGCGATGGGCTACGTATATCGGTAACTTTCTTGGATGATTGCTTAGCCAAGCACGATCTGGGAGTCAGACCAGCAGAAGGATTTTTTGTTCTGCCAGCCCAGATCAGCCTTCAATCTTGCCGTAAGTTCAGTTGCCAAAAGTGCTGCGCATAACTCTAGACGAGGTATTGTTTGTGGTTTTACGGGCGCTACGCGCGATTTTGAGCATAGAAGATTGACTTTTACTGTTTTGTCTTTTTGTACTATTCTGATATATACTGCTGCACCATAAGCCCTTTCTGATGCGTCCGCAAAAGCATGTAGTTCAACGTTTGTGTCTGCTTGACTGGTAAATATATACCTTGGAAATCTTACGTTATTCAATTCTATTAGATCTTCCCTATAGGTTGTCCATTCCTTTTCGACTGCCGTAGGCAGATTCTCATCCCACTCAAGTTTCATTTGCCATGTTTTTTGAAGTTGAATTTTTCCGGTTACCACCACAGGACCAATCAAGCCTAAGGGATCATATATGTGTGCCAAGTCGGAGCTCATGGTCCGTTTTGTTGTATTTTTGTGTTGTTGAGCATTGACCTTAATACAAAATACATCTGATTTCGGGAGCCACAAAAGTCCTAATGTTTTGGTTGATTGTGTTTCTTTTGATTCAAAGTTGAGTTTAACTTCTTGATCTTCGGCTGCAATTTCATGTAATAATCGTTTATGGTTTGAACACCACTTCTTGAGTTTCATGCCAGCTGTGGCCAAAATGGTTATCAATTGCTGTTGTTTTATTAACGCTTCATGAATTGTATCAGCTCCCATTAAACCATCATCAACATAAAAATCTCTTCGCAGAGATAATGCTCCATATGGATATTGTTCCTGGTAATCATCTGCCAGCTTGACAAGACAGCGTGTTGCTAGGTAAGGTGCAGCCCTGGTGCCGTATGTTACTGTGTTCAGTTGATATACGTTGATTGGCTGATTTTCATTTTCTCGCCACAGGATTAGCTGTAAGTTTCTATCTTCCTTGTTAATCCATATTTGTCGATACATTTTTTCAACGTCGGTCTTAATTACATACTTGTACATTCGAAATCGTAACAAGATTGCAAAGAGTTCACTCTGAACCGTAGGACCACTATGCATTATGTCGTTCAGAGATAGCCCCGAGGATTTATGTGCTGAAGCGTCAAACACGACTCTTAATTTGGTTGATGAACTATCTGGTCGTAGTACACAATGGTGTGGTATGAAGTAATAAGGAGAGCTAATTTTTTCAGCGTTGACCTTTGTCATATGACCCAACGATTCGTACTCTCTCATGAATGACACGTACTGATCCCTAAGTTTAGGATTGGTTTTGAGGCGCCCTTCGATGGAGTTAAATCTTTTATATGCTATTGCTTTTGCCTCTGCCAGCGTTGATGGATGATTGTTTAATGGAAGTTTTACCACAAATCTTCCATCTGCCGCTCGAAATGTGGAATTAAGAAAGTGTGATTCACAATGCAGTTCGTCTTCGGTCAACTTTGTTGTACTATCTGATGGTTCCTCAACCTCCCAAAATTTTGCAACTGCTTCTTCTAATTCCTTTGTTGTGCATATTCCGCAGACCTTGCTACTGATTGATGGTGATTCGACCCTTCCAGATATTACCCATCCAAGGACGGTATTTTGTAGTACGGGAAAATTGTCTCCCAATCTGAATTGTCCATCCATGAGTAGGTCAAAAATGATTTCTGCTCCTAGCAAGCAGTCAATTCGACCTGGCTTATTGAATTCTGGATCAGCTAATTGAATATTCTGCGGGATTCCCCAGGATTCAATGTTTAAATGATGAACCGGCTGATCGGAGACAATTTTCGGCAGGATGTGGGCGTCTACTTCAGCAACATAACTATTTATTGTTGATTGGAACTGAATGCTTGTCTGATGGCGCATCTTGGTTTTGTTAACTCCGATACCTTCGACGCTCACGCATGTTTGTCTGGATCTACCGCCCAGGGATTTCCATAGGCGGTCCGTTATTAGGTTTACTTGAGAACCGGAATCCAGAATGGCTCGACATTGTATTAACTGTCCAGTTACAGATGATAGTTGAATGACTGCGGTTCCTAATAACACATAATAGGGATCCTTATTGGAGTGATTGGTTAATAAGCTAACCTTATTAGACGTGTGGTCATGAGCCACTTCTACCCTTTTAACAGCTGGCGGATGGAGTATTGATTGGCCTTGTGAGGCAGCCTTGTTGTATAATATCTTCGCCGTGGGATTGTGCAGTAGGGTGTTATGGGTTGTAGTGCATCTACTACAATGTCGTGAAGTGCATTCCTTGACTTGATGTCCTGGCTTCAGGCAGTTAACACAGAGATTTAAGTCCTTCACCCATTTCCATCGTTGGTTTAATTCGGCATTGATGAATTTTCTACAAGCGTAAATTTTATGAGCCTCCCTGTTACATATTTTACAAGTTTTATTTGGTTCTGATGGTGTCACCGAGGCGCAAATTCGTGATGTTACCCGTTCTAATTTTCCCCGTGTCCCCCAGGATTGAAATCTGCGCTCTAGAAAATTTAATAGTTCATCAATAGCGACCAATCGCCTGTTGTTGGTCAGACTTTGCTCGAAGGCAGTTTGGGTATCTTGATCCAATTTCTGTAATACAATATGGACCAGAATGACGTCCCAATGTTGCACTGGTATGCCTTGTGCCTTCAGCCCATGAATGCATTCTTGTGTTATGTCGTGAAGTGACTTTAATGATGATGCAGATTCCCTTTTGATGGATGACTGCGATAATAGCTTGTTCAGTAGTGTGGATACCAGAAGCCTTTTATTGTCGTATCTGTTACTGATAAGTGACCAGGCGACCGCGTAATTGATTCCTACTGCAGGTAGGTGCTTGATGAGATTTTTTGGTTCTCCTTGTAATGATGTTGTCAAGTAATGCATTTTCTTTGTATCATTCATGTTTGTATTGTGGATGAGCTCTACGAAGATGTCCTTAAATTCCATCCAGCGCTGATAGTTTCCATCAAAGGTAGGTAGCGTTATTTTTGGGAGAGGTATATCGATGTCCCCTGGCATTGCTGTGCGACGAAGAGGACTTTCTGTATTTAGTTGCATATGTTGTTGCAGTTCAATCATGGCTGCTTCTGCCCTTTCTTCCATCTCATAATACGTCTGAATATTGTAGTCTTCAATGTTGTCGTCATCAGTTGATACCCAGAAGGCCGTATTATTATTGGCTAATTCGACCATGTATTTTTCGATGATACTTGCTTTAATGTTGTAGTATGATGAATGATGTTCAAGTTGCCTTCGTGCAAAAATTTCATCAATATTTCGAGTGAGCGCCTTCATTAATGCTCGTTGATTCCGAAGGATTTTACGGATTTCAGCTGACTGCTGATTGGAAACTGACCGTTTTTGTTCGCTTGACGGATGTGCTTCGTCCGTAAGTTTCAACAGCTCCATTGGTCCGTGCTCAAACAGTTTTGTATGCTTTACAACAATTTGGGTGATTTTGTTGTGGTAATCTTCCACCAGGTAATCATCGTCCTTGGGCTTGTTTTTCATTGCCATGATTACCTCATGATTTTTGTGGAATTCTGTAGCCAATTCTGTTAAGGCATCCAGCCTTTTGGCAAAATATGCTGGTGTTTTTCGATCCCTGGGATCCTTTGTGAAGTTCCTTGCGAGCGTTTCAATTTGAGCTCCCAAGTAGTGCTGGTTGCGCACTAGTTCTTCAAACTCCATTATGCAGGGTGTAGGTCGTAGATACTATTTTTGACGAATTTTTTTTTTTTTTTTTTTTTTTTTTGATACAGAAATCTTTCTAGCTGCCTGGAGGATTGCTTGTTATTCCAGTGTATTGGATTTGTCGATGCAGAATATAGGGCGTCGAGACTGTGATTGACGACTGTGTTGTAATCTTCCTAGCTGCCTGGAGGACTGCTTGTTCTTCCAGTGTAGGATTTGTCGAGACTGTGATTGACGACTGTGTTGTAATCTTCCTAGCTGCCTGGAGGACTGCTTGTTCTTCCAGCGTAGGATACTTGTTGGATAACAATCAAAGATCACGTCGGGGTCACCAAATGTTAATGATTGGAATTAACACTAATGTGAGTCGCCGGCACTTGAACCAGGACTCTTGTTCATCTTTAAAGGTTACGTGAAAATGAATCGCCGGCACTTGAACCAGGATTCGATAATAATTAAAATACGTATCTTTGATTGTGAATCTTTTACTAGATTAATTTATTTTGTATTTTACCTTTTCTTATTTAATAATTTTTTTGCAAAATTTACAACTTAAAAATATAAACAAAAATACATACAGTGTAATTGAAAAATACTCTAATTACAGTTAAACAAACAAAAAACAAACAAAAAAAAAAAATAAATTGCAATTCATGCAAAATAATTTAAAAAGGCGAGTGTTATGAGTTCCATGACTTTTGTCGCTGCTAATTAAATGATGTATTAAATTACTATTTTAAGTTCAATGCCGTTTATTTAATTAATAATAAATAAACCTTGAAACTAAAAGAAATTTTAAGCCAACTGCGTATGCAAAATTTAGTCAGGGTTTAATGACTCTTACTTGCTTTTACAAATAAGCAAAAATACAAAGGTAATATTATTTCCCTTTGCAGTAAGAAAAAGAATTAATTCTTATATGTGTTAACACCTTCTTTTTTTTAAATTCAATTTATTTCTATATACTGGGCATTCCCTGTTGATTGTCGCATGATTTTCATCTAGGCTGAGATTTAGCCTATTGTTTTCCCTGACGCAGTTAATACATTTATTCAATATTTCCTTTGTACATTCTATACTATTGTGGTTTCCATGGCATTTAAAACACACTGCTTCTTTCCTGCATTCATTTGCTTTGTGATTAAAACCTTGGCAATTAAAACACTGCATTATATTAGTACCGTCAAATATTCTACATTTTTCCCACCCAATGCTTAATCTTTGCATAGGCATAATTTTGTGATATGTTGCATAATTAATTTTTATTTTTGCGTTGTACACAGATCTATTAAATCTTTTGGTCTCATAACATTTTACAGTTTCCACATTACTGTCCTTTATTACCTCATTCTGTTTTTTTAATTTTTCCAATAATTCATTTTCATTTGATTTAATACTCATGTCCGTTATTATTATGTTCATCTCGGCCTCTTTCGGAATTTTCACTTCATATTTATCACTTTTTTTCGTTCTGAATTGCTGTTTTTATTTTTTCGCGCTCGTCCATGCTTTCGCTCTGTATAACCAGAGTACCATTTCGTCTGTTTTCAATATTTACGATTTTAAAATCTTTTTTGTATTTGTTTCACAATTGTTAACGATTTTATTTATTCACTTTTATTGTATCGATTTTGTTATGATTAGTTTGGTCTTTTCATTTGCTTCCTTTTATTCGCAAGGAGTACTTTATATTTTACATGAATATCATTCTTTAATCCTTATCATCAGGATGTTTTAAATAGGTTTCCAATCCTTATTATTAGGATATTTTAAATAAGTCTAATCCTTGTTATTAGGATATTTTAAATAAATTTCTAATCCTTATTATTAGGATATTTTTTTTTAATTTTTCTTCTACGTTGGGCGCCACTTACTAGTTTTTACTATCTAGTTTGAAATAAATGAAACACTATTCTTTTTTTGATATAAAACCTTTTTATTTAAATGTAACACTTGTTCCGAATTGTGGTTTGTCTTCTATGAAGACTTGTTAAAAACTCAACTTATTAATTGTAGCTATGACGAATGAAATTTGTGCAAAGAAATTAACAAGCAAATGCAGACGCGTTGTTAGCATTTATTTGGTTTAAATTTATAGATAAAAAAAATATTAATATTGAGTTCATTTAACACGAGTTTGCAATTCAGCGTAATATTAAAAATATTGGTAACGTGAGCTCAATAGCATATAAATTCCCAAGAAAAATAAATAAAAAAAATGTTAACAAAGAGATTGTTAACTTATATCTAGCAACTGAGTTTACAACACGCTCAAGAGTTCTCAGGTTAGTGGCAGTACAACCTGAATACACCTCAAGTCCGTACAATACCTGATGCATTAACAAAGCATTTGCTACCCTACACTTTACTCGAAAAGGTAACCATATGTTTTTAGAATATATCCTGCGTAAAATACCCGAAACCCTACAATGTACAGATTCAGTACGGGGTATAAAACTGAGGTGGTCGTCACTTATAACTCCCAAGCACCTATGTTGGTTAACAAACTCAATAGAGCAATTATTAATATGTATATCGAAACCAGAAAAATAACGGTATGTTGAACGAAACATAATAGCCCTAGTTTTCGAAGGATTAATAGCAAGAGAGTTACTTGAAGACCAACTGGCAATTCTATCAAGGTAAAAATTTCTATTAACTTGCAAAACGTCAGCAAACGAATGATCTGTCATCAGCAAGATCATTTACGTATAAAATAAATAAGGGGTTCCGAAACGGCTCCTTGGGGTACTCCTGATGTTAAAGAAAGATTCCCAGAATATGTGCCATGCAAATCCACAAACTGCGTCCTACCACTTAAAAAAGACATTATCAATGCACAAGCCGAACTAGAAAAATTAAAATAAGTTTTAAGTTTTCTAATCATTGTAGCATAACAAATCAAATTAAAAGCCTTCGGTAAATCAAAAGAAACAAGCACTGAAAGTTTTCTATCGTTCTTGTAGTTTTAATAAAACACGTGTGGGTTTTTCCAACTCAATGCATGAACCGAACTTCTTTATTTAATAAGGGTTAGAACGGAAGTGAAGTTAAAGAGAAAGAAAAAGTATATAAAAGTAGGATTAAACCTAGAGTAATCAATAGCAGAATGTAACAACCAATCAAGACGCGAATAGATATAAAAGAAAGATGCAATATTACAGTGTTGCAATTAAGCGATGTATCTTTTCAACACTCTCACTCATTGTTTCCAAGTTGTTTTTGAAACGTTGATTTGTTAAAGGCTTTGTGAAAACGTCAGCACGCTATAGTTCGCTACTGACATATTTCAAATCAATACTTTTATTCTTCTAAAGATCTCTGATAAACTGTAGCCTTATGTCGATATGTTTTGTACTATGGTGTAATTCAGGATTTCCAATTAAGCGAAGTGATCCCTGGTTATCGATATTAAGAATTATTGGTGAGTTTGAAAAATAGCCAATATCTGCTAACAACTGTTGAAGCCAAATTGCTTCTTTGGCACCTTCACATGCTGCCATACATTCTGCTCCTGTAGTAGATAAAGCCACTGTTTTTTGACGATGACTTCTCCAAGTGACTGCACTATCGTTGATGAGAAACACGTAGCCAGTTGTGGATCTTCTTGTATCGATATCTCGAGCAAAATCAGCATCAGTATATCCTTCAAATTTTATTGAGGTATTTGATTTATACTCAATGCAGTAGTTTACAGTCGCTTTTAAGTAGCGAAATATCCGCTTTAAGGCTTGAACATGAATAGTTTTCGGGTTTTCAGTATATTTGCTTACTTCTCCAACTGCATACGATATATCAGGTCTGGATACAATAGCTGCAAACATCAAAGAGCCCACAGCTTGTCTAAATGGATACTGAACATTTTCTTCGGCACTCGATTTAGATAAATATACATTGCAATCAGCGAGCGGGTGTTGAAATTGTATTTGCATCATCCATATTAAATTTTTTAAGAACATTCTTTATGTAGGAATGTTGGCTTATTTTAATTGATTTGTTTAATCTGTCTCTATGAATTTCAAGCCCAACATAATAATTACTTTCGCCATAAGTAATGAGAAATTGTTTTGACAATTCATTAATGAATAATTATAATCCAGATTCGCTGGAAGAAATTATTAACCCGTCATCTACATACAGTAGTAGGATAATTTTAACATTTTCAATATTCCCATAAAAAACACAGTGGTCAGCAGTCGATTGTTTCATTTTGAAAATTTTTAGAAATTCGGTAAATTTATTATTCCAATTTCGAGAGGCTTGTTTGAGACCGTAAAGCCCCTTTTTGAGACGCAAGACTAAATTTTTTTCTTGGGAAATTTCGATACCTTTTGGAATTGCCATATATAACTCCTCGCTGAGTTCGCCATATAAAAACGCTGTTTTTACATCAAACTGCATCATTTCCATGTCTTCGATTGCAGCTAACGCGATCGCAGCTCTCACTGAGTCATATCTCACGACTGGAGAATATGTTTCTTTAAAGTCTATTCCAGCCTGCTGCGAATAACTTTTGGCTACTAATCGCGCTTTAAATATTGGTTCTTGACTGGGATTTGATTTAATCTTAAACACCCATTTACATCCAATGATGTTCTTTTTATCTGGTTTCTTCACCAGTTCCCATGTTTGATTTAGCTCAAGGGAATCTAATTCATCTTGTACCGCCATTTTCCAATTTTCAGCATGTTCTGAATTCACAGCATCGTCATATGTTTCTGGTTCTAAAATGGTTGCCAAACAGCTTATATAGTCGATGCCAAATCGCTGTGGTGGTACAATATTATCCCGTAGCGTATACCGTTTGTGTTCCCTTACGTTATCAACTGACTCTGGTGAATTTTTTGGAGTTGTTGTCATATTATTCAATGTACCTTCATTTTTTATTGAAGTATCTGGTATACTGGATGATTGCTGTTCACAGATTTTGACACTTTTGTCTTCTTCCTCGTCTTGAAATGATGCAAGGTTTATTGTTTTTTCATTGAAAACAACGTCGCAGCTAATTATAATCCTTTTTGTCTCATGGTCATACAGACGAAAATTTTTTGCTGTAGGTTCATACCCAACCAAAAACATTTTTTTCCCTTAGCATCCCATTTCTCTCTTCCAAGTTGCTTAGGTTGGTAGACCATACATTCGGTGCCAAAAATCTTTATATGGCTTAAATCTGGCTTCTTACCAAACCAACTTTCGAAAGGTGTTTTTGAACTATTTGCGGACGCGGATCTATTTAGAACATAAACAGCTGTTCTTACTGCTTCAAGCCATAAGTGCTTTTGTAAACCATTTGCAAGTAATATCGTACGGGCTGACTCTTGAACAGTTCTGTTGTCCCTTTCAATGAAACCATTCTGTTCTGGAGTGTATGGCGATATTTTTTCTAAAACAATTCCATTGTTTAACAGCATCTCAACAACATCTTTGTTGATAAACTCTTTACCATTGTCACACCGTATATATTTCACGAGTTTACCAGTCATGTCGAGCACGATAGGAAAGAAATACTATATTTAAGTTTTTCAAATACCTCAGATTTGTTTGATAAAAAATAAACATTCCTGAAGCATGTGCTTTCGTCCTTTAGCAACATGAAATATCGAACTCCTTCAAGACCGGTTTCACTCATTGGGCCACACAAGTCATGTGGAAAATTCGATTTTTCGATTTTTTTGTGCGATGACCGGTGCATTTTACCCCGCTTACAGTCTTCGCAAAAGAAATCACTTTTATCTGCCACACATATTCCATCAGCAAAATTTTTGTCGCACATGTTCTTTATTGTTCCGGTATTTATGTGACCAAGCCTGCGATGCCATTGTTGAATAGAGTCTATTTTTGCTGGAATCGCCACATGATTATTTCTCAGTTGAAATATCATTCGAAATTGGTTTTTAGAATGTCTAACACCTGTTGCCAAAATATTTTTGTCCTTGTCTTTCAAAATACAACATGTCGATTCAATCAACATTGAGAAACCCTTACTTGTTGCTGAACCAGTAGAGAACAAATTTTGTTTAAGTTGTGGAACATATTTGACGTTTTTAAGGTACGTTTAGAGGTACCCACTTTCCGTCTACAAGAGCATTGATGTTGATAGTACCGTACCCTTTAATGGGTAGTTTTTCATTATTAGCAATGTAAACAAACCGGTTCAAGTTTTTAAGCTGTAAATCACAGAACCACTCCTTTCGTGATGTCATATGTTCGGTAGCACCAGCATCAGCAATCCAAACATCTCTATCTGGGGCTGATACGACATCTGAAGTAGATGCAATAAATGCAACCTCATCATCGGTTTTGTGTTAAAACGTTCTTGGTTTTGTTTCATTTGTTTTCTTTTTACACGACATTCCTTTTCCCAGTGTCCCAATTTATGACAAAAATTAAATTTTGATTTTTTCTTTCTCTCTGAAATAGATTTTTTTTGCTTCTCTAATTTCACATTAAAAGCGGGTTCTGTCACGTCCGCATCGTTGTTCTTTTTCAGTTGATCTTCTTCTAGTTGCAGTTTCGCCATTAAGTTTACAATAGTTCTGCCCTCTTTTATGTTATACCACACAGTTTTAAAATTTTGATACCTTTGTGCAAACTACTAATGATTCTTACCATTTTTATATTTTCTGATACCTTTTCACCTTGTGCTTCTATTTCTGCAGCTAACGATGACACCTTTAATACATACGCTGCAACTGACTCGTCTTCTTGCATTCTTAATAAAAAGTATTCTTCATATAAGCACATGACTTTTACCTCACTTTGTTTGTCATGGACAGTTTGCAGCTTTTCGTATAGCTCGTTGGATGTAGAACATGACAACACATGACTTGTTTGATCCTTTTCGATTGAAGATATAAGTATTCCCATGTCTTTACCATCACGCTTCATCCATAAATCCTTTTGCTCTTGGGATAGTGAGCCTTCACACTTTGACTTCCCTTGTACTATATTTAGTAGACCTTGGCGTTTTAGTACTGCGTCTACATTAAACTTCCACAACCTGTAGTTGCTACAGTTTAGCCGGTGGTAAATATGGATGGATTCCTGTCATTGTTCAATAAATTATTTTTTTTTAAATTTAACCTTTTATTTAATTGAGCCTTGCTGGGCCCATAACCTGTAGTTTTAATAAAACACGTGTGGGTTTTTCCAACTCAATGCATGAACCAAACTTCTTTATTTAATAAGGGTTAGAACGGAAGTGAAGTTAAAGAGAAAGAAAAAGTATATAAAAGTAGGATTAAACCTAGAGTAATCAATAGCAGAATGTAACAACCAATCAAGACGCGAATAGATATAAAAGAAAGATGCAATATGACAGTGTTGCAATTAAGCGATGTATCTCTTCAACATATTACAGAGTTGCAATTAAGCGATGTATCTTTTCAACAGTTCTAAAATCTTCTAATAGTATCAGTTAAGTTCAATAACAAAGAAGTAGTATTATGACCCGCTCGGAATGCATATTGACCATCAAATAAAGCAGTACGCGTAAATTCTAAAACTTGGTTTTTAATTCCATGTTCCATTACCCTAGACAAGCAGGAAGAATCGAAATCGGCCTAATATCATCAGGCCATCATTATTGAACCTGAAATAACTTTAAACAAGATTCTAAAAACGGATATTAAATAAGAGTTCAAAAATATGTTAAATCAAGTTCAATACTGAAGAAAAATTAAATATTGCATTTAATTTACGAAAATACACCGCCTCACAATCATTAACATCATGTATAGTGGTCTCCTTACCATTAGCAAAAAACAGTCTTACACTCAGCCTGTCAGAATTAAGCAACTTATATTTCAAAATAATTTCATCCTTAAGAAGATTACGGTAGGCCATATTGAGCTTACTCGCTGAAGGGGAATAGTGATCATTTAAATAGACTCGATCACTAATTACTCGTTGCACACCAGCAACACCATTTTTATTTACGTCACCAATGATATCATTTCTTCGAAGAGTTCGAGTTTTAAAATATGCTTTCATGATGTTGTCAGTAACAAACATGTTATTAAACTTAACCAAAATAAGTCTCTTCCTGTTTATATAGTATTTTTGAAGAATGCACCTAATGCAACCACAGTGTTCACTAAATCCTCTAACCCATCAGGGAGTCCACGAATGACTATATCAGCCCGATTTAATCTTCTGTATAAAATATGATTTGCAGCTTGAAGGAATGATATTTTACTAGCAGTGGAAGTTTCAACAGTTTTTACAGATTTATTGCATTTAAATATGTCATCTCTAATCTCCTTCAAACAATTATCAATATAGACTTTATTTTCTGCCACGGACTCAAAAAATGATTTTTTTTAATAAAGCTTACTGCTTTACGAATTACTGCCATTAATCTATCAAGTCTATCCTCACCACCAGCGGCATTAACATCAACATCATTTGGATTAGGACTGTCATTACACAGTGTGCATGTAAATGAAAATAATTTGGAATTCTTTAACATAGTTAACTCCTTATCAGAAACCCCATAAATTCAGTAATATTAACAGCAACAAATATACAACCAACAGCCACGTTGTTTGACTGATGTCTTCTTCTCTGGTGGAGCTCGCTTCCGTGGTGGTGGTTGAACAAATAAATGCTGGTGGTGGGTTTTTTTTTTGTTTACTTTCACTTTATTAACAAAGATAATTTTTACAACAAAATACTGCTTGCGGGTTTATAAATTTTGGTAATTCTAATATTTTGAGGTAGAATAAAATAATTTAATTCAGTGTGTTTTTCTTATCCAACTACAGCTGCGTCTTCTTCGATAGTCCAAGTTGTAAGAGAACCTTTCTCAGCAAATCCAAAGACGCCGACGTAAAACTACATACGGTTGGCCGTCTAATTTAGACAAAAAGACAGGGTTGCCAGATTGCTTCATTAGGGCACCACCGGACAGTTGTCTCATGGTGACACCTGACCGTGTAATATGTGTCGTGTCGTCAACATACCGCCCGCCTTGCAACAGTATTGCAAAAAATGTTACCTCCCGAGAATAATTAAGGTTTCTAAATACCTTCAGAATAGAGTAGAGCTGTAAAATTTTTCGAAAAATGCATATATATACATACATACATATATATATATATATATATATATATATATATATATATATATATATATATATATATATATATATTGTATAGTTGTTACTTTATTAACTTCACTCTTGGTACTGACTTAAAAACTAATAGAACAAAAGACTTCATGTCTATAACAAAATACAAAAAACAGCCGCTATTTCGCGGCGAATTATATATGTTCATGTGGAACAATAAGGAGATCCCAATAAAAAGAAAGAAAGTAAATACAAAACAAAAATGTAATTAACAGATTATTCATGAGAAAAGATATTTGTTGAACTTGGTTCAACATATTCCCGCGCCCGTTAGTGATAGTTGCACCCATGCCATTTCCCAGAAATAACGTATCCGAAAATCGTAAGCATAGTGTCGGTAGGACCAAGTTCGCATTTAGTGCTGGGGCTTAGCGTTGTTCTCTCCATAGTACGTCGAACAATAATGTCATCAATATCACGACACACAGAAAATTGCGAGCGGGCTTGCGGTTTTGTTGAATGGAAATGCACGATTAATTGATGTGATGGTTTGTTCCACAATAGCACACCCACATTCTGGTCTGGAGTGTGTGTGCAAGACAATTCCACTTATCGACGTAAGCTCTTCGTTCCTCAAGGGACTTGTGGGTAAAGACTAGGCAATGTCTCAGAGCGTGCTTTTCCTTTTTTGTTTTAACAAAGATTACAGCGTGGCATTGTAAAGGCTAAGGAGAACAAAGGGGGGAAAAAATAAAATATATATACTGTTTTATCAAAAATTTTGTTTAGCGACTTTAGTTTAGGTGATTAATTATCTGGATTACACGACTTTGGATTAAAATCGGTTGGATTATTTGTAAGATTGTCCGGTTTTTCTTCGGGGTGGGTGACGTAAGTTGGCAGGAGACATAATTTGACGATAGACCTTCTTATAATGCCGTTTAGTGTTTTGATTTCTGCTACGCGCACCTTATTATCGTTACCACAGATATCTTTATGAATTCGACCTAACCGCCATTCGGTGGGTGGTAACAAATCATCTTTAACTATAACCAGGTCATTATGTTTGATATTCTGTTGCTCTGTTTTCCACTTAAATCGTCGTTGCAGCTCTGTAAGGTATTCGTTTTTCCAACGGCGCGCGAAGATGTGTTGAATGGCCTTTAAGCGATCCCATCGTTTGATAAGACTTAATTTTTCAATCGGGGGTTCTTCCGGAGATTCAGGCGGGGCAATTAGGGAAGACCCTTTCAAGAAATGCCCAGGAGTCAAAGGTAGCAGTTCCATGGGGTTTTCAGTCAGCGCAGATATGGGTCGAGAGTTGAGTACAGCTTCTATACGGATTAACATGGTAGCAAATTCCTCAAATGTGAAATTAAGATTTCCAGCCACCTTTTTGAGATGCGTTTTCATGCTTTTCACAGCTGCCTCCCAGAGTCCACCCATGTGGGGCGCGTATGGGGGAATAAAGGACCATTTAAACCCATGAGTATTGTATTTATCTATTAACGCCTTTTCAGCTGATTTTAAAAATTCATTGTACGATTTAAGTAGTGTTGTACTGGCTCCCAGAAAATTTCGACCATTGTCAAAAAACATTGTTTTTGGGAAGCCACGACGGCCGACAAATCTGTCAAAAGCTGCCAGAAACGTTTCACATGAGAGTTCCGAACAGACCTCCAGGTGAACTGCTCTCGTAGAGAAACATACAAAAATGGCTGAATAGCCCTTGATTAGTTTGGCGTTTCGGAGATTGGAAGTTTTGATGTTGAATGGGCCGGCAAAGTCGACGCCAGTATAAGTAAATGGTGATGTAAAATTTACTCTTTCGGGTGGGAGTGTTGACATTATTTGCTGTTGAACCCTATGCTTGTAGATAGTACATGTTCTGTAACTTCGTATGCATTTTCGAGCTAAATTCCTGAGTCGGAGTATATAAAAGCCTTGCCTAATGGCACGTAACATAATGTGATGTTCAGCATGTAGCAAAATTTGGTGTGTATAGTGGATTAGAAGTCTGGCGAAGCATGATTTTTCCGGTATAATTACAGGATGTCGTTCATCAAAACTTAATCCGGAGTTGTTTAGTCGGCCTCCTACTCGCAGTAAACCACATTTATCGAGAAAGGGACTTAAAGTTAAAAGTCTACTTTTCTTGTGAATTTGCTGCTTATTGTTTAGGCACTCATATTCTTGTGGAAAATAATTTTGCTGAGCGAGCATGATCAGGCGATTTTTCGTAAATTGAGTTTCTTCTGCTGTAATGAACGGTTCATATGAAATTTTGTTTTTTTTTCATACGATTGTAGAAACGGAAACAGTAACCTATAACTCTTAAGGCCTTAGCAAAGGATGAAAATTTCTCCAATATATTAACGCTGTCGTTGGTTTGAGCAGCTATATGGTGAGTTGAGGCTTTTCTTGTCTCCAATTCGGTTGTATTAAAACTTTGAGGTTTTGGCCATCTGCTAATAGGTTGGGATAACCAAGTGGGCCCGTGCCACCATAGTTGTTTCTCTATGAGTTCTTGAGGGGTACATCCGCGGGAACCGATGTCCGCCGGATTGTCCTCCGTTCTAACATGTTGCCAACAACTGCTGCTGACGATTGTTGTTATATTTGTAACTCGATTTGCTACAAAAGTTTTAAGGCTTTGTGGCGGTTTATGTAGCCATCCTAGGACTATTGAGGAGTCCGTCCACAAATGAAGATCATAAGAAAAAGTTATATTTTCCGTAAGAGTTTTTATTAGAGTTGCAAGCAGCACAGCTCCACATAATTCAAGTTTAGGGATTGTTGTCCTTTTTATAGGTGCAACCTTCGTTTTTGCAGCAAGCAAATGGCAGTTTATTTCTCCATCGGAAGTAGAGGTCCTTATATAAACTACGCTACAGTAAGCCTTTTCTGATGAGTCGCAGAACCCGTGGATTTGAACTTGACAAATTGGTGAAAATTGCACCCATCTTGGAATTTTCAAGGCGGAAATTCGAACAAAGACACTCCATTTCAATGTTAAATGCGGTGGGATACCCTCATCCCAGTCTAACCTTAGCTCCCATAGATCTTGCATGAAGAGCTTCGCTATTAAAATCACTGGGCCGATCCAGCCGAGTAGGTCAAACAATTTAGCTATTACCGATAAAATATTTCGTTTTGTGTTAGAAAGCGTGATTTGACTAGATTCGACAATATAATAAAAGAAATCTGCTTTCGCATTCCAGCGAATGCCCAATGTTTTAATTGTGCTGCTTTCATCAAATTTTAGAAAGTCTTCGTTTAGAAGATCCTCTTGGGCCACATTTTCTAGTAAATAACTATGGTTGGCCGTAATTTTCTTCGTGGGGAAGCCTGCAGTTTTTAGCGCTTGTGTCAGTTCATCCAGTTTCAATTTTGCTTCCTCCAAGCTGTGTCCAGCTTGGAGGATAAAATGTCATCCACATAAATTTCATTCCTTAGAATTTCGGATGCTTTTGGAAAAGGGTTTTTGCAATCTTCGCTTAACTGCTGTATAGTTCGTATAGCTAAAAATGGAGCACAATTCACACCAAATGTAACCGTTTTCATTTGGAATGTTTTTACGATATTGTCCCTTTCACTACGGAACAAAATTTGTTGATATGGCCGGTCCTTTTCATTAATTACAATTTGACGAAACATCTTCTCTATGTCGCCGGTGAAAACGAATTGATAATAGCGTAAACTAAGCACTATTTTCATTAAATCGGTTTGAAGAGCCGGGCCTTGATAAAGAACGTCATTCAAAGAATATCCACTATTAGTTTTCTTTGAAGCATTGAATACGACTCTGACTTTAGTCGTTTTACTTTCCGGTCGAAAAACGGCGTGATGAGGCATATAATATGAAAATTGTTTGTCATACTTATTTTCTGGATGAAATACAGATTCCATATGCCCTAATGTAATGTATTCCTGTAAAACTTGGTGATATTTCTCTTTTAATTCTGCAGTTTTTTCAAGAGATTTTTCCATTCGAAAGTATTGACCCAAAGCAATGTTCCGTGAGGGTCCCAAAAATAAATCATTAGGATATTCCTCTTTGAAAGGTAAGCTTACTACATAACGACCGTTAGATTGCCTATACGTAGTTGATTTATAAAACTTTTCGCAGAACAAATCGGATTCAGATAGTGTAACGCTACTTGTGACTTCTTCGAGTTCCCAAAATCTTTTAATTCGTTCGTGGAGAATGAAATCATTTGAGGTAGAGACTGTAGTAGTAAACGCGTGAATCTCGTTACTGTTATCGGGGCCTGGTACCATCCAAAATGAGATTGTCTGGCTTCCAAATTGCCAGATATGTTTCTTCTAACTCCTTTGAGGTTTAGTGAACCTTTTTCCTTGACCTTTTGTAGAGAATTTGTTGTACATGTACATATGTTGTTGATTACTTCTTCACTGGAACGTAATTCGCAATGAGGTATCTTCTTATTCCTTTGCTGTAAGCACCAAGGAATGTGTTGCGTTGCCGTCGGCTGAGACAACTGTTTTTTTTTTTATGATAAAGTTCTTGTAGGAAGAGACAACTTTTCACTTATCAGTGGACTAACAGTCACTATTTCTTTCCTGTCCTATCCTTTCCTAGGACTTAATCGAAAGACCAATTTGTATAGTTGTTACTTCATTGACTTCACTCTTGGTACTGACTTAAAAACTAATAGAACAAAAGACTTCATGTCTATAACAAAATACAAAAAACAGCCGCTATTTCGCGGCGAATTATATATGTTCATGTGGAACAATAAGGAGATCCCAATAAAAAGAAAGAAAGTAAATACAAAACAAAAATGTAATTAACAGATTATTCATGAGAAAGGATATTTGTTGGTTCAACATATATATATATACATATATATATATATATATATATATATGTATATATATATATATATATATATATATATATATATATATATATATATATATATATATATATATATATATGTATATATATATATATATACATATATATATATATATATATATATATATATATATATATATGTGGTGTTTCTTTTTTTCTCTTTTAAAATGTTTATTTAAAAATGCCGATGAAAGTATAATATAAAGTATAATATAATATGATGGTTACCGCGCAACGTCTTGGCACACAATGCCCATTTTCTTCTTCTGTTAATTCTTTTTCGTCAAGATGAGCATGGTTGTATTTAGTTTGTATTGTATATATTGTATTCAGTTTGTATTGTATATGCTTGTATTCAGTTTGTATTGTATATGGTTGTATTCAGTTATTATTCTTGACCACTTCTGGTCTTTAACCCTAATCCCACAATCGTATTCATATTTTCCGCCACCGTTATTGTCCGGCTTGGGCCCTCATGTTCACCTATTTTCTCTACCTCGTACCGACCATGGTTTAGTATGCGCACCACCTTATATGGGCCGAGATATTTTCCCTTTAACTTGAGTGCGGAGCCGAATTGGGTACGCTTTATGGCTACCATGTCGTCTTCCCTATATGTTTGTTCAGCTTTTCTTTTCCTGTTATAATTCTTTCGATTCTCTTCCTGAATTTCCCTTATACTATCTCTAGCCGTTTGCCTAATTTCCTCACGCTCTTTGTCTAACTCTTGTACTGCTTCATCCTCAATAATTTCATTCAAATTTTCGTGTGTGTCAAGTCGCATATCCAATCCTGTTAAAATTTTAAACGGAGATGCTTTTGTACTTCTACTTACGGAATTATTCAAATTTTTCTGTACTGTTGTTATATATCGGTACCATTTGTCAGGACTGTCTAAAGTGAGTTTTGTCAACATTGGCACTCTTATTCTGTGGATACGCTCCACCTGACCATTACCTCGTGTTACCCCTGTCGCTATCAAAAGATGTTGTATATCGCGACTACTGCAATAATTATTGAAAGCTTATGAGGTAAAGGCGGCACCCCTGTCCGTGATTACTCTCCTCGGGTTTCCAAAAATGGCGGCCTGTGCCTCCAGCCTATCGATTACGGCTGCAGCGCTTGTATCCTTCGTCGGGTATAACCAAACAAACTTTGAAAATGCGTCCACTACCGCTAGGATATGATTTAAAGGATGCACTTTCTGATAATCCCGACATCTACGACGACGTTGTAGTTTCGGACACTTTGACGATATGTGACCATTCTCGTTACAATTATAGCATTTAATTACTTTATGAACCCGATTACCATTATTTACATTTCCAATATGATAACGTTCAAATGTTTGTTTTACCGACGGAATTGTTTTTGAAATATTCACTATAAGTTTCACGCATGTCTTTTAATGAATTAAAGCGTAATGCTGCCGTAGCAGATTGTATTTCACGGTGTCTTAGCCCATCGCGCGTATATTTTATAACTACTTGTTCGCTTAGTTCATATCTACGACCAATTGCACAAATTCTAAAACAATAGTCCAATATATTTTCGTTTGGTTTCCTATACGCATCACACATTTTCTTATGCATTTCTGCTTCATCCAGTTTAAAACTGAATTGCTCAATTAAATTTGTGGACCAATCTTTTCAGTTTAAATACGCTTGTCCAGACACATTAAACCATAGTTTTGCCACACCTTTTAATTTGCTATAAACTGCTAACATCAAACTTTTATCTTCCCATTCATACGCAGTTTTAGCTGTGTTCACTCGCTCTGCAAATTGTTCAACAGATAATGACGTACATATCATTCGACGGATCAAAGTCAGGAATTGTTTTCGAAATTTCTTTAACCGAATAAGAATTACGATTAACAATTTGATTCTGTGTAGGCGTTTCTACGTTTAAATTATTATTCTCATTATGTTGGTTACCGTTTAAATTTCGTCTTGAAATATTTACATCACCACCACCGTAAACTTGCATTATACCGTTTTCGCCATCGTTATTGTTCATATTGTCGACGGTAATGTTTTCGTCACCATTACCGTTACCGTGCGGTGAACCGTTTATATTAGTATTCATGTTATTATTACGTGCTATAGCACCCATTGCATGAAATGTTACATTCGACTGTACCATGCTCATTAAACTTTGCAGCATTTCCCTCAGATCGTCTATTTGTGATTGTACAAAATTATCTGGAGGAACCATGTTCACTTCTTCACTACCGTTCAACTCTATATACCGCTGAATTATTTCAGCCCGATTACCCGAACTTGAAATGTCACGATCGCGTAATAGTTGTTTTATTTGTCCTACTCTCAAATCACTTATTCTGACCATTTGGTCCTTTGTTTTCTTTTATTGTCTTCTAGGTTTTGTTTTCTACGCTGTATTATTTTACGAACATATGTATGTAGCGATGTATGTACATATGTACAATATTAGTTTTATTAACGGACGTTACTTTTTTTGTTTTCTATTTACTCATGTTTGCCTAAGTATATGTGCACTTCGCAAATTCACATTTTTCTTCCTTGCGCTCGTACAGTTTTCTCCTTCGATTTTACGTCGTTTTTCGTCGTTACTGAATAACGGCATCAGATCACTCAAGTTTATTTTTTTACTTTGTCTTTTTATATTTACTTTGCATACTCATGTGATTATACTATGTTCGTTAGTTTTTTTTTTGCATGTTCACATAAATAACACATTCTTAAGCAGAGAGAGAGAGAGAGAGAGAGAGTTTGCGTCTATCTATATACAATGTATATATGTATATTATACATAGGTTTTGCTGCATAGTACACTATGCATGTACGTTGGCGTGTGTATAAAACAATGTTATTTACATATTAGAGACTACGAAATATGTATAAATACACATTTACGTTTGCGTGTGTGCTTCTAAGCACTCTTTTCTTTACTTTTGAAAAAAAGAGGCACTCTCTGTTGGTAGGGCTCTGTATCCCACTTCTGAATTGAAAGAGAATATAAAAATTCAAGACTTAAGTATATTTTGCAACCAAGATGTTGCTCGTTCGGCGTTAAATAAAAGACTGCCCGTTCAATAACAAAACCAATGCATATACATACATATGTAAGTAAATAAAAAAATAAATCTGTATCATCTTCGTTTCTGACAAATGGCTTTAGATAATGTGATGTCTTTGTCTAGCCAAAGTTTTTCCTTGAGGCTGGTGTCCTTAATTGAACATATTACTTTGTCAAGCAACAGATCTTCTTCCAGTACGCCATATTGTGCTTTCTTTATAAGTCATCTCAGCCTGTCACAATATTCGTCTTACGATTCGTTTGAATTTTGCTCGGCCATATTGAATACCGCTCTTTAGTACCGTTTATTTATTGTTGGCGTTAAATTTGTCTCTATGTCCTTCAGGAGATCGGTTGCTTTTCTAGTGATTTCCCCTCTTATTGGCATATTGGTGTACCTTTTAAATGCATCGTTGCCGATGGCTGTTAAAAGAATGGCTTTCTTTTTTTTCTTCATTTTGAGACGCAATATCTGTAGCTGCCAAATAATTTTCCCATTGCTCTTTGAAGTATTTAAAATCCTCAGTTATATCGCCCTTTAGATTTATTGGTCCTGGGAGAGGTAATTGTGGCAAAGTGCTTGGCGTTGCTTTTGAATTTCCTGCTATTTCAGTGCGAAGCGCTGCTATTTGCTTCTTAAGTTTCTCAACCTCACTCATTTTGTTGTCTCGGTGGCTATTTAACTGTATGATATTTTGATGTTTTGTTTGAAAACTGTAGCAACGGTTGTAAACCGATCTTTCAAATTCTTTGCATTCGTATGCATTTTGCACTGCTGTCACTGCACAGTGGACACAGATTTCATTCATATTATTTGAAAACTCTATTATGTTGCTCTTCATAACGGAACGATGTGAATTTGGGTTTTTTAAATTTGTTAGCGGTTTTCTTTGGAGCAAAGCTTCTACATATACGCAGGCATAAATACCACAATTAAAGCTATCCTTTTAAATGTCGCGATTCTATTTTCCAATATTCCAACCTTCTTCTTTAATTATTTTCTTCCGAAAAATTTTAAACATATTGGAGATTGTATCCAAATGATCTTTAAATAGATCAATATAATAAAAATGTTTAGTTTCTGTGTTAATATAACTGGTGTAAAATGCTCCACATGAAGAATTGATATAAAAATTTGGTTATAATTTTCTAAGGAAAAATTAGTGGTGTCCTTCGTGTAAAATATGTTTTTCCCTTCTTCAGTCGAAACCAATAAAGCCGAAGTTTTATTTTTATATAGCAAAATGTTTACGTATACATATGTCAATTATATGGTTATAGAGCTGTTGACGAGCTGTTTAAAGCAGCTCAATAAAAGGCAAGGAAATCGTTGGTTTACCTTTTTGAACTTTGTAAAATGAGTAAAGGATATACTTTTTTATTTTTAACAGCATCCGGTAGATTTCGGCTACTTTTGCATATATTTTCATAATAAATTTTAAGCTTATCCTATTTTTTTGCCTTTTTTGGTGAACTCTTCCATATCTCCTCCTCCAGCTTAATTTCTTTAAGTTTATTCATAGTTTTAGGAATAGTTGCTTAAATTAAGTACGTAATTTCAATGTCTAATTTTATCTTGAATATAGTTGTAAATTTTTCTTATATATTCTGTGGGAATAACATTTGGATTTCCCTCCAAGGTAATGTTTTTTGTTATATTAAAATAGCTCTCAAGTGGGCTATTTGATATTCTGCTATTTCCTTTGTTTTCAATGTAATGCCCCATTAAATTTTTTTAATATATAAATATGTTTGTATTTTTTTAATTTTTAAATATGTTTGTAGTGGCCGTTTTCGCTCATAAACCTGTAGAAAGCTTAGCTGTTTGCTTGAAAACAAAAATTTTTTTGGGGATAAGAAATTTTCTGAATAAAATTTTTCCAATTCTTATCTCGTTGCATTTTATACAAATCTATAATCGCTCCATAAAACGAATCTGCTCCGACTTAATTTTTCTTGCTACGTCCTTTGTAGGGACTAGCTGATCATTTCCTACCTTTTATAAAGCATTGGATTGATTGCTTAGTTTTTGGTCACGCCAATTAGTAGCCTGAAAAGGTTTAATTTCATGTCTAGCAATTATTCTCTTCCCTATTACTTTTAGGTGAGATATGGCAACAAAATTTGACTCTACTCTTCCAGCTGTATCCTTTTTAAGAATTCCATAGGAAATTTGTATCGAGCGCAACCATTTGAACTATATATATTTACATTTGGCATACAAACACAATTTGGATTAGTTGATGGTCCACACGGCACTAGTAAATGTTATAGGGCATACATTAGTAATAAATTTTAATTTCTCCCGTACTAGATCCTCTATAAGCGCTACATGCTACGTTTTCACATCTCAGCGGAGAAAAATAATTTTCCTTTAAAAGCAAAATTTCTGGCGAAGAGAAGACAATATTGGCAACGTACATGTCAATTCTTCTTTTTGGTGGATTGCTCATAACACGGACGGACGACTTAATTAAAACCTGCTGGTTAGAAGTTACATTTGCTTTAATTCTATTTCGTAACACCTTGTATTCCTCCAATTTATTGCACTCATCCTGAGTTATATTAATGCTGGAGTTATTCCATGTGGAAGAAAGTTGTACTTTGTCTTTGTTACTTTGCTTAAGTTACTTGACTTGAACAAGTCCTCAGCAATAAAGTTTTTGTCTGTAGTAATATTGATATCAACTGAGGCCGTGCTGTTATTTGGCATTCCATCTAGTAAAGGTTTTCTTTTAGGACAATTTTAAGATACACATTTTTGCAAAACTTACCAGCGCAGTTATTACAATTGAGTGCATTTTTGCGAGAATCAAATTGTGCATTATCAATAAGTACTGATAATGTTTAAATGATTATTATTATAATTTTCAATGACAGATATGCGAAACCATTATTATTAGAAATTGATGATACTTTTCTAGTTCAAAAACAGCATTACGATAAATTAAAGAGTATTTATGAAGGTCCGTTCATTGTGAAAAGTATCGATGGCTGTAATATTACTGTATATGACAAAAAAAAAAGAAGGAAGGAATAATTCACAAAAATAGATTGCGAAAAATGCAAATCTAATTGACTAATACTAATTTTACAAAATAAAATACATTGATGAGAAAATTTATTAATTATACATATAAAAAAACTAAATATTCAATACAAAACAAATTTGTTTGTATATTTATATTCAATAAGTACTGATAATATTTAAATGATTATTATTATAATTTTCAATATTTAAATGATTGTTGATATATATATATATATATATATATATATATATATATATATATATATATATATATATATATATATATATATATATATATATATATATATATATATCGTAATGTTGTTTTTGAACTAGAACAGTATCATCAATTTCTAATAATAATGGTTTCGCATATCTGTCATAATAATCCCCTTGCCAATACATTTGTCCTTTGTAGCCTATATGTATTTAATTTCTTTACTGTAGTTTTCTACGTGAACTGTTGTTACTCGCTTTCCTACATCTAATTTTGGTCTATTGGGTAATATGTTCTTTTTACAGTAGCAGTTAGTTGGTCCTGTGTCAATTAAAATTTTTATTTTTTTCCCATCTAATTTAGTGCAGTAGAAGAAGGGGAGTCCAATCCTTCTTCTAAAAAAGCATTATCCACTATATTATTAATTCTTTGAAAGTTGTGCTTTGTTGCACACTGAAAGGAAGTTCACGCTTTACAGCTTGGCTGTCACCCAAAGGTCCCTTTCTATTATCATAAAAAGGACGAGTAAAATGACGATTTGTATTTTGTTGGAAATTGTTGGTTGGCCTTTGCCACTTATTTAAAGAGGAATCGACTTCCATTGGTACTGAATCAGAGTGTATTATGTTCCGCTCGATGGCGGGGATTATTTTGGAATCTGTGAGATATGAGATATTGGCCGGGTGTTTGATTCCATTTCCTGTGCTTTGGCTAATGCATTAAGCAAGTCATTGGATGAAAGGGAGAAAATAATATTTGAGAGTGAGGCGTTTAGCCCTGTTATAAAAACCCGAAGGGCATATCGCCTTTGGGGGTTATTCTCTATTGCGATGCGTATGCGATGCGTAGGAAAAAGTACCTAATCGGATAATTGGTACCCTTTATTGAGTTTACGCGCATCTGATTTTTTCACTTCCGCAAATCTGGCTTCAATGCACTCTGTAATACGAAAGCGCATGTTAAAATCGTTCCAAATATCAAACGCAAATATCAAACCAAATATCAAACGCATCGAACTAGCTTACGCATCGCAATAGAGAATAATCCCCCTGTTCTTATTATTTAATACGTGTGTTAAGTCCGAGTCAGTTCCGTGTGTCATGATAGTTTTATTAATCAGTGAAATTAATCCCTGCTTGACTTTATTGTAATATTCCAAGATAGTGGATTGTCCCTGTCTCATAATACTTAATTCTTGTTCTATAAGGTGAATAGGACGTTTGTCGGCGTATGCAAAATCCAGTCTACCCATAATAGCGTCAAAGTTCAACACCGTCCCATGATTGGTCAACAAATCGTTTGCCTCTTCAATGATTTTGTTTCGTAATATTGTTAACATTTAATCTTATCGAGCTATTGGCAGCTTCACGCCAGCTAACGAATGTTGGCAAAGATTTTATTACGTCTAACGTTTCCTCGCACCTGACGGAATTATCAATAATTTGTGTCTTATATTCTGTAACTGTATTTGATTGTGTTAGGCGTCCTAGGTCTTATGTCAACTGGTCCGTAGTAGACATAATTTTGCTAGTTATTAACGTCCTAAATGACTCAATAAGCTTATCTAATTCTTTAACTTGATCCAGCTTGCCACCAGATCTACAATGATCTTTGTGAAAATTATTTTTTATACTTATTCACTTAATCAATTAAAACAATTTCTAAGATTTCAATAAATTTCATTTCTCAACTTAACAAATTACAATTAAAAACAACAATCAAAATTACAGTTAAAAACTTACTACTAAAAATAATCTTCTGGATTCTATTGTAATCTTGATTAAACTGATTCCCAAATTTAAAAAATAATGTATTTTCTCAGTTTTGGTTTATATATTTTTTTAATTTTTTTACAGTTTGTCTTTTCCTTCTTAAAGGTTTGGTTTCATCAAGGCATCGTCATAGAGATAACTTTATATATCTTCGATTATATTTACTTTTGTTTTCTAATGTTTTGTTATATATTTGAAATCATTAGTTTTGGATTAGAATCCTCGTTCACTTTGTAATATTTATTTTTACGCGTTTATAAAGAAATTTCTGTTTACGAAATTTGTTGATTAAAAAGTTTTTTTTTTTCTCCCTTCGTAGAGGATACTTATTAAGGTTATATTTCCTGATTTTCCTTTTTTTAAGGATAATTTATTAAAAAAATTTTCTCCCTTTTAAAGGATACTAATTGAGGTTATATTTCCTGGTCTTTTTTAAGGATAATTTATTTTTTTTAATCTTTTAGCATCAAATATATTTGCCTTTTTAGATCAGACCGAATCCTTACATTTTATTTTCAGGATATTACTTCGATGGAGTATCCCGGTTGAGCCCCCAATTAAATTGTTGGTTCAAAAAAATTATTAAAAAAAATTAATTTTATTTTTTTCATTCTTTATTCTTTTAACTTGCTTGTCTTACGGTATACTTAAGACTAACTTAACACTACTGCAATGCTCACAATAAGTACTTGTTTTCAGAATTTTTTCCAAAAAGCATTTTTCATGAGAAAATAAATTTCGAAACCCAACACCTTTATGTTGTATTCATTTGCCTTAGTTATTGCAAAAGCAAACTTCGTTATTTGCATTTGAGTTTATTTTATTTTCTTTTGTTGCTGTTTTCTTTTCTATTCACGAATTATTTGAGTTAGTTTTTAATTTTAGTGTTTATGCAGATTTTCGTACAATTCGTAATTGAATTAATACCTACATGCCATGTAAATATACTTGTATGAAGTGTATTTCCCTGCTAATTACATTATTATTATTCTGGGAAAAGAAAGTATAAGTAGAAAGTATAAGTTAATGTAACGCATATTATTTATTTAAAATAAAGGAGAAAACTATGTTCTCTGTGTCTTTATTTAATTCTTGTTTTTTATTTCAATAAGACTATGTCTTATTCTTTTAATTCTATAATTTTTATTTCAATAAGACTCTGTCTTATTCTTTTAATTGCTTATCAACTAGTACTAACTTAAATTTACTTAACTTATAGTGATCGAGCACTTGCCGTAGACAGTAGGTCAGCTCTTTTGAGTGCACGTGGGAAAAAATACAATAAAGTATTTGGAGTAACGACCTGTAAGATGTGTCAGCAAATATTATGAACGGAAAGACAGAAAAAAATTAAGAAATATTGTTGGAATTAACTTCTGACTTCTTAATTTGATTGTCCCCAATCATTAAAAAAGGAATATCACTCAATGTAGGTGGCTTTATCGGAGCTTCGAGCTCAATTGGCTTTTGGTGATTAATTTCTAAATTTTTTGCTTTCTGAATTGTGTCATTAATATGTGCGATTGGTTGTTGCCATACTACGATTTTTTTAGTGGACTTTGAAAAGGACTTCAAAAATGCGATTAAAATTATTATTAGGCAGAAAATTGCGGAGATTGACCATCCTATAATTTCTAGACGGTAGATATTATTTTGGTTTTATTTATTTGTAGCTTGTTGAGAGCGTCAATTGATAACAATTTCATGTGGTCAATTTCGAAGGGGGTTGGCTGCTTTAAAGCAGGGATGACTTGAAGAGGTGAAGCCTCTACGTTACTGAATAATAATGTTACTTAATAATAATGTTATTTTATAAAATTTTTCATATTTATACATACTTATATACAAATGTTGGAGGAAAAATTTACAAAACCTATTTGCAAATTTTTATTATTTTAATAAAACTTACACTACACACTAGTTATCTAACAAAGCTGGTAATAAACCATTAATATGAGTGTAATCAGAGTTCGTACAGCGAAGTTTAAAATTGTCTAAAAGTCTAATTAACTTGCTCTCTACTAATTCTATATTTGCTAGAGAATGTAGTCTATGAGTAGAAAAATACCAAGAAAGATTATACATCATCTTCAATAACTTACTTTGAGAAATTTGAAGTTTTTTAATGTGGCACTTTCCACTGCTTGCCCAAACAGGAGCTGCATAAAACTTAACTGCATGAAAAATGGTCTTAAGTATAATTTGTTTGTTAGCAATACTTCATTTTGAATTTCGATTTATAAAAGCATATAGTATACGAGTTAGTATATTTATCTTATTTACAATATATGGTATATGGTCCTTGAATTTCATTTTATGATCTAGTATTACACATAAATATATTACTTTTTGTTCCCACGGAATTGAAAAATTATTTGCGTTAATGCAAACTTGAGGAATAAAACAGGGTTTTCGTTTTCTCGTAAAATATATTGCCTGGGTTTTATCGTTATTTAGCATTATTTTCCATTTATTAAAATAGTTCGACAATTCAGATAAAGCTCTTTGGAGTTTGGTTATAACATCAGCAGCAAGAATATCGGAACAGAGTATTGCAGTATCATCTGCAAAAATAGACAACGTACAGTACTCAAGCTGAGGGATGTCATATGTATATACATTATATAATATAGGCGGGAGACATGAACCCTCCGGACAACCGGCTGGTGTACTAAAACTAGTAGAACAATACGAGCCAATATGGACTTTAAAACTGCGAAGGGAAAGAAAGGATTGTATAATTTTGATTAGATTTCTTGGAAAATTTAATTGAGTCATTTTATGAATTAACCCATTGTGCCAGACAGAGTCGAACGCGGCTTTAACATCTAGCAGCACCATTCCGGTTGATTTTTGATTGGCAAACTTAGATTTCACTAAACTTTTTATTTTTACTAGTGGTTGTACAGTGTTGTGCTGGCTATGAAAGCCAAATTGATATGGAGGTAGTATATTGTTACCTTCAATAAATGTAGTTAGTTTATTTTTAATGACTTTTTCAAGAATTTTACTAATGGATGATAAAAGACTTATGGGTCGATATGAAGATGGACAATCTGGTGGTTTATTTGGTTTTGTAATAGGAATAACCTTAGACTCTTTAAACTCACGAGGGAAGTAGCATAACTTTAAACAATCATCTACTATACAAGCCAAATATTTGATTCCAAGTATGGGAAGAGCTTTTAAACACTTGTTATTAATGCCATCAATTACTGGAGATTTTTTAGGTCCAAGCTTTTTGATTATAAAAGAAATTTCTGCGCACGTTACTGGCATATGATTTGACCCGGTAACATTTGATGTATAAAGAGATTGAATGGTATTATTTACCAGTGAGATTGTATCCTCATCTCATTAGCTGAGGTTATCGGATTAGCAGCAAATGTTTGTGCAAGTATTGCAAATTTATCTAGATTTGCTGAATACCGACGATTATTTTGCTTCAGGATTTGGTATATTCTCGCCTTTTTTCTTTAAGAATTTAGTAATATTCCAAAAGGTGGGAGAACCTTTATCAAGAGAATAAAGAAGACGACTACAAGACTTATTTCTAAAAATTTCTATTTCGGCTCTTATAATGTTGTTAAGCCTTTTAACTTCATGTAAATCATCGATATCTCTAAACCGTTGCCAGTTTCGCCTTATACTATTTCTTCTTTATATAAGTTATTTACTTGCAGGGGTAACGATTTACGAACAATGGCCGGTGGCTTTTTAGGTACACTAGCTCTAATACCTTCATTTATTATATTTTTAAAATTAACTGCCATAGAGTCGATGTGCTCCTCGCGAATTATATCATTCATATTTGGTAACTCTATTTGTCTGTTAATAGATCTCGAAAAAGTATTTCAATTAGCTTTACTGAAGTCATATTTTAACAAAGGTAGAATATTTGCATGGATATTAAGAATTGTTTTAACTGGTAGATGATCAGAACTTAAATCATTTATCACGATTGCTGGCGACATTGATTCAAGAGTGTTTGTGAAAAGGAAATCAAGTGTGCTAGAAGACACATGTATGATCATCTGGGTACATAATATCTATAACATATGACTCTGTCGTTTTATGTAATATATTTCCCCAGCAATTGGCTCTGATACACCCCCAGTTCTGATGTCTGCTGTTAAAATCCCCGCCTAATATATATTTTTCTCCGTTATTTGTTGTAAGTTTACGAATATCTGACTTAAAAGTAGTTTTCCTATTGTTATTAGAACCTCCTAATCCACCAGGAAAATAACATGAATAAATGTTATAACTACCATTATGTTCTCTGTCATTTCTATATACATAAAATTCTCTGTGTTTAATAGATAAATTATCTTTTAGCCAAGTTTAGGATAGCAGACGAATATGCACGTTATGATTTATTAAGAATGTGATGATTCTAAAGGAATGAATCAGCCACCAATTTCACATGCTCGCTGGAAGCTCAAATGCTTTACTCAAGCATGTGATTGGTAAACCATCAGGCATCTTTATTTAATCATAAAAGTGTTTACACACGTAATTAGCAAAAGGTGTTTACATACTATAATTAAGTAAATGTGTTTACACACATACATAACATCTCCCATTTTTGAGATATAATCTTAATAGCTTAAGTACAAATGGTTTTAAAGTTATTAACCTAAACTTATGGTCTATGCTTACAAATGTAAATTTTTACAACAAAGTAAATTTAAAAATATAGTAGTTTTTTATTTATACATTTTAAAATTTCTGTTCTTAACGTCACAAATTTATTCTTTCTGGCTGTTTTACAATTCTTCTACTTTTTGTTACATAATTATCTGCATTAGTTACAATATGCTCAAGATTCTCTTTGCCTTCACTATTCTCATTTGCACTAATATCAGTAATATTTTCCTTTAATACCACCTCTATTTCATCAATTAATTCTGAATCTCTATTTTCTTGCTTTTCAGTTAATCTATTTTCTGAATTTCTTATGTGTTGTTGATTTCTTCTGTATGTCACATCATTAGCATCTTTAATTAAAAATGATTTTGGCTCTTTGCAACTTTCTATTACTCTACCAGGAAACCAACAACCTGCAGGCGTTTTCTTCAACATGACCCTATCTCCTTCCCTAACAGGTTCATATTTTTTCGCACCTCTATTGTAATATTATGAATATTTCCGAATGTTTGCGTTCAATTTCTCCCTATATTTTTTTCGATCTATAAGTTTTGGTCGGAAATTTTTCGTGATAGATGGTATTTTTGTCCTCAAAGATCTTGAAATAAGCAATTCTGCAGGACTAGGTAAATCGCCTTTAGGCATTGTTCTGTAATGCAGCAATGCTACATATGGATATGATTTACTCTCATGAGATTTCAACATTAACTTTTTAATTGTTTGGATTGAGAGTTCCGCCAAGCCGTTAGATCAAGTAGATCTAGGCAAGTATGGGCTTGACGTTCTATGGTCAATGCCCCATTCTTCACAAAATGATTTAAAACTGTCTGAATTATAAGGAGGGCCGTTGTCCATTATCAAAATATAAGAGATGCCATGTCTAAAAAAATTGATTTTAGCCTCAAAATAACCTGTAAGCTATTATAACCCGAATCTTATGCCTTAATTTCAATATATTTTGAATAATAGTCGACAACCAGTATATACATTCTCCCCCTGAATTCAAATAGATCACGTCCCAGTTTAAACCATGGTATATCCACAATTTCATGAGACAACATATCGGGGTTCGGATTGGCACTCTTATATCGCATGCAGGTTTCGCAATTTGTGACTATGTTCTCAATGTCATTATATATGTTTGGCCAATAACCCGATTGTCGTGCCAAATTCTTGCATCGCTGAATACCCAAATGCCCCTCATGGATCTGGTTCAAAACAGATTTACGTAAACATTTTGAAATCAATATCTGATTGCCTTTTACCAAAATATTACCCAAGATAGAAATGTCATCTTTGACTTTAAAATACGGCATTACATCCTCATCAACCCCCTTCTTATTCTTCGGTCACCCATTTTCATCAAATTCAGCTATCTTCATAAATGTAGTGTCCTTCCTAGAATGTTCCCTAACGTTCTCTATGTTTGAAAATGGCGTTTCCAAATATGAGGCTATGAAATTACAGTGAAGTGAAATTTCCCCATCCATCTCTGTGAAATTAGAATCTGTTAGTGGAGCCCTTGACAAGGTATCAGCGATATGTAAAAATTTTCCCGGTTTATAAACAACTGATATATCATAACTCTGCAAACGCAACATAAATCGTTGTAGCCTAGTTGGAATCTTAAAAAGAGGCTTGTCAAACAAACTAATTAGTGGCTTGTGGTCCGTTTCAACCACTACTCTCTAGCCGTACATAAATTGGAATCGTGTGCATCCAAAAAGTATTGCAAACAATTCCTTCCCTATCTGTACATATTTCTGTTATGCATCTGTTAATGATACCGATGCATATGCAATTGGATGATTGTCGTGCATTATTGTAGCACCTAAAGCAAATTTTGACGCATCAACTGACAATGTTAACTTCCTTCCCGGGTCAAAGTATGTCAAAACAGGCGATTTTGTAATCTCATTCTTGAGATTCTCAAACTCTCTCTCGTGGTTTGCTGACCAGTGCCATTGTATCTCCTTCTTCAACAACTGTCTCAGATTCTTACTTTTTGAAGACAAATTATCTATAAATGAGCCCAAATATGTAACCATACCCAAAAAAACGTTGTAACTCCTTTACATTTTTTTGTCCTCGGCATCGAACAATTGCTCTTATCTTTCCCTCGTCAGGTCTAATACCTCTGCCATCAAAAATATGCCCCAAGAATTTTATCTCAGATTTTAGCAATATACATTTAGATTTTTTAAATTTTAAGCAGACCTCTTTGGGCCTTTGGAACACTCCCCCAAAAATTTCCAAATGTTCCGCCCACAAACAAGTTTTCTTCCTCTTCCTTCTCAGCCTCCTCTTGAGCATACAGATTTTTTACATATGTTTTTCAAAGCACATCTTTTCAAAATGTCCAATTTTACCATAGTTGTGACATTTCGTCTTTAAAGCTGGACATCTGCTGCGATGTATTTGGCCACATTTTGTACAGCTAGCCACATTTGATTGTGTCCGCCTCATTTTGTCAGTTCCTATATAAGCGATGGAAATTTCAGCTTCATCCATTTGTAATTTTTTTGAATTTTCTTTAGCTATTGCCATGCTTTTGGCTATATCAACAGCTTTCTCCAGTGCAATTTCACCTTCCGCCAACAGCCTTTCTCTTACGTGCCCCATTTTTGATGAGAGACCACAAGTAAAAACGTCCCTTACAAGGCCTTCCCGCAGAGAGCCAAACTCAAAACTTAGACTCAAATTTATTAAAAGAGTGACGTACTCCTTAATTGACTGTTCTGACTGTTGTTGACATGTAAAAATCTATGCCTCTCCATGGCAATATTTACTTTCGGTATGAAGTATGAGTCAAATTTAGATACCAGTTCTTCATACCCTACTTTATCAACATCTTCGTTAAAGAATAAAAAATGTCGAAAGGCACACTGCCCATATGATGTAGTAAAAGAGCCACCTTGCGTTTATATGCAGCACTTTCTCTCTTAAACACTTGCTCTCATAAATATTTTAAATTGTGTGTGCCAGACCTTCCACTCTCTGGCCATATTTGTCGCCTTTAAATTTATTTGTGGCAATGTAGCGTTAAATAACTGCCCATTTGCTTCACCGGTAGACATTTCTTCTTTATGAGAAAATGTAGCATTAGAAAATTGTTGATTCTCTGATCCACTTGTCACCTTTTTTTAAATTTTTATTTAAATTTTCAATTCTAAGTTGCTTGCACTCCTGACACCATGTGATGATTCTAAAGGAATGAATCAGCCACCAATTTCACATGCTTGCTGAATGCTCAAATGTGATTGGTAAACCATCAAGCATCTTTATTTAATCATAAAGGTGTTAACACATGTAATTAACAAAAGGTGTTTACATACTATAATTAAGTAAATGTGTTTACACACATACATAATAGAACAATTCTTGGCATTTCCAAGTCCATTAGCCATTAAGATAGGAATTTGAAAGCGACGTTAGTTATTACCTCCAATTGATCCACTTTACTTTTACAGTTGCCGAGATTTGTAATAAGTTCCAGTTTTTATTTCTTGTAATGTAAACAAGTCGTTGTTGGTAAGGTTGGCGTTACTATTGTTGCCATTATTTGCTAGCCAGATTCCTGTAGCGCTAGGTGTATTTTTCGTAGAGTATTTGGAAAACTTCTATTGTAGTTAGCGGTTTGGAGAGTCTCATTATAGCGAGTAATTCGTCTCGATATTGGTTGAGCTCGTTGTCTTAATTGCAGGTAGCTTGCTCTGTTTGGACAATCGTTAGAATTGGACTTGTGAGCCCCATTGCAGTTTGCACACTTAATCATAGTTTCTTTGCATTCAGAAGTCTTATGGTGTCCAGCGCAATTAGCAGAAAATTAGAACCATGTCCAAACATCCGGCAGTTGTAACATTATGTAATTCTGTTTTTGTGTGGGCGTTGAAATTCCCACCTTACTTTAACATAGTCTATTATTGAGTAGTTTTGTTTAAGTTCTCTAATTGTGGTTGATTGCCGTTCAAAGTGTACGACATATATGACATAATCCGCATTGTAGTTACTCTTTTTTGTAAAAATTTTCAAGTCGAGACATTTCAATCCCATATCAATGTTTTTTTTTAACAATCATATTGTCAAATTTATCGAGACCAAATATGAGAGCTTTTTATGGTTTTTCACTTTTAGTTGCGTATGTGAAAAATTCATAAGAATTTGTAAGTACATTACACATTTTATCGAAATCATTTTTATTGTGGCAAAATAATTTTAAGCCTATTGACATTTTTCTAATAGCATAATTATCAATTTTCTTTGTTTTGCAAATTTCATGAATTTCATCGGTTTTGCACTTAAGAATTGTTATAAATAGGTGGTATTATAATTTTTGTTGTTTTGTTTAAGATTATTTCGTCTTCAATATCATCATTATCGACCATCTGTAACGGTGAAAAATAATTTGAGAAATTTGCATTTAATGCATTGTTATTGTTTTTAAGTTTTTTGGACATTGTGCTTACGCATAATGCGTTAACATTAGCACTAGTAAATGTACGTTTAATTTTAAGTAATTGTTGCTGTTATTGTGTACACAAAATATGCGGTTTAATAAAATTTGGAAAAATATTTTTTTTATTTTTTCTATACACTGTACTGACGCGTAAACGTTTTTAAACAACAAGGGCATCACTCAGACTGTGACAATTATATTTTTATATATTTCTTTTCTTGTTAGCGGGATTTTTACCATATAGAATATCTTTTTTGGTTATCATATAAAACAGATACCTCTGCATTCTGCAGAGCTTCTTCTGGACTTATAAAAGGGATATTTTCCTCTTCGTTTTTACTTAATGTTATAGTTATTTCTTTCTTAGCTTAGCCCATTCTATTCCATTTTCAATGTTTGATAATTCCTCTTTAACTAGTCTTATTCTATTTTGTAGATTAATGGCAATTTCATTTTGTAGGTAAACGTCTTTTTTATAGCATTCTACATTTTATCAATAATTAATGTTAGGTTATTCAATCTTTTATTAAAGGTTTCATTGACATACCTGTTCGTTATTATTCTTGTTCAATTCATTTACATGATCTGGGGATCCTGCGACATATTTCCAAATTGTAGCTAAAGCATATTTTGCTCTTTTATTTCGCATGATGGGTGTTAAATTTTCTAAAACATTTTTAGTTTGGATTATTTGGGATGTTTTCTCGGATGAATATTTGGGCTTTGATAATGGAGGTTTCATATTGAGACACGTCTATTGCGTGGAGGATTGTGAAGGTTCCCTGTTAGATCTTTGCTGGGCCTTTATCTATTGTGACAACGTAGGAAGCTGCGTAGTCTAACACTTGAACTTCCGTCACCACGAAAGTTAGACAGTATCTGCAATTATAATTCATTGTCTTTTAATATTACCTTTAGAAACAGTGTTTCCTGACATTGTTAAAACGGTCGTCTTTTTGTCTTCCTTGACTATTTCTTTCCTATATTTTGCGGTTAGTAATGAGCTTAGTCTTTTGTTAACTTTGACGAAAATCTTTTCTCCTGGTGAATAAGTTTTAAGTTCCTGTCTGCTTTTGTTATGTTAATCTAAGTCTTGTTTTTGTTTTCCGGTTGAACGATTTATGATCTCCTGTTTTACTAAGGCTGCTTTTTTAGGATCATTATTATAATTTCTATTAAATAATATGTCTATCGGTTTTTCTCTAATGGTGGAGTGAATTGTTCTATTATATTCGTATAATGTTCTGCTAA
Source organism: Germaria angustata (assembly GCA_963681545.1). Lineage (NCBI taxonomy): Eukaryota > Metazoa > Arthropoda > Insecta > Diptera > Tachinidae > Germaria > Germaria angustata. The sequence continues at coordinate 80,905,038 of OY812999.1, read as the reverse complement.
GTAAGTCATGAAATGAATTGCGAGATTTGTTGGGTTTTACACATCTCGTGATCTCGGAAAGGTAGAGTGACTCTACTTGACCATTAAGGGAGCTGCAATAAGGAGGTGTAGTAAAAATGCCTATGCCGAACTGGTCGTTTAAGAGGAAGTTTATCGTTACGGAGTTTAGTGATTTTTCATTATCTACGACTATTGACTTGGGGATACCAAATGCTTAAACTATTTCTTTCAGAGGTTCTTTAATGTCTTCTACTGCCCTTGATATCAAGATTTTTCCCAGAGCATATTTAGAAAATTTGTCTATTGCAGTTAATACTAAATTTCCTTCTGTGGAGTAAATATCGATATGGACAATTTATCCCGGATTCTGCGGAATTGGTGTGGGCTGAAATTGCGATTTATTAGGTCGGCGATCATATTTTTGTTTTTTACAGACTTGAAATTTTTTTACTATTAATCATTAATTTCTTCATTAATCATTATTTCTTCCTGTTCTGATTCGTTAGTTATCTCTTTGACCTCTGAGTTTCTAAAGTGTTTCGGATAGAATTCTTGGATTACTCCCATAATTTTTCTTGTTTGATTAGCAGTAAATTCCTACGCATTTTACCATATTCAATTAACATCCCCCTGCTTTATGCTTTTTACAGTTATCGTCAAACAATTCGGGTACACTTGATCTCTTCAAAGTTGCAGTTTTAACATCGTTTTTAATTGAATTTATTACTTTTAATTTTTCAAAAAGATTATTTTGCGGCCCATAATTTTGTACCCTGTCCCGTTTACCAATTTTACGACAATATAACGCACTGTTGAACTCAATTACAACTGTCATATTACAGTTCTTTTCATAACAATAATAAATATCAGCATTATTATATTTATATTTATAAATTTGATTTTCTTTTTCTACGTATACCAACTTACTATTCTTCCTAAATCCGGATATTATATTATATTCAAAAACATCTTCCGAATTTTCCATATCAGTTAAATCTATAAACACGTGAACCACCTGCAATGTCGGAATTTGATTGTCAACAACATTTTGACAGACAAATGCATTTTTGACATAAAACAGGGCGACATGAAATAACAATGCATTTTCTACATGAAATAGGGTGACATGCAATCATTATCAAAAATATGGTTTTATGTCTCATTTTCGGAAAAAAAAATTTATGGCATTAAAGGCTGGGGCACATAGAATCCGTCATCCGTCGACTTTTTCAACTGACAGCTAAGTTATCCTTCAACGCAACGTATGAAAGTTGGTCAACTTTTAACTTTTGACGTACGTTGAGTATTTTGACAACTATCAGTGGTTTAATTAACAGTTGATTTTTTTCATATTTTTGTTGTCTTAATTCTTACTTAAGCAAATGTGTGTACATATTCATATTTGTGCGATAAATCAATTATGTAACCATATATCTTTAAACATCATATCTACATATATTTATGTATATTAAACAAAAATTTTCTTTTATTAAATGATTTTCTTTCTATATTAAATTTCTTATAGTTCACAGTTTATTATTTTATTTTTTACGGATCAAGTTATTTAACAAAAATACACGTGTTTACACTTTAACTCAAAAAATTCTTTACTCACGGTCGCCATATAAAGAAAACACGTCATCTCAGTTTCTTGACGTTCACCCGACCGACAAAAACCCAGTTTTGGTTCACAACCATCACACCATAATCAACTTCTGTAATATGGCTTATATGGTGTGACGAGGAGTGTTTATGTATATACGGCGGTATTATTGTTGAGTAAGCCCTCCAGACAAGGATAATGTTGGAACGTTTCTCTACCAAAAGTCTTATTCTGTTTCCGTGTTACATTTAAAAATTTTGTATTTATTCAGGTATGTGATGGAAATCAATTTTGAAAACGATTTAGGTGTGATGAATTGCAATCGATTTCATATTCCATTTTTGTTTCATTCCGTGTCGTTCTTATAACAATAAGCAGCAAAATAAGCAATAATTAAACATATATACATACATATATATGTATGTATTTAGATAATGAGTTCATTTTATTTAACCTGAAATTTTAGTAATTGTGTGTGTTAGTTGTTGCATTTTTCTTAACTCTTCTAACTGTTTTTGCTTTATTTCCAAGTCTAGTTTCTTTAATTTATTTTTTTATTGGTGTTTTTTCCATTTCTTTGTGATGATGTTTTAGTTCAGTAGAAATATTTGTAGTTAAATTTTCAATGGATTGGTATACACGTCTTATATTGGAACGCATAATAAAGGGTCCGCCAAATAACTTTTTTTTGAAAATGCTATAAAAAAAACTACTGAATATTATCTCAAATTTCTTTTTTATTTGAAAGTACAATCCTTCCGGTTAATAATGGAAAATAATTTCATTCAAATGGCTGCCTCGGCTGGCCATGCAGTAGCCTACACTATCGGTCCAATTTTTAAGCACGTTATCGATTGTGTGCAGCTGTATTTCACCAATGGCTTCGCGAATATTGTCCTTTAAAGCGTCAATTGTCTCTGGCTTGTCGGCGTAACACTTATTTTTTTTTATTAAGAGTTTCCTTCATTTTCTTTGCAGTTTCGGAAACTTCTTTAATAGCTTCAGATAATTCTTTTCCATTTTGTATGTCGTTTTCAACATACGTTTTTAAATTCTCTTCTATTGTCTGCCGGACGTAGAAGGAATAGAATCTCTAAACTCTGCATCTTTTCTTTTGCGACTTGAATCAACATTGTTTGAATTTGACTCTTCAATTAAATCATCTTCTGATAATGACGATATACCACTTTCACTTTCATCTACTGCAGATTTTGCATTTCCTATCCCTTCTACAAACGCGTACAGCCCACATATTTGTTCGAGTACCTCTTCTTTTCTTGATATGTAAATCTGGTTGTACGTTTTGTTGGTGGAAATTTTCTTTTTGATGGCAGCTTTCCAACAAGTCTAGATCTTAAAAGCATAAAATTTAATTACAAACATTCTTAACTACATTCTTACTTTAACTATACTTTTTTCCATCCATTTACATCATGCATTGGAGGACCCAAACTATTTAACTCTGCTACCAGATCCTTCCACACATTTTCAATGTCTATTTTATCACCTCTTGTAAAACCTCTAGCAACATCGACATGATTTTGCATAAAATCAATGCGTCTTCCTGGAGATAATTCTTGTGTCGTCCCCTAGAAAACCAAATGTAAAATTATATATTAAATCAGCGTTTTTTTTGTTTTAATAAAAGTTACTTACATTTTCTTGTTAATCTTTTAAATGACAAGTAAAAAACAGTTAATGCAAGGTTGTTTTTAAAGCGATTTCAAACTGATACAATTCTTTTTCATTACATAGCAAAATGGTATTTTTCGCTTTGAAACAAAGTGGAATTTGAAATTGATATGACAAAACGATTCAAAAAACACATCACAACTTTAATCGTTTTCAAATCGGTTTAGTGTCTAAATCGTTTTTCATCACATACCTGATTATTATATTTAGCTGTTACATTGCCTTCCAATAACAATACTTTATTGTCATGTATAACAGGAAATATTCTTACTTTTTTACATATTTCATTAACTATGGGACATTTTATTAAAATTTCGAGAGTTTTTTAATTTTGCCTTATTCTAAATTTGGATTTGCTTATAACATGGTTTATGCTAACATCTTGTAACTTTTCATCTCTGGATATTTTTTTCTACCTCTCGTGAGTTTAGTATCCTTGGGTTAACTAACCCCAGTTTCCCAAGCACAATAGACATGGACAGGGTATCTAATTCTGAAATTACAGCCTTGTTTCGGCTGTTAAGCAACTCAAAGAGATAAACGCCGTTGCCATCGTTTTTGTCTCACACTGTTTTGAATATTATTTATTGCCGGGGTAAGCTTACCGATTTGGATCTCCGTTTCCTTGTTTATGGTCACTTGTCTGTCGTTGTTCCTTTGTAATGTAAATTGCGAACATATAAAATCAAAAAAACTTCACCTTCCAGATAAAAATCGCAAAAAACTTAAAAAAATTCGATTTTTTAACATTAGCATGTTAACAACATTTTTGACAGCTTTGTTAATGTTAACATGCTAATGTTAAAAAATCGAATTTTTTTAAGTTTTTTGCAATTTTTATCTGGAAGAAGAAGTTTTTTTGATTTTACATGTTCGCAATTTTTGTTCTTTATGACAAGAGCTACAAGTTTGCCTCAGAGAGTAAATCGAAATTCGAAACGGTTTGCAAGATATGAGCCCGAGAAAATGATCACTCTTTTGCGAAAATGATACCGAGGCCCCAAATCTTTGGCGGCCCATAAAAAAAAAGTGCATGACTTTGGGAAAAATTGGGAGACACGATTCTTTTTTTTAGTCTTTTATCACGTAGTGGTGTCCGTATATGGTTATTTTTTTCGTGTTGCACTGTGTTAATTTTCCTGCCGCTTCTGGAAAATGTTGACGATAATTCAGTCCTGTCTTTTGCTAATTCACTATCTATAGAACCTGTATCATCCTCCACATTTTCCGTATTTGAACTCTGATCTATTGTTTCCAAGTCTACTCTAACATTACTTTTAACATTGATATCAAGTGGGTAATCGTAATCTTGATATTTTTCAACTGTGGAAAGTATCAAATGCCAACGATTTCTTCGGTATGTGCCAGTTTCCGTTTCTACCAAGTAGGATCGCGGAAAGTCAAATTTTTTAATTACTTTACCATAACACCTTAAATCAGTTATCCAAACCGTTTCCCCTTTCTTTAGTTCTGGAAGTGATACTGATCTATGCCTTTTATTATAATTTGTTTCACTCCTCGATTTAATCTGTTTCTCCCTTTCCATTATCTTTTCGTTGTTAATTTCTAATAACTTTGGTAAAATTGGCAAATGTGTTTTTATTTTACGTCCCATCATGAGCTCCGCTGGAGAAAAACCATTTTCTAGTGGTGTAGCTCTATAAGAAAGCAAAGAATCGTAAAAATTATTTTTATTTTTGTACAATAAAGATTTCGCCACCTTGACCGCAGATTCCAGGATTCCACCAGAAAGAGAGCTATTTATCAGCTATTTAGTTTCAAAACTATTTTATTTATTCAATGTAACAAACATAAAACTATTGCATCAGAGAAGCTAAAAATGTATTAATTATTTAAGCGTTGCCAGATCAACTGGTTATTATCGAGGGCTGTCACTTTGGGTGGGTTGCCACATCCCTCCTATATTTTTAAGCTTCAACGTCACTTTAGGCCTGGGTGCATCTGGATCGATATTCTGTGATGTTGATGGTACTTCCGGTGACAGCTCATTACCGGTATGACGATTGTTGGCGGAATCCATGTCTTGTTGATGTTCGAAATGTTCTGAATTTTCAACCGAAGTCTTATTAGGTTTGGCTAAAGATGGCAGCGGTGAATCAGCTAGAACCTTCTTAACATGAGTAATGTTTCTACGATACACACTGCCTTCTCCTGATATTATGACATCATTTCCCTTCCTATCAGTTACTTCATATTCAGTTTTCCCAGATGTTGTAGATAATTTACTACTGTGGAGAGTATTTCGGAGTAGTACCTTATCCCCAACTTTGATGTCACAATCGATGGCGTTTCTGTCAGAATCGGCTCTTTGTTTCCCTTTTTCCTTTGTCATTGTCTCTGGCTTCAGAGTCGATAACATGCTCTTCAACGTCATTCAGCGATGGAATCTTATCTCTAATAACTCGATTAAAAATAAGTTCCGATGGAGCTTTCCCAGTTGTACCATGCGGGGTGACGTTGTACATAAGTGTAAACCTACAAATCTCTTTTTTATAGTCCAAACCCTGCGAGTGAGCAATTTGAAGACGTTTTACCAGAGAGCGGTTCAAATTTTCGACCTCTCCATTGGCTTGGGGCCAATAAGGCGGTGATGTCATCAATTCCATTAGATTGGCTGAAATATGGACTATTTGCGGCTGCCTTTTCCATGGGTCTAGATGGAATTTTATCTCTAAAATGGGGCTCTTTTGGGTTTGTTCGATGTTCTATACATATACTACAGTTTTTAATTAATGTTTCTAATTGGGTGGATAATCCCAACCACCAAACGCATGTTTGTGCCCGACGTCGACATTTTGTTAGGCCCTGGTGACCCATGTGAATGAAGTCCAATATTTGATGTTGTAAATCACTTGGAACTATTATTCTGCTACCATATAATACCAAGTTATCCGCGATCGAAATTTCATTTCTATATTGGTAATATGGGACCATAAAGTCCGGTATTTGGTTTCTTGTGGGCCACCCACTATGGCAATACAGTTTTAGTTTTTGTATAATTTTATCTTCGCTTTGGGGTTTTTTTTTTAATTTTTAAGGTAGGAATCCTTTACGGGAAAACAACCAGTAATCAAATTAACATACATTTCTGTCTCTTCTTCTAGTTCTTGGGACTTCGTCTCCATTGATAAAGGACTCCTAGATAGAGCATCTGCTATAATAAGTTCTTTTCCTGGAATGTACTTTATGTTATGGAATGTACTTTATGTTATATCTCATTAGTCTCATACGAAATCTTTGTATCCGTAAGCTTAAATTATCAATTGGCTTTGTTTGAAGTAACTGAAGCAAGGGCTTGTGATCAGTTTCAAAAATAATTTTTACGCCATTAATGTACTCAGAAAATTTGTCGGCCGCCCATACTAAAGCCAAAGCTTCCCTTTCTATCTGAAAGTATCTCTTTTCTGTCTCTGTCATGCTTCTAGAAGCATAAGCTACAAATTGCCTTTCATTAGTGTCATTATCAATTTGCATAAGGCATGCTCCCAATGCGTAGCTTGAAGCGTCCGAACTCACAATGCTGCGGATATGAGCTCTTTTATTTCATTGAACGATTTTTCTTGTATTGGCGTCCAGACAAACTCATTGTTCCCTATAAGTGCATTAAGAGGTTCAAGCACAGAGGACCTCATCGGTATGAATCTTGCCAGATAGTTGATCATTCCCAAGAATCTCTGAACTTCGACTTTACTGGTAGGTCTGGGGAATTTTTTTATTGCGGCAACTCTATTGGGGTCAGCTTACACACCATCTTTTGATAGCAGGTATCCCAAATATGTAACCTTATCAACCCCAAAAACAGATTTACTTTTGTTAATTGTAATCCCCTCTTGCGAGACGTTCCAAGACAGTCCTCAATGTTCGATCGTGCGATTCTTTTGTATCACCGTATATAAGAATGTTGTCTATGTGTATTAATACATTCTCAACATTTGCTAATATTTGACTGAATTTTGTCACAAAGTATTCCGGAGCACATGAAATACCAAAGGGTAATCTTTTAAATATAAATCTTCCAAATGGGCATATAAAGCAGGTCAAGTGCTGGCAATCTTTCTGTAATTTTATCTGATAGAACCCCTTATTACAGTCAATTTTCGAAAATACTGTTGCTTTCTTTATTCTTCCTAGCTTCATTTCCACCTTTTCAATAGGATAATAAGGTCGCATTACAGCTTTATTTAAGTTCGTATAATCTACACACAGACGAATTTCAGTCTCCGACTTTGGAACTACCACAATTGGGCTTACCCATTTGGTGGCTTCCTCTATTGGTTCAATAATATCCAATTCTATCAAACGATCTAGCTCGTCTTTTAATTTCGGTAAGAGTGGTATAGCTACATCTCGCGGTACTGATTTTACAAACGGTTCATAATTGGATTTGAGTTTTATACACACCTCACCCCGAAACTCACCCATTTCCTTGAAAAGATTAGGAAATTCATTAAGCATTTCTCCATAATGATTTGTTTGGTAAATCATAAGGCACCGCTTTGGAGGCGAAACAACTTCTAACAATTTTATGGCATCTAAACCCAATAATGGAACTTTCAGCCCTCTTACAAAATAGCACCTAAACTTATGAACCTTGTCCATATATCTCAGAGATAATTTGCTGCTACCAACAATTTCTAGCGCACCGCCACTAGCGCCTGTTAACTTAGGATACTTCACATCCTGTTCCAGTACGATTTTGTTGGAGTCCAATTTGAAGTCTGAAGGAACGCATATACACTCTGCACCTGTATCTACCATAAATATGACCTCCGAGTTGAGTTCTTTTACAAAGCATTTTACATACCAAGAACGAACATCATTATTTCCACAAACACTGACACTACCTAGAAAAAATTCATCTTGGCCATCCATCTCATCACCACATTCGACCAAATCAACACAACGATTACCCTCACATAGTGATTCATGGCTACTATTAAACGTATTTACTAACTTTACATTTCTTTTCCTGTAATTTGCATTTTTATTGCTATTATTTTCATTATTTCTACAGACCTTTCTATAGTGGCCAATTTTCTTGCAGCCATTGCATATAGCATTGCGAGCCGGACATTGCCAACGACCATGGACTCCATAACCACAAAAATTACACTGCTCTACTCTAGCTCTTGCATTCATTTGTTCACCTCTGGATTTTCCATACGCTCGTTCACCTCTATTTTCTCGGACCATGTGCACTTCCTTCTCTTCCATAATCAACTTTGTTTGTTTTGATTGCATTTCCGATTGTCTGGCAAAGTCAATAGCAATTTTCAAGGTTAAATCAGATTTTAACTGCAGCTGCTCGCTGACTTTGACATTCTGCATCCCCACCACAATTCGGTCTCGTATGAGCTCATCTTTTAAAGTTTTAAATTCGCAACTTTCAGCAAGTTTATGCAGGTCGGTAATAAAATCATCTACAGGCTCACCCACTCTTTGCACTTGAGAGTTGAATTTGAAACTTTCAAATATTACATTTTTTTGTGGCTGGAAGTACGTTTCAAATGCCTTAAGCAGTTCTTCTAAAGTTTTGGGTTGGCAATTAATTTGAAGTAATATCTCCTCACTCCTTTCTCCCATGCAATACAGACACGTGTCAATTTGTTGTTGTTCAGGATTGCTGCATAACTTGGAGACAGTCGCATACCTTTTAAAACGTTGTCGCCATATTGGCCACCTTTCAGGCTGCTGGAAATCAAATGGTTCAGGAGCCCTCACGCCTGGTGTACACATTACCAGCTGCTTGTTTTCCGTGGACATTTTCGGTTTTAATTGATTCTACTTTCCTTTTTCCTTGTTTTATTTAGTTTTAATTTGAAATTTACCGCTGCCATTTCTCATAGCTTTTATTTGTCATAATCCAGTTTCTTACAATAACATAGTTGCAGTATTTCTTATAGTAATATACATAGTTCTATAATAATGTACAAATTTAGTGTTGCCATGGGCTTATACTACAATTTAGTATAGTTGTCCATTTAAAGGTTTAGAGTATGTTATTTTTGTAGATAATTCTGTTATCGATTTGCTCTGAATGCCCTAGGTCTGTTCCTATAATTTCCTGAACGTATCGTTAACTAAATTTATTTCCTAACCGTTTATTTGCTTTTACAAAAACCACTTCCCCGGGTTGGTAAAATTTTGTAGCTCTGTTCCTATTATGGTATTTTAACTCTTGTTTCTGAACGGTGCTTGTTAAAATTAAAACAAACTAAGTTTTATCCAGCAGTTTATCGCTTTAAAAATCTAAAACGATAATTGTTTATTAATTAATTTTTTTTAAACAATAGTTAATGATGTTTACCTTAGTTTATGCTCTTATTATTTTAATTTTAATTTTTGAGCTCTTCTTAAAATTTAGGAAATGGCAGATGCCTTAAGTATGTATAATAAGAAAAAGGGTTGAAGATAACATAGAATGTAAATGGTGTAGTAGGGTCTAATATTGGAGGTAACAATTCTCCCCCCAGTAAGATGAGCCATTGGTGAGTCTTGCTCCAATCAATTGCCGACATCTAGGAGTGCCAACTTTACTGCGGGTCTTTCAATGATTCCGTTGATTGGTTTTAATTTAGCTCTTTGAACTTGACCATCTTTGGCCTTTGTGACTTCAACAATTTTTCCTCGTAGCCAGGTGTTTCTATTGGCATTTTCATCAACCACAAGCACTACGTCATCAACTTCAATTGCTTTAGATTGTTTGGATCATTTTTCTCGCCGGGTTAACATTGGTAGCATTTCTTTTACAAAACGTCGCCAAAAACATGTTAGCGAATACCTCACTTTGGCGCAGGGTCATTTTGTAATTAATATTTTCGGGTAAGCAAAATGTCGTCGTACCATTCGAGCTGCCAAGAAGAAAGTGGTTCGGAGTGATGGCCTCTTGATCTTCAGTTTCCAACGACACATACGTAAGGGGTCTTGAATTAACTATTAGCTCCACCTCCATCAAGGCACTTCTCAGGCTTTCGTCTGTTGAACTTTGGGAGATATTTTATATAATATAGTTTTGATTGACCTCACTAACCTCTCCCAAGCTCCCCCCATATGAGGAGCTGCTGGTGGATTAAATTTCCACGAAATGCTCTTATATGCCATATCAGTTTGCACTATTGAACTCGATATTTTTAACTCGTCCTTGAGAAAACGATCAGCACCTCGAAAATTTGTCCCGTTATCGCTGTAAATTTCAGCTGGTGTACCGCGTCTTGCAACAAAATTTCTAAGGGTCATTAAAAACGAGTCTGTTGAGAGTGAATGGGCTATTTCAATATGAATGGCTCTTACAGTGAGGCATGTGAATATAACTCCCCATCGCTTTAATGATTTTCTACCAAAGGTTACTGTTATTGGACCAAAGTAGTCGACTCCAACAAACGTAAAGGGTCGCTGAAAAGCTCCCAGGCGTGCCGGTGGCAGGTTAGCCATTTGGGGTGATACAGGTTTAGCGTCATCAATTTTACATTGTTGGCAACTTCTGCGAATGGATTTGTAGACAGCTCTCAAATTTATTATAAAATATTTTTGACGAATTTCATTTAGGACCGTCTCGTGATTTAAATGGTGGTAGGCACTATGGTAATCCATAATTATGAGTTTTGTGACATGGTGTTTACCTGGTAATATTATGAAATCTCTTTGGAGTCCGCAAGCCTCTGTTGCATACTGCGCCTTATTTCTAACTCTGATGATTCCATCATCATCCATGTAAACATTAAGTTTATCAAAGGCACCGCCTTTAATAGTGGGTCGACCGCTTTGCATTGCAGCATATTCATCCACAAAACTTGTCATCTGAATCATCTTTAATATAATCTTGTTTGCCTTAATCAAATGCGACGAATTAAGACTTTCAACTATTTCTTGCTGCTTAAATTTTTGTAGTCTTCTTTCCACATACATTACCCAATTAGCCACAGCACGTTTAAGTCGGTACCAACTAGAAAAATATTCAAAATTAATTGAAAACTGTGTTGATTTACGAAAATGTATGTTCACGAATTTCAGTCATCTCGACGTCTTCGATATTGGGGCAGACAGCAACGGAGTTATTTGGCCAAAATTTTTCAGGTTGCTTCAACCAAGATGGACCCTCAAACCACTCATTGTAGTTGTCAGTAGCTGGTCTAAACTTTGTTGCAAAATCGGCCACATTCATTGCGCTTGGAACCCATCGCCATTCAGAAGCATTTGTGAATTTTAAAATTTCAGCAACTCGAAACATGACAAACTGTTTATATTTCCTAGGGTCCCCAGTTAACCAAGACAAGACAGTTTTTGAATCGGTCCACATAACCTTTCGCTTAAATTTTACATCGTGGCAAGTAATTGTGTTCATTAGTCTGGCGCCAATAGTTGCTGCTTGCAATTCAAGCCGTGGTATGGAAAGGGGTCGAAGTGGGCTACCTTTGATTTCGCTGCTACGAGTCTTATTTCAACCTTATCACCAAACGTGAATCGAAAATATGAAACGACAGCATAGGCGTCCTCACTTGCGTCGACAAACGTATGCAATTCTAAAGAATATTCGTTTTCTTGTAGTGTCAAAGAATAACAGCGTGGTATTGCAACCTGGGAAATTGTTGGCAAAAATGTGAGCCAATGTTTCCATTTATTAAAGAGATCACCACTAAGAGGCTGACCCCAGTCTATAACGATTCGCCATATTTCTTGCAAAATAGATTTTAAATATGACATAAAACACGCCATAAAACCTAAAGGGTCAAAAACGGACATCAGGACTTGTAAAACCTCTCGCTTTGTAGGCACTAAATCCTCAGATAGAATTGGTCGGCGAAGCCGCACAAACTTCACATTCATTTTAAAAACATCGTTTTTAGGGTCCCAATAAAGTCCAAGAATCTTCTCATATTGAGGCATTTGTTCACTGTTCTCAAAGGTTTTTTTGGGTCTGAGTCTCTGGTTTCTCCTAACGCTTTCAGAACTTCTATGGAGTTTGATGACGCATAACAAAACCACCCTTGGCATGGACGTCTCGCACACTTACTGCCAATTCAATAGCGTCTTCTATGGTGCGTGTAGAGGCAATAAAATCGTCTACGTAATGCTGCTTTGTAATTGCCTCAATAACCCTATCATTAGCAAATTGTACAGCGTTTTTGTCTCTGCATGGCGAACATGATGCTCCAAATGTCAGTACATTTAGTTGGTACACTAATAAAGAATTATTTTCGTCCCACCACAAAAATCACTGCGCCCTTGCATCTTCTTCGCGAACAAGTATGCGGTGAAACATTTCGGCTATGTCGCAGCATACAGCTATCGCTCCCATTCTAAATTTAAATAAAATATAAATAAGGGGCACCAGCAGGTCAGGGCCTTTCAGCAAAAAGTCATTAAGGGCACAATCGTTAGACTTAGCTGCAACATCCCACACGAGTCTTATTTTATTTGGTTTATGTGGGTTCTTGACAATGAAGGTGAGTAGGTACCATGTTTTGATTTTATTTTGTTTAAGTACTTCTATGGGTAGCCTTTCAGCATAACCCTTTTCTTCTAAATTAGCGATTTGTTGATTTAATATTTCGGCTAGGTTTGGGTCCCTTTCGGCTTTCTGCTTAATACACTGTAAACGCTTCTTGGCCATTGGCAGACTATCTGGCAACTCTGGAGGGTCCACCTTCCATAGGAGACCAACTTCATATCTGCCGTCCTTAAGCACACAGGTGTCATTTAAAATTCGCATAGCTTGCTCATCATCTTTGGACATAGGTTTTGGCTGCTCACCCGTTATACCAATGCTTTCGTCAGAAAAAAATTGTTTTACCAGATCATGAACTTCATCACAGCTGCATTTGTGAAAATTAAGTTTTCCACCAGCTTTAGAACCACCACCAAAAAGAGTCCACCCTAATCTCATTTTGGATGCAACAGGTTGATGCCATCCACCTTCACGTACTTTTATAGCTGCAATTAAATTGGGGTTATTTACACCGATTATCATCGATGGCACGACATTGGTGTAGCCCTCCAGGGGTATATCTTTTAAGTAAGTGTATTTCGATTTGATGTCTTCCACGTTCATAGTTTCTTCTGATAAATTCAACTTTTTTACAGTGTACACGTTGCTTATGGGGAAAATATTCGAATTGGATCTGGCTGAAGAAATTTTTAAATCCAGCCTTTTGGAGTTGTTTTCATAACGAGTGACGTCACCAGACCATCAGATGCAAAGTGGGTTCTTAATGCCTTCAACTCCTAATATGTCAGCTACTTCCTCTTCCAGAAGTGTAAGAGTCGAACCATCGTCCATAAGAGCATATATTTGAACAGATTTGTTGCCACTGTAAAGAGTCACTGGCACTACACGGTAAAACGACTCTTCCGCACTAGACCTGTGATTATTAACCACACCACCTGATGGCTGCTCCTCATTATGCAATAACGCATTATGTGGAACAGTACACCCATTCACACCACATTGTTTATGGAACCAGCACCTACGCCTGTGCTTACCCAGACAGATACGGCATAAATTGTTCACCTTGACAGTCTCCCAACGTTCAGCAACAGAAAGCTCTTTAAATTTTGCGCACTGCACCAATTTATGTGGGTCTTCACAAATTATGCATTGCTGCTGTACGTCCTGTGGCTTATGCGTGTTTAAACGCCCCTCTTTGTTGGCTGGCCTTTTATTGTGGTCAAACACAGGAACAGTCACTTTGCAAGTTGCCTCTGCAATCATGTATAACCAGTCTGAAAAATGTAACAAATTTGGATGGTAAATGTCCTTCGAGTACAATGCCCACTGTAGTACAGTGTCCACAGGCAACTTGTCTACCAGCTCCTGCAAAAGAGTAGGATTAATTAAATATTCCTCTAAATGAGATGCACGAATAGTGGCACAAAGATTTTTCACTGCAAATGAAAATTCTATTAGGGACTCTAATTTGCCCCGCTGTATTGTATACTGGCGCACTTCTTCAACCAGATTTTTTATTATGCACTCGTGTCTTCCGTAGTACATCTTAAGAGTCCTTATAATGGGACCATATCTGGGAGCATCAAACAATTTCTTACCGCATCCCGGGCCCTACCACGTAAGCTGTTTTGGAGTCTGATCAGGTTTTCCTCATTGGTATAACCAGCTGCCTGAGTGCTGTGTTCATAAGCACTTATGAATATTGGCCATTCTTTTGGGTCTCCATTAAATGGGGGCAAATCCTTACAAATATATTGCCGTGCCATTAATTGGGTCGCTGTCGTATTAAAAAATTCACTTTCGCGATTATTTTTATTAAAATGTAAATTGGGGTCAGCCCGAGTGTCTTTTGTTTTGTTTGCATTGTATTCAATATTTTGACAGCTTGTAGCGTTTCTGTTTTGCTGAGTGATGTTACCCAATACGTTTTGCGTCTCAGAAGTGTTGCCACTATTTATAGTACTAAATTTCAGCGCAGTGTTTGTCTGATAGGGACCTGATTGTTCTGCTACTTGCCGTAAGATGGCGCTGCTCATATAGTGAGATGTACTTGTTTGGAGTCTGATGTTAGCATTTTGTTGACAACTTGGTACACACGGTGGGTCTTCTATGGTAGCAGTTTTAGTGCTAGTACCCACTGGCCATACAGTGTCAATATCTTGGCGTAATAATTGGTACTTACGTCTCAAAAACTCCTGTTTTAACAGCATCTCTTCCTCTAGCTGCTGCAATTCTAGCTGCTTTTTTGCACTTATAGCTGGCAGAACTGCTTGTGAGTGACTCGTTAGTTGATTTGTGGTAAGTGGTGGGTGTGGTCTTGGTGTCTCAACAATCTCAACACTGGATTCGTTTATGGGATCTGATGTTTTGAGGTTATATGAGTCTTTTTTTTGTTCTGTTACAACACAAGATTGACATCTCCAGCTAAAGATATCAACATCCTCGTCGATTTCACAACAGCTGCTATGGAAACAATGAAGGCACTTGGAACATCCGGGTCGGTACATAAGACGCAGTTAGCAGCAAGGGTCAGATTCTCTTTTGACATACTTTTAGCCATTTTATCGTTTAAGATTTTTAAAGAATTTGTTAAAATTAAAACAAACTAAGTTTTATCCAGCAGTTTATCGCTTTAAAAATCTAAAACGATAATTGTTTATTAATTTATTTTTTTTTTTAACAATAGTTAATGATGTTTACCTTAGTTTATGCTTTTATTATTTTAATTTTTAATTTTAATTTTTGAGCTCTTCTTAAAATTTAGGAAATGGCAGATGCCTTAAGTATGTATAATAAGAAAAAGGGTTTAAGATAACACAGAATGTAAATGGTGTTGTAAAGCGATTTTCAAAAATTTAAAATAAACAATGTTGTAATAAATAGTAGTAGGGTCTAATATTGGAGGTAACAGTGCTTATTCTTCTTTTTATGTTTTCTCTAAGTTTTTCTGGAATCTCATGTAATATATCTTATGGTCTCATCTCTGTAGTCGAGTAACTAATATTAGCTCCTTTGTGTCTGTATAACCCTTTTCCGCCTTCAGGCATATGGAAATCTCGCTAAGTGTACTGTGGAGCCTTTCCACTTGACCATTGCTACTACTATGTTCCGGTGGGATAGTAAATATCTTCACTCCGAAATTGTTGAAAATGGTTTTAATAGTATGTGGGAGTTAAAGGACTTCTAATTGTCACATACTATAATTTTAACTCTTGGAAAGAAATTCTATACGGGCGCCTTAACGTCAACGATTGATTTAGAATCTATTGTTATGGCTAAGGCGAATTTAGAAAATTTGTCTGAACATGTAATGAAACTTGAATTTGCAGTTAAAAATATGTCTATATACAATATTTCTGCAACGTTCCCTGGAATAGGCGTCCTACCAATCTCCGTCTTGCGCGGCTATCTACAATAATTTGATTCCGAGCAAATTTTACAAGTTTTCGCTATCTCCTTTAATTTTTGCTTCAATCCTGGGAAAAATAGCATTCTAAAATCTGGTTATAGTTTTCCCGCGCAATTCGATGAGCCCTATTGTGCTCATTTAGCGTTATTTTGCTCTAATCATCCTCATTCTCGATATCGATTACTAACTTGTCTGAATGAACAAATTTTACTGCAGGAAGCAGTTTATTAATGTCATTCTGGATCGATGCTAGGATAGCTAGGTCACATAATCAATACTAAATTGATTATTCTGTTATATAACACAAACATGTACATTATGCGTTGAGCGCGAAACAACTTGTTTCAGGGGATTTCTTTATGTAGGCAGTTTTTTGATTCAGTTCTTATGGATGGTAAAAAGTTCACCATTAGTGTTCTTTAATGTGACATTGTTTGAACTTTCTTCGTTGCGGACTAGGAGCTTAGCGTTTTCAATGAGGCTATCAGCTCTACTTTGGGCTACTTGGAGTCTAAATTTAACTTCCTTTTCGTAAGCTTCGACGTTGTAAACGAGTTCTATGCCATTGGTATTAGTAAAATCTAGCTCTTTTGGAATTTTTCCGTAGATCAATTCAAATGGACAATATCCATGAGCTGTGGATGGAGTTGTATTATAACAATATACAAAGAATTTTAACCAATTGTCCCAGTCTGATTTGTCTGATGAAACATAATATCTCAAGTACTCGTTGAAAGTTCTGTGAGATCACTGAATAGTACCGAGTGTTTCATGATGGTAAGCAGTAGAGTGTAATTTCTCTATCTTCATTAGCTTAAATAATTCCGTGAGTACTTGATTTATATATTCAGTACCTAGGTCCCGTAAGAATTGTATTCATTGCACTATATATTAAAATAAAATCTTCCATAATGGCTTTCGCAACATTTCTGGCTGTTTTATTTATTATTGGGATAGCCACTAGGTACTTAGTTAAATCGCACATTATAGTCACAGCGTATTCGTACTGTGAATCAGATCGTGGAAGGGGGCCTATTGTGTCAATTATCACTCTTTGAAAAGCTTTTAGAGGAGTTGGCATTGTTTGACATATTTAGCTGTCTCTAGTCATGCCTTTCCAATGATATTGAAGTTTTATTTTTTTTTTGATCATACGAGTTATGGCTGGATGTCCACCGGTAACGGAATCATCACGGTATTTGCTTGTATTTCTGCTGCTTCTAGTCTTCTTATATTTGGATTTGGTTCTTCAATAAAGTTGCTCCAAAATCATTAAATTTGTTGTTGGCTTGAGACGTTGTTATTTGCTTTCGTTTTTAATGATTTACATATTGATTTTGTTAAATAAATTACCGCTATTATGATTGCTGCAACTATCGAAAAAATTTCAACATAGTTCATCTCATTGTTTTGTTTAACACTTGCATGCATGTGTATTTTCATAAGGTTAATAACTTGTATTTAATAATGCAAGCGAAGCATGCATATGTATTTTCACTACAATATCCCTGTCGGTATTTAAGCATTTATGTGATTTAAGGAACTCGTCCTTAGCTCTGGATAGGATTGTCTCCCATTTCATTAGTTAAGAAACTGGTAAACAAATTGCATGAGAGCAAAGCAAATGAGATAACAATCAGTTCACAGTTCAAAATACAGTATAGAAGTATTCTCTCTATGGAGCATATAACTTGACAAAATGTTACGCGCTGGCTTAGCCAAACAAAAAAAAAAAAAAAACTTTTATTCAATAGTAAGGCTCTATTAGAACGTGGTCAGAAAGGCATTAATGGTGTTATCTCCCGACTAGCTATTATGGAGTTGTGGCTACGTGGTTCTTAACCCGGTATCTAAGCGCGCAAACATATAAATTCTACTCTCATGCCATCCTCTAGAACTAAAAGTAGAATATAAATAAATCATTGTTTCGAAATATTCTTAAATAACATGGCAGATGTTATAAAAAAAAAGTTGTAACTTACGGACGTTCATTATTGGATCAGATCATCATTTCCCATTCAAAATTTACAGCTGCATCTTAGTTTTTTTTTTTCTAATTGAAACTCAGACTAAAATTTATTTTATTGTAAGCGAATATTTACAAATTTAGTATGAATAAAAAAAAACAATTCAATTCTTTCCTTGATTTCTTGTCACGGTTTTTGTTTCAATATTCTTAAGAATTCAAACAAAATCGTTTAAATAAAATAAAATTAATAATAGGTACTTATATAGTAAATATAAAGAAAAACAAATAGGTATGTATATAAATGTATAGGGTAAGTATAAGAATAGAGAATAATAAAAGTCTTACTCACGTTCTCGACGAAGTCATGAATTTGGTTGCAGAAGTTGTTGGGCCCAGCAATCCTCGCAGGTTGACTTGCTTGATTTTTTTTAATGATATTCGAAATAGCTGAAAATTATTGATTGAATTAAACTGGTTCTCGTAATGCTTGACTTCTATCAATATCTCAATAAATTTGTTTTATTTCTTTTCTTTTCGATTGTTTTAATTGTTGTTTTCTTCCTATATACAATTATTAATTTGTTTGTTTCTGCAAAGTTCTCAACTTGATTCAGGCTTATTCTAGGAAAATCTTTAATCAATTATAATATATTTAATGAAAATCTTATAAGGCAATGGTTTCAAAACCAGAAAGTAACGTTAAGCAATGAATAAAGAAAAGGATGTACACTAGGTAAATTCTTCGTTATTACACTATAATGTAATATAAGGTTAATAACAATGTTATTACAACAGAATGAAATACTTTTATCGAAGAAATGTTTCACATTTAAGTCTACTTTGATTCACGTTTTATATAAAATTTTATATTTTTATCTAATTTAATTCACTTTGCATAGAAAATTTTAATTACGTATATGAACTTTTGTATTATAAACTCTTTTGATTTGCACTTATGTACGTTTCTTTCTATTATTCTTATTACTAAATAACTTACACTAATACTACAGTAATAATCATCCTGCGGCGCTGGGGATTTGTCCTTTTCGTCTGCAACGGGGGTCCCTCGGTGCGCACTCTCCGCGGGTGTGCGTTTAAGCTCCTTGAGGTTCTAACGCTTTTAGTGGGTTCCTGTTGTGATGATCCTTAGACACTTCCTGAAGGCTTTTTTTCTCTGGGCAAAAGCAATATCCTGACAATACTTAAGGGTCCTTTGGATGATGCCTTTTGTCCTTTGGATCACAACAGGCTTTTTGTGTTGGGCGCCAGTTAATCCTTTTCTTATTTAGCACCCATAAAAAATACTTTTTTTATTTATCTTTTTATTTTCACTTTTCTTTTATTTTTCACCTTGGTTTGAATGACACAAAAGTTAATAATAAACTGACACTTAAAACTAATTTACAAAGCTTGATATAATAATAATTAATTGAATTCTAAAGCCAAAATTGCTGATGCATCTGGTTAATGAACCTGTGTTGCGGAAATTTTGTAGACGCAAAGTCAGCAGTAAGTTCTGTTAATTTGTCAATAATATTTATTAAATATGCAAAACTGCTTGCTGTGGATTTAAAACATTTTGGGTAATATGTATAAATGTTTAATAACTGCACGTACTTATGTATGTATATACTTACATACATACTTATGTAAGTATAATTGTAAATACATACATATGTATGTATTAATGTTTAATGAATTTTTGTAACTGCAAAAAAATTTTAAAATTTTATTTTAAGCCTTACATATGTAGCTACTTGTGTATGTACATATGTATGTATATGTATATACTAAAGCTTTGTACACACGGTTGTCAGATCTTACAATATTGTAAGACCTGGCAACATACTAACAATGTAGTGACAATGAAAAATTGTCACCCAGAAGTAAATTGTGTGTTCAGACGATCGTAAGAAAATCTTACAATTTCATTGTCAGTTAATTGTCTGACAATGAATTTATGTGCCAACAAAAATTGTCAGTTCACACGATTGTCAGATTATTGGATGACAAAAATTGCCAGATCTGTTGTTAGGCATTGTCAGAAAATTCAAAGCATACTTATGTCAGAAAATATTATCTGAATTTATGTATACATAACACAAAAAAAAGTTAAATTATTAAAGTGTGATACATTGTGGAAAAGAATATAGCAATTACGACAATTTTAAGTGCATATTTGTTTGAAAGTAGTGAGGATGAGAATCCAAGATCCGTGCATGCGTCCTTTGGTTGAGCGTCGACAGATCGCAATGACTGGAGTGCCTCTAAAGCCATCTCCTTTAGACCACCATTGCTTGTTGGTGTAGACAATGATGAGGTGTTTTCGGCTGCGTTTTTGTGCTGATGGACATGGCGAAATCGATGCCAACTCATCTGTGGTTGCAAATTTCTGTAGGAATAAAAAATATTAAACCACATAGTACATACATTATTTTTTACACTTTATTTCTAAATATGTCAACACTTACCAGTTGCATGGAAGAAACGGATTGTGTGGCTTGGCGTACTTTTGTTGTTTCCAAAAACAGCATTGGTTTAAAGTAGCGCCAAGCAATTTGAAAATTGTCATCAGTGCCCTGGCCTGATTTTTTTTACGAAGCTGTTCGAGATTGCAATTGAAAGAGGTACGCAGATTTGCCCATTTCGCTTTGCAATCATTTACACTAACAGATATGGTATCTGCCACTTCCTGCCACAAAACATCTTTGGGAAGTTTATATTCGGCGCAACCGGCGTGCCATAAACTTTGCCGTACCTCAACTTCCGAGATCAACTTTAGCTGATCTTCATGAGACCAAACGGTTTCAACTTTTTTACGATAGGATTTTTGTTTCGGCCTTGTTTTCTGGGCTTCATCAGACTCCGTTTGTGGCTGAACTGAACATGGCAGTTCAATTGGCTGGAAACTGCTGACAATCATGTTTGTGCTACCATCAGAAGCCATATTCATTTTTTGTTTTTGGTATTTTATTTTTTTAGCTTTTTTAATTTTTATTTCTATAATTATTTCACAAATTTCACTTGTTTTGCTTTTTTAATTTTTTGTATTCTCTTTTAAACATATGCTTTTACAGTGTTGCCAATAGAAATATTTTTCTGACAATGGTGTTATTGTCAGGTGCATAAATTTTCGACATCTGCCAATAAAAAATTACCTTACAATGTCTGCCAATTATCTGACAATGCCTGCGATAGGTGTTCTCACGGTTGTCAGATGCCTGACAATATTGTCGTCTTACAATGGACTGACAATGGTTTTTCTGACAACGTTGTAAGTAAAAAATTGGCAGTTCACACGATTGTAATACATTTTCAGACAATTTTACTGGAAATATTGTAAGATCTGCCAACCGTGTGTACGTAGCTTAAGTATATGAATATGTGAGTACTGTTAGTTTAATTATGTGTGTACATGTACATACATACTTACATATGTATGTACATATTTTAAATGCAGCAGGTGTTTCAATATCAAATGATTCAATATCCAGCTTGTTGTCTTGTTCGTGGCTTTCTTATAATTTACGTACAGCATGATGTCTTCTTTTTACTCTTTTCTTTTTTGTTGTACAGATTCTCTGAATTTGGCTGTTGCTATGGATAGGTTATTTTTTCATAACTGTTTTTTTTTATTTCGCCTTTGATCTTCTCTTTGAATTTTTTTTTTTTTTTAACATAAACCCGTTACTTTTTATGTAGAAGTACAGTTTGCATTAATTTTTATGTACAGATTGCATAAATACATATTTAAGAGTTTTTTTTTTTACTTTCACAAGTATGTACATAATTTATGTAACTGTACTGTAAAACTTTTCTTTTTCACGGACGCCATTTAAAATGCCGGTAGAAACAAAATTTATTTGTTTTTTTTTTTTAATTTTTTCAAACAAAAAAATTTTTTCTTCCACTGCTGTACTTATGTTTGTATACATAAGTACATACATATATTGTTTTTTGTTGTGTTTATTTATTTAAAAAAAAGACAACATTCCTTTTTATTTATTTTATAACTTTATTTTTTTTATCTTCAACTTAAAATTAGAACTGTATTTATTCAACTTAAAATCAGAACTGAACTATTATAAATTTTGCAAATTTAATTACAGCTAATATTTAATATTAAAATATGCTTACATCTTCAATTATCTTTTTTATGTTTTTCTTTTTGTTACCGTATGCAATAATTCCAATTTCTTAATCGTTCAAAAAGGTGTCAGCTATTTCAAATGAATAAAAGTTAATTAACCGTGAGTTAATAAACTATAATTATGTCGCTGAGCTTTAGTAATTTTTTTCATATTGACACTTAAATGTTTTTTATGTTAACACCTGCCCGCTTAAAACCGATCGTCCTCTTTCGGTTAGAAATAAGGAATGTGTGTGATCCTTGTTACACCTCTGGATTCCTGTATCTTCGGTTCTGATAGTTCAAGCATAGAAGAGTGTACCTCTGGGTGGCTATTTACTATTGTTGGATCGATGAGCAACTTATTTTTCTTCCTTAGTATTCCAGTTTTAGTAATCAGAAAGGTTGCTGAGAGTATTGCCATTGAGCCTAATGAAAGATTGATACCCAAATTCCATTTGTTTTTGATATCAAGTAGTTCAATGGCTTCTGTGTTGTTAAACTGCATTTCTTTTACCATTTCCAATGACAATTCTTCTTTTATATTTGGCTTTGGATTTCTGGGTTGTAAAATGGCGGGTAATGGCTTAATTCGTGAAGTTTCAAATGAGTTATAGATTTGATTCGAAATTGTGATAAATTCGTTGTGAAATTGAACTAGAAATGTTCCATTGAGGTTCCGAGGTTCCTTGTTGATGAGAATCGTTCCATCGAAGTTATTTAAAAGAATTGTTCCAGGTGAAATTTCATCTATTGTGGGTGTGTTTCGATTATCTATTAAACTGCAATTTGCTGGTTCACTTTTGATTAATTGTTTTTATTGCATATGGTAATGTTGTTGTATTCTTTACAAGCATTTTTAATTCCAAATATTACGTTATCGCATATTAGAATTTTATCAAAGGCAATTTTGTTTACATATTTTTTATACATACTTAATGGACTTTACTAATATCTCGTTACAAGAGTTGACATGTGTCATAGGTACATAAACTAATAATATAAACAATGGAATCATTATTAGATGCTATTTTAACTTCGGCAAATTCAAAAGTTTGTCCTATGTTTACAAATGGTATTGAGTCTTTATTTATGATTTCTTTAACAATATTTATTTCTGTAGGGGATAGTATAAATGAATTGATTATACCAATTTTGGCCCAATGGATGGCATACTGAATATTAATTATTTCTTCTTTGAGTACATCTAATTTATACTTTAAGACAGTTCTTGCTTGTTCTTCTTTAGATTTATTATTACCATTATTTAAAGTTCTTAATATATCGTTAGTTATTCTAGTCAATTCTTGAATTTTTTCGACTGATAATCTGCTTATAACTACTTGCTTATTATTGTTTCTCAACACTTTATTTGTTTTCTTTTCTAAGATTTCAAAATCGTCGTGGTAAGGGCTTCCTGCAATCCACTTCCATGCGGATCCCAAAAAGTTTAAAGACCTCTTGGATCTTGGTTTCAGCCTATTTAGATATTCTTTAAGCTCTATCAAATGATGGTTCAAAAATGGATACAAAAAGTGTGTTTGATCAATATTTTTCAGTAGTGTTTCTTCAAGGTTGTTGCTTAATTCCTGATATTCACGTATGTTAATAATATGTATTAATTTAAAAGTCCCAGTTTGTAATTTTGCTAGTCCGGAGTTCATAGTCACGACACATTTAAATTATTTTAGTTCCTTATATTATTTTTATGAACTATTTTTCCTGATTCTGTTATGATAGTAGTATTCTTATTTTCTCTGACTATTTCCTGTCGATACGTCTTACTCAGTTTTATCCCTAATCGCTTATTTTCTTTTACAAATATTATATGTCCGGGAACGTATATATTGGGTACTGTTTTCGTCTTATTGTGATAAGTTCTGTCCTCTAGCTGGTTTTCCATAAGTCGTTTTATAATGTCTTGTTTGGTTTTTCCGATTTCTTGAGGGTTTGTGGTAACTTTTCCTAAAAAGAATGCTTCTCTTTATTGTTGAATGTAATGAGTTATTATATTTATATATCGTCTTGTATAACAGTTCTGAGAAGGTGCAGTGTACATTTTCGGGTTTCCGGCAACGCATAATTTCCAAAAGCATGGAATGGAATCTTTCGATTTGTCCATTGGCACTGCTGCTATAGGGTGGAATTCTGAATACTTTTATCTTGTATTGATTTTCTAGCATGGAGATAATGGCTGTGGAATTGAATGACTTTTCGTTGTCCATAACGACCATTTCTGGCATACCAAATGAAAGTAATATTTCTCTTAAAGGTTCTTTAACATCTTCAACAGAACGATATTTAAGAATTCTGGGCTGTGCAAACTTTGAAAATTTGTCTATAGCGGTTAGTATTGAGTTTTTATCTGTTATAAAGATATCTATATGAACGATCTGTCCAGGGAATTGCGGTATAGTCGTCTCCTGTATTTGTATTTTGTTAGGATGCCTGTCATATTTGTTTTCCTTGCATGTCTTGCAAGGGCTAATGATTTTTTTTTTTTATTTTTGAGTGCATGTTGGGAAAGTAAAATTTAGTAAGAAGCTGTTCCTGTGGGATCTGTTATGTTCCCTAAGTATTTCTGTCTCTTGTTCTTCTTCATCCTTCAAATCTGTCACTATAATCCTAGAATATTTTACCATGTATTGAATGAAGTTTTCTCTGTATATCTCTTGCAACATTCCTAATATTTCGTCTGATGTATGTATACAGTTTGTTACTGAGGGATTTAGATATTTTTTTAAGATCTGAGTCAAGAATTCTTTTGTAATGTCAGGTTCATTAATTTTGTGTCTGTGAAAGGTAGGGAAAATAATTTCGAAGCTGTAAAGTGGCTGTCTTCCTTCGTTTGAAATTAATATTTGATTTTTGAAAACATTTATAGGAGCGTCAGTGTACTGTACTAACTTATGAGTTGAACTACCGTCACTATGTCTAGTAGGAGTTAGAGTGTTTACGAGAGTATCGGCATCGGCAACTACATTAGTGCTTCCTGGTTTGGCCCCTATTATGAGTTGCATTCGATATTCGATATTCGTTGGCTATCGAATATCGATTATCAATTATCAAATTGGTATTATGAACTGGCAATTCTGTCGAATGTTTCGTTGAGCATCAAACATTTCAGCGAAAACAATTTTGCTTTCGACACAGTAAATAAAATTTAAAAAAATTTAAAATAAAATTAAAAAAAAAAATTGTTGGAAATGTAAGTATTTGTAATTTTTTGTTTGTTTTGGTCGACCAGATACCACTTACTAAAATATATTCGTCAATTTTATGCAGGAGTAAGGTTGTAAGCAGTAAGCAACAGTTAGCAAAGCTTATTTCGCTAATGGAAAAAAATCCCTTGCTGGCTAAAGGAATTTGCACAAAACTTCAAGCAGAAAAACTCTGGGATGAAATATCGCAGGAACTAAATTGCTTGGGACCACCCGTAAGAACGCCAGCAAAATGGACTAAGGTAAATACGTAATATTAGAGAAACAACCCTAAAGCACTGGCTTTTGCAGGTATGGGCTGACATGAAATCGGAAACAAAAAAGAAACTAAGCCAAAACAGATCCGAATACCGTGCAACTGGAGGAGGACCAAACAAGCTACATGTTTACACCAACATAGAGGAAGCTATAATTGGCATACTGGAGTTTGAAACCTGTATAAATCCACCAGGATTTGAATTCGGTTTGGACGTCGCAAGTGACAAAGACCAAAGCATAGATGCGACCGCAACAAACGATGATGAAGCAACTGATAATATAGAAATAGAACCAAATTTAACAGTTGGCCAAAAAACAACTTGCAAAAAAAAGGAGCTGAAAAGCGTAAAAATATGGAAAGAATTGAGTTATTGCAAATGCAAACAAATATGCAAAAATCTTACCACGAGGAAATGATTTCGACTATGAACGAAATTAGGCAATACACCAAAAAATATATTACTTAAAAAAAGACACAGCAAAGGAGATTTTGGAGTTGAAAAGGCAAAAATTAAAGATTTATAAGGAGGAAGTTTTAAAAAGCCAGCAAGATCGCCAATCAAAACTTAAACTTAAGGTAGCACTCCTGGAAATGAAAAAGCAAATGCTTCCAAAATTATAAAATGCTACAAATGAATTAATGTGATAACACTGTGACAAATTTTTATTTTATTTATTGTTATTTTTTATTGAATTAATGTTTTTTTTGTTTATCTTAAAAGACTGATTGAAATAAAAGTCCAAATAATGAATTCATGTGATATAAAATAAACTGCTGTTCTTCTTTATTAAGGTTTAAACTAACTTCTATAATATTATTAATAATCCGTTTCGAATCTCTCCTGCTTCTAAGTTAATATTGGATTCATCTTCAGCTGTTTCATCACCAAACTCACTTTCGTTCTCACGAGCCTCGTCGAAAATTTCCTCATAGGAACTGTTTACTTTATAAAAGACGCAAATATTGTGCAATGCTGCACACACATTTATAACTTGCGTAACTTTTTTTGGATTATAATGAAGGGCTCTTGCCTGCAGCACGCACCTGAACCTATTTTTTAAAATACCAATTGTCCGCTCCACTATATTCCTTGCTTTTGCATGTTGTGTGTTGTATTTGCTTTGTAGAGATCCCACGTCTGGATTCCTATATGGTGTCATTAAATACGGTTTTAAAGCATAACCAGCATCACCTGAAACCAATAAAAATTAGCAAAATAAGCCGTTCGTACTAACATATTTTTTTGCATTTAATAACATACCAAGAAGCCAAGTATTTCGAATACCATTTTGATGTTCCTGTTCTAAATGGGCATTCAATGATGACATATTAAAAATCATAGAATCATGCGTTGCGCCGGGATTTTTCGCATTTATATAGCGGATTTTCATAGTATGATCACAAACCTGCAAATAACAGACAGTAATCTTTATGGCAACTATGTCTGTACGTATTTATGTATACTCACAATCATGGCATTAATGCTAAAGAATCCTTTTCGGTTATAATATAAATGTTGCAATTCTTTCTTAGGAGCTACAATTTTAATGTGTGTGCCATCAACACACCCAATAATCCCTGGTAGTCTACTTTTGTTAAAAAAGTACAATTTGGCTTGCTGCAGTTCAGCCGCTGTATAGTTGTATTTGATCCATTTTTTGCAAATACTGTTTTCCAAAACTTCCAGAGCGTCGGACAGAAGTACAGATACTGTAGGCTGTGCAAGACCGAGCATATTCTCATTTCCAAGACTAAGTTGGTACGATCCCTGAGCACAAAATTGTAAAACCGTTGCTAATTTTAACATGCTTGGTATTGATTTACCATGTGCGCATTGCTGCAGGAGTTCGTCTGTAGTGGATAGTAGGTCAACAAACGCCTCCTTAGACAGCCGAAAATTTGTTATAAATCTGTAAAGAAACTTTACATATGAATTCTTTGTAAAAACCAAATGGAAAAATATACTTACGCAGTTGTGTCCATTTCCAATATGTTAGAAGCATCCCTCAACCTTTTTCTGCTTCTAGCAAGTTCCACTAAGCGTTCATCTTCATCAGATGTATCTCCGAACCACAATTCAGTCGTGGTCATTTTTAATTTAATTTTATTTTATGTAATTTATAAAAAAAAATTTTATTTACAGTGCCAGCTGATATAATTGTACTACTGTGAATAAATTTAATCAGTAAAATTCACAGTAGTGTTTTACTTCAACGAATGTGCGCCATAATACCAAATGACAAATCGTTCAATCAACACTTTCGTTGGCTATCGAACGTCGAATGAAACTCATAATAGGGGCCTTATATTGTAATTCATAGTTAAAATCCTCAAGAAATGCTTTCCATCTTTTGAGTTTAAAATTAGCGTTTTTGTTATTTAGAGCGTAGGTCAGAGGAAGATGATCCGATAAAACTTTTAACTTGGCGGATCCCTAAAGGTAATTTCTTAACGACTTCGACGCCCATACAATGGCGAACAATTCCTTTTCGTTTATCGCGTAGTGCTCTTCGGTCTTGCTAAGGGTTCTTGATAGAAATACAATTGGTCTATTATCTTGGGATAGCACTGCTCCCAGTGCATAATTTGATGCATCTGTCGTGAGGGTAAAATCTTTATTAAAATTTGTCTAGCATAACGTCTTCGGAAGTCAGTATGGTTTTTAGTTCTGAGAACGCTTCTATTGCTTCTTGATTTAGGTTGATTGTTATCTTTTTTGACATGTATTTAGATGAACGTCCTGCCTCCTCTCTCAAAAGCATTGTCAGGGGCTTTGCGATTTTTGCATAGTCCCTAACAAAGCGCCTATAGTAATTTGATAATCCGAGAAATGATCTTAGATCTTTCAGTGTTTTAGGTGTTAAGAAGTTTAGGATTGCTTAAACTTTTTTAGGATTGGTCTTTATTCCTTCATCTGAGATAATAAATCCTAAGAATTTGACTTCTCTTTTCAAGAATTCACATTTATCTAATTGAACTTTCATGTTCGAAAGTCTGAGAGTTCTGAAAATAGCATCTATATTTCTGTAATGTTCTTCTTCATTTTGGGAAAATATTATGATGTCGTCCATGTAGACGAAACAAATATTTCCTATCCATTTCTGTAGTATGTCGTCCAGTGACCGCTGAAATATAAAAGGTGCATTTCGGAGGAGGCCTTCAGGATTGGAGGCCTGACCAATTTATTAGGATTCGACATTATTCGTTATCTTAGCAAAGTTATATTTGGAAAGGATTTTTATCTCCATTGGAGGGTCCCGTTGGAATCGCAATAGTGATTTTAAAATGAATATCTCTATAATTTTTATCTATTTATCTCTACTGAAGGGTCCCATAGGAATCGCAATAGTGATTCTAAAATTAATATTTTATAAGCTCTAAAATTAATTCACCATATAATTTATTTTGATTATTTTTACCACTTTGCAATATATTAATTATTTCACTTAAAATGATAATTTTGTTTTCACTTAAAATTTGTATGTTATCTTCTGTTTTTTTTTTGAAGTTTATAATTTTTCTTATTAATTTGTAAAAACAATTGTATCTTATTTATGTTAACACTTTTTTTGGATTTATGTTTAATATTTATATCAAAATTATTTTTCCTTCTAATTTTCACTTATTTAAATAACTTAAATATATTCTTACGCAAAAATTTTGATCATCCTGTGAAGTAGGAAGAAGAGTAGTTATCCTTTTTCTTTTAAAAGATTAAAAACCCAAAATTTTTGTGTAGTTCTCTGGGAATGTACGTAATAGTTAGTATTTTAATAAAGAATAAAAGATTTGAAAAGAATGAAGAGAAATGCAAAACTTAATTCTTATCTGTATTTTTTATGGAAATAATAGTATATTAATATTATTTTTATTGAAATTATTATAATTGTAATTAAACATAATGAAAATTTCGATATCAACAATGTGTGGTGAAAATTTTTGTTTAAGTTACGTTGTTCCTTACAAAAAGTCTTGCAGTATAATTATGATTGGTAAGAATATAATATACATTTGACAGGTTCTTTGATATTACGGCCACAGAATATATTTATAATAAATAAATAAATATATTTTTATAACTTTAAAAAAATAAATATATATATTAGCCTATGATTACGGCATATTGGTCAGTGTATCGTCAATGGTATTACTTTAACAACTATAATCCCGGTACCATTAACTCTGATGACCACTACAGGCTTCCATATGTTAAATGAAAATATCTGGTCGAATCCTTGGCATCTGAAGTTGGGATTTTTTTATTTTTTCAGTAATTACCACAGAATATTCCACTTTATCTATTCTTTATTTTTTGCAATAAATATTCCTCTTAGTGATAAAGAATATTGTGTTTTAATTAATGTGATAAAATATATATTGAATGATGCGAAAAAGCAGAGTTCTTCTAATTCAACTGAATATGTAACTTTCATGTTATATTTGTGGGATTTAGTGGCCACATGTAAATACAAGTGTTCAATAGAAGAAATAGATGAAATGCTGTGTGCATTTGATATATTTATTGCTAGAATATTTTTAAGTGAAATTTTTATATTGAAAAGAACACCTCAAAAGATATCAGTGATTATTCGAAATGCAAAAATTATAAATAATTACAATTAATAACTATATTTTTCCAATAAATTAAAAACGCTTATTGCAAGTTAATATAATTATAGTTTCTTTTTAATTTTTCATATTTTCTTTTTACCTTTTTAATGTATAGATAATATATAAATTAACAAAAATAATAAAAATAAACAATATTTTTGAATTATACACTATACACTAATTATTTTAAATAAATGCATTATTTAAAACTTATTTGATATGGAAATGGAAATTTAAAAATAAAATTCAATTAGTCTATGGATTGGTAGGTAATACCCCTGCTTTTCTGTCCCTGGAATAAAATCTTTCATCAATGCGTAAGTTTCCACACTACCATTGAGGTACCACACTCAGTGGGTTGCCAATTGGCATTCCCAGTAGGCCTAAACCATTATATACCTAATTATTTATATAAATACATTACTACATATACGATATTATTCACATGCTTTTTTTAAACCAAGGTATAGCCGCCATCTACAGTGAAAACAAAAGTCTGAACTGTTGTCAGCATATTTAAAGAGCATTTTTTAAATTAATATTATACGACATTGTTCGTATTTTAAAATTTTAATTTTTTTGATATTTTATAGTATACATATGATCATACTTTTAAGCCAAAAAAAAAAAAACACATACACAAGATTGATTATTTATTCATCAGATGCTGGTGGCTCAGCTGCTTGCGAGCTGTTTGCTACAGGTGCCACCAGTGATGTACCTGCTTGCGAACTATTTGCTACAGGTGCCACCAATGGTTCAGCTGCTTGTGAATTATTTGCTTCAAGTGCCACCGGTGGTGTAGCTGCTTGTGGCCCAGGTGGTAGTGGAGACTAGTTATAGACCGACAGAGCTGCAGGTGGTGGCAGTGGGACTAGCCCATAAGGATACTGTATTGGCCCATAGTGGGGAGTGCGATACCATGGTGGTGCATATGGTACGTGACCGTAGGACAAATAATGCACATACGGCTGCTGCTCCTGCTGTGGATGCCACTCTTGTTGCTGACCCTTGCTGCCGCTGTGGCTGCCGTGTCTGTTGTTGATGCATCCCCCTCTGACGCAATTATCTCTGCGGCAATATAAATATAGGAAATTAATAAGAAATATTTTTCCGCATTTGGTGTCACCACAGCGATATTTATAAAATTTATTCTAAAATATTAATAAATAGTTCGGTTAAATTTGCTAATTCAATACAAAATAAATGGGGAAAAAACTTACAAACTCCACATCTTCATTATCAATCTGCAGACAATTTTCACACCGACATTCAGTGACAAATATCTTTGAATCCTTTACGTCTTGTTTCGCGTTTACCTTTGCGATAGTCCACATCATAGCAATTTGTTATCTCCTCCCCTTCCTTTATGTCACGTAAAGCGTATGTGGTGATAGAACGTCCAACAAAGTTTTGTTGAAACATTTGAACGCAGGAACGATTACAGAACGGTAGATTTAATGATGCTACTTCATCGTAATTACTGAAAAAATCCTAACTTCAGATGCCAAGGATTCGACCATTTCATTTAACATATGGAAGCCTGTAGTGGTCATCAGAGTTAATGGTACCGGGATTATAGTTGTTAAAGTAATACCATTGACGATACACTGACCAATATGCCGTAATCATAGGCTAATAAATATATTTATTTTTTTAAAGTTATAAAAATATATTTATTTATCAAATTCGTTATTCGTTATTCGTTATTCTCCAAAATAACCATTTTAATATTATATTGTTTGTTGTTGGCTTAGCTAGGTATATGCCAGCGTAAAAAGAAAAAACAAAAAGACGCAAGTCAATTATAATTGTTTGTTGTGTTGTGATTGTAAAGCTATTTATATTTTTGTGTTTTTGTTGATTACAAATAGAAAAATATGATTGAGTTCTGTTTGAATTCTCATATAGTGTTTGTAGTCTGTGGCTTAAGTATACGAGCTTTGAATGCTTTCAATCATGATTTGGCTAAAGGGTACTGAGATTTGGTTAGCGCCAATGAAATGCAGGCATATACCTAGCTAAGCCAACAACAAACAATATAATATTAAAAATATATTTATTTATTTATTATAAATATATTCTGTGGCCGTAATATCAAAGAACCTGTCAAATGTATATTATATTCTTACTACTCATAATTATACTGCCAGATTTTTTGTAAGGAACAACGTAAATGAAACAAGAATTTTCACCACACATTGTTGATATCGAAATTTTCATTATGTTTAATTATTGTCATCTTTTGATGGCAGGTAGCGTGATTTGTGGCCACCGAAGTTCTTCCCTGTTATGGGCGTAAAACTAATTGTGTGCTCTTCGGCAACATTTTTCATAATTTCTTTTGTTTTAAATTATTAGATATATACCTATAAAATCTTTGCATTCAATTCAGCAATTTTTTCTCATTCTTTGTTTACATAAACAACGGAGAGGGTTTGTCAAGGCAAAAAAAGTTTACTAAAAAGTTTGTTTTCTTTACGGCGATAGTCTAACTTACGAAATAATGTTCTTAATGGTAGTATTGTTTAGGAGTAGATACAGTGATGCATATTTCTTATTATTACGACAGGGTTAGGATATAATATATTTAATGCGTGTAAAATCACTACAGGGTATTTGTTCGTCCAACTCTGTACCCCTTTTCCAAACTTGCTGCATTAGTACCTTTGGTGTAACCATAAAGTCACATAAAAAACCGAATGGATCATAAATCCAAATGTTTCATGAGAGCATCTCTCGTTTTGTGCAGTTTTAGAACAAAACAAATTACGTCAGGCTTTGGTAGCCAGTAAATGCCAAGTATTCTTTCAATATTCAGGCATTTTCTGCAAATCACTTTTTGTGAAAGTGATTTGAAATCACAAAAAAGGTGTTCTGCGCACAAAACTTTTTGAACTGTTGTGATTTGAAACCGGTCAGCTATGTGGCTGGCGATCTGAAATCACTTTCTTAATTTTGGACGGCTTTTTATATTTAACTCAATAAAAACTCATTAATTGAACACATTTATTTGTTTTTTATTTATTTTAAAAGTAAAACTGATGATTTTGTACCAAAAAATTGGCTAAAATATAAAAAAATTGCAAACACTTTCTATTGCAACAAATATTGTTATTTGCTTTTGTGATTTGACATTTTCCTTTTGTGATTTGCATTTACTTTTTAGTTGTCAGGTGTTTTTGTTCTTCGAAAATACACTGATGCTTGCCAGAGTAGATAAATATTGCTTTCGACGAGAAATATATTTAATTTTTTTAACTAAACAAGCTTTTTCCAATAAAACTTAATTATTTTTATTAAGTTATATTCAAAATATTTATTAGCTATCAATTGTTTAACTAATTTTAAAAATAATTACTTATAAAGCAGTAGCAAATGGCAACAATAATTATATATTAAGAACAGTGGCAACTACAGATTACTAAATACATCTGTGGTGGCAGCTTAGTGTGTATTCTTGAAACTACTTTCTTTTGTTAAACTAATAAATTTATTTTCAAATATATTACTGACAACAATAAAGCCCCAGGCATATCAACTTGTGTTTAATTTTTATTTTAAAAAATAATTTTAGTTTACGTTCACTTATTATTTTGACTAAACCTTTATTAATTTTTAATACATAAAAAATTTTTATCAAATCAAAGCAAAACATCAGCCGTTTTCTTGTGTTTTCGAAAAGGTAAAATCACACCGAAAAGTTAAATTTCTTGTGATTTTCAGAACACCACAAAATCAAATTTGTGATTTTAAAATCACAAGTGATTTTGAAATCTTGTGATTTGCAGAACATGCCTGATTATCTTTGTTTAAAAACTCACTGCTATCACTGGTTCCGCTGGCCGATTGTGGACACGACTGGCTCACCCGATCTGAATTAGAAATAATATTTCTCAATTCGAACCCACCGGCTTGATGTATTCTAATGACGTCATTTACTACTTTAATTGCTTCGCCCTCACTGTCAAAGCAATCGACGTAATCGTCTACATAATGACGATCGGTAATGCCATATACAGCTCTCGGAAATTCTTTTGCATACTCGTTAGCGTTCAGGTTCTTTACAAATTGAGCTACTGTTGGGGAGCATGTTGCTCCGAATATCATTCGCTGCATGACGTATGTTTCGACCTTTTGACTTGTGTCACCGTTTCTGCACAGAAATCGTTGACTGTTTTGATCCTCATCAGCAATTATTACCTGATGGAACATTTCTTTGATGTCTCCACAAACAGCAACTGGGCCCTCCCTGAATTTCAGTAAGATTGATATTAACGTGTTATTGAGGTGCGGGCCCACGAAACACTTTGTACCTCAGCGGCAGCATCAAACACCATACGTATACCTTTTCTATTTAAATTTTTTACGGCGAAATGGGGCAAATAAAAAACGCGCTCGTATTTGGTTGAAATTTCATCTTCATTTAATTTTCTTGCATAACCCTTTGACAAATAATCATTAATTTTTTGACGGTATTCGTTGCTGTATTCCCAGTAACGGTACATCTTTTTTCCACGTTATCTAAGCGATTGAGGGCCATATTATAAGTCTGGAAACAGGGGAACATTTTCTTTCCATAATAGTCTGCATTCGAAACGATTTCCAACTCTTTTCGTGGTTTCTTTCAGGATACTTAAGCTATGTACAGACGGTTGTAAGATCTGACAATGTTGTTTGATTTACCAACGTGCTGGCAATGCTCTGACAATTCAATATGGCTACAAAAAGGTACATTGTTAGTTCAGACGATTGTAAGAAAAGCTTACAATTTCATTGTCAGACAACTGTCTGGCAATAAATTTACCTACCAATAAAAATTGTCAGTTCACACGGTTGTTAGATTATTGTACAACAAATTTGTTTTTCGGCATTGCCAGAAAATTTAAAACATTAAATTTACGTTTATGCGCGCGCAGTGTTGCCAGTAGAAATATTTGTCTGACAATGATTCCATTGTCAGGTGCATTACTTTAAGCACACCTACCAATAAAAAATGAACTTACAACGTCTGAAAATTACCTGGCAATAGCAAAGAAGAATGTTCTCACGATTGGCAGATATCTAACAATATTATTGGCTTACGATAGGCTGACAATGTTTTTTCTACCAACGTTGTAAGACGAAAATTGGCAGTTCACACAGTTGCAAGACATTGTAAGGCATATTTTACTGACAATATTGTCAGATCTTACAACCGTCTGTACATAGCTTTAGTGTGCGTTCATCGTCAGCAGACATCAGTTGCTTCGTATTTGGTTTGATACCCATCGTTTCAATTTCGAAATATGTAGCTTTGCATCGTATCGTGCATTTCCTGAAAGAGACGGCAATGTTCCGAATTCTGTGGTATAAGAGAACGAGCGTGAAGAACCTTTTTGATGATTGTGGGCTCACCAGGTGCCGGTCCATACACAATTACACCCAAACGAGTAGTGGTAACAATAGGTCCATTTGCTGTCAACAAGCGTGGAACCTCCAGTGGTACTGTTAGAAAACAATGGGAAAGACTTAGTATTAATTTTGGTTGAACATTGCCATAATTTTTAAACATAAGCTGTGATGTATTGATACAGCTACTTAAATGACAGCTTTGAATTGGCAGCGATAAATCTTTTGTTGTAAAAACATTACTAATAGTATAACGTTTATCCGCTGTACCCACTCCGCTGATTGTTAAATCAATCCTCTCGGAGTCCTGAGCCACTGCAGCGATAATGTTTCTTGTTGGCCGTTCAATACCAACTCACGTGCCACATTAATATCTATCATTGAAACATTTGCACCGTCATCGACGAAGGCGTACGTAGATGGGGTTTTATTTTTTCCATATAGCTTTACCAGCATCACTTTCTACTTTCAGTTTGTTGTGTCACTAAATTTGTTTGATTTTGCTCAAAATTTTCAGCAGCAGCGGCTATCGTTGTATGCAACGAAAAATGATGAAATCTTTGACAGTGGTTTGTTCCGCACTTACGTAACCTTTTGCTTAAGTTGATGGCCTTTCATTAAACAACCAAAGCAAACTTTAATTTCTTTTATTTTATTCCACCTTTCATCGATTGTCATTTCTAAATATTGTTTACAATTTGAAATACTATTACACACACCGTGGCAAACAGGGCAATTATTGATGGCGACACATGCAAACTTTCGGTGACTTGGTTGTGTAGTTGAATGGCGGCGGTTAAAAGTAGTAGCTGTTCGCGGCAGAGTATCGTGAATTATGTTGGCGATGCGGCGTAATGTCTCCTGCCAAATGCTAAAATCCACAACAGTCGGTGCATGTTCAAGAAGCAAATATTTTTCTCCCCACGGCATATGTCGGTTTATTGTCAATTTCACAGCCAACTCACTCAGAAGAGATGGGTTAGACAAATTTTGATGTCCGCGTACATTTTTTAAGAATGTCGCCATGTTAGTGACTTTATTGGCAAAACTTACCAGGGTTTCTAAATTATCATTTGTGATAGGGGGAATTCGTCGGACTTTCTCTATCTGGCTTCTTATGAGCTGCTCCGGACGACCGAATGTCTCTTGCAGTGTTTTCATGATAGTTTTGACATTGGCAAATTTAGACAATAGGCACTCGACTGCATCGTGTGCGCGGCCCTTTAACGCTTCTTGCAGGCGCATTATATTTTGTAAGTCGGAGTACATAAATTCACTGGTGGTAGATTTAAACGCTTCTGAAAATGTTGGTCATTCCTCTGGAAGACCTGAAAATGTAGGCAGTGGGCATATTTTCTTTTGTGGCATGTTGTAAACAGATGTGTTCGATCCAATATTTGTTGGCGGCTGTAAATGAGATGTTTGATTTGGCGGTGTAAATAATTGTGCTGGTGGAGACCGTGGAGTTTGACATAGCTATCTGCGGTGCTGATAGCGTTTCTCGCATCTCATTTCTTAACTGCTGCACACTATTGCGAATTTGCTCATTATTAATCGCTAGCTGATTCTGAATTTCTTTAGTGTTGTTTAGAAATTGTGTTTGCATAGGAAGCATTTGCTTCTGAATTTCCTCCATTTGATTCCTGAATTCACAATTTTTTATTGGCGATAGTGGTGGTAGCTGGGGCATTACTTTGTGTCGTCGCAACATTGCCTTTTTGTGCATTGCTGCTGGCAGTTGTGCATGACTTACTCAGAGATGAACGTGGTGTACTCATCTCGCCAACCTAGTCTTCCTTGTGTTAATCGTTTACTTCACCTTGAGTTTCGGACATGAAAACAGCAATTCTCGCACATACACGCAGATGACAAATCCCAGATACATAGACAGTACAGATTCTTACACAAAATAGTTCTCGTAGCAACGACGGCGGCTGTTGCAGAGAAAAAACATAGAATAAAGTTGTCCTTGCTTCGTGACCA
This sequence comes from Germaria angustata, assembly GCA_963681545.1. Lineage (NCBI taxonomy): Eukaryota > Metazoa > Arthropoda > Insecta > Diptera > Tachinidae > Germaria > Germaria angustata. The sequence continues at coordinate 80,867,305 of OY812999.1, read as the reverse complement.
GAATAAACCCACCAATCGTAAGGCGTCTTAAATTAGCAGGGAGACTGTTGAATAAAACACTAATTTTTTCAGATGAACCGATTGGTGTCACAAGACAATATAAATGTTTGTGAATGTTTATTCTCTATAAATTGTTACGAGAAAAAAATTAGATTTAAAATAATTATAAAAATGGCGATTTTACTTACATGTTTTTCTTTTTACGTTTTTTTTAAGCAAAGACATACATACATAGCTCAAGCATATTTATTTGGTAACCACATTGCCACAAAAAATTTATCAAACGTTAAGGTTCAATCAGACGTGACTTAACCATAACCATAAAAACAGCTGTTCGAACCAAACTTATGGGCAACAATGTAATTGATTATAGGTGACTTTCCATAAACCTTAGCCATAACCATAGCCATAGAAACCAATTGAATTTTGGTTTCTCGCCATAACCATAAACAGCTGCTTGCTGATACATATTTGTTGTTTTGGTTTTCTACTTACACTTTTTCTACATGGCTTTGAAATGTTACTGCGCCCTCGTTCATAAAGTAATTGGTAAGGTATAACCTATAGTCGTATGCACTATTAGGACCTCTACGTCTAAACGTTTGTACGGACCGCAATGGCCCTCCATGTGGTATCAATTCGTTCCTCCATTCTCCGCTTCTCCCTTCTTCATCTGTATAGTGCTCTGGGCAGTTCCAACGTTTTGTGTCGTGCAGCATTATAAAATTATGGAGCACCAAACATTACCGGCATTACCTGAATGAAACTCCATTGTTGTCCTGAGCACTCTCCACCTTGCCGTCAAAATCCCAAATGCATTTTCTATGACGCGGCGAAGTCGTGATAGCCTGTAATTAAAAATGCGTTCGGCTCTTGTCGTATTCACTGCTGGGTATGGTTTCATGAGGTTATCTTTTAAGGGAAAGGCACACTCTCCAACAAAATAATGTGGAAAAGGTTCTGATGTTAAGGGGAGGGGAGTTTTGGGTGGAAATGGTAACTGATTTTCCAACAGATCTTCGCCAAATCGTGTAACATTAAAAATTCCTTCATCACTTTCGCTTCCGTAGGCTCCAATGCTTACAGCTTTACAAGTATATTTAGCATCGCATGCTGATAAAATATGATGCTGAAAAACTTTTTATAATTGAAGTACATAGAGCCTGATTTTGGTGGACATGTAATTGCAATATGCTTTCGTCAATGGCACCTACGCAATTTGGCATGTTCCACATTTGAGCGAAGTCGGTGGTAATATCTTTGTATTGTTGCTACGTGGGTTCACTTAAATATATCGGTGAAAGCATTTTCCAAATAGCATCACATGTCTCCAATACAATATTCCTAACAGTTGTTTCTCCAATTTTGTAGCTCCAAGCTAATGTCTTGAAAGGGGTTCCATATGCTAAGTACCTAAAAATAGCTCAAATTATTTTAAGAAATATTATTATTATAATCTTAAAAACTTACAGAAGTGTAAGCGATAAGCGCTCTTCGGCATGAATTGTTTCCTAGAATTTATACACTGAGGGGGCCATCAACTTCAAGAAAATAATGTACAAGTCCCGAGGCATTTAGGAACGTCTTCTGGTGGTATCCATTTTGGAACCAGTCTTTATTAATAGGACAGAAAATTTTCCCACTTCTCACTTCATTCGCTATCTGGTTCATGACATTCTGAAAGCTTGCGGGGGCGTTCACTAATCCGAACGGCATTCGATTGTATTCAGACCCTCTGTTGTGACGAACGCCGTGTATTGTCTCGAAGACTCATCTATCTCGATTTAGTGATAACCCATTCTCAAATCTAGCGTTATAAATACGAAACTACCGCTCGTTTCGCAAAAGAAATGCGGTACGCCTTTAGATTTATTGGGTCATTCGTCTTCAATTCTATTTTCATTTTAGAAATTGTGAATCTACCTAGTTCAAAAACATTTTTGGCGACGCACTTACGGTTTGCTCGAATGATGGTTTTTAGTTCTGCCCTTTGTTGTGAATTAGCTATACCACTCACGTTTATTTCTCTCTCGCTCTTTAACCAGCACTCATCGCCTTCAATTATAAATTTGTTTCCTTCCCGACACAAAACATCGCGACCGAGCAAGATGTCTTCCGGAATTAGATTGTCTTTAACGATAGATAGTTCTACTTTTAAAATATAACCGCCAATTTCAATGGAAGAGTTAATCTTCGCTCACAATTATATTGTCCGCCAGCAAAGCCAACTAATGTTTTGAAACACTTTTGCACACCGTTCAATTGCATTGCCCGTTTCTTCGCGTATCAAGCTTATTGCACTTCCGGAGTCAACCAATGAAATTATCTCGTTACCGTTTACGCGAATTGTTTTAACAAAATTATCGTTCGGTATGTCCGTTATTATTTTATGTACGTTCGCCCGAGATTCTCGCGATGGTTTTTGTGGACACTGTTCATTTTTGTGATTTGTTCGTTGGCAATGTACACAACGGATTTTACGTTGGGGCTCAGGACAGTTTATAGAAACGTGTCCTTTTCACCGGCAATTAAAACATTCGATTTCCCGACTACTTCATTTGTCATCTACTCTTGCAATAACCGAATCAAAATTGTTGTTCACGTTGTTTTTATTAGGATTGTTAAATTGCCAAATTTTGTGGGTATGGTATTCGATACCTTTGTTTCGACTATAATAGTTGTAATTTTTCACTGGGTTATATTCACAATAAATGTTTGATAGATCATTTAATCTCGCGTAATTTTTTTTAAATAATATTCTTTATGTCATTGTCATTTATCCCGTTTATTATGTGATATGTAGTATCTTCTTCTCGCATATTAACTTTTTTCCGATTGCCGACATAAGATTCCTCATCATACCCTCCAAAGAATTTACTTTTTGCTTGTAATATTTGCGTGCTGCCATTAACCATTAAATCCGATTCAGCATCACTATTTTTCACTTCAGAAGTTTCGTTTGTCATGTAAAGTATTTCATCACTTTCCATAGCCTCACTTAACCGGCGTACCAATTCAGGTGGCCTGTAATTGGTAATTCACGTTCGCGTAATAGTTCCTTTAATTGATCAGCCTTTAGTGAGCCTATTTTAATCATATTGTAGGTTTTATTTTTCTCTTAACACGCACTTTACGTTGAATTACGTTATCGTTTCTATATTCGGTTTGACGTTCAATTTTGGTATTCTCTCTGTTGGCAAGTATTACTCATACATAAAAGAGAAAAAGAACTTAAAAAATCGTTTCAAATGACACACAGTTGCCCATAGAAATAACACGTTCGTAAAAAACTTAATTCCTCAGACTAGCGTAGTCTGTTTTCGTTCTCTTTTCTTTTTAGTTCCGGCTATTATTTCTTTTTTATTTCTTCTTTGAGCGGCACTTAACTATGTATATGTATGTAATTCAACGTCGACAACACACACTTCGCTGCTAAGTTGGCATTAAAAAACCAAGTATGTATATAAAAAAACTGCACAGTTTCACCTTTCTTCTTACACGCCTGTTTCAACGAAATTACGCCCAAACAAAAAACTGCACAAGCAATTAATGACCGTTCCACAATTTATGCTGTTGTCTTTTTTCAACTAAACCTTCGTATCCAGCACAGAATTTTTATTTTTTTACCACGCACACACATACAAATATACTTGTCTTTTTTCATTCTTTTGTTCTGCTCCCGCAACTTTACGCTTTGTGAGAGGATCCCACTTCTGAGTTGTCAAGATGACTGAATGAAAGCGATTTTGTTCTTTATGCTTTGCCGGCTGATTACTGGAGGGTTATTCTGTATTTCGATGCGAAAGTCAATGCGACTCGAAAACATGTAAATGCGAACACTTTCTATTCTGTATTACGATGTTCGCAAAGTACTTTTTCTATTCGCATTTAAAATGCGAAAAGGCGGCAAGTCGGTATTCTGTATTACGAAAACAAATGTCAGATACATACGAAAATCGCAAAATATATTCGATTGCAAAACAGCATTCGCAAAGCACAAAAATGTAAGTGAAAAATAATAATTTTGTTTATTTATTCTTACATTAATTGTTAAAATTATTCAGGGAAACAAACAACAAGACCACCAAATCACACCAATTTGAAATAATGGTGTAAATTATGATGAAACACAGCCAACTGGCAAAAGGTCATTTAAAAACACTAAATGCACGTCAGTCGGCAAATGCTTTGTGGCAGACATTAGCCGAAGAATTAAATGCAAGCGGACCGCCTGTTAATAGGTTTGAACTAATTTCAAGGTGCACAATAAACAAAACCAATGAAATATATAACCAATGAAGTGGCTTTAAGTTTTTAAATACAGAAAAGACTTTTAGTTTTTAAATTATATTGTTTTTTCTTTCGTCTCTTATATTTCTAGCAATGTTTGTGTAATTGTTAATACTATCATTATAACTGGTTGAATTAGTAATAGATTGTGGCAGATCTTCGGCATCCACAATTTCCTCCATTGACAGTTCTTTGTTCAAGGAATTTTAACGTAGTCGCTAATTTGATAATTGGCGGAATCGCACTTGATTTTGTGGTATTCAATTCGGAGCCAATGTAATTTAAAACATATATAAATGCCTCTTGGCTCAATCAAATTTTTTTATAAAGCTGGAATAGAAATATTTTGCATAATTAATTGCTTTCAATGCTTCAAAATAAATTACCTTTTTGCATTCAAGCTTAGAATATCCGATTTGCTTCTAATAATAATATTCTCTGCATCCTTTAATTTTGGTCATGCGCCTCTTCATCATCAAACCATAGTGCCACAGATTCCATTTTTGGTAAATTACACAAATATTATAGAAAACCAATTTTCTTTCGCATCGCATTTCATTTGCGCATCGCATTGACATTCGCATCGCAATTCAGAATAAGGCCCCTGACTGCTCGTTAAGTCAAATCATAATAGTTTATAGTTGACAGCTCCAGGGGTTGCCAGATGCGACACATCAAACACTCTACATCTATCCCATCCAACATTATGCTTTTGAGCTGCTATTATCTTCGGATATGATTCATTGTCTACGTTTAATTTTGCATTAAATGTTGTTTTATTCTATCCTTTCGTTTCAAATGTTTTAACTACTTCTAATTTACTATTTTTTAAAGTTTCATTTTGCTTTTTTAGTTTTTCGATTAGAGAATTAATCAGGGTATCTAAAGTTTAAGTCAATTATTACAATTTGCATATTGATTTCTTTTGGTACTTTTATTTTATAATCTTCACTAATTTCGTTTTGTATTGCCTCTTTAATTTTTTCACGTTCTTCGACATTCTTGCTCTGGATCATTAATGTACCACTTTTCTGTTCTCAACATTGGTTATTTTAAAATGGATTGGATCTACTTTTTTATTTAATTCTGCTTTTGTTTTTTGTACATTTTGTTTCTCCTTTGGTTTAATAATTAAGGGGACTTTTTCGACAGATCTGGCATCATCATATTATTTGCTAAAGTCTGTGCGTAAGACATTTCTGTTGTTTTCGTATTTGTTTCTTTTATAACCTTTTTTATTTCGTTGCACATTTTTGTGTTGCTTTTTTCGATCATATCGTGCATATCTTTGTTGTTGTTTTCAACTTTATCTATATTTCTTGGACATTTTTTCACATTGTTTTTGTATAATGCCTATTTTTTTGAATCTATCATCATACCGTCTTTCTATTGCTCCTAGCAGTGCTTTAATTTCATCTTCATTCTTATTTAGTGCATTTTCAAATTCATGTTGATATTCTAACAATGGTTGCCAATTTTTTTTCTTGAATTTCTTGCATAGCAAAATCTACATATATTATGGATACATATATTGCATACATATATACATACAGTATATACAAACATATCTCACAAAAGTTCCTTCAGAAAATATTTTTTCCGAGTATTGATCAATACCGGCACATTTTCTATTATAATGATACACTTTTTTGCATATTCCATCGCATCTAATACCACTTTCACCTCTTATTCCTAGCTTGCATTTGCTGCATTCAGCCACTGCAGCTCTTTTTCACCCTTATTTTGTGATATTTTATATTCTGCTAATAAATTTTACTTATTTTTTTTCTTTTTTATAGTCACTATCTACTTTTTTTAAACTCAATTAGTATTTATTATAAATTTAATCAGATCAATTATATGATTATAGAGCTGTTGACGTGGCTCAAAAAAGCTCATTCCTAGCAGCTCAATAAAAGGCAAGGAAAACGTAGGTTTAACTTTTTTGAACTTTGTAAAATGAGTAAAGGATATATTTTCTATTTTGAACAGCATCCGGTAGATTTCGGCTACTTTTGCATATATTTTCATAATAAATTTTACAACTTGTCCTATTTTTTGCCTTTTTTGGTGTACTCTTCCATATCTCCTACTCAAGCTTAATTTCTTTAAGTTTATTCATCGTTTTAGGAATAGTTGCTTAAATTAAGTACGTGACTTTAATGTCTAATTTTGGCTTGGATACAGTTGTAAATTTTTCTTATGTATTCTGTGGGAATAACTTTTGGATTTCCCTCCAAGGTAATGTTTTCTGTTATATTCAGAGACGTAACAGTTGTAAGATAAACGATAAAAAAATCAGATTTAACAATTATTACTGATACATTTACGTAATGGTTATAGTCAACCATTAACAAATAATATATTTTATTTTGGTTTTTTTAACCAATTGAAATAACATATATATATTTTTTTGGTTATAAATAATCGTTATATAAACCAAAAAATTTTTTGGTCGAAAATAACCATTATTTCAACCAAAAAAATTTTTGTTAAAAATAACCATTATAAAACAAAAAAAAATTTCTTTGGTTACTATTTCAAAAAATCGACTTTTTTAGTGCCTTACAAATGTGCAAGATCGAAACTCAGTATCTGTTGTTATGCTTTCAATATCAGTATTTTAAACCCATCAAGTGTGTTATATTTAAACGTATAATGCCTTACCTAGAATCACACTAAAAGAATTCAACGCAATTTCAAAGAAGTTGGTCTTATTTATTAAAATTTTTGTTTAACTTAACAAACATTAGGGACTTAAAGAATTCTCTGAGAGGTAACATCTAAGATCACTAAGGACCAGTTTCAGGGCTGAGAATGCGCGCTCGACACTGACTTCAGTTGCTGGAGCTGCATGAACAATATCCACCAGCTGTTTTAAAAATGGGAACGTATATTTTTTTCTTTCCAGTATTCTAAAAGGTTGGCATCTATATCTACTCTTCCTTCCCGGTATGTAACAAGATGGCCGTTGATAAGTAATAAAACCAAGCAGTATTTATTTTTAGCAATGCGACGTTTATTCTTATCACCACGCGTTCTAGAATGAAATAGGACGCTCCAACAATAATGAGGTTGCCATATTCTAATAATTCTAACAATGTTGTCTACTTAGTGCTAATACATTAGAATGCTTATAAATAATTCTAACAATGTTGTCTACTTAGTGCTAATACATTAGAATGCTTATAAATACTGTGTTGAAATAAGGAACCATTTATGTTAACATTTATTACATGTGTTGACATAAGGAACCATTTATGTTATCACTTATTACATGCTCTTTTTTTAATTTTTTATTTTTTTTTTTAACATTATTAGCGTTTGGGGCAAGTTTCTACACCATAGTCCCTGCCAAATCGTAGTGGCGGCTTTACAGCTCGACCACTCCTTGTAGTTCTTGTCCCGAGAGCTTTCGTATCCGAATCACTATCTTTCGGACAATCGTGCCTGGATACTGATCCGGAAGACTCAGACTCAACAGAAGGAACTGATTCATCTACCTGACTTTCGATTTCCCCAGTACCAGGGTTCCCTGTTACCGCAGAACTATTTTCTACGCAACTGCCTCCACTCAGGTCCCTCTCAGAATTTCTACTAGCGCTCCCTTCAATCTGTGTCATATTATTTTCAAACAACAGATCACTAGCACTGAAATCTTCATTTGTTGTTCCAGTGATGAAACGTCTATTACGCCTAAAAAGGTTGTTAAACCCATCTGTTAACAAGTACGACCTATCATTAAAAGAATCTACTATTTTTCCGTAGTGCCATTGCTTTCCATCTTTTTTAAACATTATCAAATCTCCTTTCTTAAACGGCGACAACCTTTTAGCATTCCTATCATAGTAATACTTTTGTCTTTCCTTTTTTTCTTTAATTTTTTTTAACTATAGCCTCATCTGTATTGTTTCTAATCAGGAAATTGAAATTGGTTAACATCATTCACTTCGAAACATCTCTTTAGAATATTTTTTACTATCGCAACACCTTTTTCAGCCAATCCATTGCTTTGAGGGTATCGGGGACTTGAAAATCGAAATTGAATATTGTACTCATTGGCAAATCGTTCAAACTCTGCAGACCCAAAAGGGCTGTTATCACATTTAATGACTGTTGGATAACCTATTATATCAAATATCCCGCGAACCGTTTTTATAATTTGTCCTGTCGTTTTATTACGCACCTCAGACGATACCACAAAATTCGAGTACGCGTCCATCAGTGCGACATAGTCACGACCAGCATACTCAAAAATATCCATTGCTAATATATGAAACGGATACGTTGGTTCCTCTTCCTGACGTAAAGGTTCTTTCTGATTATTTCTTTTAAACCGCTCACAAATTTTGCAAGAAGACACTATCTCCTTAATTTGTCTATTCATACCTGGCCAATAGTAAAGCATTCGAGCTCTAGCAAGTGTTTTTTCTATTCCTAAGTGTGGTGAATGTAACCAGTTTGCAATTTTCCGTTGCAAGCCCGAGGGGATAACTAGTCTGTGATTCAAAAAACAATAATTCATTCTCAACATGTAGTTCACCCTTTAACTTATAAAACTTTTTCCCCAGTTCATCCAAGTGATGGTAATCAGGCCATCTATGCACAACATATTTAACAACTCGCAAATATCCGTGATCCATGCCTAACATTTTTCTATAGTGCTCATAGTTCTCCTCAGTGAAGCAGACTGATTTTGTTACCATATGAATAACACCCGATAACTCTTCTATTTCCTCCATTTCAGATAACTGAGCCCTCGATAAACAATCAGCCAGTAGCATTTCTTTCCCAGGCCTGTATACTACTGTTATATGCGGATATTTTAAGAGAAACATAAACATGCGCTGAAGTCGCATTGTTACACTGTCAATGTCACGTTTGACCAATGACTCCAGCGGCTTATGGTCGCTTTCAACCGTGAACGGTCGCCCATAAAGAAAATAGTGAAACCGCTGGCAAGCAAACACGATGGCCAGAAGTTCTTTTTCAATTTGCGCCCACTTTTGTTCATTACAGCTGAGCGTCCTGGAAGCAAAAGCTACAGGGTGTCCATTCTGAATTAGTACACACCCCAACCCATCCTTAGACGCATCAGTCTGTATGACCACTGGTAGCACTGGATTATAGATTGCTAATACTGGCCTTGTCGTTGCCAATAGTAACAATTTTTCAAATTCCCGATCATGCTGTTGCGTCCATTTAAACGATACATCATTCTGGGTCAACTTTCGTAATTCCGCAGAATGTAGAGACAAATTTGGTATAAACCTTGCCAAGTACTTAAGCAGGCCTAGAAATCTTAATACGTCTGCCTTATTTACCGGTTTCTTCATTCTCAATATCGCATCAGTGTATTTGTAATCCGCCATGACTTTCCCTTCCGTTTAAATATATCCCATAAATTTTACTTTCCTTTGTCTGTATTGAATTTTCTCATCATTAAATCTGATATTATTCTCCCGAGCCCTTCTCATCACCACTTCCATGATCTGATCATGTTCTTCCTCACTAGCAGCACAGATAGCCAAATCATCAAAATAAATCAAAATTCCCTGTATATCCCCAAAAATCCTTACCATCTCCTGCTGAAACATTTCGGGAGCACAGCTGAGCCCAAAAGGAACTCGTTTGAATCTAAATCTTCCGAAGGGTGTCAAAAATGTTGTAAGATCTGAGCTTTTTTTGTCTAGTTCCATATGCCAAAATCCGCTCTTTAAGTCAAGAACAGAAAAGACTCGTTTACCCGTAAGTTTTGCTATCATATCATCTATTGTTGGAATTAGGAAATATTCACGCCTAATGCACTCATTTAGTGGTTTCGGGTCTAAACATATTCTCAGTTCCCCATTCGGTTTCTCTACCAATTGCAAATTATTAACCCACTCTGTTGGATACTGTACCGGTGCTATAATTCCTTCCTTAACCAACTTATCCAGTTCCAGCTTTAATTTACCCTGCAGCGAATTTGGTGTTCGCTTTCGGTAGTGAAGCACCGGTTTGGAATTTTGTTTCAAAAAAATTTAAAAATTTCTTGGAAATTTACCAAGTCCATGAAACACATCCCTATATTTCTCCATGAATGATGCTTTCAATTCTGTGCCAACAACACTACCCACGTCCAATCGTTTAATCAATTCAAAGTTTGTGCACTCTTTCAACCCAAGTATTGGTTCGCAATTGTCATTGACAGCCACGAACTCAGCTACCTTTCCCACTTTTGTAACTAAATCCACACATTCCATTAGGCAAGTGCCATAAATTTTTATTCTATTCTCATTATAATCAAATACAGGAAATTCATTCTTTTGATTATCAAGTCTAACGCCCAACTTCTTAACTAGCTTTACTGGCACACAGCTAACGTCTGCCCCCGTATCCAACTTAAACTCTACTATTTCATCTCCTACTAAATATTTCTTGGTCCATCGCTCGCTTACAGATGCTACTGAGTTTAACCTAAGAGTATTTGTTAATTTTAATAAACTACTTAAATTTCTACAATTACCATCACTTTTACCTTCAGCTTTATTCCAGTTAAGACCAGCCACTCTTTGCTTGCTACTACAATTTCCAGTTGACTTATTAACTTCTGCTTTCTCCCGAGGTTTGCGGCACATTCTCTGAAAATGACCCTTTTTAGGCACGATCTGCATATGGCCTCCTTTGCTTTACATTCCCTTACATGGCCGGATGTCCACACTCCACTACAATTGTAACAAAAACGATTGACAACAGTTGCTGACGCTGACTCTGACTTGTCACACAACTTTAAAACAGCCACTGCCTGCTTCGCATCTAGTATGTCCTTGTTCAAATTTGCTGCTTCATAAGTTTTGCACATATCAATAATTCTAGATAATTGTTCATCCCGTCCGTCTAATAATTTCAGCTGCAGCTTTTTATCATATACGCCAACAATAATTCGGTCGCGTAGCATGCGGTCTTCATAAGATTTTCCACATTCACATTGGAATTCACAGTACTTAATTTTACGTCTTAACTCGGTTTCAAATTCTAAAAATTTTTGTCTCTCTTTTTGTGACACCATATTGAACTTGTAGGATTCCATTGCTATGTTTCTTTGCGGTAAACAGTGCTCATCAAACTTCTTCAGCACTTCATCCAATGAACGCTGTACTGCTTGTTCTCCAACAACTGCTGTACCAAGCAGAGAATCCTGCGTTCCATCATTTGGAAACAAGGTGTTGTATATGTTTGCACCTTCAACCCCAACCAGCCACAAAAAGTTTGCAATTTTCTTAGGTTCAGTCTCACTTGACTTACCAGTAGCGATCATATAAACTAAAAAACTTCTTTTCCAGTTTGGCCAATCATTCGCCAGATTTGCACAGTCTAATTCACTGCCATACCTAAATTGGCGCGTCAAGCGTTGTCTGTCTGTCAAAAGTTCTCATGCCCATACATTTTGTATGGAGCATACCGAAATAACGCGGCGTCAACGCTTTGCTATTGGAAAATCTGATTTTGACAACGCGTTAAGAAGTGAAGTCGACTGCAGAAGTACTATTGTTTATTTTTTTAATGTGTCATTAATGCTCAGTGCTGCCACAACCAAAACAATTTTTACAACCAAAATTCGCTTTAAAAGTTAACAAATGAGAAAAAAATCTTCTAAATAACTAATTTTTTCAGATCTTAATTATTTTATTTTAATTTTAATTTAAATAACAAAATTTTAATAACAAAATCACAAACAACAATGTCTCCCGGCAACCTGTTAAAATAATCAGGGTTGTTTTATTTGTTTGTTCGATAACCCTGTTTTAATCTTTTTGACATAACGTTGACGCTTTTATTTAGGTATGGCATTTCAGCGTTAAAGCTCGGCGTGAAAAAACGTTGCGCTTGACGCTTTTATTTAGGTATGGCAGTCAGGTGGTAATCGGTCAGCGGCCGCCATTTTGTGCTGTGATTTTTGTTCTATATTTTTTAGTTTTTATATCTACCTCTCTTTGTTCCTTTTACTTTTATTTTACTCCCGAGTTCTTTCAATTTTTTGGTCTTGTTTCCTTGGTGTATTTATAATTTATTTAACTTTAATTTTATATATCCCACTTCTGACACCATGTAACAAGATGGCCGTTGATAAGTAATAAAACCAAGCAGTAGGTATTTTTAGCAATGCGACGTTTATTCTTATCACCACGCGTTCTAGAATGAAATAGGACGCTCCAACAATAATGAGGTTGCCATATTCTAATAATTCTAACAATGTTGTCTACTTAGTGCTAATACATTAGAATGCTTATAAATAATTCTAACAATGTTGTCTACTTAGTGCTAATACATTAGAATGCTTATAAATACTGTGTTGAAATAAGGAACCATTTATGTTATCACTTATTACACGGTAAGTGTCAATTTCTCCGAAAGTGTTTAAAAGCACTTTTGACACTGCGCTTGGAGTTTCATCATCTGAAAGGCGAATCGACTTCCAAGCTTCGTAAGGTCTGGCGAATCAATGAAGACGTGCTCGTTTGTGACGTTTCATCAATAAATACATCGCTTTGTAGCGGACTCTGCATGGCTTGTGGGAGATTTCTGTCGACCTGAAACAGAACAGAACAGAAACGGTCGACATAAATATAAAGCAAATGTAAACACTTTCTAACCTGTTCTATTGCATTTAATTGTGTTGCCATGTTTTTCAAGTGAGCTTTCACTTCTTCCTTTTTATTTGGTGGAAACAACCCTCAGAAACGTGGGTCTAAAAATATTTCTGCTTTAAGAACGTGTGCGTTTAGCAAATTCGGCTCTCTCGCTTTGATGCAGTCCAATAGAGTCGTTGATGTCTCTATATTTAGGGATTCTATTTTAACCTTGAGCTCAAACCAAACTTTATAACAATCGCCCATGCAAAGCTGTTCACTTTGCAATTTCATGGTAGTTTCATGAAGGGGACTTAAAAAAAACTTAAGCTTATCCCATTCTTTATTTGTTATTGGCCGATTTAAATTTTCATTACAAAAGTCCCTATATTATTAAAGCTTATCAATCATCAAAAAAGTAGAGCTCCACCGTGTTGGTACATCCAGAGAAGGCTTGCCTAGTTTAAGCATTTGTAGAAATTGTCTAAGCAAAGGAAAATATACTTATAAGTAAAAGATATTTTTTGGAAATTTTTATACACTTTAACATTCTTTGAAGCTGAATTGATTTGAGTCATATAAATGAAGATTACGTAAATGTAATCAGCGATATATTCTTAATCAATTTGTTCTAACTTACCTGCACTTTGGCGTTCTTAAAGTTTTCAGTACCTCCCTCGCCTTTTCAACCACTGTAGTAATATTTGCTTTTCCGATAAAGTCTTTCACGATTAACTGCAAAGTGTTAGCCGCACATTTAACAGAAAAATATTTCTATACTCTTAGATGAAAGTATTTTCAAACTCATCAAGGTTTAATAGCGATTGCCCGGAGTCATATGCAGCATTTTCTTCATGCATAGTTTTACCAACCATTTCAACTGCCTTCAGCATATTTCGGCCATTGTCGGTAGTGATTGTGTATATTTGTTTTTTAGCTATATTAAATTCTCGCAAAATTTCTTCAACTTCTAATTTTCAGTTCACAGCAGTCTGTGGCACCCAAATCTCTCTCATTGAGAGGGTTAAAACGTTAATTTTCCCTTTTTCTATTATTTGCGCATTAACACCAAAAATTTAACGGTCATGTCGAGTGGCGCTATCCATTTTAATGGATATTATCTTCTTTGAAAGTTTTTTCTTTATAATACTTTTCAATTTGACCTCTTCTTCATGTACTATTGTCATAATATTGTGCGACGTAATAGGATTCATATTAAGCCCTCTGAAAATTTGTTCGGTCAAGCTCTTAAAACTTTCAGTATCAAAAAAAAAAAAAAGAGCGCGTTTGAGAACTTTTGAATCTTAAAAGTTTATAGAATAAAAAAAACACTTTTACTCTTTCATTTTCAAATTAAGAATGTTTTATTTATCTTCTTACACTTTCTTAAATACTAATTTTACAATTTAGTTTCTTATAGTTAAAATGTGTATATTTGCTTGCTAATGAAAATTAATAATTATTTGGAAAATAATGAAATGTGTTATTGCAGAACAATTCCCAATAAATTTGTTTAATATAAATGTTTGCTTGGCAATGCAAATTAATAACTATTTGGAACAAAAAAATAATTAAATGTGTTATTGCAAAACAATTCCCAATAAATTTGTTTGTGTTTAAATGTTGGGTTGGCATTTAGTTAGTGGGAACGGAAATGCAAATTATTAATTGTGAACTAAATAAAGTTCGTAAACAGTTCTTGGAATAAAGTAAAAATAAAGTAAGTAAATTAAAGTTAGTATATACATATTTATGTACGTATGTATGTACATATTTATGTACGTGCATATGTTAATATTGTAGTAATTTTGTTTTATTTGTTCAATACAAAAAGTTAAAGTTAAAAAAATGTATATGATAAGGAATTTAATAATATAATAAAGAATTTAATAATGTTGGATTCGGAATGTTCTACGATACCATCTTGTAACCATTTTTCAACTTGATTGTCCACAATTTCTCTTTCCGTAATGGGCAGGCGTCGTGGGTTACAATTTATGGGGGTTTCATCTTTTATTATTATCTTCATCTCAACATTCGTAGTTTTAGATCCCACAGGCTTATATTGATGATCACTTGCCGTCTGATCTATGTCAATCTCTGTTTCTTCCTTGAAAGTGTTTATTGCCATCATTTTGTAAACATCGTCATTCGTGTCAGCCATTATCTTCTTTATTTTCAATTTTCCCGGCGTAATAGTTATTTCAGCAAATTTACAAAATTCAGTTCCCAAAACAATGTAATTTCTCAGGTAATCAACAGGTACTACTTGAAATGTTAAGAGATAGTCATCGTTATTAATACTTATTAGGTGTTCAAAATTCCCATAAGGTTTGATTCTGTGCTGACAATTATTTTTGCCAAATCCGACAAGATAAAAATTTGACTCACGTAAAACAGGACTATTTAATTTTTCGTAAATGTTCTTAGGAATAACATTGAATCGACTACCCGTATCAATCAATGCAATTGTATTAAATGGTTTTCCACATAAAAAGTTTACCTCTAATTCCATTAGGTTATCTTTTGCCTTTAACAGTTGGCGTACGTTTGCCTTCTCTCGTTTCGTGGGACACTGTTTAGAAATATGACCATATTTATTGCAACTGAAGCATTTCATGCCCTTGTCTTTATTAGAACAATTCCTCGATTCATGGCCTTTACCACCACAATTAAAACAATTCTTGTTCTTACCTTCGCTCTTTGTTTTGTTTGCCACTGTTTTTTCAATTTTGTATTTCATATTTTTCTCAACCATAGTTTCGTAACACTTTAGTTTATTTTTAAAATCTTGTAAATTAGCCGCACCATATAAAATAGATTTATTTACTGTCAAATCGTTGATACCGTCTATTACATATTCCATAAGGGTGTTGTCATCTAAATTGCCACGTAATGCTAATTCCCTCATGCAGAAAAAATATTCATACACGGTTTCGTCCTTTCTCAATTTACGTTCAATCATCATTTTATTTATTTTCGCACTATTTGCCGTCGTTCTAAATTCATTTATCAATGCATTCTTCAGCCTCATATAACTCACTATACCACGTCCACTGGCAATAAAAAGTTTGGCTAATCCTCGTAAAGAATTCTTTGCAAAAATAAACTTCTGAAAATCATCAAATCCCATAATACTTGATATTTCATCGAACTCACTTATCCAGGCATCTACTGTCACGCTACCTTCACCATTAAATAAAGGGATTGAGTCCTCTATGTCTCTATAAATAATTGCAAAACGTTGTATATTAGCATTGATAATTTTCTCGGCAATAGGTTTTGTCTCTTTATGTTCTTTTTCTCTTAAAATTTTGTTTGAATTATAAGCCTTCTTTTGTAAATGTTTCGTTGCTTTACTACAACTAGCGTCATCCATCTCTTCATAATTATGTTTCTTTGAGTATATTCTGTTTATAATCGTCTCATCATTATCGTCGTCATCATCTTTATCGTCGTTCTCATCATTATCGTCGTTCTCTTCATTATCGTCGTTCTCTTTATCATCGTCGTTCTCTTCAGTAAATTCTGTTTCACTTTCAACATCGTCGTCATTATCAGCTTGAGAGCACAGCAGCTTTCCTTTTTTCATATTGTTGAATATGTGTTTGAACAAATCGTCGTGGTTGTAGCTTAGTCCCAACAAGTTGCACACAGCTACCATATCAGCGTCACTGAGATTATTCTTAACATATTCCTTCTTTTTATTAAAAGCATCGTCGTTTTCGTCAAACTCAAAACCATTAAACCGTCGTATACGTTGTCTGTTACCGCATCGCCGTCTCACAGTGGCTGAAAATCGTTTTTCATTGGCCAAAAGTCAAATTTTTTTTTGTCACCGATTTTTAAAATTTTTACGCCATTTTGGAGCTAATATATCCATATTAAGGTAGCCAAAAAATTAGGTTAAACTATTGATAATTGTGGGCGTGGCATGCTGTTAAACTCAACTGTTTTTTGTTATTTCAGTAAAAGGTGTTTTTTTTATCAGTTTTTTGTCAAAAATAAATGGTCACTACTCGCAAGCTATCATCGATAATGGCCTGCGGTCTTTTTTATAATATTGGTAGGATTATAGTCTTTAGTTGTTGTAAGTGGTTACCGCTCTAGCGTTTAATATTAGAGGTGTTATGAAATATTTATGAAACTACTATATTTTTCTAAAATTTAAACTTTAGTGGAATAGAACTTCTAGGGAACAAAAGGGAACAAGAAACGTATACCACCCGAAGAAAGGCGAAGGTGTCTTCTTTCACCCCATATATACTTTTGCACCCGCCACGACCCGCCGGTAAAACACTTTTTTAATTTTAATGAAATTACTCCAAAAAAAAATCAAATTACTCTAATATAAACAGCCCTATAATTACTCGTATACAATGGTGTATTAAATTTTCACTTTTTTGCCTGAAGGTTTATGTTTTTTACTTTAGACTACCTAAAACTAAAATAATTAAATATAATACCTGCGAAAGGGTTTTATGGCTTTGTTTTGATCAGCAAAAAATCAGTAATAAAAATATCACAATAGGTTCTACAGTAAACATATGATCTCTTTCTAATATAACTGTTAGGGTCAGCCAAAGTCATAAACAATTTTATAATAATAATCGCGACATTAAACGACTAAAGATAAAAAGAACCCCATATTGGCGAGATACTAATTAGTTTTACCTGATATTAAGGTCTGGATAACACGTGCAGTTTTGTTCAATTTAAGTACTACCTGCTATGAAATTGAAGATCAATGTGTGAATAACATGTATCTAAAAATATATAAAACTACGGATTCAATAAGGGATTACACAATAAGTTAATCCTTTACGTGTACGTACGTATATTTGCAAGTGATAAATCATAACAGACTCAAATAAAAATATTCAGAAAAATATGGAGAGCTTCGGTTATAAAGAACTGGCCGAACAGTATTTTAGAAATAAAAACCAGGAAGATGTTTTTACTTACGTTAAAATAAAATTAAGCTTAAATTCGTGTAGCACCGAAATACAAGAGCAATTATCTAATTTTGTAAAAGTACTAAAAAAACGCTACAAAGAAGTTAGTTACAGTAAACAAAAGTTTTATATAAAAAGTGAAAAGTGTTTAGAAGTGGTCGCTGCAGAAACAGCAAAGCAAGATAAGGCCACGCAAATCATTGGACAACTGCAGCGATAAATCTAAGAGGCGGAAACTTAAAGATGTTAACGATGCAATTGGTTGTACAAATATAAAAGAATCTTTCCTACATCAATTACGATCACAGAACCAATTAACAAAAGTGGATATCATTGAAAAAGTTATTAAAGCTAGTCCAGTGAGAACAAAACGAATTCTTAAAAGTATACCAACTCCGAGCGATGCAAAACAGTGCACAAATGAGGAGGCATTAGCCTTATTTCTGGATTTGAAATTAACAAAACAGCAATATATTAAGCTCAGATTGCGTGCGATTGAAATGGCTCAAATATCTATCCAGCATATCATCACATAACTGCTACTAAAATGGACTGTTTTCCATCAAAGGATACTAACCAAACACACCAATTTCGGCAGAGGTACAACTACAATCTCTACTTGATCACACAGCCGAACGCTTGCTACAATCAATACCAGGAAATGCGTTAAAGAAATATGGAAACACAAAGCTAATTCTTTTTTGCAAGTGGGGATGTGATGGTTCTTCAGGACATAACCAATACAAACAAGTTGTATGTGAAAATATTTCGGACTCGGATATGTTCATGGTATCAATTGTACCATTGCGATTGAAAAAGATTTTGGAAGATCCAGAGCCTTCGACTAGTACAATGCAAACAATGGATATTTGGAAAAATGAGACACCACCTTCTACGAAATACTGCAGGTCAATCAAATTTGAATTCAAAGAAGAAACTCGTGATGCCATTAACAAAGAAATTAGTGATATCAAGGCCCAAATTGCAACACTACCATTAGCCATTACAATTACAGTTAGATGGGCAGCAAATTGAAGTAAGCTACCAATTAGTCCTTACAATGATAAATGGAAATGTAGGTCAGGCTTTGACTAACACGAAGGCTGCATCCAGCTGCATTATATGCCAAGCAGCATAAACCCAATTAAACCAAGTTCCGACAAAATCATTAGATAATACCGATGCATATGAATTTAGATTATCACCACTACATGCAAGAATACGACTTATGGAACATATACTAAAAATCAATTATGATTTATATTTCGGGTCTTCAGGATCCATAAGAAACAATAAAACCAACAAAGAGTTAAGAAGTTCAAAAAAGAAACATGTTCAAGATGAATATCGCAAAATTGGATTGATTATAGATCAGCCAAAACAAGGGTCAGGCAATACAAATGATGGCAATACCGCACGAAGATTCTTTTCAGATCCAGAAACAGCATCTGAAAGAACAGGAGTGGATTTAAACCTTGTTTCCAGTTAATTTTAAAATTTTTTTTGAGTGTAAAAATTTTTTTGTGTAAAAAATTTTTTTCAGTGTAAAAAATTTTTTTGAGTGTAACATTAAAAAAATTCCATTATCACAAAAAATAATTATAATTATTATTAAGATCAAAATATAAAATTTTTTAATATGCAAATAAAAAAAATAAACCCATATTTCACTCCAAAAGTTAAAAAAAAATCAAAAGTTCAACTTTGACCTAGAAGTCCTTAAGAAGTACTCAATCAATTTCAATGTAATTAAAACTGAGTCAAGCTGAATTAAATATCTATCCATTAAAAAAAGAATTACTTCAATATTTTGATCGGTTCAAAAGTTACACAATTTTGGCCAATGAAAAACGTTTTTCAGCCACTGTGCGTCTTCACCAAACAGAAGTTTATGCAGAGCCACAATTGAAATTCTCCTAGCATTCGCTATGCTTCTCTTGATTTCAATAAAATCTCCCAGAGCACTCATTATATTTCTATTCCTTTTCGTCCCGTTCAAATGTCAATATTTTCGCAATTATATCCTCTCTTGCCAATGCGTAACTTGTGTGCGTACGTATGTTCAACCAAAAACACAAAAGTTCCTTTACCATTCGTTTCTATTTATGTATGCATGAATGTTCGTTTGCCACGCGAGTTACGTGTTTAAAGAAAAAAAATCTTTATTCTATGAGTTCTGATATTCAACTGTCGCTTTATTCATTTTTCAACTTATTTTATGTACAATTTTTCTTATATTCTAAAAACTTATTACTATGGTTAAAGTGTTGATCAAACAAAATTGATCGTAAAATTTCAATTTTGTTTGGTCATTTATTTTTTCCTTGTTCAACGACAATTGTATATACAAATTTGTTTTTGTTATTGATTCATAATTTTTTGTATTTCAATTGTCGTTGCCCTTTCTTAAATTGTAGTAAAATTTATTGAATGAATTTGTTTGTATTTTCAGAACGGAAGAGAATCAAATTTCAAAACGTTTGTGGAAATAAAATTAAAATAATAAGCATTTTTAACTTGTGCCAAAGACACTCTTAAAGTGTCATTGACTTAGTTCATATTTTGTTTATTGTATTTGGCTATGATTGAGTTAATATCTACGAGGGGTGATTGTGGAAGTATATACGTAACTCCTCCCCCTGTAGATAAAGGATTCTCCTGAATTCTTTTATTTGGTGTTTTACATTTATCATATAATAAAAATATTAATATTATCATTATCGGTACAACCACAATTGGTGGTATAGTGTAGGATATCACTTTATTGTTATATTTAATTTCTTCTATTTGTTTTAAATTCTGAATAGTTTTTAGTTTTACTTCTTCCATTGTAAGTGTACTGTTAAATGTTATATTTTTGAATTTTGGAACAATTATTTTGTCTAAATACATTTTATTTTGATTCGAAAATTTTTCGTTTGCTATCATTATGGTGCAAATATTATATTGTATTAAAAAATTTCCATTTAATATATTTTTTGTGTTGTTGTAATTACTTGTAATTGTGTTGTTTTTTGCATTTTTGACTATAATCGTTTGGTCATTTATGTTTATGATTTCCGTATTATCGTTCTTTATAAGTTTACATGTTTTTTATTGTACAATGTTTTGATATCTTACATTCGTTTATATAATTGTTTTCTTTATATGTAAAGGTTTTATTATTATATTTGAATGTATTTTCAATTCCTGCTTCTATTTCTTTATCTAAATATGGTATGGGTATTATAGTTATTATTTGTACATATTGGAATGTTTTGGGTACTTTAATTACAAAAATTAATTCATTGTTTTTTTCAAGAATAGCTGTTCTTAAATATTTAATTTTACTTAAATTAATATTGTAGTCTTCGATTTCTTGTTTTGTCAAAATGCTAGCGTCACTTACACCATTTTGTGCAGTTGTTATGTAGTTCTGTATGTGCTCTACGTGATTTCTTATTGTCGTTAAAATAAGTAAACTTTCAAGATAAATGGTCCTTTTTAGTATGTCCCTTACTGATTTGTGGAGTCCTTCCATGAAATGCATTGTGTTCTTTTGGTTTTGTGTTAGAGTATCTCTTATAAGTTGTATTGTTTTGTTTAGATGATTGTTAATTTTTATTTGTTGATTTAAGTTTGTTATAGAGTTATGTATATTAATGTCAACTGTATTAAAATGATTAGTGATGTCCTCTTGGTCAGTGTTGTCCATAGTGCCGAAGAGATATTTCCATGCATTTGCCACTAAGTTAACCAGTCCACGTTTTTGTCTGTTATTTGGTGTTATTGTTTTTAACTTGCTTAATAGTGTATCTATTTCATTTTTTATAAATATTTGTTCATTTGTATTCAGAGTATTTAAATCGTTTCTCATTTCTAGAAGAATACCTGTTGTTTCTTTTACATCCATATAGTGTAAAATTAAATCTGACTCTATTGGTATACTAAAATTACCGTAGTTAATCTCTATGTAGCCGTTAGTTTCCGTTAATGGTTGAAGCACTATATTGGCTTGGATTGGTGCTAATACCATTATTGTAATTGTTATCCACAATGTTGCCTGTAATATTGATTTGTTGTTAATTTTAATTTACTATAATATTGTTAAATTTGTTGGGCCTTTTTATATTGTCAGTATGTATTCCTTGCAAAAGCATTTTCCTGAATTTTGGTTGTTCTTTGTGTCTTAAATTTTTATAGTTTTTTATAAAACCTTCTTGTCGGGTTTCTGTATAAATTTCCCTATTCTTATTTGCCTTTGTTATTCTTTGTTCTTTAACTTTAGATAATCTTTCATAAATTGTTTTGTGGTCAATTGTGTAATTTTGAACTTGTAACGGTGTGCATTTAATTGTGCTGTGATATGTGTCATTGTATATCCTAATCGCTCTTTGTATTTGTTGGGTGATTGGTAGATAATTCTCGAGATTTAAGGTTCTTATTTTTTCAGTAATAGTGTTGTTAAGCCTTTCTATGTCACTGTTACCGGTGTGACTGTTTGGCTTTGTAATATGGTACTCTATACCTTCTGCTTGCAAAAACTCTTTTACATTTTCATTGTTGAATTCGTTATCAAAAACGATCTTGTTAACTTTACCTTTGATTGCTAAATAATGTTCTAATTGTGTTACTAGTGTTCTGCTGTTTCTGTCTGTGAGAGGAAAACATGTAGCATGTTTTGAAAATTTGTCTATAAAAATAATAAATGCACATTTGCTATTAACGTAAGTGTCTACGTGGATAATTTCGTTAATTGTTTTCGGTGTTTCAGTTAGATAAAATTTGTTTCTTATCGGGTTTCTGTCATATTTTCCTCCAGAACAAACGTCGCAATTATTTATAACTTTAGCTATTTGTTCTCTGAGGTTAAGATTATACAGTTTCCTCTTTAGTTTTTCAAAGGTTGCCGTTATTCCACAGTGACCGCTTTCGTTTTTGTGAAATAAAGCAATTTGTGTCCTCAAGTTAGCTTCGTCTTCTATGTCCATTGCAAATAGTGAGCATTTGACAAATTTTACATCAGTATTTTCGGAGAACTCTTCTTCGATAATTTTTTGAACATTATAGTATTCATGATCGTTAAGGTGGGAATATATGCCTACTTTTCCTCTCCCTATTTCTCTTCTAATGATATCCAAAACGTTGTTTTGATCGATATCATTTTTATCTATATAAATTCTTTTACAATTAAATATAATTTCAACAGTATTTTGTTTCTCCTGGGCAACAATAATTTGTGTTTTGAACCTATTGACGACTGTGTCCAAAATTGGAATGCTATATCCTAGATCCTCTTTTTGCGAGTGGACTGTTTCCACTTCGACTGACATGCTATTGTTTTCTTCGTCATCTCTGAGCATTTCTGCTTGAGCATTAATTTCGTCGTTACTTATTCTGCTCAAGAAATCAGCGACATTGTTAGTTTTTCCTTTTATATACTCAATCAAGAAATCATATTCCCTCAAGCCAATAAGCCATCTTTGAAGTCTTGGATTTATGTCTTTACCTGAATATTTTGTCATCAGCCATTTCAGTGGTTGGTGATCGCTTTCTAAGTCGAATTGTCTTCCAAAAATGTATGGTCGAAAGTATTTTAAGGCCCATACAATTGCCAGTAATTCTTTTTCAATTGTAGCGTAATTAGTTTCATGTTTATTTAGCGTTCTAGAGGCATATGCAACCGGATGTCCGTCCTGGGACAGAACAGCTCCTACTGCAAAATTACTAGCATCAGTGGTGATTTTGAATCTTTTTGTAAAATTGGGATACCTCAATATGGGAGAATTAGTGACAACATCTTTCAATTTTTCAAATGAAGCTATGAAAGCAGGATCGTTTTCATTAACTTTTTGGTCCTTTTTTAAGTATCGGGTCATTGGATATGCGATTTTTGCATAATCTTTAACAAATTTTCTGTAAAATCCCGTCATTCCTAAGAATGATTTGATTTTCTTTGCATTATTGGGTATCTTTAAGTTTCTAATAATTTCGACTTTAGCAAGATTTGGTTTTATTCCGTCTGCTGAGAGGATGTGTCCCAGAAACTGCGTTTCTTTCTTAAGAAAGTCGCATTTGTTAATTTGTATTTTTAATTTCGCATTTTTTAATGCTTTAAATACTAACTTTAAATTGATCATGTGTTCCTTTAGAGAGGTGCCGAATACTAGTATGTCGTCCATGTAGACGACACATATTTTATTAATGTGTTCGTGCAGAACCTTGTTCATCAACCTTTGGAATATTGATGGGGCGTTCTTTAAACCAAATGGCATACGGATAAATTCGTAATGCCCAAAAGGTGTAGAAAATGCGGTTTTCTTTCTATCTTCTTCTCTAACCATGATTTGATGGAAGCCCTTAGCTAAATCCAGGGTTGTAAAGTATTGTGCCCTTCTTAGTTTATCTAGTAGTGAGTTCAAGTTAGGAATGGGATATTTATCGTCTACCGTACATTCGTTTAATTTTCTATAGTCGATAACAATTCTGTACTTTTTTGTCCCTGAATTATCGAGTTTTTTATCGATAATCCACAAGGGGCTATTGTATGGTGAGTTGCTTTCGCGTATTATATTTTGTCTAAGCATATCCTTAATCTGTCTTTTAATTTCCTCCTCATGCACCTGAGGATATCTATATATTTTAGAATATAATGGCCTATCCGTTGTGGTTATTATTTCGTGATTAACCACATTTGTGCATGACAGAATATCTCCCTCTCCAAAAAACAAATCTCCGAATTCAGTAAGCAACCTTAGGGTTGCCTGACGTTCTTCTTCGTTCATGTAGGAAAAATCAAAACTATCTTTAATGTCAATATTTTCTAAGTGTTGTAGACTGCAGACGTTTTGAAAATAAGTAGGATAATTGTAATCTTCGAAATATAACTTATTATCTAATATTTGTATGTATTTTTGGTCAATGTTAATTATTGCTTTAAGGGCCTGTAAAAAATTCTGTCCTATTATACCTGAAAAGTTTTTATTTGAAAAATTAATAATTTTCCATTGGAGTGTACCATGACAACCAAATTCTTTTGGAAATGGTGTAGTTACCACATATTCAATTTCATTTGAACAGTTCAATGTCTTAAAAAATAAGGGTTTCTCAGGTTTAACCTTTGTGTATTGTTCCGTTAACATTCCTTCTGTAAGAATACTAGTGGTGGAACCTGTGTCTATCTGATTGATTGATTGCCTATAGAAATCCTAACTATTGGTAAGGTGGATTTTGAGGCGATATTAAAAAATTTATTTCCCTTTCTTCATCAGTTTGAATCTCATTAATAGTTCCTATTTCCATAGGTTCCTGTCTTGGAGCAGGAAAACGGTTGTCAATGCTCATATGACTTATCCTTGTTTGATTGGTGTCGTTATCTGCACGAAAATTTTGTCTGTTTTGTTTAACTTGATGCCTGTTATTGTATTGAGAAACTTGGTTATTTTGGAAATAAGTGTTTGGTGTAACTTGGTTAGTTTGGTAATTAGTGTTTTGTGGAGTTTGGTTAGTTTGATTGTATCTATTAGTGTTTTGGTTGTATTCATTTCTGTTTGGATGGTTATTAATTTGATTGTATCTGTTAATATTTGTTGTTGTATAATTTTGGTGGTTTCTATTAGTGTTTGGGTTTTTCCTATGGTTTAGGTGAATAGCCCTGGGGTCATCTAATGCTTTAATTTGTGAATATCTCATCACAATGTTATTTAGAGTAGCGTTACGGTCGAAATGTATTCTCATTGGAGTATCTATTTTTTCTACAAGTATATTTGCTAAATCTACCTCTACTCTATCCGGTCTATAAATATCTGGTTGATCTTCATCAAATAAATATATTTGGCTTAATTCATACTTAGCTCTATCAAAATAATTAAATAAATCTCTTAAGTTGCTTACTTTTATGTTTCTGCATCTGTTGAAGACGTCGCTGTACGTTGTTCTTGGTTTAAAGTACTTCCTTAGCTTGGCTTTTACTTCATTCCATGTTGCGTTAGTATCCGATTCTCTGATGTAGCTTCCGACTTCACCGCTTATTTTTTCGTTGATTATGATCGCCATTACCAAATTCATAAGTTGAGGATTATTTTCTGGGCATAGTGCAAATACGGCTTCCACTGATTTTATAAAGGCGTTTACATCATGATTGTTGTCCAAGATTTTTAGTTGTCTAAACTGAGTTAGAATTTCCTTAGGTGTTAAACGGTATTCATGGTGGACTTCATGCTGTTGGTTTTGCTGTAGTATTCCAAGTTGTGCCATCAACTGGTTGATTATCTCCTCCTGAGCCCCAATTACTTGTGCCATTTGCGTTTCGTCAAATCTCTGTTTGCGTCGAATCTGCTCATTTTTGTAAGCTTTTGTAATAAATAAAGTAGTTTACTTCGGGTAAATTGCTCTTTCACTTATTATTTTGTTTGAAATTACTTCACTTCAATCTTTAACTTATGTATATTATTTTCACTTAAACTTGTTTTTACTTTTATTAAAACTTTAGTTTTAAATAGAGTTTCTTGTAAAATTAAACTTTCGTTTAAAATAGTTCGTTTGGTTTTCCTTTATTAAACTTTAGTTTTTTAAAAGGAAAAAGAGGTTCTTCTCTTGGTAAAATTTCTTTAGAATTTTTACCCCTCGACTGCGCCAGTTACGTGTTTAAAGAAAAAAAATCTTTATTCTATGAGTTCTGTCGCTTTATTCATTTTTCAACTTATTTTATGTACAATTTTTCTTATATTCTAAAAACTTATTACTATGGTTAAAGTGTTGATCAAACAAAATTGATCGTAAAATTTCAATTTTGTTTGGTCATTTATTTTTTCCTTGTTCAACGACAATTGTATATACAAATTTGTTTTTGTTATTGATTCATAATTTTTTGTATTTCAATTGTCGTTGCCCTTTCTTAAATTGTAGTAAAATTTATTGAATGAATTTGTTTGTATTTTCAGAACGGAAGAGAATCAAATTTCAAAACGTTTATGGAAATAAAATTAAAATAATAAGCATTTTTAACTTGTGCCAAAGACACTCTTAAAGTGTCATTGACTTAGTTCATATTTTGTTTATTGTATTTGGCTATGATTGAGTTAATGTCTACGAGGGGTGATTGTGGAAGTATATACGTAACTCGCGCGTATGGCCTTTTTTCTTAAAAAAAAAAAAAAAAAAAAAAAAAAACAAGCAAGCAAATAAATATCAATACATTCGCAAATATTATAACCACCGTCGTTCACTCGCTATGTACGGCACGTCGTCGTTATCTGTACTTTCCCTTATGCAATCGTCGTCCACTTAGCAAACACACTCCTACACGCAGAAACATCTAGAAAAATGTCTGGCTTCACTTTTAAAATTAAATGCAAAATTTCACAGTTTATAGCTCAATTATTCATTCCGGGCAGAGTCCCCAAATTTTGTAGTAATTTTGTTTTATTTGTTCAATACAAAAAGTTAAAGTTAAAAAAATGTATATAATAAAGAATTTAATAATATAATAAAGAATTTAATAATGTTGGATGATTAAATGAATACACGTCCGCACGGCTCAGATTCACGGTAACGACTGCTTGTTTTTTTCTCAACTCGTTCCCACAATATCTATATTATATTGGCTCGTGTTAAGGGAATAACAGGAGACATTATAACACCCCCACCGTTAGATTGAGGCTCCAACGAAACATTGTAGATTTGTTTTGATTTTATAATATATATAACTACAAAAATGATGCATAAAATAATTACGATATCAACGCTGTAACTAACAGTTTTTGTTGCCTTATCGTAGTATAGTACATTGTTTAAATTTTCTTCGTGTTTTAATTGTTTCAAGTATAGTGTTTCTAATTTTAAATCGTTTAGGGTAACATATTTGTTGTTTTGGATTTTTATTATAATATTTGGTAATATTATTTTATCTCTAATTCTTAAGTTAACATTAGTAAAATTTTTGTTGTTTGTTAAAACCATACAATTTTCGAATTTTATGAGGAAAGTTCCTTTAATTTGCAATTCTTCTTCGTTACAGTTATGTTTAAGATTTTGGTAATAATTTTTTAAAATAACTAGTCCGAGAAGTATATCTAGTACCCCTTTTGTTTCAAAATTTTCCATAGGACAGTTAGCTTCCTTATACTTTAATATATTTTGTATGCAGTCATTTTTAAGAGTGATTGGGGTTTTCTCTAAGTTATCTTCATATAACTTATAATTTATTGTTTTGATCAGTAAATATTGTATTTGGTTTTAATGCTAATGTTTTATTTTTAATATTCGAAATTGGTTCGAAAGTGATTTTGTTAAGAGTGTATTTTGAAAATTAGTAATATATTTTCGTCGTGAAGGGCCACAGACACTTCTATGTTTGTGTAGCTGTCAAAATCTGTTATAAGGTCCCTTTCCTTTAACGATGGCTAAACTTTCTTTTGTCATCTCAATTGTTTTGGCAATCTCAAGGGCTTTCTTCAAATTGATGTCCGCTTCACTCAGGAAATGTTCCTTTATGTTTTTATAATTAGCCGATAGCCCACATATAAAAATGTCTTTAATAAGACTCTCTGGCAAGGTACAGAATTCACAAGTGTTGCTAAAATTTTATAAAACTTTTGCATACTGTACTATGGTTTCATTCACTTTTTGATGTCTCGTAAAGAATGCATGGTTTTCCATGGTTTTCTTCAGTAAGTCCGCAATCTTTACTGTATCGATGCTCTCGTTAAACGAGTTGAATATTTGTAGAGTTGCAGGGCCCATGTGGTGCAGCAAAAGGGCAACTTTCCTCTTGTCTGGCTGTCCATCCAAATTGAAAGCCAACAAAAATATTTGGAACTGTTTGCTCCAATTCTTACACTCTGCCGCAATGTTAAATGCCTTTGTGTTGAAAGGCGTCATATTGCCTATCGAAAAACTCAATTCATTAAGTTCTTTCTTTTATTAAAAAAATTTTTAATTTTGTTACCAAACTTTTTATTTCTAATAAAGACTTTTGGTTTTATTGTATTATAATTGTTTTTACAATCTTTTCTCTTTCACAACTTTTATTAACTTTCCATATGTAGAATTGAGAACCGCACGAATTTCGTTTTTCCTTTCTTAACAGGAGTTAAAAAAAAAACAAAAAATTTTTATTTTTAAAGGAAAGAAAAACAATTTTTATTACAAGTACATTGATCATTTCACTTTGACTAACTTTTACCAAAAGACAATCAATTTACCTTTCTTCTTAATTTATATTCTTATTGTTTGCTGATCTTACATTTTATATTTCTTATTAAAATAAAAATTAGTTCTTTACAATAATTTGCTGATTTTCATTAATTGATTAAGTAAATGAACTTTAAGGTTTCGAAATGCAAAAGTAAAAAGAAAATGCAAGTATTGCAAAAATGTTTCAAAAATATAATTGTAACAGTCTGTTGGTAATATTCTTTAGTAAGCACAAATAAAGTTCATTTACCTATTTTATTTAAAAAGTCTTCAATATTATCTATATTATTGTTATATGTAACTCACGCGTATATGGATGAAATGGGACTGGAGTTTTTTATTTAATATTTTCTTATGACTATTATACAGAGATGTTTTATTAGGTAGTAATGTAAGAGTTGCAATAATTATGCATTGTTAAAAATTAATGAATATGGAGTGGGTTTGAAAAGATAAGGATTAATTCAAATATATTACATTACTCCATCCCAAAATTTTCAATATAATAAAATTCAAAATCACAAATTATATAAATTCATTCAAACCTAACTCATGGTTATAGTAGTATAAAAATAAAAATACAAATAAGCATTATGCCTGTATATAATTTTTGTTAGTAAAATAAAACATATCAATGTTTTTGAAAATCATCTGACTGGTAACGTGATACCTCTCGACGATTTCTTGTAGCTTTGCGGACATGTTGATCCTGATGATTATCAGCTGAGTCATCTTGATTACTTGTGCTTGTGGTAGTAGTTGGTTCATTAACTGCAGTATTATTTGATGAAGCTGGAGAAGTAGATGGTGCAAAATCTAGAGGTGCTGGAGATTGACTTTCATCACCACCGAAACTAGCAGTATATGGATTGTTGGTTGGAGAAGTGCAATGTTTCATTTGACTCACATGTCGCCTGCAAACCCCTTTTCCGGTGTTTATAATGAATATAACTTTTCCAATTTTTGCTTGAATAACTCCTGGTATCCACTTCTTCCCCTTACCGTATTATCCGATATAAACGTTGTCATTAACTTGAAATTTGCTCGGATTTGAAGATTTTTGATTAAGATTTTGTATATATTTATTAATTTATGGTTATTTTTATTCAGGCTCTATAGCCTGAATAAAAATAACCATAAATTGATTAAGATTTTTTGAAGATTCTAACAGCTCAGACCAGACTGTGCGCACAGGTCTACCACGCATTAGTTCTGCAGGTGATTTTCCTTCTGAATTCGGCATGAAACGGTAGGTGGAGAGAAAATTGTGTACAGCATCTTTTACAGGCATTTCGTCATCGATGTTCTTTCTTACAGAAGTTTTGAAAGTTCTAACGAAACGTTCCGCCAAGCCATTTGAAGCGGGATGAAAAGGTGGTGTTGTGATATGACGTATGCCAGCTTTTATGCAGAACTGTTCAAATTTTTCAGAGCTTAGTTGCGGACCATTATCACTTACGATTGTATTTGATATGCCTTCAATTGAAAATATAGCTGAAAGGTCTGCAATAGTATCTTCTGTTGTTGTATTTCTCATTGTAGAAACGTAGGGAAATTGCTAGTAAGACTCAACACAGATGAGCCACATAGAATTAAATATAGGACCAGCAAAATACACGTGCACTCGTTCCCATGGCTTAGTTGATTTAGGCCAGCTTTCGTACTCTTTGGCAGGATCCTGGTTCTGAATTTTACATATTTCACAATCAGAAGCTTCTTTTGCAATGTCATCGTCGATGTTGTTCCACCAAATGTACTGTCTCGCGAGTTGTTTCATTTTAACAATGCCCCAATGTTCATCATGAAGCACCTTCAAGCTTGATTCTTTAAGGCATCAGGTATGACGACACGAATATAATTTGTTTGAAAACAAAGCAAATTGTTAAGTTGTTTCTGCGATTAAAAAACGGTTTTATTGCTGATTGTTCTGGTGGAAGCCGTTCAGACCAACTATTTTTCACATAATTGTATACTTCGCGTAATGTTTTGTCAGATTTGGAATATTTTCGAATATCGGCTTTTATAGGGAAATCATCAAAGAAAATTTGGAAACATGATTCCTCATTCTTATCAAACTTTTCGTCTGTTGAAAAAGGTAGGCGTGAAAGCGCATCCGCGTTACCATGATCGGCAGTTTTACGATATCTTATTTCGAATTGATAAGCCATGAGCGTCACGGCCCAGCGTTGAATACGAAGTGCTGCCATAGTTGGCAAATATTTAGACGGGTTGAAAATGCTGACTGTGCTTTGTCAAGTGTCTTTGACGCAAACGCGATATGCCTCTCGGTTCCGTGAGAAATAACAGCGCCGATACCGTATGGTGAAGCATAGGTAGCAAGAACTAGAGGCATAGTGTCCTGAAAATGAGCAAGTTGAGTTGCGTTGGCAATATACGATTTGAGGTCATCGAAAGATTTTTGCTGTTCTTTTCCCCAACGAAAAGGGACATCTTTTCAACGTAACATATTAATTGGTGCTGCTATATTGGAAAAGTTTGGTTATGGTAATAATTAACTTTACCCATAAACGCTTCAAGTAGTTTGATGTCTTTCGGAGGTTTCAAGTTTTTAACTGCTGTCACGCCAGATTCATCGGCAAATGCGTTCTGAACTGATTTGACGGCCTAAGTATGTAATTTTATTTTGTAAAAATTCACATTTATCCTTCGTGCAACGAATGCCATTAGCTAATAATAACGAAAGTACCTTTTGAAGACGCTGAAAATGTGCTTGTAGAGTTGGTACGGATATTATAATGTCGTCAAGGTAGTTTGCACAACCTTCTATACCATAAAGAAGTTGTTCGATGTATTTTTGGAAGATAGCTGGAGCGCCATAAGGTAACCGTTGGTATTGGAATAGTCCAAGCGGCGTGTTGGTGACCATTTTTTGTTTCGATGTATCGTCCAACTTCATCTGGAGATAAGCATCTTTAAGGTCAATTTTTGAAAAATATTTACCGTTACGAATAGTAAGTAAGTAAGTAAGTAATGAAATGGGGTTTGGCCCAGGATAGCCTTTTGCACTGCGACCATTGCTGATCTATTGTGCTTCCCCTGTCCTTAACAGTTTAATACGTTCGCAAATAGGATCAGCTCCTTCAGTGGGAGCATTAGCAGATCCTCTTCACTCAGCGTATATGCATGTAGAGCCCTGTGTCTCCTGTGGCACAATGCCCCACAATTTGTTATCAAGTGTTCCATCGACTCCTCATCTTCACCGCAAAATTTGCAGATGTCCGTGTCAGATAAGCCCATTCTGTATAGGTGGGCTTTGCAGGTGTAATGGCCTGTGAGCGCCCCTACCAGCGTCCGTAGGCTTTTTCTGTCCAGTCTTAGAGCCAGATCCGCCCTCCCAGCGTCAAAGCGTAGGAATTTCTTGGAGTGACATAATCCATTGATGTCATTCCAATGTTGTGCAATCCTGGACGATGTCCATTTCGAAATCTCCCCTTTAAGGAGACTTTTGTTGAAACCAAAAGAAGGGGTGGGTCCAATGAAGTTCCCCTCAGCCCCTCTTCTCGCACAGATGTCCGCCATCTCATTCCCGGCATGCCCCTGATGCCCTGGTACCCATATCAGAGTAATCTGATTATGAGTCGCCAGGTCATTGAGCCTGTTTTGACATTCCAGTAATAATCTGGACATGTACGTACAGCCTCTCAGGGCCTTAAGAACCGATTGGCTGTCCGAGAATATCTTAACCCGTATTCCCCTGTGTCCTCTCTCGGATAGGATCTCCACAGTTTCCAGTATCGCGTAAAGTTCCGCTTGGAAAATTGTCGTATCCTTGCTCAATGTTATAGACCTGTGTGCTCTAGGCCCCACTATTCCCGCCCCAACTCCTTGGAGCGTTTTTGAGCCGTCCGTGTACCACATTTGCGATCCATCTCTTAGCCATCCTGGGTTTGCGCACCATTCTTCTCTTGTGGGGAAGAGGACCCTGTATTTCCTGTCGAAACAGTATACCGGGTCCATATGGTCGCCCGCCTGAGACATATCAAGTATGTCCCCGATTCCCCTGAGGATAGCCAGATGATCAGTTAGGTTTCCCGCCCTAAGGTTCTCTTTTCCGTAGATAGAGATTGCCCTTATAGCTGCCTCCTCTTGTATAGCCAGATGGAGCGGTGCAAGGTTCAGAAGAGCTTCCATACCCAACGTTGGGGTTGTTTTCATGGCCCCTGTGACGCATAGGCATGCAAGTCTTTGTAACCTGCACAGTCTCGATATAGTTGTCCGTTGCTCAGTCTTCCTCCACCATACCAGAGCCCCGTACAGTATGGTTGGTCTCACCATCTGGATATATATCCAGAAGGTCATTTTGGGGCTCAGACCCCAGGATCTGCCAAGTAGTTGCCTCGCTGTCCAAAGGCTCCTCGTGGCCTTTCCCAGTACTGACTCGAGGTGCGGTTCCCAAGTGAGTTTCATATCCAAGACGAGACCCAGATATTTTACCCTCTCCTTGGGTACGAATAGTATGAAATAAACTTTCACGTGTAGGAAGCGGGTATTGTTCTTTGTCAGCGAATTGACAGCTACTTTAAAGTCCCCACATATACGAATGGAACCATTCGGCTTTTTTGCTAATACGATGGGTGAAGCCCAATCACTAAATTTAACCGGTATGATGATTTTTTGTGCAATAAGTCTATCTATTTCTTCTTTAAATTGTGGCATTTGAGCGAATGGAGTTTGGCGGCTTCTAAAAAATTTCGGTTGCGCGTTTTCTTTTAATCGAATATTTGCTTCAAAGTTTTTAACTGTACCGAGAGGTGGTTCGAAAATTTCACTGAATTTTTCACAAATGTCATTCACTTTTTTATTGTCTTCATTTGATATTACATTAATTTAGTTAATTTGAAAACCGAATTTTTTTAATAAATCATAGCCAAATAAATTTTCGCCTTCATTTGTATTGACAAAAATTAAACTAACGCTTTTTTCACTAACACCAAATTTTAAATTTGTATGTAGTTCACCTAGAATAGGAATTTCTTTTTTACCGAAGCTATATAGAAGTCTATTTGATTTAACAAGTTTTGGTCTTTGCAATAATTCGTATGTTTTTAAGTTAATTATTGAAATTGACGAGCCAGAGTCCATTTGAAATCTTATATAATGTTTATCTATTTCAACGTCGATTACACTCTTTGACTTTTCTGATTTTACTACACCACTAATATCAAACACTGTCTCTACTATATCAACATTATTATTTTGCTTTTTGTTTCTATACCACTTCTTGTTTCCATTGTTGTTGTTGGTGTTGTTTTTAGACATACAGACGGGAGCAATGTGTCCCTTTTTACCACACTTACACCCCGTCCACATTAGCAATTTTGTTGCATGCACGCTGAGGGCGCTTTTATGAATATCTTGCTCTTCTATTTCTATTTGGTGAAATCCCTTGGCAAGGTCTAGTGTGGTAAAATACTGGCATCTTCCCAGTTTATCCAGGATTTCATCAATATTGGGTATTGGATATTTGTCATCGATGGTTACCCCATTTAATTTGCGGTAATCAATGACAAGTCTCCCTTTTGTCTTTCCACTGGCATCCGCTTTCTTGGGAACAATTCAAATGGATGTCAAATATGGAGAGTTGCTATGTCTTATTATTCCATTGCTGAGCGTTTCCTGAATTTGATTCTCTACTTCATTATTACGAATGTAGGGGTATCTGTACGATTTAGTAAAAATAGGAATATTGGTCGTAGTTCTAATGCTATGTTTTATAGCGGAAGTGAACGAAAGTTCCTTATTTTCTTGATAGAAAATACCATGATACTTGTTTATTATTGGTAGTAATTGCGATTTTTCTTTAGATGATCAATTCGAATCTGACTTCCTAGGGGTTGAGTGTTTGATGCAAAATTTAACTCGATGTTCAGAGGGTCTTATTATTCCATTCCTATGTAAGTCATTAACGTAATTATTTTCTTCTTGTTCAATATTTTCCTTATAGTGGTCTCTGTTTCTAACGTTGTAGTGCGTTTTCTCCAATCTTTATTGTATTGCTTTCATAGCAAATTCATGCCTTTAATGGTCGGAGTGAGTCGTTGCCTATAAGTCCGTCGTAGTATTCATGAAAGTTTGTTATGTAAAATTCTATTGTGTCGAGTCCTGTACCAAATTCTTTAAAAACGGGAATTTTCTCATAAATATATATTTAGTGTTGCAAGGTTTTTTTAGGGATTGGCGTAATTTTTTGTATCCATTTTGGATGACAAATATTTGGATTCAGGATGGAGTTGCTTGCACCTGTGTCTATATTAATTTTAGGTGTCCCAACTTAGTTCTAACTTTTATATATAGTAGTTCTCTGAGGCTGAAGAGCGAAAATTTTAATTTTTGGATATGTTTTGTTCGTGATTGTTTGGTGTTTCGAACTTATTTACATCCATTGGTTCAGGTGTCAGTAGGCGATTGTCCCATTGTGGATTTGTTCTATCTTGTCGTCTAAAAGGGTTCCAATTGCTTCGTCCATCGTGTTGGTTATAGCTATTCTGATTATTACTTCTTTGTACACTATTTGGTGAATATTGTCGATTATGTTGGTTATATTTATATCGGTCTGTTCGTCCTTGTCTATTATGTGAAAAATTCTGCCCACTATTGTTTGTTTGTCTCTGGGTTTGTCGGTTGTGAGAGGTATTTTGAGTACTACTATAATACTGTGGATGTTTATTTGATGGTTTTCCATATGCGTAAAATATCCCACCTGAAGGTGAACTATATGCGTAACCTGCTTGAAACAATATTTCTATTGCCTCTTCGGGAGTTTCGGGTTTCCAACACGTTAAAATCGTACGCATAGGTTCAGGTATTTTTTCCTTGAACACATTTAGAGCAGTTCTTCTGTTACTTCTTGCGCATCCGTTTGCTACTGGGCCCGGGCCAATCGTTATTATTGTCTTATTGTTAAGGTTCCTAAGTCTTCTTTTATTTCGTTGTAGAATTCAACGCTGTCGTTAGCGAAATAAGTGCCCTTTAGTTTTTCAAATAATTCTTCTAGACTACACCTGTCGCCAAAGTTTTGGGTTAATATTGTCTTAATATCTGTCCAAGATTGAGCTTGGCAGTTGATTTATATGATTTCCCGTGCCCTCCCAATAAGTCTAGATTTAATTAGGTCTGAGAATAAGAGTTGGGATGCGGCCAGAATCGGGTGTACTCCGTCTATTAAATTACTGAAATTTTGCAATTCGCGATAGTCCCCATTAAATTCGGGAAGACGGCTTAAGTATTTTATTGGGTCTATTCTGACCGAAAATGTTTGGTTTTGTTCAGTCATTTCTGTTGTTATAAAAACGTCTTAATATTTTCCTGTATATATATATATATATATATATATATATATATATATATATATATATATATATATATATATATATATATATATACATATATATACATACATACATACATACATATATATATATATATATATATATATATATATACATATATATATACATATATATATATATATATACATATATATATATATATATATATATATATACATATATATATATATATATATATATATATATATATATTTATATATATATATATATATATTTATATTTATATATATATATATATATATATATATATATATATATATATATATATATATATATACATACATACATACATATATATATATATACATATATATATATATATATATATATATATATATATATATATATATATATATATATACATATATATATATATATATATATATATATATATATATATATATATATATATATATATATATATATATATATATTGGAAGAATTCTGATCGTCATAATACAAGATTATAATCCCCTTAAAATAAAAAGCGTAATTGCGTTTCTAAAACAGAATGTTGAGAAACAACATTTAAAGCCTTTATTTCACTTTTTATTGCAAATTAATTCTTCTTTTCTGTTTCTCAGCTGATGTGCAGTGCTACCGTCAGTATGTGCAGGGTTACCATCAGTTATTTTTTTGTTACATATATATATATATATATATATATATATATATACATACATACATATATATATATATATATATATATATATATATATATATATATATATATATATATATATATATATATATATATGTAGGAAATATTATTAAGACACTTGTTTTTACGCTTTCATAGCGTTAAGTTACATAGATTTATTTAATTAAATGTTTAAGTACAAAAAAAAGGAATGTCTTTAAGTTAGATTTATTTAATTAAATGTTTAAGTACAAAAAAAAGGAATGTCTTTCCGTTACACTTTACTAATAATTAATAACTTTCAACTTCATATAATTTAAACCACGTTTTCGCAACTTTCGACTTTTACAATTCAGGCAACGTTTGTTCACACACTAAATCTCAACTTCTAGGTTTTATACCATACAAGCAACGTTTTCTACTACTCGCTTCTTTTTTCTTTCTTAAGACTGTCTGCTCGTTCCTTTGTTTCGTCAGTGTTGTATCTTTTGGTATGTTCGTTACAAGCTGTGTTCCCACATTCGGCCATCCGACTAATCATCCGCCTCGGATGAGCAATCACCTTCATCATCAACTTCCGCATAATGCCATAATTTCATGTGATCATTGCTTGTGGTTGTAGAATTCGGACCCTCGAACGATGCTGCTTTTCGGACTTCATATCGTCCATTCCTCTTGGCCTTCGTAAATTCGTACGGACCAAGGTATTCGTTGGCCAATTTTCTACCGGCAACAAACTGCGTTCTTTTTATAGCTACCAAATCTCCAATTTTATAACCCACGTTTTGCTTTCTTTTTCGGTCGAAATTATTCTTGTATTCGGCTTGCACTTTCGTTATTTGCTGCTTTGCCTAAACTCTAAGTTCATCGCCTTCTTTTTCAAATTCGTTGACTAGCTCCTTTTCAAGAGCTTGCACGACATTGCTGTCATTATAATTCTTCATTTTAACGCCAAATAACACTTCAAATGGTGATCGTCCTACAGACCTGTGATAGCTGCAGTTAATTGCTTGTTGTACTTTGCCTACGTGTTTAAACCATTGCTGCGGCTTTTCAGACGAAAGCTTTGAAATCACTGCCAAAATTGTTCTGTTAACCCGTTCTATTTGCCCGTTGCCTCTTGGTACACCCACTGTTACTTTAATATGTTCTATATTGTTACTCTTGCAAAAATCTTCAAATATGGTTGACATGAATGCTGGCCCTCTGTCGCTTATTATGCGTTGTGGGTCTCCAAATATTGTTCTCCAAAATTCGAGCTTAAATATGACCTCGTCTACAACGGTACTCTTTGTTGGGAATAGCCACACGAACTTACTAAAACCGTCTACAATAGCGAAAATATGTTTATACATCTTAGATGTAGCATTCATAGGTCCTAAATGGTCAACGTGAATTGTGGATAGCGGCTGATCTCCTTTGTCGATACATTGTAAGAACCCTTCGAGCTTCCCTTGCTTTTTGTTAAACAGGATACACTTTATGCAATTTTGTATCACTTTGTTCACTTTATTTTCTAAGTGTGGGATAAAATAATGCTGTTTTATTTGATGTATCGTTTTGACTGTACCGAAATGACCGTTTTCATGTGCCTTAGTTATAATTTCTTTTTCCATAAGACGTGGAACTACAAAAACTTCGTGACCGTCTACTTCTTTACAAATAACACCACCTATCAACTTGTAATTATCATAAGGGCGGATACGTAAGATCTCGATAATTGTTTTTAAATTATCGTCGGTATTTTGTGCTTTTCTTAAACGACATTTAATTCAGATTCCACACTAACAATGTTTATTGAATATCTGCTTAGTGCATCGACATGCTTCATGCTCTCGCCTTTTCGGTGCTTTAAATTGTACTCAAAATCTTGCATATACATTACATATCTGGATATAGACGGCAATAAATCGTCCTTTCTATATGTTTGTTGAAACGCTAAACAGTCTGTAATGAGGTCAAATTTTACTGATAAAAGATAGTGGCGTAATTTCTTCATCGCGAGATATGCAGCTTTTATTTCTAGGTGGAAACTGTGTAGTTTTACATCGGAATCTGAAGTCTTCTTGCTATAAAAATAAACTGGATGCCACTGTTCTTGTTGCAATAAAATAGCGCCAAACCCCAATTTTGATGCATCTGTGTGTAGTTCTGTTTTAGCTTCTGCTGAGAAAATTTTCAGCACCGGTTGACTTGTCAATATGTGTTTCAATGTTTTCACTGCTTCTATCGCCTGTTGATTCATTGAAAACTCTACATTTTTTCTTAAAAGATTTGTTAGCGGTCTAGCAATTGTCGAATAGTTTGGTATAAATTTTCGAAAAAAGCCCGTAAGTCCGAGGAACGATTGGATACCTTTTATATCCTTGGGCATAGGAAAATTATTTACTGCTTTAAGTTTTTCTTTGTTTGGGCTAATAGAACCATTTCCAATAATTAGGCCCAAAAACTCAACGTGGTTTTGTAAAAATTTACATTTTTTCCAATTAATTATTAAATTATTGTGTGATGCCACATAAAAAACTCTTTCTAAATTTTTCATACCTGACTCACCCTCCTTGGAGTACACTATAATGTCATCCATATATATTTGTATAATACCTTCATTCACCAGATCTCGAAATATTGCGTTGATGGATCGTATGAAAACGGCTGGAGAATTACAAAATCCAAAAAGTGCAAAATTAAACTCGAAAATTCCTCGTTTGGTAACAAAAGCAGTATATTTCTTGCTATTTTCTTCAATTGGTACGTGTAAAAACGCATTTTTTATGTCCAATACGCTAAAAACCATTGCTTCAGCTAAACTATCAATTAAATCTTCCATATTTGGCATTGGAAATCGATCTTTAAAACAAATTTTATTGAGTCTTCTGTAATCGACGCACATTCTTTTAGAGCCGTCTTTTTTATCGGCTAACACCACTCGGCTGCAGTATTGGGAAGTAGATTTTCGAATTATACCACTTTTCAACCACTCTTCTACCTGCTCATCGACTATATTTTGTTCATTTTGTGATAGACGACTGGGAGATGAATATATTGGGTCTTCTTTTTCTAGTAATATTTGCATTGTGATGGGACTTATCGCGTTATGTACCGGCGTATAATTGCTTTTAAATTTTTCAATTTTTTTCTTATATTCAGGTGGCGCAACAATTTCGGATTCTTTATATACACTTATGTTCATAATATTTTGTACCTCCTTATTTTCTGCATTTTCTATTATAGAATGAAACTTGTAGCCATTTTCGTCAGACGAGTATCGAATTTTGCTTAAAACGTCATAACCAATTATAATATTATAATCAACTGAATTATCAGGTACAATTACAAGATTGTGTTCTATACGAAGTCCATCAAATACCGAATTCACTTGAAAAATACCTTTAGGGACTGTTACCGCGTAACCGAAACCAGTAATTTCCTTCGTATAGTCTTCAATGTCCACTTTAAAATATTTTCGAACCATGCTTTCTTTAATTACCGAAATTTCTGCACCACTGTCAATAAAACACTCAAAATTTTTATTGTTTATTACTATATTTCGTATTGATCTACAGTCTTTTGATATATGACCACTTTTGTTACACTTAAAACACTTGGGTGTATCGGATGTACACTCACTACGCTTATGATCCGGAGATCCACAGTTAAAGCAGTGGGGAATTTTGACATTGTGTCTATTGTTGTTATTGTTTACAGTTTTATTTTGATTTCTATATGTAGCTTCAGTTCTGTGTCTGTAAACTCTATCATAGATTTCAAATTGTTCTTTAAGTTCTTTGTAATCCCGAGCACTGTACAGTCCTATTTTCCACTCAGCACTTCCTTTAATACCATCGACGATGTACCGTATTATTGACCGGTCGTCAACTGTTCCGAGTGAACCGATTCGACGCATGTGTAACACGTATTCGTTAAAATTTTCGTCGTTTTTTTTTTCTACGTTCACGTAGCCGTGAGTGAATTTCCGTACTTGTATATTCTTTATGAAATTCCTCCAGCAAAA
This sequence comes from Germaria angustata, assembly GCA_963681545.1. Taxonomy (NCBI): domain Eukaryota; kingdom Metazoa; phylum Arthropoda; class Insecta; order Diptera; family Tachinidae; genus Germaria; species Germaria angustata. The sequence goes on along the minus strand of OY812999.1, from coordinate 80,826,251 downwards.
GTGCTTTTAAAGTAGCATAATCACTAACCGAAACCGATTGTAAAAACAAATCTGCGCATTTTCTCATTTTGTTTCTAGCAAAAACAAATTTTTGTACCTCTGACCAACCGTATGCCAGAGCATATTCTTCAAAATTTTTTATCCACATATTTATTGTCATTCCCGATTCAACTTCAAATACAGGGATAGTTTTTTCAATATTATCAACCGATATTATATTAGACAACATTTCGTTTTGTTCAGTCATTACAGCGCTTTCTCTTAAAAGTTCACTTTTAAATATTTCGTCGTTATCGTTTTCTTTTTGATTAACTAGTTGCAACTAAATTTTCTCTCGTACGTCGTCTGTTTTTCTTTCTTTGTTTTGCACCCTTGTGTTGGTTTTTTCTTTTGTATTTATTGTTTCACACTCTTTATTTTTGCTTGATCTTGTTTGCACTCCTTTTACGTTTTCATTTTCCATAGCACACTCACGCAAAACTTATTGTTGTTCTCTTGCTTGCTTATGTTTTCTCTTATTTAAGTTTCTTTCCATACTCTTGACGACAACTTAGCACCACTTATTTCTTAATTCTCAACTTACGTACGTGATTTATGGTTTATGGTTTATGGAATGTATCAACCGTTATAATTTGCATTTACAACAACAAACAAAATTTTTTTTTTCATAAGTATGTATGTACAGTTTGAAGTTTGTATAATATTTGCCAATACGTATGTATTTAAAACACTTATATTTATTTGAATTTTAAAACACTTAGGTTATGTACATATACATAGATGTATGTACGTGTTCGTTTTGGCCTTCGGTTGAGCCCCCAAATGTAGGAAATATTATTAAAACACTTGTTTTTACGCCTTCATAGCGTTAAGTTACATAGATTTATTTAATTAAATGTTTAAGTACAAAAAAAAAGGAATGTCTTTAAGTTAGATTTATTTAATTACATGTTTAAGTACAAAAAAAGGAATGTCTTTAAGTTAGGTTTATTTAATTAAATGTTTAAGTACAAAAAAAAGGAATGTCTTTAAGTTAGATTTATTTAATTAAATGTTTAAGTACAAAAAAAAGGAATGTCTTTCCGTTACACTTTACTAATAATTAATAACTTTCAACTTCATATAATTTAAACCACGTTTTCGCAACTTTCGACTTTTACAATTCAGGCAACGTTTGTTCACACACTAAATCTCAACTTCTAGGTTTTATACCATACAAGCAACGTTTTCTACTACTCGCTTCTTTTTTCTTTCTTAAGACTGTCTGCTCGTTCCTTTGTTTCGTCAGTGTTGTATCTTTTGGTATGTTCGTTACAAGCTGTGTTCCCATATATATATATATATATATATATATATATATATATATATATATATATATGTATATATATATATATATATATATATATATATACATATATATATATATATATATATATATATATATATATATATATATATATATATATATATATACATATATATATATGTATATATATATATATATATATATATATATATATATATATATATATACATATATATATATGTATATATATATATATATATATAGATATATATATATATATATACATATATATATATATATATATATATATGTATATATATATATATATATATATATATATATATATATATATATATATGTATATATATATATATATGTATATACATATATATATATATATATATATATATATATATATATATATATATATATATGTATATACATATATATATATATATATATATATATATATATATAATTTTGTTGCTAGAACTCTTTCAATTGAGTTTGGTTTAAAAACTAAAAACTCTTTATTCTAAATCATCTCACACGCTTGGCGTTGAATGAGAATTCTTAAGTAAATAAAAAATATTGTAACATGATACATTTCTTGTTTGTACTTAAACTGTTACTTGTGTGAAGCTAAAAATGCAGCGTAAGTATTTTTAAACTAATACTTGTATAAAACTAAAAACGCAGCGTATGTAATTTTGTTTAAATTAATGATTCAACAATAAAGTTGTTAGGCAAATGGCAATCTAGCAGTGGATGATGTCATAACACCCCCAGACAAAGAGCTTATCCCGGATTCCAAAGGAAGTGAGGGTAAGTTAACGGAGATGGCCGTTTGCCCAACAGTTTTCTTTTTCTTAAGATAAAGGTAAATACAAATGACAAGTAATATAATTATCAATATGGTATAGGTTGTGTAAGAGTGAATCTTTTGATTAGTTTTGAGTTCAATTATAGTATTTGTGTTATTAATATGCTTATATTGTAATTCTTTTAATGACAAGTTAGTATCGTTAGATATTTCAATAATCCGGAAGGGATTTGGTATGATTACAGTGTTTTGATATAATTTCTTGCTATACCATTTGTCAAGTAGTATTTTACAATTTTCAATATAAATTAGATAATTTCCCTTTAATGTAAACGGGAATCGATTACAAGTTTGTTTAATTTCAATATTTATATTAATAGTGACTATTACATTTGTTCCAATTTCAAGAACATTGACATTATTATTAGGACTATAGTAACAAATCATTTTCTCTTTTCTAAATATGTTTTGAATACAGTTATCATTTATTTTTCTTAATTTAGACAGTTTGTTAGTATTTTCGTACATGTTTTTTCCATCTGTCAAATAGTTATTTGCATCAATTATTATTTGTTGTCCATTTTTATTAGGGATTGGTTGTATGAAAATTTCTTTATAAGTTTCAGGAGTTAAGTTAGGAATTTTAATAATGAAAATAATATCTGATTCTTTGATTGCAACGTCGAGTTCAATGTTTTCCAATTTGTAAAGAGTTATGTTAAAATCGGTAATTTCTTGATCCGTCAAAATGTCTCTGTTAAGTATTCGCAATTTTGAGGCCAAAAGCAACTCTCTGGCTTGTTCAACTAATTTTTCCAAATGTTCAATTTCGTATCTGAGGTAGGCCTTACGTGAATCTATTCTAGTTTGATTAATCAGTACAATATTCTGTCTAAGTAATTTCGTCTGTTGGTTTTGTAAATCAGTTAATGTTTTTAATTGTTCGTCAAAATGAGTGTTAATTTTGATTTGTTTATTCGATTGTTCAATTATGTTGTGATTATTGAAGTTATTGATTTTAAGTTTTTCTTCGATCTCCATTCTGTCATCATCGTCCATTGTCCCGCATAGGTACTTTAATCCTTTTCCAACAATATTGATTAGTCCTCGCCTAGAACGGTATCTTGGTATTAAACTCAGTAACTGTAGTTTAGTATGTTTAATTTGATGTTGTAAGTATGCGTCATCTAGTGTCATTATTTCGGATTCTAATTTGTTAGTGTAGGCTAAATAATCTTCCGTTTTGAAAACATGTAATATTTTCGAGTAATTCTGTATTAACGATCTTTCTCCCAATTGCAACATTGTGAAGCCATTTCCCTGGTTTAAATCAGTTATCATCAGCTTCTGTGACACTACTGGTGTTACCATTGTCAGGATTGTCAACAAGCACTTCAAGAGACCTAGAAAGATTTTTTCTTTTGATGAATTGATCTTTATGTATAATTTGTTTCTTTCTTTTGTATTTTTTGTCAGTAATCTTTTCTACGGCTACATGTTTCATTTTTGATGTCATTTTATCCTGTTGGCTAGTTTTCATGACTTCTTCGTTTATCTGTTCGTCCTTTCTGTCTTTATTGCGGTATTCCAGAGTTTTAATTTTTCTATCTTCTATTCTGTCGAAAATTTCTTTTATACTTATATTGTTTCGAAAGTGTAAATTAATCGGTTTTTCACCGGTTGTCATATGTACGCTATTATTGTATGCTTCTAATGCCTGGTAAGGTAAGTCAACATTGTAAGCTATGTCCAAGTTTTCCTCGCGCTTTTTCAATATGCGTATGTTCTCGTTCAGAGTTGCGTGAAAACGTTCGATATCGGAATTGCCCGTATGTCGATTTGGTGTAGAAAAATGATAGTTTATTCCCTTTTTGTCTAAAAAGTCAGTAAAAAGAGCTGATTTGAAGGAGGTTTCATTGTCTAAGGTGAGGTTTTTAGGCGTTTTCATGTACATAAAGAGTTTTATATAACTTTTGATAAGTTGCAATGGTGTTCTGTCCGGAACTTCTTCAATCATTGCGTATTTTGAGAACTTGTCTATCATGGTAACATATGTGGTGGATCTGTCCAGATACCATATATCCGTATGATAGTGTTCGTGTGGAGCTTTAGGTGTTTCAGTTTTTTCAAAAGGTAACTTAATTGGATTTCTCTCAACTTTAAAGTTACATATTAAGCAATTATTTATAAATTTAGTAATTTCTTTTCTCAAATTGGGATAATAGATTTTTCTTTTCAGTTCTATATAAGTCTTTTCTATTCCCGGATGATTATTTTCAAATCTATGGTGCTTTGCTATAATTTCTAGCAAGTTTTCATATCCTATGTTTTCTCTTAAATGGTTAGTTAACATGATTTTCGTGTTAAATGAATGATTGGGATTTTCCCTTAATTCTTTATATTTATTCTGAACTTTAATTAAATCGTCAGTGTCTTCGCAATACATTCCAATGTCTCGCTGATTGATTGACTCAGATAATATTTGCGCTATCATCTGGTCCGTATAATTTGCATAGGAATAAGTCATTCTAGTCTTCCCAGATATAAAGGTTTTTTCGGTTTTATTCTCGTCATTGTGTTTTATGACAATTTGATAATTAAATAAGTGCAGAGGTCTTTGAGATATTAGAAAATGGTAACTGCTGTCTTCATCAGCTGAATGTACGGTAGGTACAGGTGATTCACTGCGTCTTCCAATATTTTTAAAAGTTTCCCTCTTTTCAACAATATTATGTATTTTTCTAAGGTGGTCTTGTAGACATCGAGGTCTTGATAACCTCTTATTACAAATTTTACATTGCAGGTTTTCATCAGTATGAATTTTCATATGCAAAGTTAAACTTTGTTTGTGAGTGTAGACTTTTCCACAAGTATTACATTCGAATCTAGGGGGTTTTCCCTCGAATATGTTTATTTCCCTAAGTCTTGATAGTGCGTCTGCCACTTTGTTTTCTTTGCCTTGTACATGTTCCATGTCAAACTCATATTCGTTGAGCTTGATTTTCCAGCGTATAAGCTTAGAATTGGGTTCCTTTATGTTCGCCAACCAAATTAAAGGTTTGTGGTCTGTGCGTAATCGGAATTTTCTTCCGTATAAGTAGTGTCGAAATTGTTTGACTGCCCATACAATGGCTAGTAACTCTTTTTCCACCGTGGAATAGTTAATCTCATGTTGGTTGAGAGTTCTTGATGCAAACGCAATTGGACCTTTAGATTGGGACAAAACTGCTCCCAATGCGTAGTTGCTTGCATCTGTCGTTAGTTGAAACTGTTCCTCCATGTCTGGATATTTTAGAACCATATCCGACATGAGAATTGCTTTAAGTTTTTCGAAGGATTGTTTATAATCCACATCATTCACATTGATTTTCGAATCTTTCTTCAATCGAAGTGTCATGGGTTTTGCTATTTTAGCATAGTCGGGAATAAATTTTCTATAATACCCACTTAATCCCAAAAAGCTTTGAATCTCCCTAACCGTCTTGGGAATGGTATATCTTCTAATCGCGTCCACCTTGTCTGGATTAGGTTTTATGCCATCTTTGGTGACAACATGTCCCAAAAATTCGGTTTCTTTTTTCAAGAAATCGCTTTTGTTCAATGAAACTTTCAAATTTGCTTCTCTTAAGGTTTGGAATATTCTCTCCAAATTTCCGAGATGTTCTTGTAAGGATGAAGAAAAAACTAAAATATCGTCCATGTATATTACGCAAATCTTATTGATATGTTCCCTAAGAACATTATTCATCATCCTCTGAAACGTAGAGGGAGCATTTTTTAAGCCGAATGGCATGCGGATAAATTCGTAGTGACCGTTATGTGTAGTGAATGCGGTTTTTTCGCGATCTTCAGGCTCTACTTCAATCTGGTAAAAGCCTTTCGTAAGGTCTAAAGTGGAAAAGTAATTTGCACGACCTAGCTTGTCTAATATGTCATCAATACGGGGGATAGGATATTTGTCCTCTTTGGTAGCCATGTTAAGTTTCCTATAGTCAATAACTATTCTCCATTCCTTATTTCCTAATTTGTCTTTCTTCTTGGGTACAACCCAAATAGGTGCGTTATATGGTGAACTACTATGCTTGATTATGCCTTGGGCTAACATTTCTGTCATTTGTCTTTCCACTTCTGCAGTGTGTACATGTGGATATCTGTATGTTTTTGTGTAAATTGGTCCTGATAGTCCGGTGTCTATTTTGTGTTTAATTTCATTAGTGAAGGTTAAATCGTCCCCTTTTTTATAAAAAATTTCACTATTACGTTGGATTAAAATTTGCAATGCTTTTTTTTCTTCTGAATTTAAATGTTCTGTCCTTAAGTGACACTCTGTTCCTAAAGTATCTATATTATAAAGCTCCGGTAAATTTTCCAGTTCGTCTGTCCATCTGTTATCTGTTTCTTGTTCTCCCTCATAATGAATTTTAAATTTTTTTCCGTTAAGGAATAACGTATTATTATCATAGTTTATAATTGCATTATTTTCTTTTAATGTATTGTGACCTAAAATGCCGTCAAAAAATTTATGAAATTGGAAAAGTTTAAAAATTGTTTGCGATTTCAAGGGTATACTTAAGTGTTCCGTTGGTATAACTCCGTCATGTGTAACGGTGATATTCCCCGCTGCTGTTTTAATCTTTGTCGGAATTTTCAGTCTTTTAATAAATTGAGGTGGGCAATGGTTTTGTTTAAGTAGGTTTTCTGTTGATCCCGTGTCGATCAAAAGTCTTAAATTTCTGGTTGGATTTCTGAGTAAGAGATAGGGTAACCCGAAGTTTGAGCTGAGGCCATTGACCGAAAATTTTGTCTTTCATTTTCATTATATATTTCGTTAAAATTATAATCATGACTTAAATTAGTCTTAGTATTATTATTCTTACTATAATTCCGTGATTTTCGTTGACCTCCTTGTTGATAATGGTTCTGTCTTCTAGTTTGTTGGGATGTATCAATATCCATGGGTTCCGATCTTGATTGATGATTTTGTTGCCAGTTGTTTCGATGAGGTGTTAACTGTTGCTGTTGTTGATTCCTTGGTTGGAATTGTTGATTATTTTGTGGATAGTACATTTTTGGTCCCCAGTTCTGTTGTGGTTGTTGCTTGTTGTTATTTTTTGTTTGCTGATGATGAGTTTTCTGACTTCTGTTGTCATTTTTTGGTTTTCGTTCCTCGTTTAGGAATCCAGATTGGCTTAATTCGTGAAGAGCTTCTTCCATCGTTGTTGGTTTTAGTGCGCACAGCACCGTTCTCATATAAACGGGTAGTCTTGTTGTGAAAATTTTTAGAGCAGTTTGTATGTTTCTTTCTACATCTTCAACTCTATTTTCATGTCTGCATTTTTGATTAAGTAATGCTAGTTTATGCAGGATGTAGTTATAAAATTCAAGCGTATTACCCCTGTACTGAATTCCTCTTAGGTCCTCGTACAACTGATCTGCTGTTTGGAAACCTCCGAAATTGGTTTCCAACATGGCCTTGATATCTGACCAGTTATTGAGATGTGGGTGAATTTCCATCGCTCGCCTTGCCTTTCCTGTCAATTTACCTTTGACCATATTAATGCACATGCGTTGTGCTTGCTCATTATATGATGCAAGAGTGGGTATGATGTCGTCTACATTCATACAAAATGTAGATAAATCCTCCTTACGTCCGTCGAACCCCTGTATTTTCTCTAAATACGTCAGTGGGTTGATATCTAGTGCTCTTCCTTGAGCATTAGCTGCTGCTGCCAGTCCAGCGCTTGGTGGGTTAAGGGCCATTTTTAAATTGTCTTAGAAAACCTTTACGTGGTATCTTTTTTACAATAATATGTTCCCTTATGTTTTTGTTGAATACACCTTTTGCACAGGATGTAGGTTTTTATTTACGGATTGTCACTTTTAATTAAACTTCACTTTGCACGGATGTTCACTTTTTATTTTAATATTTGCGACAATCCCACCGACTGCGCCAATTTTGTTGCTAGAACTCTTTCAATTGAGTTTGGTTTAAAAACTAAAAACTCTTTATTCTAAATCATCTCACACGCTTGGCGTTGAATGAGAATTCTTAAGTAAATAAAAAATATTGTAACATGATACATTTCTTGTTTGTACTTAAACTGTTACTTGTGTGAAGCTAAAAATGCAGCGTAAGTATTTTTAAACTAATACTTGTATAAAACTAAAAACGCAGCGTATGTAATTTTGTTTAAATTAATGATTCAACAATAAAGTTGTTAGGCAAATGGCAATCTAGCAGTGGATGATGTCATAACAATATATATATATATATATATATATATATATATACATATATATATATATATATATATATATATATATATATATATATATATATATATATATATATATATATATACATATATATATATAGATATATACATATATATATATATATATATATATATATATATATATATATATATATACATATATATATATAGATATATACATATATATATATATATATATATATATATATATATATATATATATATATATATATATATATATATATATACATATATATATATAGATATATACATATATATATATATATATATATATATATATATATATATATATATATATACATATATATATATAGATATATACATATATAGATATATACATATATATATATATATATATATATATATATATATATATATACATATATATATAGATATATACATATATATATATATATATATATATATATATATATATATATATATATATATATATATATATATATATATATATATATATAGAATTCTGATCGTCACAAAATTTATTGCGCCTCTTTTCCTTTTTTTTGAAAAAAATTTTTTTTCGCTCAATTTTAATTTATTTTTTAAAAATTAAAAATTAATCTAATCTTACTTTTAGTTGATAGTGTCGTCCTCTTGAAGGTGTTCTCTTCTCGTGCAGTTGTTTTTAGTTGTCGTTTTCTCGATGAACTTGTAATTTTCGTGAGTTGTTGGTATTTAAGTCTGTGTAGTCCTTCTCGTTTTTCAAGGATATACCTTTAGTTGATTGGTAGTTATAGTGTCGTGCTCTTTCTTGGAACTCATGCAGTTATTTTGAGTTGTTATTTTCCTGATGAAGTTGAAGTTTTCGTAAATAGTTGCTTCGGTGCAGTTACCGGCATGAACTGGTTTTTCTTCCTTTTCTCTTTTTAATATTAAAGGATATATCTTTATATCCTTATATTATTTTAAGGATAAATCGTATTATCTTTATATATTTTTCCCTAAGGCTATATCTTCATATCCTTATTATCTATTAAAAAAGTTTTTTTTTTTAGCGATTTGTTAACTTCCAATAGCATTCTTTCTTTTTTTAGTGCATAATCTAGCAGACCACCGTTAATGTATTTGTATTCAATAGCATATCTTACTGGAGTCCAACCTTTATCTGCATAAGTTTCAGAGAAAATGTTCTTCCATTGTTCCCATGCAGAGTCTATTGAATATTTAATGAGCATTGAAGAGTACCAGTCGATGCAAGAACCTTCAAAGGATAATAAATCTTATTATCCTTTTTATATATTTTTCCTAAGGATATATCTCTATATCCTTATTTTGTTTAAAGAATAAAGCTTATTATCCTTTCTATACATTTTTCCTAAGGATATATCTTTATATCCTTATTTTGTTTAAAGAATAAATCTTATTATCCTTTTTGTATATATTTTTCTAAGGATATATCTTTATATCCTTATTTTGCAGAGTCCGTATTAAGGATAAAAACCCTAGTACTATCACAAACAAATTTTTTTTTTTTCACTTTTTACATTTATGTTGGATAAGACTTACGGATCCGGACTTACGGAAGTTTATAGAATAAAAAAAGTTTTACTCTTTCATTTTCAAATTAAGAATGTTTTATTTATCTTTTTACACTTTCTTAAATACTAATTTCACAATTTATTTTCTTATAGTTAAAATGTGTATATTTGCTTGCCAATGCAAATTAATAATTATTTGGAAAATAATGAAATGTGTTATTGCAGAACAATTCCCAATAAATTTTTTTAATACAAATATTTGCTTGGCAATGCAAATTAATAATTATTTGGAACAAAAAATAATTAAAATATTGCAAAACAATTCCCAATAAATTTGTCTGTGTTTAAATGTTGGGTTGGCATTTAGTTAGTGGGTACGGAAATGCAAATTATTAATTGTGAACTAAATAAAGTTCGTAAACAGTTCTTGGAATAAAGTAGAAATAAAGTAAGTAAATTAAAGTGAGTATGTACATGTTAATATACGTATGTTAATATCTATATTATATTGGCTCGTGTTAAGGGAATAACAGGAGACATTGTAACACTTAAGCCCTTCTCTGAGAGGGAGAGGGCTGTGCTTACTGCTAGTATTTTTACTCTGTGTATAAGAGAAAGAACTTGTTACCTTTTCAAGAGATTTGGCGACCTTGAATGTTCTTATTAGTGTGGAGCAAAATGTATTAAAAATACAAGTGAGCTGAGCGATAAAAAATAAGACAGAGCGTCTGGTACTGGGGTCGTTGATAACAAAAAGGTATAGATGATGTTGTTATTTGTAAGTGCTGTATTGAATTATGGATGAAAAGGTGGAAGGGAATTATATTCGTATTAGCTGTAACATAAAGAGGAAACATGAGAATAACTAAATTAGTTTTTAAAGCAATATCAGTGCCCAGATGTGGTAAACCAACGCGACTGCAGGGGCCGAGCCATACGCGCAAAGGGATAAGACTGAATTTCACCGGGCTCCCGCTGCGCAAAGCAAGGTACCAACAGAGACGCTGGTCCACCACAAATATTTTAGAGTTACTGAGTATACTTAAATAAATAATTTTTTTACTGTTCCTTTAGACTTCCGAGTTGTTTGATTATTTTTATCTTTTAGTTTTTTTTGAAATATTTTTAGGTAAAATTATAGGTTGATTAGCTTCGGCGGTTTGAGATGAATTGCTTTGTTGGTCCGTTTCCATTTCAGATAGTGATAAGTCAATATCACTAATGATGTCCGAGTTATCTTTTATGAGTCGTGGTTTGATGATTGTATTAGCTGGTGGTGGTGGAGGTAGGTTGCTAGAAGTTGACGGTTTTACTTCGATGTTGCTTTTGACTATTGTTGAGTATGTAAGGTTTTGTTGTGAGTGTCTGTTTTTGTAAATAGCAGCACTTTTTCAAGAATAGAAATAGATTTGATTTCTTTTTCCTTCAGGAAGATGGGACAGCTTTTGTCGTATCTTGTCTGTTTGCAATTTTCAATGTTTGTTAATTTTACAGTTAATGCATGAGACTTGCAGATAACATTTTTTATTAAGTTCTTCATTAACATGGGAAACATTGGCAGTTTTTACATTTGGGTGGTAGAGGGATATAAGGTCGAAGGTAATGTAGTGGTAGCAAAAGTAATTACGACCAGTCCAGTTTCAATTAATTTATTTTCAACTTTTTTAAAGATTTTTTTACATATGCTTCAGCTCCATTAGAATTTCGGATTCTTCTATGCCATGTAGATCATTGGAATAAATTACCCCTTTCGCGAAATTTAATCCGGGGTGCTTTTTATTTCTGGAGATAGAGACGTGAGTTGTATGAGCTTGGAGGCTTGTACGCTTATTAGCTTTTTGCATTGCTGCACTTCACCTCCTACGACATTATCAATTACTTTTTTAATTAAGAAGGGTGATACATTAGATAAACTTTCATTGCTTTCGATCCTTTCCATGACTAAGAGTTTTTCACCAGATGATAGTACACTAAGTGTTTTGCTTTTATTAAATGTGATCGATGGGCATAAAATCCCACCTAGATGAGGTGGTTCAGTCATTTTTATTATTTGAAGATTTTATTTTCACTTTTGCTATCATATGATAAATAAATTGTATGTATGTATGTACATATATAATGTATGTATGTAATTGTAAATGTTAATACAATTGGTAATGAGTATTGTGTTGTAGTACACTGTTTTATTGAGAGCAACTATTACGATAGAACACTTTTATGAGCGGTAATGATAGCGAGTATGTTCTTCACAGCTCAATCGTTCCTTAACGACGTTTTTTAAATTTTAAATTCACTTTTTATATTAAATATTTACTAAAAAAATAAAATTAAGTACATTAATTCATTGTACAACTCTTATCAGTAAAAACATAAATATTTTAAATAAGAAAATAATCGGTTATCATTTTTTTAGTTTTCTTTAGTTCCAGCAGCTTATTAGTTGCCACTTACTTTAATTATTTCAGAACTGTTATATCTGCCTGGTCGATCAACTCAGACTCAGCCCACTATAGTGCTTTATTAAAAATTTCGACAGCTTCCTTCGGTTTTATTTTGTTTTTGGTCTCTTCGATAACACATTCATTATCATCATCGGATATTTCGTCTATATCATCTTCATAAAATTTTTTTCCACTCTAATATTTACTTATTGTATCTTCAAAACTGAACTAACAATAAGTGTTCAAATCTTAAGTATAGATGTAATTATTAGGCCCAACCAGAGTCGGACATGAACTTAGTGATAGTAATTAATAATACATAAATGTCGTGTTAAGAGTTTTATGTGCTTTTATAAATAAAACACAATTTTATTAATTTTTGGAAAAAAGTTTTTATTTTATATCCTTTCCTTTTTTAAGATTAAGTCATTTATTATTTTAATGCGTTTTGGTATGACTAACAAAAATGAACTGCCTTTAACAAGCTTCAGTGGCTCGTTAATATAGTATAAATAATAATTACTAATTGCACAGATCGTGCGTGTTTGATCATGATTGGTCATTTCTTATAACTTAGTCTTTCTTATGCATTTTGCGTAAGTAAGAAAAGAAAAGAACTAAGAAGATATGTACATATGTATGCTTGTAGGTATGTATACATGTATGTGTGTACATAGAAAACACCTAAAACTTCTGCATTCCCACTAATGAAAGGCATCTTGCAGTTAGTAACAATTTAAATTAATAAAACAAGCTTTTTCATGTTTGATCATGTCGATCGTTTCTAAGCACCCACATAAGTACGTACATACTTATGTTTATGTACATGTATGTATGTATGTTGTTGTATTTCCCGGAATAAATATACACGCTTTTCCTATTATTAATATGTTTATTTATTTATAACTAATTAAATCTCTTAATGAAAGCACGTTGATGTTAGAAAAGAAAAAATGAAGATGCCAAAAATATATATGGTGGTGTTGCCATATTAACACTTCGTAAAAAGTATAGATATTTAGAGACTTCAACTCGATCATAACATACTTATGTTAAAACAAAAGCTGAGCAATCAAGATTCTGCATGCCCAATCATGAACAATTAACGATAACAAATGCAATAAATCAATTAACATATGTACTTACATATATTATAATTTGTTCAAAACAGGCACTTAGCAACAGAAATAAGTATTGTAACATATTAAAGGTTTTTAATAAGTAGAGCAAAAAGTATTAGGGAAACTCAATAACTTGTGACATATTATACATATAACTCCCCCATCGTTAAATTGACGCTCCGAGGAAATTTTATAATTTTATAACAATATTGATTTTCATATTTTTCTTTCCGTATACATTTTAGCTATTTTGGTTATTTATTATTATTATTTTTTTTATGTATAAAAATTATAAGTTTTGTGCATAGTGCATTTTCATAACAAAAATTAATAGTTATATGTGAAGTATAGATACATAGATACATACATACTTACATATATTTTGTATATTTGTAATACATACATATATTTATATAAGCAAATATATAACATAAAGTCAACACAAAAATATATCCTAAATAGTTCAAAGAAATTAAATATAAAAATATGAGTTTGAATACATTTTTATATGATTTTTTATTTTTATTTTTTTTAGTGAGATATGTACATATGTATATGTTTATGAAGCATTTGTATGCAATTTTTTCCGTTTTAAATTCGATTTGTAGTATTTGTGCCCTGTTGGACTAATGACATGATCATCATCCAATTTATCGACGTGAATTTTTCTGAATTTGGCATGGTTTTTCCCACCTCTTTCAGTTTTTAAAAATACGAGGTCAGTTTGAATTTCACATTCTTCGCGAGAAAGATTCTTTTATTCTTGGATAATCCTCCGTCCTAATCAATCCACGATCCATTCATATGTTATGATTTTATAAATTTTTCCTTCCACACTATCACTGTCTTTGTTAGGATCGTGCCTAAGTAAACGAATATGTTCGTTTATAGTGTTGTGAAGATTTTCTACGTCTGAATTCGAATTATGGTTATTATTTGAACAAAAGTGAAATTCCATATTATTTTGCTTTAAAAACTCTGTCAACGGTAGTGCTTTAAATCCCAATTCATTGTCAGTTACGATTTACTTAACACTGCCCACAATACTCAGGTATTGACTAAGTGCTCTCTTAAATTCTACTCAAGACCTATTCTGAATTTTTATTGCCTGAGCAAATTTCGAAAACTTATCTATTATTGTAAGGAATAATGTTTTTTCTAGACAATAAAAAACATCGATATGTATTACCTCATCTGGTCTGTCAGGAGTTTCAGTAATCCTATAATTTTGTTTGACTGGCCTACGGTCATATTATCCTAAATTGCAGATATCAAAATTGTTAATATATTGTTGGATTCTTAGTTTAAGTTTTGGGTGGTATATTTTTGTCCGAAGCTGTTCGAAATTTTCATTAATACCACGATGGTTATTCCTTTTATTTTCCGTTGCAATAAAATCGTGCAGAACATTTTCATCTAAGACATCTTCAAGAAATCTGTTGCACTTACCTATTTTTAGATCTGGGCTCTGAGAAAAATACTTTAAAATAGTTTATTTAAAAGATTTGTAAATGCTATCATCCTGGATAAAAATAGCATTAACTGTCGAAGGGCAAAAATTATATTTCACAATTGCTAACAACTTGGTTCTTACAAACGTTAAGTGGACATGTGCTATCAGATATTAAATTTGTATTTTCCCTATGAACAAAATGTATTTGGGGCTCTATCCTGGACAATGCATCAGCATTTCCATTGTCTATACCTCGCTTATACTTTATATCATAATCGTATTCTTCTAGTTTTAGTCTCCATCTGATTAATTTTGAATTTGGTTCCTTTATGAACATAAGCCACTGTTCAATAAAGCACTTGAACTTATTGAACGTAAAATTTGTTTTGCAACAACAGCACTTGAACTGTGTTGCCTTCTCTTAAATTCAAAGACCTTGATTGCTTTCAAAATTAAGATTGATTTTATTTGTGATTAAATCCAACTTATATACTAATATTACAATACGGATAATGCTTACTTTGCTAATAGTATGTTGAACCAAATAAATTTTAAGTTTAATGTCAATGAAACTTACAAAATACGTAAATAAGCGAACTTAATTAAAATTACAGTAAACAGCCAAAGAACAATAACATTAAGTATCAAGTTTCAATTATAAATAAACCAAAGAATAAAAATTAAGTATTAAGTTTCAACTAACTAAACTAAATAAAATGAACCAAAACAAAAAGAAAAACGTATGCAGAACTTAAAATAAATAAAAACCAATTAATGTATGTATTAACAGCCACTGTAATGGTTGGTGATCCGTTTGTATAACAAACTTTCTTCCAAATAAATATGGGCGAAAATATGTTACTGCCCATATTACCGGTAACAATTCCTTGTCCACCGTACTATAATTTATTTCTTTCTGATTGAGAGTTCTACTCGCATAGCATACTGGGTGGTTGTCTTGGGATAATACAGCCCCTTATGAAAAATTGCTTGCGTCTGTATTTAAAACGAATTGTTTACTAAAATTGGGATAAACTAAAATAGGATCGTTGGTGAGAAGTTTCTTCAGGGTTCTAAAGCTATCAAGGTAATCGGGATTATTTATATCTATTTTAGCATCTTTCTTCAAGTACTCTGTTATTGGGTTTGCGATTCTGGAATAATCTTTAATAAATTTTCTATAATAGCCACTTAACCCCAAAAATTGTTTTATTTGCTTCTGAGTCCGAGGTAAAGGGTAACTAACAACACACTCAACTTTTTTCGGATTGGGCATTATACCATTCTGTGTGATGACATGTCCTAGAAATTAAGTTTCCTTTCTTAAAAAATCGCACTTGTCAACCTGAATTTTTAAATATGCATCCTTTAATTGATCAAACACAAGACGTAGTGAGTTAATGTGCTCTTGCAAAGAAGTGGAAAATACGATTATGTCGTCTAGATATGCTAAGCAAACTTTGTTTATTAAATTACCCAAAATACAATTCATGAGCCTTTGGAAAGTAGCTGGTGCGGTTTTGAGTCCAAACGGCATTCTGAGGAACTCATAATGGCCTCCTTCAACTGAAAATGCAGTCTTATATATATCCCTTTCGTCGATTTCAACTTGATGGAACCCCTTAGCTAAATCTAGAATAGTAAAATATAAACACCTTCCGAGTTTTTCTAGGATCTCATAAATTTTAGGTATTGTCAAACGGTCGTCAATAGTCTTTTCGTTCAATTTTCTGTAGTCAGCAACTAGCCGCCACTTCTTAAGTCCACTAGAGTCTTCCTTCTTTGGAACTATCCAAATAGGAGCGAAATATGCAGAGTTTGAAGGCCTTATAATCCCAGTATTCAACATTTCCTGGATTTGTTTTCTCACTTCTTCCTTATGTACATAAGGATATCTATAAGTTTTCGAAAATACAGGAATGTCATCTTTAGTTATAATTCTATGCTTGATTGCATTCGTAAAAGTTAAACCTGAATTAGTTTCATGAAACAGTTCGCTGTAATCATGTAAAATAGCTCTTAAATTAAGACTTTCTTCGGTATCTAGGTGATCCGTTTTTATTCTATCTAATATAGGACCCTGAGAATTATTTACCTGTAAGTCATTATCAACTAAATAATAATTATCACGTGTAACGGGCCAGGCATTATTTTCAGAAAGGTATATGGTATCTGAACACTGAGCGAAATTTTCGTCTTCAACCTTAAAGCTTTGCGCATTATAAATACCTTCATTAACAATTATCTCACCTTTGTCATTGCGTTGTTCCATTATATGAAGAAGTCCATTTTCGGAATTAGTGATAATTTCGATTTTGTGAGAATTCGGAAATAATGGTATAACTCTGTTATTTATCTTCAATTCATTATCATTATAATCTATAATAGCTCCATATTTGCAAAGAACATCGTTCCCTAAAATTCCACTGTAATCTTTATGAAATTTGCAATCTATTAGAAATATTTTGTCATTATTATCACCTAGTTCAGAAAATATTGGCACTTGGTAAATTGTGTCTAGTAAAATATTATTCTGGAGTGTTTTTAATGTTATGAGTGTCGAGTTGATTGTCCATTTTGGATTACATAAGCCTTGGTTTACAATGGAATGTGTAGCTCCAGTATTGATTATAAATTTCAATTTATTCATTAACACTATATATGGTAGCCGTTCGGAGAGGCCAAAAAAAAAATAAAATTTTGCGGTGTTAAATTATCTGATTGCTTGAAAATATTTTTCCGATTCGTATCATAATAAGATTGTCTCTGCAATTCAGCAGAATGATATTGTGTTTCTGCAGTAAGTGGAAAATTTCTAGCACGTGGTTTAGAAATACAAAAAAACATTTTTTTGATTCATTAGATTTTAACGTATCTTGTGGGAAAGACATATTCTGAAATTCTAAAAATGAATTGGGCCCGCGAATCATGTTTATATCCATTGGCTCGGGAATTGTAGGCTTAGGAAAGGCACACAGGATTGGAGGCAACTTCATCCAGCATCTTGGTACTAATTTCATAAATACCCGGAGCTTTCTTTGGGTTGGTTTCAGCAATTAGTTTTTGTATTTCACGCATCTTAAACTTTATGGGTCGAGGAGGTAGTGCAATCAGCAGCACCAGTACATGTGTTTGGAGTAAATAGGTATCTCAAATACTCAGCAAATACGTTACCTTTTTAAGTATTGGTTCTTGCCCAATCTCCGGTGGAAGTGCGCAGGGGTGGTTTAAATTTAACCGTTTTTTTTAGCGAAGCGCTATAAGGAGTAATTAGATGCTTCTGTGACATCGATACTTTCCAGATAGTTTTTAAGAGATGCAGATTTTTCAGATACAAGCAACTCTTGGAGTCGTTTAGTGCATTCTTTAAGTCTGATTTTATGTTGTACGTTGTCTTTTTTGGAGAATGACCTGTAAATTATAACGAAATGCCAATAATTCCATTTAGAAACATATGTATGTACATAAAATTTTGTTTAAAATGTGAAATTCACTCAGTCATTTTGTTTATATGTACATACATACATAAATATATGTACATATGTATAATATAATATTTGCAGTCAGTTATTTTAGGTTTCTTCTTTTAATTTCGGGATTAAAATTGTTTTATTTTATAAAACTATTATACGGTCTGGAATTATTAACTGTAAAGATCGTTATTGTTTGCTTCTAAAATTCATCTTAACATATGTACATATGGATATACATAAGTATGTATGTATAAGTATGTACACAAGAATAAGCAGACGACAGAAGAACTTAAGCTGAAAGTCCATACCATCCGTTCTATGCGTATGCGTTCTATGCGTTTGCTGTGGGTTCTATGCGTTCTACACGTGAAGTTACATACAATGCGTTTCATGCGTCAACTTTTTTATTTTTATTAGCTGTAGTTTAAATATTTTTATCAAATAGAACAAATTTAGGCAAAAATGGAATGTGAAATTGTGACTTTAAAAGAATTTATGGAAGTCATTGAGTTTATATACATAATATTTTGGTCCTACGGAAAGCTGCAAAAGAACACGGAATAAATAAAAATAAATAAAACAGAGATGACATTCGGTACATAAAAGTAATCGATAACTAGAACGCAAATTTTCTTAATGAAAAAAATATGTTGAAAATTGATTTTAATATATTTTATTACTAAAAGTAGTTGTAAACTTTAGTGCGAAAGGTTTTTCTTTGATTAAAAACGTTTTTTAATGCAAAAAAAAGAGAAAATTAAAATCCACCACACAAATTTTTAATCGATATCATTGTAAGTAAAATATAATTTGTCATCCTTGGTTAACAAAAACAGCTGGCATTTTTTCACCTTTTTCCCATGGCGTATGAGACACATGGAAAAGTAGAAAGTAAACCTACTTCATGTGTTCTATGCGTTCTGTACGTTCTATGCGTTTTGGTCTGTAACTTGTTATGGACGGTATGGTATGTTATGGATGGTATGGACTTTCAGCTTTAGAAAACCCAACAACAAAATACATGTTATTTTTCTGTTTAGTTGTCACTGTTTTTTTAATATTCATAACGAAATGATAACATTAAAAAACTTTGTCAGAGACGGGAAGCTTAATATTTTATTTCTGTACATTTTACGAAAAATGTCAGGATTATACATGGTAACTGAAGTCATCAAAATATACGAAAAATGTATCTTTCGTATCCTAATGGCAACACTGGTCAGAATACGATACTTGTGTAGTGATTGGTTGGGTCGTTAGAGGACAAGTAGCGGAGTACGTATTTGACTCATAGCCTGTTTAACAAAAGAGAACACAGGACATCCTCTGTAGTTAGCAGTGTGATTACCTCCACAATTACTGCACTTTTTTTCTTTTTGATCTTTTGAGTTATTGCAAATAGCAGTATGGTGTAACTCACCGCACGCAACACAAACAGTAGGTAATTTACAATAAGTTTTTATATGGCCATATTCTTGACAATTATGGCACTTTACGGGTCCTGAACGCTTGTGTGGTTCTTTAACTGTGATTTTTCGGTATAAAAGATATTTTAAGTTGTAAATTAAATGGGTCTCATTTTTCTTCAGTTTTATATCATTTGGCTCCAGTTCAACACGAAATAAAGGTTGGAGAATCTTCTCCTTGTTTTTTATGTTAGAGACATTTTTCAGGACCAACATAAGAATCTACGCCCTTCAATACGATCTGTAGGCCTTTAGCACTCTTAAGCTGGAAAGTGTAGAAACTTGTTTTATTTTTCTCAAATTCAGTAACAATTTTGCGGAAATCTATTTCTTCATATATTTGAATTTTTGTTTCATCAATGTTACCACTTTTTATTGTAACAATGTGAAATGCATTTTCACCAATGACCGAGATTAATTTTTTAATAAGTGTGTTTTAATTTTTTGTCGCAGATAGATTGGTGGTGGTTTTGAGGTTTTTTTTTTGAGGATTCTTCGGGTTTGTCGCTGTCATCTTGCAATATTTTAAAACGGTTTTGACGATTAGGTGAGGCGGCGTCGTTATCCCTGGATATCTTCGGAACAGGTGAGATTTTTGATGAATTTGGGCTTTGTCCGCGCTTTACTACTGTAATATACATATCTCTCCATTCCGACAGGAACCTTAGGTTTCTAAATAAGTATGTATGTACTATTGTCTATAGTGATAACTTGATTAAGTGATGAACAGCGGATAATGGCGCTGACTTAAATAAAGATGAACTAGGCAACAGTAATGTTAACTAATCACTACTTGGGATTGGAGTAAGCGAAGTTGATCCCTCGCGTAATATTGGCTTTGCCGTTAGAAAAGGACTGTATTCAAATTTTTTATTTTTATTGTTTGCATTAAGAGCTTCAGAACTCACAGTAAAATAGGCATTTCTGCCGTTAGAACTAACTTCACAATTGTTTGTTTTTGAGGTTCTCATGCAGAGTATGTATTCCTCAGTTTTTGTTATTTCAGATTATATGAAAAATATTTTTAACGCAAATTTAATAAAATCAGTACTTATTACGAATCAGTATTTATTACGAATATTTTTTTGTTTGTTTAATACATAAGTATGTACATATGTATGAATGTAAAAAAAAACTCCGCTAATACGTCTTGGTAACTACGAAGGTTCAAAAAATTTTCATAAGTATCTTCACATGGGTTATTATTCCATTCATGTTTGTCGCAATGCATGGCTCCTGAGGGAACAATGTTTGAAAAAGATCGGCGGCGTTTTCTTCCAAAACTCTAATTTCCGATTGCCATTTATCTCTTAAAACACTTAAAGAGACATTATATATATTCAGGATCATCATCATCACTAACCATATCTAGTACAATTTTCCAGCATTTAGCCAATGTTTCATTTCCCACTCTATCCCATGCTGCTTCTGAAAGATTGATTGCTTCTTTTAATGTTAGTTGTTTCATTGCATCCAGCAAACTCATGTCTTCCGCTATTATTGTTGCCAGAATACTATTCCTATAATCTAGTTTTGTGATTCCAATAGCATTTTGATCCATTGGCTGTATTAACGGAGTTACATTTGGTGGCATGAAAATCACCTGTATGGAACCATCCTCGGATTTGAGTTCTGATTCAGGAAGATGAGATAGAGCATTATCTAGTAACAACAAAGCTTTTACTGGTAACCACTTTTTAGTTAAAAAGTCTGTAACCTGAAAGAGGAACTAAATTTCAACCTAAAAACTTTGATGCTTTGGAGTCTACTTATCTCAGGAAGAAAACAGTAGTGAAACCAATCTTTAAAAATTGAAGAAGTCATCCAAGCAGACTGAGTTTTTGTAGTGCACTGGACAGATACAATTTTTAAAGCTACGAGGATTCTTCGACTTTCCTATAACCAGAAGTTTGGTCTTATGGGATCCACATGCATTTGCACAACAAAGAAATGTAACTCTTTGCTTCTCCATTTTCTGAAATACGTAGAGTTTTACGTTTCCCTGGTCCATAATACGTATTATTAACACACTTGTAAATTTTATTCTTCTTATTGCGTATCGAACAAATGCTAGATTTACTAACATTATATTTAACACTTAGTGCTGTAACACCTGGTCCTTTTTCCAAAAGTTGAAGAATTTCATATTTTTCATTAATGGTTAAGAACTTTCTTTTATTCTTAGACATCTTTGTAAATACAAAGGAATGTACGAAGAAATATTAAGTTCAAGTGGTTTCTACGCGTGACGAAACACAACTTACTTTCATTAACAAAACTCAAAGTGAGCAAGTACAATTGTTTACAGTTTTTTATTCAATCGGAGGATTTTAAAATTAGAAAACAAACAAAAATCGCCAAAATTTCTGTTCACTATTTAGAGCCATTAAACTTTGTTCACTATTTAGAGCGACCATATAAAGAAGAGGTGTTCACATTACTGGATAGTTCATTATATTTGAAGTTCATATTACCGAGAGGTCACTGTAATTATAATTTAATAATTTTAATTAGCACCACGAAAAAAGGCATGTCTTTACACCAATATTACCAAACTTTTCGTAGCAGGACACTGTTCTAGCTTTTCGTGATACCCGTTCCATAAAATTTACAAATGTTGCGATTTATCGTTTTCGGGACCTGAAAGTTTTTTGTATTTTGTTCACTTCTGTCGGTCTCCTGTCTATTTCGCGAATGTGCTTTTCTGACGTATCTTTTGACCTGCATATTTCAATGGCTTTAGATAATGTGAAATCTTTGTCTAGCGAAAGTCATGTATGACTCACGGGGCAAACAGAATGCTTTTTTACACGTTTTGCATTCAGTGTACACTTATTTTGCTCTTTTAGCCAGTTGTCCTTCATTTTTCAATTTGACGTAGCATCCACTGCATCTTTTTCTTACGAGTTTGTTGTGTACATTCTGTGAAATTTCTTCGAGGCTATGTCCAGAAAAGGGAATTGAAGTTCTTGAGGTACTAGGTCCTCGAGGAAAGTTATGTTCTGTGGTTGATGCTGCTGGTCCAACAAAATATCGGACTAGATGTTCTTGGACTTGTAAAACTCTGAATAGGACCGTCTACCAACTCATTGTAAATGCATCTTGTATTGACAATAGCGATTTGAAATAATAAATCTACTGCTATCTTCTTATACTAAGTTAAACCTTTACGTAACGGAGAATGGAATGATGTTAGTTGAAGCTAGTCAATTATGGCATCGGGTTTCATAACATCACCTCTTTTTGTACTTATGTACTTTATACATACCATCACCGTGGCACGTTGAAATCATAAGTACGCAACGCCTATCATGCCATTTTAGTACAGTATAGATTTTGTCCTTTTGTCTATATTAAATAACTCAGTTGTGGAACGTTAAGCCTTGTTAAATAAAAAACGTGTTGGCCTTACAAGTGTACAAAAGAGAAGTGAAGCAGTTTATTTAAAAATCATAAAGTGTTGCCATATATAATATATAAGTTTATATGCATGCAGATAATATAAAGTAGTGTCAATCTGCAATAAATTAACCTTTACTTTCCAACATTCTTACTAAAAGTTTATTTTCCTCCTACTTTAGACCCATAGAATGTATAAACTCTTTAATTTTAACGTTGCCAAGTTTGTTGTCCCTTATAAAGTGATGTCTGATGTCTATGTGTTTCGTTCTAGCATGATATGACTGGTTTTGGGCAAGTTGAATGGCACTTTGGTTGTCGCAAAACAATATCGTAGGTTTTAACCAATTATTAAATAGCTCTTTTTATAACGCTCTCATCCAAAGTAGTTCTTGTACAGCCAAGCCCATGCTGACTGATCAGTAGTTATATTTTCACCCAAATTGTAAGTAATTCTCATTCCGAGAAAGTATTTAGCAGTACCTAGATCTTTCATTTTAAAAGATTCCTTCCAACTACTTACTATTAAGTTTTTAACTTTTTCGTTCTTCCAAATTAAAAGCATGTCATCTACTTATACACACACTGGCTAGTCTTTCACTGCCGCATACCAAGACCTCTTAATCTTTCGTCCAGTTTCTCATTCCACATTCTAGATGCCTGTTTTAAGCCATAGAGTTGTCTATTTAATTTTAAAATGCAATTTTCTGACACTGTTATGCCCTCGGGAGTATGAATATAAATTTCATCCTTCAGATTTCCTTGCAAAAATGCAGTACACACATCCAAGTGATTTATTTTTAAATCGAATTGTAGAACAATTGTCAATAAATAGCGTTGTCGTGACATTCTTTTATATAAAGAAAAAAAACCTTTCTTCTTGATGGTTTGATACAAACTTCTTTTCTCTTTTCTTTTTGTTTTCATATGTACTTAAAATAAAGAACTTAACTTAACGAAACATATGGTTATTGTTAGGGTGTTCCCTTATTTCACAGGGATGGCACTATACCTTCCATTTATTCCAAAAAAAAAATATTTAATATGCATACATATATATAAATTACACATTAATTGTTTCTTCCCCTTTTTTCCTAAAAAAATTATGAAATAAACAAGTTTTTTTACGTAAGCTTATGTATAATTTTTAACATTAAAAAGGAAATAAATAAACAAATATATATATTTATATGTATATATGTATATATATATATATATATATATATATATATATATATATATATATATATATATATATATATATGTATATATATATATATATATATATATATATATATATATATAAATATATATATATATATATATATATATATATATATATATATATATATATATATATATATATATATATATATAAATATATATATATATATATATATATATATAAATATATATATATATATATATATATATATATATATTTATATATTTATATATATATATATATATATATATATATATATATATATATATATATATATATATATATATATATATATATATATATACTAGCTGACCCAGCAAACGTTGCTTTGCCTTCAAATTTAATTTTGTGGTTTGTATGGGAGGTACCACGCCCCTTTGTCCAATTGGACCGAATTGTAAATCTAAACCACCCGGGGCGCCAACCAAAAAAATTTATGCAAATCGGTCCAGCCGTTTAGGAGGAGTTCAGTCACAACACACGTACAGTAGAATTATATATATAAAGATATATATATATATATATATATATATATATATATATATATATATATATATATATATATATAGATTTATAGATTTTTCATTAAATACTTATGTAATAAAAATATATATATATATATATATATATATATATATGTATATATATATATATATATATATATATATATATATATATATATATATATATATATAAGATATATATATATATATATATAAAGATATATATATATATATATATATATATATATATATATATATATATATATATATATATATATCTTTATATATATATATATATATATATCTTTATATATATATATATATATATATATATATATATATCTTTATATATATATATATATATATATATATATATATATATATATATATATATATATATATATATGTTACGGCTGTAACTTTTTAATTAAACACAGGAGGTTTGCTTTAAACAAGTACATTTACATACATATATTGACTGGTTATTTCTATAAGCAAAAAATCATATTACTAAATATCACAACACATAAAAATTAATACATACCGCAGTTTTGCACCTCCTTGTTCAAAGGTATACTTCAGAAAATTAATGATGGCGGCTTAAATATCCCACCAATAGCAATTCAAGTATGTATGTATATAAGAAAATGGGAACAAAGGAAAATGCAATAACGCGGTTTACAAATCATTATGTCAAATTCAGAACATTCACTGTGAATGACGTTCAAGTAGGACATAGGGTGTTCTGTAACACTCCCACCCCCGTGGAGCGATTAGCTTCACTATCATCTAGATCCAGAACAGCCAATTTTGAAACTGCACGTTGTAGCTCACCACTCATAGTTTTGATAACAGCTTTCCTAGCGATGCCATCAGATCCAGTGTACAAACGTATGACCAAACCTCGCCGCCATTGGTTTCGTGGAATATTGGGATCACAAACAAACACAACATCCCCTTCTTTCATAGGCCTGGTTGGCGCGCACCATTTTACTCTTCTTGTTAAAGTTGGGAGGTATTCCAGCACCCAACGCTTCCAGAATCTATCTCTTAAGGCATTTGCGACACGCCATTGCTTTCTAGTGGGTAGTAGTTTGCTGTCGGGAACGCTCACCACTGGCGTTTGACTAGCGTTTGACATTCCTAATAAAAAATGATTTGGAGTGAGCGGCTCTTCTTCCTGCGGAGAAATTGGTAGATGGGTTAGCGGCCTTGAATTTACTATATTTTCAGCCTCGATGAGGAGTGACTGCAAAACATGTTCTTTCGGGTAGATATTTTTCAATGTTTGGCGAAGAACCCGTTTGACGCACTGTACCATTCTCTCCCACACTCCACCTTCAGACGGATTCGCCGGGCTGTTGAATATCCACTGAATACCCTTAGAGGATAAGACATGTTGAATTCGCTCCGCTTCGAAAACCTCTTCAAATCTTTTGGCTTCCTCATTTGCACCAACAAAGTTTTTTCCATTGTCTGACCGAATTCTCACTGGAACGCCTCGCCGGTTCATAAAATTTTTTAAAGCGATGATGCAGGAATCCGTTGATAAATCATGGGCTAATTCCAGGTGAATTGCACGAATAGTCAGGCATGTAAACAATGCTACCCATCTTTTCTCAGTTCTGCGCCCGATACTAACGTTCAACGGCCCAAAATTGTCAAGTCCAGTGTATTTAAAAGGATAAATGTATGGTTCAAGGCGATCCACAGGTAGTGGGCCCATCACAGGTATTTCGGGTTTGGCGTTATTTTTTCTGCACACAAAACACTTCGATACAACACTTTTAAGAACATTCCTTAGTTGAAGAATCCAGAACTTTTTCCTAACCTCGCAGATCGTTGCTTCATGGTTTTGATGCTTCATTTGGCAGTGAAAATGCATCACAAGAAGAATAGTAAAGTAGTGGTTTTTTGGCAAGATTGTGGGGTGACGGGTGCAGTACGGTAAGCTGTTGGCTGCATCGATCCTTCCATTAACTTTTAGTAACCCGTCTTCATCGATGAATGGCATTAATTTTACTAAATTATTAGCTTTTGAGACTGGCTGGCCTTTTTGTATACATTTTCTGTCTTCGGCAAATGATTCTCTTTGGACGTGTTGACACAAGATCTTTTCTGCTTTTTCTGTCTTTGGCTGTTATCCCATGACGATCTAAACTGTCACATTGTTTTCAGCTTAGCTTTAAGAATCGTAGCATTTGTGCAATTGTTCGTATTAATCGGCTGTAGGATGAGAAACGCTCGAAATTTATTAAATAATTTTTCTGAATTAAAAGTGAAATTTTGGGTTGTATTTCTTCTTCATCCCGTTTTTCATGGTAAAGGTTACTGTCTCTATCAATTGGCCAATCATCTTCGCAAATCAATATTATTGAAGTATCGGGTGGCATCGTCAGCTACATTATCTCTAGTGAAGACCCATTTCCAACTGTCAATAGTAGTCGAGGCTAATATTTCGGCTATTCTATGTGCAACGTATGGCTTATAATTTCTATGGCTGCTTGAGATCCATTTCAAAACTGTTTTTGAATCGCTCCACATGACTGTCGAATATGGTACTAGCTTATGCTCACTTAAAATGTTTTGCTTTATTCTAGTTCCGAGCACTGCTGCCTGCAACTCTAACCGGGGAATTGAAGTTTTATTAAGAGGCGCACATTTTGTTTTTGAACATATGAAACTGACACCAGTGCTGCCGTTTATTGAAACAAATCTCCAGTAAGCGACAGCTGCAAAGGCTTCCTCGCTAGCGTCCACAAACACATGTAGCTGAATTTGCTTTTTTTATCATTTGTAAAATAAAACCTAGGGATACGAAAACTAGAAACATTTGTCAATTGTTTACGCCATTTGTTCCACAAAATATTGATATCGTCTGGTATTGTATAATCCCACCGAATAGCTTGCTTCCATATATCACGTAAAATTATTTTGCCTCCTACAATAAGATTACTCAAGAATCCTAAGGGGTCAAAGGTCGACACAATAATGCTTAGTACTTGCCGTTTTGTGGGTTTTTTATTACCAGAAATTACGAATTGATCAATTTTTTTGAATTTAAGATTAAACATAAATGTGTCTGAGGCTGAATCCCAAAATAACCCTAGCACCTTTTCGATACTGTCGTGAGCTGATATCGCCTTTGAAACTGAGGAGCCGTCTAGAGCCATTATTACATCATTTGAGTTTGAAGTGAATCCTCTTAAATCAAATCCTCCATTTTTGTGAATCATTTTTACTTGCTGTAAAATTTCAATGGCTTCTTCAACAGTGTCGAAACTATCTATGAAATCATCCATATAATGGTGTTCGCAAATTGCTTCTATTGCTCTTGGATGGCAGTTTGTATGATCTTTAGCATTTTGCTTCATGACATGGAGTGCAGAACATTGGGAGCAGGTAGCTCCAAAAGTCATCACAACCATTTCATACTCATCAGGTTCAATGTCTTGCCTACAATTTCTCCATAGAAAGCGTTAAGATATTCTATCACTTGGTTCTATAGTAATTTGATGAAACATTTCACAAATATCTGCAGTGACGGCAATTTTCCTACTTCGAAAACTGTAGAGCATGGTTGGCAGCGATAAAATTGATTGAGGGCCTTTGAGCAAGTTATCATTCAAGGAAGTATCGTTAACCTTTACAGCGGCATCAAAAACTAATCTCAATTTTGCATTTTCTTTGTTGCAATTTATAACCCCAAAGTGGGGCAAATACCATTTTTTATTTCATATCAAGTGGATGTCTGCTTCTTGTACTTTACTTGCATAACCTTTTAGAATATAGCTTTGTATTACGTTGCTGTAGGCAAGGGACAAATTTTCATCAAGTCGTAACTTTCTTTCTATTCCTTTAAGACGGTTGAGAGCCATAGCGTAACTATCTGGTAACTGTACTTTGTCGCTTTTCCATAAGAGTCCTGTCTGAAATCTGTCACCTACACGTTTTGTAGATTCAAGTAGAATTTTCTTTGCTCTGGAGTCGTTTTCGCTTTCTACAGGGGGAGCTGCTCGTACACCCATGCTTTCAATATTAAAAAAGTTTTCGACCATTTTATGAATTTCTTCGTCTTTCTCAACGTTCACAAAAAGGCATGAGTGAGACTTGGATGGCAATGGCGTACATGGACCAAATATGACCCATCCCAACTCTGTGTTACACGCAAATGGCCCCTTCGAGTTGTCCGTTTTTATATTAGATGGCAACCCTAAACTGGAATGATCCAAACCAATTTAATTTTGGTTTCATTAAATTCGATGAGGAATTTTTAAAAACTTCTTTAATTTCATCAATACTTAGGCTTTGCACAGGTAAATTTAAGTTTGATACGGCATAAATATTTTTTAATAGATGGTACTTTTTCTTTCCGGTGCCACTTACTTTTAAATTGAATGTCATGGAATTTTCTTTCGCTAAGCGATCACCAAACCATTGGATGTTTAAATTGGCACTTTTTCCACGTACGCCAATGCAATCAGCCACTTCTTTGTCTAACATGGTTATGGACGAACCTTCATCGAACAACGCATATATGTCCATACTTCGTTTTTCTCCATAGAGCGTGACAGGAAGTACGCGAAACAACACCTTGTTATTATCATTGCAACAGCTTAAAACATTTTGATTAATTTCATTTGTCCCATTGGAATTTGACTCTGAGGGGGTATTATTATTTTGAATTTCATCATGTAATAGCTTATTGTGTTTACGTTGGCATCCTTTCATTGGACACATTTCCTTTTTACGGCAGTCTCTTGTTGAATGTCCAATATTTAGACACGAAAAACAAGCATGGATCTTCTTCACTATGGCCCAACGTTCGTCTACTGTAAGTTTCAAAAATTTGTGGCAATCATAAATTTTATGGCTTTTTTTACAGACAGGACACTGTTGATATTTTTCATTTGCAGGTAGCACTCGGCGCTTTGGTTCGGTATTAACATTTTGAACTATGCATATAAAATTTGCCATTTCACACTGCTCAACAAAACAAAAGACGTAGAGTTTTCAATGCAACTCGCAAATACGCTAAAAGCCACATTGGAGCAAAATTATTTCAAATTCAACAATAACATATATAGACAAACCAATGGACTAGGAATGGGTAATCCAACATCAGCAATCCTAATGGAAATATTTTTGCAAAATTTAGAAGAGAAATATGTCGAGAACCTAAAAACCAATTTCGGGGTTACATTCTATGCGAGATACGTAGATGATATTATATGTATACTGGAAGGAAATAAAGAGGAACAAATTCTGGATCTACTGAACAAACAACACAAAAACATAAAATTCACAATGGAAGTGGAAGAAGGCAATAGCATAAATTATCTAGACTTAACAATTCGGGCAAACAAGAGCTTAAATAGGATCGAATACGAAATATACAGGAAACCAACTGCTACAGACACAATAATACACAATTCATCAAACCATCCTCAACAACACAAAAACGCGGCAATTAGACAATTAGTAACGAGACTTGAACGAATACCACTAACGCGGGAGGCATATAGAAAGGAGTTGAAAATAATTTATAGCATAGCGGAAAACAACGGGTATAGGAAAAAATTGGTAGATAAAATCAGAAGAGATATCAAAACAAGTGGGGAACGGAACAAAGAACAGGAGCAGGAGAAGAAAGCTTGGGCTACTTTAACATATATGGGCACATCAACATACAAACTTGCTAAATTTTTTAGAAAGCACAACATTAACACAGCATTCCGAACAAATAACAATTTGGTTAGAATACTCCAAGACAGCACAAACGAGACAGACTGCCTGGATAAACAAGGAGTATACAAATTAACTTGCACATGCCAACACAGTTACATCGGACAAACGGGACGAAAGATAAAAACCAGATTTCGGGAACATATGAGAGACTACAACAAAAAAAATGAGAGAACCAGGAACAACACCAGAATCGAATTTTGCGAACCACATATTCAACAAAAAATGTACACCAGCGCATATTAGAAAAACGGATAAACTGTTACACATACAGCATAAAGGACGGCGGTTGAACGTATTAGAAAACATGGAAATATACAAACAGAAAACTTTTGACGGGAGAATAATAAATGAACAAATAAACACTGCCTCGGACATAATATTTGAACCATTAAAATATTTTTGCACAATAGAGAACAATAATTTAACGGAACCGAACAATATAACAACAGATGTACAAGACAAAAGGCCAATCCAAAAACGCACAATCATAGATTACTACCTGCATACAGATAATACACCTATTAAATAATCGCCGCGCTATAAAGACAGGGAGCACAGACATGGTATATAGAAAAATGAGAGGAACAGGTAGCAGGTAGAGAGAGGGAGAGAATAAGAGACACATAGATATACAAGGACGAGAGAGAGAAACACAAAGGGGCAAAGAAAGAAAAAACGAACCATACAAAAGACAACGTACAGCGAGAAAAACGATTCGAGAACACTGAAGATGGCACAAAGCCGAAACCGGTCTGTTCATAAACCAAATTTGACGTGGGATGACGGAAAATCGTTCCAAATTCCAACAAACCCCGTCGGAAGAATATCACAAAAATTTGCCATTTCTCTTAACCACTCACTAAAATGTTCTATTGTGGGGTACGGATTTATGTTTATTGCTATTTTGGCCCACTTCAGTCGTTTACTCATGGGGAGTTTTAAGACTAATTCTTCTAAAAGTGTGGGATTAGCCATATGTTGTTGGCCATTCACTGACTTTAGAAACACTGACAAGTTTTTTACTTGTGTTGAAAATGGCACCAATCTTCCTAAATTGTTTTCACTAATATATGGCAATTCTTTTACCCTTTTCAGTTGGCTGTGTACAAGTTGTTCAATTACATCACGCACATTATTCATTTTACCATTTCTTTAGCTTCACCTTTCAGACATTTTTGGAGTCTTGGATTATTTTCAAAATTAGTATATCCGTATGTAGCGGTTGACTGATTGTAGGCAGTGAAAAATAATGGCCAGTCTTCTGGCTCCCCACTAAACTCTGGCAAATCTTGAATTTTTCTAGGTAATGTAAATTCGTTCGGTACATTTTGCATTACATTTAGATTGCTAGTTGCAGGCGTTTGTTGGTTAACGAAAAAATTTGATGAAAATGGCGGCGTATAATTATTCGTTGCAAATGGCGCGTATGAATTAAATAAATATGGCTGAGGCTGCGTCGGCAGCGGCGCGGCGCTGGGTACTGTTATAGGCTGCTGCAAATTTGCAGTTGAATATGTAGATGTATACGAAGCTTGTAAATTACGGGACTCTATTGTTGTTGTGTTTGTTAAACCAATGGCGAAACTGCTAGGCATGTTTAAAATATATTTAGGTTATGGTCACTTACCGTTTGTGTTAACTCTTGCGAACAAGACTCCAACTGTTGGCACTTACGTCTACTTTCTGTTAGCTGTGATTGGGTTTCGGATAACTGGCGCTTCAATAACTGCATCTGTTTTTGCATCTCTATT
Source organism: Germaria angustata (assembly GCA_963681545.1). NCBI lineage: Eukaryota > Metazoa > Arthropoda > Insecta > Diptera > Tachinidae > Germaria > Germaria angustata. Next base: position 80,793,747 of record OY812999.1, on the reverse strand, counting down.
AAGGTGGCTGATGGCTGCAAGTTTTCCTGGCGTTGCTCGATCGATGTCTTTTGTGCTTTGGCTGCTGAACCACTTTGTTGAGTCGAGGCCGTATTCTTACCGTATTCTTACATTGTCTGCCAAATGGACATTTGTTACTGGCTGCATATTTTGCTGATCATTGGCTACCGATGTATTGGCTATATTATCAGCTACGTTTTTGTCCTGGCTGTTCAGATCTGACATCGTAGTTTCGGTACTGGCTGAACTTCTTAAAATTGGTGAGTTTCGAATCATTTCTTCTGGCGGCAATAAAGGCAAACGTGTTAATTTAGACACCGGGACATTAACTTAAATCCAGTCACGAGCAAATTTGCGAAATAAAACTGTGTTACGCCTGTAACTTTTTAATTAAACACTGGAGATTTGCTTTAAACAAGTACATTTACATACATACAGTGGTTCAAACGCCTAATCGTACATACCAAGCGTTAGAATCTAGTATCGTTTTTCAAGAGAAAAATTTACTTAATTAGAAATAAAAAATGTCGTTTTCATTTCTTTAGAGTATCATTTATTTCATCATGTACAAAAAATTACTTTTTTGCAACACTTTCATCAATAAAAACAAAAAGAAACAAAATCAAAAACACTTACGTCCAAACGAATAATCGTACATAAGTAGATGTCGATAGGATCCCATTATCTAACAAGCATGTCTTCAAATTATGCGAACAACTGGACGACAAATAGATCATTGTTTAGTTATCCTTACGATTTTAAGTGATTACGATATTTTTTTTAATAATGGCACCATCCCGAAAACAGACAACCATAGAAGAACGGAAACATACAATTAAATTGCAAGAAGAGGGAAAAACTTACAGAGAAATTGTAGATATAGTCCATGGAGCTCATTCTACCGTACAATACACTATTAAGAGATATAAAGATGACTTTTCGATTGCAAATAAAAGTCGCCAAGGTCAAGGGAAATAGCTCAGCAATCGCGAAGAACGTATGATTTTAAGAGAAGTCAATAAAAAGCCCTTTGTTACAGAGGTAAAAATTAATCAGACGCTTAAATAAAGGACTAATAAGATAGTTTGTGGTGAAACTGTCCATCCCTGATCCGCCACTATGCTTCACAGTAGGTCTTGTGTTTTTACACACAAATTCTGCGTTGGGTTTTCCCCAAACATAGCATTTTCCGTCCGACCCATTTAAATTAAATTTGATTTCATCGGTGAATAAGACCTTTAAACAATAATTTTAGTACAAATAATTTTTCTTTTATTTTACAGTTTCCAGAAGTATAAGTCTTTGGTCACATAGTCAGCAACTAATTTCATGCGAGCCTTATTGTTTTTTGAACTAATGTAGGGCTTTTTTCATGTTATTCTTCCATGATAATTTTTTCTTTTTAAAAAATTTCGGACTGTTTCACCACAAATTATCTTATTAGTCCTTTATTTAAGCGTCTGATTAACTTTTACCTCTGTAAAAAGGGATTTTTATTGACTTCTCTTAAAATCATACGTTCTTCGCGATTGCTGAGCTATTTCCCTTGACCTTGGCGACTTTTATTTGCAATCGAAAGGTCATCTTTATATCTCTTAATAGTGTATTGCACGGTAGAATTATATTCTACTTTGTCCCTTTATCTGGTTGAAAATAAAAGGCACGCTAATTCTTATACCATAACGTTTATTGTAACTCCACTTTTATAACTAACTCTAAAGAATAAAAAAAGACTGAATATATATATATATATATATATATATATATATATATATATATATATATATATATATATATATACACGAAAGGTTTCATGTCGAACAATGCTGCGCGACAAATGTAGTTAACAAAAAGAATAAAGAATAATACTCTCAAAACAAAAGGAATAAAGAGTAATACTCTCAAAACAAAAGGAATAAAGAATAATACTCTCCTTGAGTAATTAAATTCACTTAAATATAAGAGATTGGCTTAAATATCATGAAGATAAAAAAGTGATGTATGTAGATATCTGACAAACAAAGAAAAAATATATGTAGGTTGAACACGGTTCAACATTCTCCCGGGCGAGAATGAGTCTTGCAGCGACACCCATTCCATTCTCCGTATGTTACCCATCCAAAGATGGACTTCTGAGCTCGGGGCAGCCCTATGTAGGGGCGATGAATCGATTTTTTTCAAAATTTTGTTGAATGTTTCTTTACCCAGAACACCATCGATCTTGCGGCATGTCGCAAATTTAGGATGAGCAAGGGGCTTCAAATATTGAAAATGTTCTCTGACAAAGGGATTGCGCACAGAATCGGGGAGCGTAAACTTGATCTTATCTTTAATTAAGAGTTGCAGAGTTATGGTTGTCGTCTCCTGGGGATTTGTTGTGGATAGCTTAAACTGACCAGAACTAGACGAGCCCTGAGCAGTCTTCAACCCATGAAACTGAACTGCACTTTGTCGTAAAATAAATGACTCTTCGGATTGCTGGTCTGGTAGGAAAGTTAGAGTCGCCACTTGCATTTGATGAGTTACCTTCACACTCACTAGCGGAGGTATATACGGTCCGTTGGTGATTGGTAAATGGTTGTCCTTGTCCTCAATGGATGGTTGGACATCTTCTTCGTAGCTCGAGGAGGAGCGGTTGCCCTCTTGAGGTGCACGATGGAGCATGGTGTGATGTTTGGCGAGACAACGTTCACATCGATTTGGAGACTCGCACCCAGTTCGAGTATGTGTGTGGGCGAAGCAGTTTAAACAATAGTTAACTTGCAGAATAAATTGTCGGCGATCATGTGTATTCATCGCTTGGAAAATTTGGCAATATTTAAGGGGATGGTTTTTACGACATAGGTGACATCTCGGTTTGTTAAACATGTTGGCTAAAGAAGAGAAAAGAAATAAAGAATATATACTGATTAATTAGCTTTCTGTTTTGCAACGAATTTCTCTCTTTCTGTTCTTGTTTGCACAATTGATGGACTAATTACAAACGGTTTGGCATGCGGCTGGTGATGGATCAGGTGTAGGTAATAGGTAAAGTTTTACGATAGGGCGGGTTATGAGGCCATTTTGCGTTCTTATTTCTGCTACTCTAACTTGACCGTCCTTTCCAGGCATAAGCTTAGTAACGCGGCCTAAACGCCATTCTGTGGGCGGTAGGGAGTCATCTTTAATGATTACCAAATCATTTATTTTAGTGTTGCGGTGTTCTTTTTTCCACTTGAATCTGCGCTGCAATTCTGTGATGTACTCATTCTTCCATCTTTGGGCAAATACGTGCTGAATTAGTTTCAACCGCTTCCAACGCTTTATGAGGGTAAGATCTTGTGGTGTCTGCTCTTCTAGAGTCTCAGGGATTGCAATTATTGGAGCTCCACGCAGAAAATGTCCCGGAGTAAGAGGAAGAAGTTCATCGGTGTTTTCTGTCAAAGGAGACAACGGTCTTGAAGTCAGTATGGCTTCTATACGAATAAGTAAAGTGGTGAATTCTTCGAAAGTAAAGTGAAGGCTACCGGCAATCTTCTTCAAACGCGACTTCATGCTTTTCACTGCCGCCTCCCACAAGCCACCCATATGTGGGGCGTGTGGCGGTATGAATGACCAGGAGAACCCATGCGAGCCATATTTTTCTGCCAGTGACTTTTCGGCATTTTTGAGGAATGTGTTGTGGGCTTTGAGCAATTTCAAGAAAGTTTCGGCCGTTGTCGGAATACATGGTTTTGGGTAGGCCTCTCCGTCCGGCGAATCGGTCAAAACATGCTAAGAAGCAATTGGTAGATAAATCGGAGCACACTTCCAAGTGTACTGCCTTTGTAGAGAAGCAGACAAAAACTGTAGCATATCTTTTAATAATCTTGGCATTTCGTAAGGGAGATGATTTCAAGGAGAAAGGTCCAGCAAAATCGACGCCAGTATATGTAAATGGAAGTGAGAAGTTTACTCGTTCAGGTGGAAGTGCAGCCATTATTTGTTGTTGAAATCTCCGTTTGTATATAGTGCATGGCGTGCAGTTTCGAATACATTTTCGAACAATATTTTTTATACGCGGTATATAAAAGCTTTGTCTTAGTGCTCGGAGCATAATGTGATGCTCGGAGGGAAGTAAAATTTTATGAGTATAATTCACGAGAAGATAAGGGTAGTGGGATTTTTCTGGAATTATTAATGGATGTCGTTCATCATAACTTAATCCAGAATTACTGAGTCTACCTCCTACCCGAAGTAGGTTATTCCTATCAAGAAACGGATTCAGTGTGACAAGTTTGCTTTTTCGGTTGAGAGAACGATTGCTTGTTAGACACGCATATTCATCAGGATAGTGAACTAGTTGGGTAATCCCCATATTTCGTTTTTTTGTGGAATTAAGTTCTTCAGAAGTAATGAACGGTTCTTTGGACACGGACTATTTGCGTGCGAGATTTATGAAGCGAAGTACATAATTCAATACCCTGAGCGCTTTAGAATAGGATGAAAATTTAAACAGGATGTCTTCTATTCGTTTACATTCTAAATCCGTCGGACCAAATGTTCGAGGTTCTGGCCAAACTTCTTCAGGTTGTGATAGCCAAGGAGGACCATGCCACCACATTTCACTTTGGAGCAGTTCTTGTGTAGAGCAACCTCTGGTGCCAATGTCTGCTGGATTATCTTCGGATCTCACATGTATCCAGTTCTCGTTGTCCACCACACTCTTTATTTCTGCGACTCTATTTGCTACGAAAGGTTTCAAGGTTTGAATTGGTTTTTGTAGCCATCCAAGTACAATTGATGAATCTGTCCAAAGGAAGAGTTCATATGATACGTTATAGGTTTCCCTTAAGGCTTTCACCATTTTTGAGAGTAGTAAGGCTCCACATAATTCGAGCTTTGGAATGGTCACTCTTTTTATTGGCACTACTTTGGTTTTGGCTAAGAGTAGATTGCAAAATATTTCTCCCTCTAAACTGACAGCGCGCATATAAACTGCGCCGCAATAGGCTCCTTCCGAGGAGTCGCAAAATCCGTGAATTTGAATTCGATATTGTGGAGAAAAGTTTACCCATCTTGGAATTTTCAAAGAAGAAATCTGTGGCAACGTTCCAACAAATTCCTTCCATTTTTCTAATATGTTGAAAGGAACTCCTTCATCCCAATCTACCTTACATTCCCATAAGTCTTGCATCAATATTTTTGCTTTTATAACTAGTGGGCTTAACCAACCTAGTGGATCGAATAGCTTTGCAATAACGGATAAAATCTGCCTCTTTGTGTATGAGGGTAATTTTTCAATCGGCTGCACCACGTAGTAAAATGAATCTGTCATAGCGTTCCAGTGGACCCCCAAGGTACTTACTGTGCTGGTAGTCTCTAATTTTAAAAAATCTTCATCAAGAAGATCCTCGCGGGCCAAATTTTCTAGAATAGAATGGTTGTTTGCAGCTATTTTCTTTAATGGGAAGCCTGCCGAGCTTAAGGCGTTGTTAAGTTGTTTTTGTTTAGCAATAGCATCCTCGATGGTATGTCCCCCAGACAAAATATCGTCCACAAGTTTATTTTTTCAAAATTGTTGTGGCTTCCGGAAACTGCAATTTGCAATCTTCACTAAGTTTTAAAAGTGTTCGTATGGCCAAAAAAAGGAGCACAGTTTAACCCAAATGTGACCGTTTTCAGTTGATATTGTTTGACATATTCGTCTGTTTCGCTTCGAAACAAGATCTGCTGATATGGGCGATCATCTTTATGCACTAATATCTGGCGGTACATCTTCTGAATGTCCCCAGTAAATACATATCTGTAATTGCGCCAACCTAGTATAATATGCATGAGATTCGTTTGTAAAGTTGGGCCTTGATGAAGTACGTCGTTTAATGAGAAACCACTTTCACTTTTTTTGATGCATTGAAGACCACACTAACTTTAGTTGACTTGCTATCGGGTCTGTACACTGCGTGATGTGGTAAAACAAATGAAAATTGTTTTTCTGCGTTTGATTGACCTTCGGCTATGGGTTCCATGTGGTCTAGCACAAGATATTCCTGAAGAACTCGTTGATACCCAGTTTTTAATTTTGGTGTTTTATTTAAGGTTTTCTCTATTCGATAGTATTGCGCTAAAGGTGCTTTCCGTGACTGACCTAGGAAAATGTCTGTTGGAAATTCTTGCCTGAAAGGCAGCCGAACTACATACCGTCCATTTGATTCTCTGGTAGTTGTGTTTTGGTAAAATTCTTCGCAATATTTGTCAGCTTCTGTTGATGAGGTATCCTTTTCTATTTCTTCTAATTCCCAAAATCTTTTTATTTGTTCGTGCAGAATAAGATTGTTAGAAGTGGAAACTGTTGTCGTAAACATATTAATTTGGTGTTCACGTACCGGTCCCGAGATGTACCACCCAAAGTGAGACTCTCTGGCTTCGAAATTGTTTAAGACGTTTAATTTGATCCCCTTCATATTGATGAGGGGTAAGTAATCGCTCCCTATAATAATATCTACAGCTGATGGTTTAAAGAAATATGGGTCTGCAAGTACTAGATTTTGAATATCTCCAAGATTTAGTTTAAATTCTTGTGAGGGTATGGTTTTTGCTCAGTTAGGTACTACTATAGCATTTATTTTAATTTTAAATGGTGATATCCTTGATTTCAAGGTGATATTGCATGTGCCTTTTGAGCTTCCTACGATTGTTCCACCCAACCCTGCAATTTGGAATTTATGTGGCTGTAATGGTAATAACAGGCTTTGCTGTAGTCTAGAAGAAATGAAACTTTTCTCCGATCCCGCATCGAATAATGCTCTTACCGTAAAGATCTCTCCAGATTTCTCTATATCTATCAAAGCGGTTGGCAAAACTGTTGTTGTATTGTTTTGAATAAACATTGCTTGTATTTCTTCCCGATATTCTGCAGTCGACGTATCATTTCTTATCTGTGTTTTTAAACTTTGGCTACTTGAAGTAGAAAGAGTATTATCATTGCTCATTTGAGGCGACGTTTTTGTTGCATTTCCCTGCTTGGTGGTAAAATTGTTCTCCATGTGCAACATAGTATGGTGTTTTCTATGGCATATATTGCATGTATTTGTACTGGTGCATTTAGATTTAAAATGTAATCTCGAAAGGCAATTCAAGCAGAATTTATTTTCAAAAACGTACTTAACTCGCTCGCTTGGCGATAGGGATTTGAAATATTTACACCATTTTAATGGGTGTGTTTGTTTACACTTTCTACAAAAGTTATTTGGTTTTTCTATTCTGGCTTGTGAATGAAACTTTTGAGATTTTGAAATGCATGGTTCCTTGCTCGTTGGCTTTCTTAAGTCTGACATAGTTTCTAATATCTCAATTCATTATGATTGTTTATGATTTACTAAAGTGACTTCCCAAGCTCTTAACGTTTCTTCAGGTAACTTTAACGTTAAAAGATGCATTAGCAATGGGTTATCATCTGCTATGTTGACGTCGTAAGTTTTCAAAATGGAAATGCAATCGTTCACTATGCTTTGTATGGTTCGTATACTCTTCAGCGTTTCAACTTGAGCCGCTTGCATTCCAAATAATTTTTTCATTTGGTCGCTAACTAATAATCTTTTATTTTCGAATCTGGTTTTCAACGCCTTCCAGGCCAGTTCGAAATTGTCCCCTACCAATTCAAAATCTTTAATTACTTTGGCCGCTTCGCCTCCTAATTTACTACGTAAGTAATACAATTTTTCAGTTGGTTCCAATGATGAATCTTTGCCTACAACGGCATGGAATATATCTCTAAAGACAGGCCATTTTGAATATCCACCTTCAAAAGTAGGGAGTTCTACAGCTACAAGTGACTACGTTTTGCTGAGGTGCGTCTGAAATCATTTCTAAAATTTCAGCTTTTAGCTCCCTATATGTTTTACCTGCTTCTTCATATTTGATAGGGATGTCCTTATCTTCCGTCGCATCGTCTGCTGTTATATATTCTTCATAAGATCGAACTAATTTATCCCATCTTCTATCTAGTTCTTGTATATTAATTTTAAAAAACGAAACTGTATTTTCCGAAGAAGGAATATCGGTTAAGCTAGTACATAACGTAGTTAACTGTTGTAAATCAAATTTGCACTTCCGTTTGGCTGCCATTATAATTAAATAATTTTTTTGATTCTTAAATTATTTATGTAAATGTAAATTCCAAATTACGGGAAATGATTTTCTTCAATGCCTCAACCTCTTTTTATTTCTTAAATGTTTTTTCGAATACCCTTTTAAACTTTGCAAATTAGCTCTACCCTTTTTGAATGACTATTAAATATTTATTGTTTTGCCCAATTTCATTATTGGTTAATAAATTGTAAATTTTCACTCACCTTCCAATTTAGCGGTTGAAAAAAAAAATTTGGCTTGCGAACCCTTACGTTTGCTGTTGGTGCTGGTCACCCTAATCCGTTTTATTTTTCTTGTTGTTGTTGTGCAAGTTTAATGTATATTTATTTATTTTCTAAAACTGTACCCAATATACTTTTGATATGGTTTTATTATTACACGCAAAATTTTTTTTTGTAATTTTGTTCTTTTAATAGTGTTCAACAGAAATAATCTTTCTTTAATTTTATAATTATTTTTTGGTTTTTTAATGTTTGCCACTGATGTTTTTATTGTAGTTCGCCTGTATATAATTTGAAATTATTTCCACGATTGTTCACTCACTACTGATGTGTGATCTCTTTATTTTAGACTTCTTGCCTACTTTTGAAAGTTAAACATGCTTATGTTTGTAAATGTGAGTATGTATGTGTTTCTTGTCTTTTTAACGATTAAGCAGAGGAACTTTTGATATTGAAACAACTTCTTTTGAGCGTTTGGTTTTGTTCCGTTTTGGACCGTTGATTGTTTATTGTAGTTTGTATAGAGTATGTTATAATTTTGTATTGTATTCTCTTTGATTTTATTTGGAAGTTCCAAAAATGATTTTTTTTTTGTATTCTCTGTAATATAAGTATGTTACGAATTTATGATTTTTGGTGGTTGTTTTTTTTTTGCTATTTTTTGCATTTTACCGTTTTCTTTCCAAATATATAAATTATACTTTTGTAAATTATTTGTTTTAAAAAAAACAAATTTTATTTTTTTTGCACTCTTTAAAATACCACTTTATTTTTTCATCTTTTTTATCTTAGAATGCATTTGAGGAAAATAAAATTTTGTTATAAGTTGTATTCCATTCTCTCTACTATTTCTGTGTGCTCTGTTGTGTTCTTTTATTATTTCACTTTCTTGTTCCTCCTCGTTCTTTAGATCTATTACCATGGTTCGGGTATATTTTACTCTATATTGTGTAAAATTATTTCTATAAATCTCCTGCAATCTTCCTAGGATGTCATCAGAAGTTTTTATACAATTTGTCACGGAGGGGTTCAAACACTTTTTTAAAAGTTGAATAAGAGAATCTCCTGTAATATTGGGTTCATTAATGGTATGCCTATGAAAAGTGGGGAATACGATTTCAAAATTGTAAGCTGGTTGTGTTTCTTGATTGGAAATTATTATTTGATTTTTAAAAGCATTGAGCGGTGCGTCTGTAAATTGTACAAGCTGATGAGATGAGCTTTCATCGCTATGCTGAGTGGCAGTTAATGTATTTATTTGAGAGTTTTCCTGCGGAGGTCTTGATAAAGCGTCGGCGACAACATTGGTACTACCTGGTTTATAATGCAACTCATAGTTATAATCTTCAAGAAATGCCTTCCATCTTTTCAGTTTGAAATTTGAATTTTTACAATTTAGGGCATAAGTGAGTGGAAGGTGATCGGTATAAATTTTTAATTTTGGAGACCCATATAAATAGTTTCGGAGCGACTTTAATGACCATACAATTGCGAGCAGCTCCTTTTCATTCGTAGCGTAGTGTTCCTCTGCTCTGCTAAGTGTTCTAGACAGAAATACGATTGGCCTATTGTCTTGAGATAGGACGGCTCCGAGAGCATAATTTGAGGCATCTGTCGTTAGACAAAACTCTTTATTGAAGTTTGGGTATGCCAGCACCACATCTTCGGAAGCTAATGCTGTTTTCAGTTTATTAAAGGCATCTATAGCATCCTGACCCAGTTCTATTGGTATCTTTTTGGAGATGTGCTTGGACGAACGTCCTGCCTCCCCTCTCAAAAGCATTGTCAGGGGCTTAGCAATTTTTGCGTAGTCCCTGATGAAGCGCCTATAATAATTTGAAATTCCCATAAATGATCTTAACTCTTTAAGTGTTTTGGGTCTTGGAAAGTTCAAAATTGCCTCTACTTTCTTTGGGTTAGTTTTTATTCCTTTGTTTGAAATTATAAAGCCTAAAAATTCTACTTCTTCTTTCAGAAATTCGCATTTGTCCAATTGAACGATCTAAAGTTTTGAATATGGTATCTAAATTTTCGTAATGTTTCTTTTCGTTTTCTGCAAATATAATTATATCATCCATATAGACAAAGCATATCTTTCCAATATATTCTCTCAGAATATCATCTAAGGTACGTTGAAATATGGATGGTGCGTTTTTCAGTCCAAACGGGAGTCGTGTAAACTCGTATTTGCCGTTATTCACTGAAAATGCTGTTTTTTGCCTATCTATTTCTCTGAGTGGTATTTGGTGGAAACCACTTTTAAGGTCCAAGACCGAGAAGAACTTATTTTGACCAAGTTGCGGAAGTACGTCGTTTATTTCCGGAATTGGGTATCGGTCTGGTGTTGTTTGTTCATTTAGTTTTCTGTAGTCAATTACCATCCTAAACTTCTTTTGTCCAGATGCGTCAGCTTTCTTTGGAACTATCCAAATAGGGGAATTGTAGGGCGATTTAGAAGGCCGAATAATCCCTTGTTGCAAGAGCTCTCGTATTTGTTTTTCTACCTCTTCTTTTAAATGCATCGGGTAAGGATAATAACGGGAATATACCGGTTCATTTGTTTTTGTATGAATTTCGGCCACTACAGCCGAAGTATATGTTAAGCTCTCATTTGGTTCGCTGAAAAGTGATTTGTTTCTTAAAATGATTTCTTGTAAGTTGTCTTTCTGTTCTTTGGTCAAGTGTTCCGTTCTAATGTCTATATTGTTCACTGAATGAGATGTTTTTTGTTTTATTCTTACTTTTAGTTTGCCATTTATTATCATATAATTTCCGGCTGAATAAATTACCGCCGACAGTTCTTTAAGGCTGTCATTTCCTAGAATTCCGTGAAAAGACTTGAGTGTTGGCAATAAGAAGAATTTTAATTTTTTAGTATGATCATCGAATAGATTTATGAAAGTATGTTCGGTAATTTTAGTATGCCCTCCTACCGAGTTGGCGAAGAACGATTCTTGATTTGGTAAAGGATTCTGCACTAGACTTGGCTGAATATAGTTCTTGTTCGATCCAGTGTCTATTAAGAAGTTTAAAATCCGTCCGGTTTTCGTCCTGCACTCAATATAAGGCAAGGACGAATTAGTTAGTCTAAAAAATGGATATCAACAAAGTCATTAACTTCTAATTGATCTGAAGGTTCTGGTTTATTTTGCAAATATTCATTTAACGTTGGTAGTTCTTCCTGATTTTCATAATTAAGTAATTGCTGTTCGTAATATTGCTCGTCTAAATCCTCATTTTGCTGAGTTTCTATATGGAAATTTCTCTGGATTTTTGGAGGGGGTCTTCTTTGTTCAGATAGTTGTGCATTTGGTCTTTTCCCAAAAAATCTATCGTTTTGAGCAGGCCTATTCATATAATTAATGGCCTTGGTTCTAACAGACGGGTCTATGTCCATTGGTTCGGGTCTTGGTTGAGGTTTAGGTTCGGTTGGTCTTGGTGGAGAAAAATTTGGATTTATGTACCCTTGGGGACGCATTTGATTGAAATTGTTCTTATGGTAGGTCGGAGCGGGTACATGAAAGGCTCTTTGGTGAGAGGAAGGTTGTGGCATGTGCGCCAACTGCGGAAAAAATCCTTGTTGATAATTACCACGGTTGTTTTGCTTACTATTGGTAGGCTTGGGGTGGTTATGTGAGTTCGCAAATTGCATTCTCATAAACTGATTTTCCATCTTTAAGCACAGATGAAGTGCTTGTGGCAAGTCCTTTGGTTCCTTCATTCCCAGATGTAAGGACATATTTCCTCTAAGGCCTCTAACAAAGGTGTCTAAGGCTTTATCTCGATACGTTTGCATCATTGCATCGAGTGCCTCTCTTCCTATATCCATGCAGGATATTTTATTCATGATTAGAGAAAGGTGAGAATATACCTGTTGGTAAAATTCTTGAATCTTATTATTGCCTTGCACAAGAGTACTCATTTGGTACTCCAATGTTGTAAGGTCTCTTTTGTCTGCATAATGTAACGCGAGACATCTTGTAATACTTTCCCAGTTTAGGGGCGTATTATAAGATTCTAGCGCAGCATCTGCGCTACCCACAATCTTGTTTCTGATAGTGGTTAAAATGGCATAGTATTTAGGTGTTCCTTTCATATTTTCGTAAATTATAAGTATTCTGTCCACGCTCTTTTTCCAAGAGCTGAACTCTAAAGGGTTTCCGGAGAATTCCCTTAAGCTCCGGACAACGTCAGGGACTTTGTCCAGGTCAGTTAAATTGTTCCTGAATCTTTCTTCTATCACTTGGTCTTCACCACCTATGTTCATATTTGGATCCAAAAATCGTCTGAATGCAAGTTCACACTGCTGTGCACAGATTCTAGATATCCTATCGTCTTCATTTTCCCTATTTCCCTCAACTACGGGTGCCGCATTTTGAAGGTTTGCGTTGTTAAGGACCGCAGGCCTGATCAAATTGTTTGGGTTTGACATGGTTTTTTTTTAGAAAGTAAATCTTTGTTCTTATTGAAGCTTTTGTAAAAAGTTTTCTTTGATAAAAAGGTTTCTTTTATTATTATTATTTTTTTTGTTATTTCTATTGGAGGGTCCCGTAGGAATCGCAACAGTTTTATTTATTTATATATATCTTCTTTTTATAGTTCTAATCAATAATGTTCACTCTTTAATTAAAAATAATTTTTGGTAATATTTTTCCGATTACTTTATCAATATTTTGAATAATTGCTTTACGAGCTTTCGAATCTTCGCTATTCTTAAAAATAAATTTTTGTTGAAAGAGTTTGATTAACTCAACATTTATTGCTTTGAGAGCCTCAAAAAAAAATTTTTTTTTAGTTAAAAATGTTTGATTAATTTGTTTAGATTTTCTCAATATTAATAAATATGTATTTATTGCTTTAATAGCCTCAAATACTTCACTTATTTTAAAATTTAAATTTTTGATTAATTTGATAATAATAAATTTTTATTGCTTTAAGAGCTTTAAGTAATTTACTTTTAATTTTTCAATTTCACTTTCTCTTAAATTTTCACTTTTAAATAAAAATATCTTACATGACTAATCTTACAATCATCCTTGTGAAGCTGGTAGAGGGTATTTTATCCTTTTCTGAAATATACTGGGGTTACCGCACTACTCCAAGTTCCTCACTCCAAACGTCCTTATTTGGCAGATGGTTGTATTTATTACAGCCTGTGGGGTGTTTATTTTCGAAAAAGCCTTCTTCTAGCTACAGCCTATGGGGTGTCTTTGAGATGAAGCTTCCTTCAGTTAACAGCCGGTGGGGTGTTTTTTTGTTGTTGTTGGAGTCTCCTTCCTGTTACAGCCTATGGGGTGTTTATTTGGATGGAGATCCTTTAACGTTGGGCGCCAATTATATTTTTGTAAATTATTTGTTTTAAAAAAAACAAATTTTATTTTTTTTTTGCACTCTTTAAAATACCACTTTATTTATTCATCTTTAAATCACAACTGACTTATAAAATTAATTTTATTCATATGATAACTTAAAACTAAATATTAATTTGCATGGTAATCAAAATGACACGCGCTGTTCTTATTTTGCAATATTGATTACTTATTTACTGTCTGGAATTGTGTCAGCAATTTAATTATTGTGAAACAGCTTGCAATAAGGGCATTCAACGTTAACTGTTTGTAATAAGGGCATTCAACGTTTTTTGCGTTAACATATATGACTTAATATTGAAGGTCATTTCAAGTTTATTCTTGTTAGGAGAAATTCAATGTTGCACAAAAAACTAATTTCACAGTACATACATACATACCTACATATATTTAAGCCTATTTTCTGCATTCGTGATTCTCAGGAATTACAGGAAGATGTTAGTAGAGTTGTAGTCTGGTCTGAACTAAATGGCCTTCCTTTTAATATTAAAAAATGTAGACATATGACTTTTTATAGATGCCGCCATACTTTAAATACTTCTTATCTAATGAACAATCAAAGTATACAAATTGTTAATGAGATCCTTGACCTTGGTGTTGTTTTTGATAATAAATTATCTTTTGTTAATCACCTAAGTTATATAATTCCGAGAGCTTATTCCCTTCTAAGCTTTCTTAAGCGGAATACTATGAATTTTGATTTTTATACTAAAAAAATTATTTTCTCATCGTTTGTACGATCTTTATTGGAATATGCTTCCTTTATTTGGAGCCCTAATGCTAAGATACACATATATCGCCTGGAAAAAGTTCAAATTAAGTTTCTAAAATTTGTGTTTTCTTCTTTGTATTTTTCAACTCCTGTAACTTCTTATGAGCATAGATGTATATGGATCTCAATGAAATCTTTAGAAGTCCGCAGAAAAATCTCTGCTCTGTTATTCCTCCATGGGATTGTGAATAGTAATATTGACTGTACTGAGTTACTTGCTAATATAAAAATATCCGTTCCTCAGAGATCTCTTAGGAAACATTACTTTTTTCATACTGAATTTCATAGAACCGATTATGCAATTAATGAGCCAATTAATAAATCACTGAAATTATTTAACAGCTATTGTGAATACTTAGATATATCGCTGCCAAATAGTATCTTTAAATTGCAATTAAATAACTTATTTTAGTTGTACGTTTACTTTAAGTTGCTAGTCAGTAAGGATTATTATTGTATCCATTGACTTAAATAAATAAATAAATAATTTATTTATGTAATTTCTTTGCTGGCTCTTGTGTGTATACCTCTGAAGAACCTCTTTTGTTGGAACCGTTTTTCCCTGATGAATAACTTTCCGTGGAAAATCTTCTTCTGTGCCTGCGTGTGATTCTATGTATGTAGTTTGCTGCTGCTGTAAGCAGCATATATATATATATATGGAACCATGTGAAGCGGGCTTGACCAACAGCTTTTCGATGGTCGACAGATACCAAGATTAAGCATGTATTCGAACTCTTGCTTGGCTATCTTTAGCTTTTCTGGCGATAATCTTCGTGGCTTTGCATATACTTTCTTTCCGTTTGTTTCAATGTGATGCGACACTGAATGTTTAACGGGCGGTAGTTTGTCACAGGGTATTGTGACATCAACGAATTCCATTATAATTGATTGAAACTTACCAGCGTCTTGCGAAATGCTCTTAATAATTGAATTTTTAGGTAATAAACTAACGCCAAAAGTCTTCAGGTTAGTTAAAGAATCGACTAAGCAATTGTTTTTAACATCGACTAAGAGTCCATAATGTTTAAGAAAATCTGATCCTATTATAGGACGCGAAACGTCAGCAATAACAAATGACCAGAGGAATTTCCGTCGTAGACCAATTTTGCAATTGATAATTCTTTTACCATAGGTGCGAATTTTTGTGTTGTTGGCAGCATAAAGGACAAATTTAGTTGGGGGTTTTGATTTTTCTTCGTCTGTGACAGGATATACAGATAAGTCTGCACCGGTGTCGATAAGGTACCTGAGCTTCGAATCAGCATCTTGAATAAACAGGCGACCTATTTCTTGGCAATCCTCACCCGTCACCGTTGGTGAAGTGCCTAATTGTTTTCCGAAGACTTAAATGAACATGGTAAACGGCATTTGGTTGCTTTGGAACCAAATTTATAATGATACCAACAAAATGTTTTAGTAGAAAACGTACGACTTCTATTGCGTGAAAAATTTCTACGTACGCTTCTATGACGACAATGACTATCAGTCGCTAAAGCGTCTATTTTCATTATGACCTCAGCAATTTTATTTTCGATTTCAGTGATTCGGCTATCACTATTTGTAGAAACTGCGTTAACCAAAGTTGATCCATCAGACTGATCGTGAATCTTGTCAGCTATGAGAGACAGTTTATCAATAGTATCATTGCTAACGGATAATATGGCTTTCGTTGTGTTCGGAAGGCGCTGCATCCACAAAGTTTTGAGTAAATCATCAGAAACTTTTCCAGAAGCTAACGCACGCATCTCTCTTAAGAGAGTGGATGGTTTTTTATCATCAACAGTAACATTTTCAAGAAGTTGACGCAGTCTTTTCTCTTCGGATTCAATAAGCTCATTTAGCAGTGCCTTTTTCAAAGTTTCATATTTGTTTTCTGCCGGAGGGTCTTCAACAATATGACTTACATGATTTAGGATGCTGCTTTCGATTGATCCAACCAGCGTATGATATTTTGTTAAATCTGAAGTTATAGCAGAAGTAGCGAATTGAGATTCCAATTGATGAAACCATAGATTTGGATTTTGACGCCAAAATGGTGGTACACGTACTGACACCCGCGAGACTTCAGGCAAAATTAACGATGAGGCCGATCCAAATTCTTCAGATGTTGACATTGTATATTTAATAATTTTTACAGTTGTCGTGGGTCACCAATATGGGATGTTTTCGATTTGTAAACTCAAATTCAACTAACTTTATTTTTCAGTCTGAATGACAATTAAAATAAAACTTACAAAGTATAAAAAAATGAATATTTGATTATTTAAAATTTTGATTTAGAAAGTGGAAATATTTACAGTATCACCACATATATATATATATATATATATATATATATATATATATATATATATATATATATATATATATATATATATATATACATATATATATATATATATTCTTGTGAATTTTTTCTTTTTTTGTTTTCTTATAAATTGTTACATTAACGCCGTCTATGTTTCTTACAATATACGAACCACCTTAAATGCTTTTAAATTTATCATAGGGTTCCTTATGAACATTTTCGTTAATTTGCAATGTTACAGGTTTAGCATATTCATCATAAAAAATCTTGTTTCTAGTTTTATGTTTTTCAAATTAGGTTTCTTGCTAATATGTTTTTTGTAATCTGTGTTTTATTTCTAAACTATAATTATCAATATTATATATAGGGTCTAAATAAGTATTTGTTTCATTTAACATTGTTGCTTTTCTCCCAAAAACTAATTCGAAAGGCGTTTGTTGTCAAAAACTGTGCTTGGTGTGGTATTATGATAAAAGGTAAAATACCTTAAATAAGTATCCCAGTCAGATAAGTATGTTCTCACTGATATATGCTCGAATATATTCGTTGAAAACTCTATGGTTACGTTCCACTGTTCCTAATGTTTGATGGTGGTAATTAGTTGAAAATTTTGTTTCGATTTTTAAATATTTGCGCAGTTCAGACACAATTTCATTGTTAAATTCTGTACCTAAATAAGATTTTATTATGATCATTTTTCCATAAACTAGGATAAAGTTTTCAAATATAGCACGAGCAACAGTTTGAGCTGACTTGTCTAGTATGGCTATTTGTTTCCAAAGTTGGATTCCGCTAATGGACCTATAGTATCTATCACAACAATGTCAAAAATTTTGGTAGGTGTTGGAATAAGCACGAGTTTCTCCGTGTTAGTGGGTTTGACTTTATTAAGATTACACTTTGTACAATTTCTGACAAATTTTGTTATGTCCCTAGTCATTTTCTTCCAATAATATTTTGTTCTAAGATGCAAAGCTTTTTCTAACCACAGTGTCCGCCTAGAATAGGGTCATTATGATAAATTTCCATTAAGTTTTGCTTTGTACTTTCTTCTGTTACTGTTTCAATTGGTTCAGTAAGGATAATTTCGAAAGTTTTCAGTAATTTTATACCATGATCTTTTAATTTTTTTTTACTGTACAAATTTTAAAAAATAAGTAATTTTTAGGCCATTCTGCTCTGTAAATTTTTCTATTGTTGGCTTCAGTTTGCAGCCTCGAAAGCATATAGTCTAAACTAATTGTTTCGTTACCAACTTCAAATTCAACAGATATCAGTATTTTAAATTTCCTATATATATTTACCCGCAGTTTTTTTTATGTTATCGTGATCAATTATTTGGGTTCTTATTTTCGCAATATTCTTACTAAGCTCATGGGAAATTTTATCATAGACTTTTAGTTCAATGTTATTATCAAAAGATTGGTTGGAACTAATTTTATTATCTTGTTTTCTCGACATAGCACGAGTCACTGCCAGTACTTGGTTGTTTTTATCTTTAAGTCATTTATCGAAATTCTGGATAGTGCATCAGCTCCTACATTCCACTTCCCTTTAATATATTCGAAAGTTCGAGTCTTATACGTGTTAATTTAGAAGAAGGATCTTTAATATTAAAAAGGTAAACTACCGGCCGGTGATCTGATCTTACGATAAATGCCGTTCCATAGACATAGGGACGAAACTGAGTTATAGCAAAGTGAATGGCAAGAAGCTCAAGCTCAATTATTGTTTTTTTCTGTTCAGATTGTGTAAACGATTTCGATGCGAAATAAATTGGTAAGTCTTTGCCATTAAAGTTTTGACTCAATATGGCTCCGCAGCCAAGTTTAGATGCGTCAACTGTTATTAAGAATTGTTTTGTAAAATCAAGGTATTGTAAAATTTTAGGTGATAATGGAGCGGATTTCAATTTGTCGAATGAATTTTAACATTGTTCGTTCTAATTGAAGTTAACATTTTTTCTGGTCATATAATTCAAAGGTGCTGCTATAGTGGCAAAATTTGGGATAAATCGTCTGTAATAGTTGGCAAACACGACAAAACGTCTAACTCCGTCTTTGTCACATGGTGTTGTATAATTTTTTATCGCATTTATTTTTGAATCGTCTGGCAAAAGACCATTTGCAGTACATTTACGTCCCAGAAAGGTAACTTCGGATCGGAAAAAATTGCATTTGTATGGGTTTATTTTTAAATTATGATTCCTTAATACATTGAAAACGTCTTTTAGGTTATTCAAGTGATGTTTCTTACTACAACCAATACAGAAAAGCTTTATTCGGCATGAGCCCAGAGAATGCAATAGACATCTACGTGCTACGTTAAGCAGTGCTGTAAAAAGTGGATATTTTTAACTACTCAATACTACTCGATAATTTTTCAGCCGAGTACTCAATACTACTCAATACCTTAACGGATTTTTAAAATTTAAACATCAATATTTTTGAGTTTTGTTTTATGAAAATTCAGTTTTTATTGTATTCAATACAATTTTGATAGGAACTAAAATAAATAGATTTTAAATGCATACATAATACGTATGTTAAAAAAAATAAACATATGCATATACATACATACACTTATCTCATAAAAAATTAAGTTTTTGTACTATACGAGTTGAACTTTGACTTTTTTGGACTGACAAATTGAGTTGAGATTACTCGTTGTTAAAATGTAAAAATAAAATTTTATTAACATTGTCGGAATTTAAGAGGTTTCGTCTATTTGTCAGAACTTGACTTGCTATTATTGATAACCTAGGGTAAACTGTATCGCGAGTTTTCCACCACACCAATGGGTCCTCACTTCTATTTAAAGTTTGCTCGTGACTAAAATTATTTAATTCAATGATACATTTTGAGCTTTTGGCATTGTGAAGAGACTTCTCTTTTTTGTCAAATTCACTCCAAATGGAATTATTATTCTCCGAAGTAGTTTGTTGTGAACTAAGTGTGGACAGTTCTGAGCTTGGTCAGAAATATAATGACGAAATCTTCTCCTTTACGAATTTTAAAGTACTTTGGTCAGTAAATCCTTTAGACTTAAAGCGTGGGTCCAAATACGTCGAAACAGCTCACATTTCGTTAAATTCCAAGCGATGAAAACGTCGGTTCAAGTTATTTATAAATTTTTCAATAAAAAGTGAAATTTCCTCTCTATTATTTTCTGTTCTTTTTTTATGCAGGAATGATTGTAACCCACGAATTAACACAATAACTTTGGAAACGGTTGTAAACTTTTCTGTGCTCATTTCTATTGTTATTTTGTTGAAAGATTTTAATATGACGCATACTTCTTTCAAAATTCCCCACTCTTCAACAGAAAATAGCTCAACTGGCTTCCGTAAGACAGCTACAGTAGCTTCCAAAACATCTAGATTTTCGATTATTCTTTCAACCATGAACAATGTGGAATTCCACCTAGTCGGGGTTGAGTTAATCAATTTTAATTTTTTCTTCCCCATTTGCTCCTGCATTTCTTTCAGCCTTGGTGCTCCGGTGGAAAAAATCAACTGCAGCCTTACATTTCATAATGAGATGGGAAATTTTGTTTGTATTCAGACCATCTGACACAATTAAATGCAGAGTATGGGCAAGGCACGGCAAGCTGTGCCAACCAGCACTTTTACCAGCTGCTAAAATATTTGCAACGTTATCAGTGACTACGCATGCAATTTTGTTTTCAATACTCCAATTTTTTAAAACTTCTTTGAGTCATTTTTTTAAATTCTCTGCAGTATGATCTTTTAACATTTGGAAACATGTAAGATACTTTGATTGCATTTTCCAATCATTAATAAAGTGAGCAGTTACAGAAATATAGGATTCGTTCGCTACAGAAGTCCATGCGTCTGTTGTTATGCAAACATATTGTACACTTTCAAGTTCCTTTTTCAATTTTTTAAAAGCGTTTTCATTTTAAAATTGTTTTGGTCAAAACACACCTAGATGGTAATGTATAAGATGGGTTCAATGTCTTAACGAGTTCCCCAAAAACCTCCATCTTCCACGAGAGCCAAGGGCTGTAAGTCCAAAGCAATCATTTTAACAAGTGCTTTATTTATTTGATTTTCCCTGGCTTTTGACACATGTGCATGTGAATTATAATCTTCCAATATTTTTTGGGATGAGCATGGTGTACCTAAAAATATTAAATAAAATAAAAATAAATCTACTCGATTATTATTATTAATATTATAAAACTATATCTTAAATACCTACATATCATAAATAATTCTAATTTACCTTCACTCTCATTCTGTTTCTTCAAATCAATTGTTGGATGCTTAGAATCCAAGTGTTTTTTTTTAATTTGATAATATAAGGAAATATAAAATGAATTGCTTAAATATGTACATATGTATATGTATGCATATAATTTAAAATGAAACATTTCACCTTTATAAGAAATCATAGACTTGCAAATGTTGCACTTTGCTTTATTGTCTTCAGATTGCGTAAAATGAAGCCATAATTGGCTTCATTGTTTCGATTTTTTAAATATTTTAATGTTTTATAAACCTTTAAAGGCACTAAAATTCAGTTTGAAAAGTAGTTGTTGTGGAGTTCTCCCCGTCGTATCGTTTTTCATACTATTGATCGACCACTGAATTCGTTGTAGCTGTTCGTCCCATCGCTTATCTTCTTTCGTAGAGGGTAGAAGCATACCCAAAATGGTGCGATTGGTTCGTTCCGCATGACCGTTGACTCTCGGTGAACGGACGGCATTTAGGATATGTTGGTCGTTGTTGTTGTGACAGTATTTTTCAAATTCGTGGGATGTGAATGTTGACCCTCTGTCGGTAATTCTCGTTGGCACGCCTAGATATTTACTGACATCGTTCAATACGTTAATAACGTGTTTCGTTGTTGTGCTTTTGACGGGTTTTATTATCGTAAATTTGGTGAATGCATCTACTATGACAATAATGTGCTCGTTACGCTTTGAAGACTTTGGGAATGGGCCTATATGGTCCATATGCACAGTGTGAAAAGGTACTGCGACGACCTTGTCGTAATGATATTCACCTTCACGATTACCACCTGGTGCCTTATTAAATGCACAATCGACACAAGATTTTATTTATGATTTGATGGCGTTTCGCATTCTGGGGAACCAAAAATGTTTTTTGGTTCCTGTCAACGTTTTGTCGATTCCCATATGGTCTGAATTGTCATGTTGTTCGTGAATAATGCGCCAGCGGAGATTTTTAGGGACTACCCACAACAAACTGTCTACCTCTTTCCGGAAGAGTCTTCCGTTCTTTACGGCAAAGTGTTTACATGTTCTTTTGTCACCGAATTTCAACTTTTCTATTGTTCGACGTGTTGTGTCGTTTATTTGAATGGTTGATTGATACTAATTTTAAAACTTAAACTAACTTAATAATGGGAATATGCTTGTTCAGCAATTCCCACATTTAAGTTTGGCTGTGTGGACAAATAACTCAAACAAAGTGTTGAGTTTCAGCGACATACAAAAGGTATGTTAACTGCGACTAGTCAAACACATTACACCTCCCTTTTTCATTAAAAAGAATAATTAAATAGACACATTTAATTATTCTTTTCGCGTACATATTTAAAAGTATTACGTATTAAAAAAATTTATATATATATATTTTTTTGTTTTATTACTATTATAAATTTTTTTTGAGATTAACATAATGTAATTTAATGATTATATATTTATGCTTATATATTTTAATATAGAGTCATAAAAGAAATAAAAACAAGTATGTGTTAAGTAAAATGGCAAATTCATTTGCAGATGATATTGAGAGTTATTTCGTAAAATTTTTAAATCAAAGAAAATTATCTAATTCTAAAACAAAAAGAACTATTTTATGAAATTTAACGTTTATAGGCGTTAAGCCTATTTTTATGTACCCATGTTGTTGTACCATTGTCGTCAGATACTAAGACATTATTTCTGTCGTCCATTCTAACGACTGCAAAAGGTCCATTATATATTTGGTCTAGTTTGTGGCCTGCTTCATTACTAACTAATACTAAATAATTTTCATTAATGTTTATTGGAAAAGATTTAACCTCTGAATGTTTCTTTCTTAATAGTTTCGCTTTTTCAAGAAAATCTGCTGCTCTTCTATGTACAACTTCTAATCGGAATTTAACTTCCTTATTATAAGAGTCAATATTATACCATGGTTCTACACGATCCTTGTTTACGAAATCTAACACCGGTGGTGTCTTCCCGAAGACTAGTTCAAAAGGACAATATTCGTGGACCACCGAGGATGTGGTATTGTAGCAGTATACGAAAAATTTTAGCCATATATTCCAATCTGACTTATCGGTTGAGATATAGTTTCTTAAATACTCGTTTAAGGTTCTATGGGATCTTTTGATAGTTCCCAGAGTTTCATGATGATATGGGGTAGAGTGTAGTTTTTTCACTTTCATAATAGTGCATAATTCATGCAAGAGTTGGTTCATGTACTCCGTTCCCATGTCAGTGAGTATTTTTTTCATTGGAACATATATCAGAACAAATTTCTCGATTATTGCTTTTGCAATACTTTTTACGGATTTGTTTTCTACTGGTACCGCTATTAAGTATTTCGTTAAGTCGCACATTATTGTTACCGCGTATTCATGACCCGAATCGGATTTTGGAAGTGGACCAACAGTGTCAATCATTATTATATCGAACGCTTTTGTTGCTGTTGGCGTTATAATGAAGGGTTCTTTTGTTTTGATGGTTACTTTAGATTTTTGACATTTATCACAACGTTTAACGTAACGTGAGATATCTCTTGTCATATTTCGCTAGTGATATTTCCTTCTTATTTTCTTGAGCAAACGTGTTATTCCCGGATGTCCACCCCACACTTGATCATCGTGGTACTTCTGTATAATTTTTTATTTATCGGATTGTGACGTTATTTTTGTCAATGGAGGTACGAGTACTATATTCAATTTTTTCAATATTCGGTACCGGTATCTTTAAATTCATTTATGTCCTTTGTGTGGAACAAATTATCTGCAATTGGTAATTGTAATCTTGAAATATCCATCTTACTAGCTACTTTTTTAAGCTGTGGAAATAATTGGTCTAAATCAATTTTTGCATTAATAAGTGGGTTTCGTGATTCATATAGTTTATTTTTTCCATGTTGGATAATAAACTTATTATTTGAAAAGTACAATTTTGGTACTTTAGAGTACTCCAGTGTATTGATTGATTCAAAAACGTGTAACATTTCCGATAAAATAGCATTACTTCCCTTTGCGTTACCATCTGATCTTATTTCATTATTACGTGTTTATAATCTTGTTGTAACTTTAAAAATTTTATTTATATTTGCTTTCTGAATTTCAGAGAATTCTATGCGGGACAAGGCGTCCGCTGCGTAATTCTCTTTCCCCCTGATGTAATCGACTTCAAAGTCGTATTCTTCTAAGTCAAGTCTTATGCGAGTCAGTTTGGATGATGGGTTTTTCATAGAAAAAAGGTATGTTAGAGGTCTATGATCAGTTCTAACTATGAATTTTTTACCATATACGTACGGCCTGAAATATTGAATTGCCCAGTGGAGGGCGGCTAGCTCTTGTTCATTCGTCGATTTGTTACTTTCTCCTTTTGTAAATGCCCTTGATGCATAAGCTATTGGTAATTGAACTCCTTGATATTCCTGACGGCACCACAGGTGTGCTTACTT
Organism: Germaria angustata; assembly: GCA_963681545.1. Lineage (NCBI taxonomy): Eukaryota > Metazoa > Arthropoda > Insecta > Diptera > Tachinidae > Germaria > Germaria angustata. The sequence continues at coordinate 80,769,281 of OY812999.1, read as the reverse complement.
GCATCAGTATTTATGCAAAATTTTTTACTAAAATCCGGATATTGTAAGATTTTCGGGCTCCAGAGCTGATTTTTTAGGTATTGAAAAGCTTCTTCGCAATCCCTAGACCATTCAAAAGGAAAATTTTTTCTTGACAGTCGACTTAATTTCTAAAAAATGTGCATTTATCTGGGCTTAATTTTAAATTATATTTCCTAAAAATACTAAAAACGTCCTTTAGGTTTTGCAACATATGCTTAGTGGTGGTACAACCGATAATGATTAAGTCGTCCATATACAAGAAGGCCTGGGCTGGTTTTGCCCTGAGAATGCCAACGACATCATTCTCTGGAAAGAATTTGGAGCTACCTTTATTCCATATGGCAATCTTTTAAAACAAAAAGCGCTTTGTTCTGCGGAGAAGGATGTTATATCCCTGAAATTTTCTTCTAACTCAACCTGATGGAAACCCGATATTAAATCCAAACTTGAAAAAAATTTCGCTCTACCCAATTGGTCCAAGATATCGTCTATACGGGGTAGAGGAAATTTGTCAGCAACTAGGCCCTATAGTATAACAAAATTTTTTTTATTTTTTTTTTCATATTTTTTTGCATTTATTTTTAAAGATTCTTGGCTCTTTCTCTAAGTATTGAATATAATTCAAGTTCTTTTCGTATGATCATAAATATATTTTTAATTTGTTTTTTTTTAATTAATAAAGCACTTCATTTATTGATAATTAAAGTAATGTAAAAATAATTCTTATCATTATTAAGGTTAGTATATTAATAATAAAAATAAACATTTATAAATATATGAAATATAATATATATAATTTTTGTAATCAAGCGTTAGGTCTTTTTTTAAAATAATAATAATTTTATTCAATATTTCGACGCCTCTTTGGGCGTCTTCTTCAGGAAATTTTTTTTTATTAATATGACAATTGAAAAAATTTTTTTGAAAACTTATTTTACATACATACATAAATGAACAAATTGAAAAAATTTTTATGAACCAATCAAAATTTAATAAAGTAAAAAATTTTTTAAAGGAAACAAAAAACAAAAAAACTAAACAAAAAATGTTTTTTTAAACCTATGAAGAAATGAAAAATCCTTTATACTAATTATATAATAACAATAAAAAATATTTTACATTCCTATTAGTCAGTTTAATTTACGAATCAAATGTCTATAACATTGAGCAACATTATCTGTATCAGTTTTATAGTTTACTATCTTATTACAGATAATGTTGCTCAATGTTATAGACATTTGATTCGTAAATTAAACTGACTAATAGGAATGTAAAATATTTTTTATTGTTATTATATAATTAGTATAAAGGATTTTTCATTTCTTCATAGGTTTAAAAAAACATTTTTTGTTTAGTTTTTTTGTTTTTTGTTTCCTTTAAAAAATTTTTTACTTTATTAAATTTTGATTGGTTCATAAAAATTTTTTCAATTTGTTCATTTATGTATGTATGTAAAATAAGTTTTCAAAAAAATTTTTTCAATTGTCATATTAATAAAAAAAAAATTTTCCTGAAGAAGACGCCCAAAGAGGCGTCGAAATATTGAATAAAATTATTATTATTTTAAAAAAAGACCTAACGCTTGATTACAAAAATTATATATATTAAAACAAAAAAGGTCGAAAAAATAGTGTTAATTATATGAAATATATATATATATATATATATATATATATATATATATATATATATATATATATATATATATATATATATATATAAACTACACAAAATTTATATAATAATTTTTGAATACTTATGGTTAATTTGCGCCTGTCATCTTCGCAATTCTTGCTGGGGTTAAAGCTTTAGTTCGCTGGTTTGCTTCACTGTTTTTCTTCTTCTTTTAATTTAAAGTTTGTCTTTGGTTTTATATTATAAAAATTATAAGTAAATTTAATTTTCTTTACTTTCAGAAACGACAAATGTTTAATTCAATTCATTGGTACAAAACGTTTATACATTAGCATTTTAACAGTCTTTATTAGTTTTTTTTTTTTAAATCTCTTGGGTTTATTTATTTTACAGAGGAAACACTATTTTCAGTATTTTGGAGCGGTTTTTCACCTTTTTATTTAACTTTTTCTTTTGTTTGAAACTAAACAACATAGCACATGTAAAAGTTTTTAATTTTTTTCATCTTAGTGAGGGACAGTATACTCCATACGTTTCAATAAAAAATTATAATAATAACAATATTAAAATGTTTAGCCCTTTTAAAGCGAAATAGCACAAAACTTTTTATAAAGTTTAGAAATAAAATCAAAAAAAAATAGTTTTTTTTTATAAAATGATCAATAAAAAGTTGAAATTTAAAAAAAAAAAATAAGCGGCTCCTGGCAGGATCGCCATGTCGTTTATTTGAATTGTTGATTGATACTAATTTTAAAACTTAAACCAACTTAATAATAATTGTCTTATTCTAGACTTAACTAATAAGTGGGAATATGCTTGTTCAGCAATTCTCACATTTAAGTTTGGCTGTGTGGACAAATAACTCAAACAAAGTGTTGAGTTTCAGTGACATACAGAAGGTATGTTAACTGCGTCTAGTCAAACACACTACAGTTGCATCATCATGAAGCTGCATTGTGAATAGGAAATCATCCTCACTCACCGTTGTTTTGGCGATTCGTAGCGATGCTGGTTCTAGTGTGTGCGATTCTTCGTATGGTGCTCGGCTTAATGCGGCGACATGTTGCATGCGTTGCTCGGATCGGTATTCGATCGTTATGTCGAAGTCCTGGATCCGTAACCACCACCTAGCTATACGTGGTATAAGCTCTTTCTTTTGCATGGTCGTTTTTATGGCGTTGCAGTCCGTAATAACTGAAACACGTTTCCCGTATACATAATATCGAAAACGTTCTAGGGTTTCGACCACCGGTAATGCTTCCAGTTTGTAGCTTTGGTAATTACGTTCATCGCTGTATGTTGATAGACTGAAGAAGGCTGCCGTTTTCCATTCCTGGTCTTCTCTTTGCAGCAAGACGCCGGCAAGACCTATGGCGCTGGCATCCGCATGAATTTGGTGTTGTGAGGCAGTTTTGTAGCCTACTATTACTGGGCTCACAGTTAGGCTAGACTTCAATGACCCAGAATTTGCCTAACTTCTCGTACATTTGTTGGTGTTGGGAATTCCGAAATTGCGTTGGTCTTAACGGTTCCGGGACTCATACCGCCATTGTAGATTTGGTGCCCAAGAAACTCAATCGTGTCTTTGAAGAACTCGCACTTATTGATATTGACGGTTAAATTTAGATTACTCAATGCTTGAAAAACGCGTCTCAGCTTTTGCAACATCTCATCTGTGGTATTACTTCCAACAACAATATCGTCCATGTAATGGATAACGTGTCCCTCTTGGGTGTTTTCACGATAAGCGCCATCAAACGTTGGAACACGGCAGGTGCGTTTTTTAATCCGAACGGCATGCGATTCAACTCGTACATTCCATCAGGCGTAACGAAGGCGGTGTATTTTCGGCTGTTCATTTCGATTGGTACCTGATAGTAGCCACTGTTAAGATCCAACACGGTAAAGATCTTGAACTTCATTACCTCCTGCAAACGTTGCTCTATGTTTCTTTCGCTGTGTGTTGATTGACCCGATGGTAGTCGACGCATAAACCGATCGTTACCGGTTTTCTTTTTAACAAGTACGATTGGACACTCGTATTCGGAACTAGTTTTTGTTATGATATCGTTCGTCAAAAGTTCACTAGTAAGTTTTTTTTACTGATTCTTGCTTCGTTTCTGGAAATCTATATGGTTTTGACACAATTGCCTCGCTCGGTGTAAGTTTAATTTCCATTTCAACCAAGTTTGTTAGACCAATTTCGTTTAATTCGTTACCGAACACGTTACTATATTCGTTTATAAGTTTGCCCACATTTATTTCCGTTCGTAAAACGTTAATATTTTCGAAATGTTGATCGTTATCGTCGCAAACGAGACGAATGTTGTTGTCCGAAAGCCCATCGATACCTATAATTGCATCGGATGAAAACATGTTATCATTAGCCACGTATAAATTTATTTTGAGTTCAACGTTATCGATATTTAAATTTGCTGAAATTTTTTCGTGCAACATGGTTGTTCCACCGCGCACTCCGCTAATGCGTATGCTACATTTTTCCCTAACCGCGATGATTTGACTTGCTTTTGACTTTTTAATAAGGCTGCATTCACTGCCTGTGTCAATTAATGCGAGCATGGAGACACCGTTGATGGTTACCTCCTTTTCCGAGGAATATTTCTTGACGTTGCTCGTGTTACGAACATTTGTATTTCCGCAGTTCACTGGAGTACTCTTAGGATGAACACGCTGGCAGTCCTTGCATCTCGTTCTTCGCTGTGGTTTTGGGCATGTGCTTGACATATGACCCGGTTCAGAACAATTAAAACAAATGATCGGTTTTCGTTCAGATTGCTGCTTTACATTACTGTCGTTGTTAATTCTTTTGAGTTTTTTTTATTCTTTATTCAAAAATAAAAACAACTCTCAATAGAATTAATAAGACTTGAACATAATCCGTACTTCTTTTTTACGTTCGTATTTTTCCCACATTTTGGCGTGAGAATTACCGCGTCTGCATAATTCGTAATACTTGAACAAAATCCGTACCTCTTTTTTACGTTCTTATTTAGGCGTGAGAATTACCGCGTTTGCATAATTCATAGCTAAATTAAAACAAAATTTTTATTTACCATGGTCGAATTAGTCCGGTTCTACTAACCCCACAACAATTTTCGGGTGAAATCGATAACATTAAGGCAAACCTTCCCGCAGATCTAGTACTTCCAGTTGCAGACATTATTCATTTATATGGTGTAGTCACGGCTCACGCAGCAATCTCAACTCAGCACATTATTTGCACCTTGTTCATCCCTCTAGCCCATCAAGGGCAATATGACCTATTTTATATTACTCCAGTACCACAGCTAATGAACAACTCTTTAGTGGTTATCATACCAACCACTAAAATGATGGCTCTCAACGCTCATCGTGACGAATATTTCCCTCTAGATGAATCGAAGCTAAGTACCTGCAATAAACTTGAGCATAACATTTTCTTATGCCCACACATTCAAGCTGCATATCATAAAGGCTCTCCAATTTGTCGCTGTGAGATACATTTATTCAACAATGAATCCGACTCAAGCTGCAACATAGAGTTGATAAACAGCAATAACGTATGGTACCAACTTTATAACAAGAACCAGTGGCTGCTCGCAACTCAACAGCAACTAAAACTAAGCACAGTATGCAAGGGTGAAAGCAGTTCACAATTGCTGGAAGGTACCGGGTTGCTCACGCTTCCCGCAGGGTGTGCAATGAAAAATGATGTTATTACCATATACGGGCATCGAACCATCTCATCAAACTTGCATTCATCATATACAAGCAATGGGATGTCATTCCTTCACCTCCAAGAAAGCGTAAACAACATGACACAACCCCTGTCATATGCTTCGACAATTGAAAAGATAACCCATCTGCAGAATGAGGTCAGGGCACAACGACAAGAATTTCCTCTCGCAAGAACCCATAAAATACATAGCTTAACCATCAGCTATGTTGGACTAGCCTTGATTTTAGCTGTGATAGTGGCCCTGATAGCAAGGCAAAGGTTGAAGAGAAGACGTGAACCGATCCCCGAAGCACCACAACCGTCTCCACGATCCAACTGGAATGTTTCATTGGAACCAACAACTTAATCGCTCATTCGCACTTTTCAATCCCCTTGGGGCCGCAATATGTTAATTCTTTTGAGTTTTTTTTATTCTTTATTCAAAAATAAAAACAACTCTCAATAGAATTAATAAGACTTGAACATAATCCGTACTTCTTTTTTACGTTCGTATTTTTCCCACATTTTGGCGTGAGAATTACCGCGTCTGCATAATTCGTAATACTTGAACAAAATCCGTACCTCTTTTTTACGTTCTTATTTAGGCGTGAGAATTACCGCGTTTGCATAATTCATAGCTAAATTAAAACAAAATTTTTATTTACACGTACTAAATCAAATAACTAGTCAGACGTTGGAGAAATTTGATATCTGTTTGGGCTTTACTGTCAGTGAGAAAATAATTTGCTTATTTAATTCACCAGCCAGACAGTTATGAAATCCAATATCTGTTCTGTGCTAACGGTGGGAAAATAATTAGTGCATCAGAAGAATGAACGGTTTCCAGCCTGCTAAGAATTAAAATTTTTTACTTTTTTTTTGTATTTCTATTTGTATTTGTATTTCTTTATTATTTGTATTTGTAATTTTCTTCTTTAAATACCATAAGTTTTTAATAAAATTTGTGATTGCACGATTGTCATTCATCCAGCAAACATCTGAATTTCATTTTTTCCGACAAGTCAGTTTACGTTGTTCTTGTGTACCACTTGAACAACTGAACCGATAATAATCGCATGTATTATCCTGGTGAACTACTAGGATAATAACCCCCTACGAACAGTAATAACTTGGTGAAGCACCAAGTTATACATCTCGATACAGTTGAGCAAGGCAAACGAGCCTGCGCTTAACATTTTGGCGACCGTGACAGGACATCGGGTTTAGGAAAACCTAAAGTCCTTCAAGCGAACATTTTAAACCCAAAATATCAGCGGCCAACCACAAACTACAGGCGCTTAATCACAGACAACGTTGCATCACAACTAACAAGCAGCTTACTCCAACTCTCAATTAACCTCTATAGGGCATCAACAAAGCAATATGGAAACCGCAGAGCAGCTTCTTCACCAACTAAAGGAGATCGGCGAGCGTATCGCCACCATCATCCGCAACTTTACCAAGGACCCAGCTAGCCGCAAAACCCCAGCGTACTACAAAGAACGATTGGCCCGGCTGACTACAGCTTGGAAAGAATTCGATGAGGCAGATACCAAATTGCGGACTCTAAAGGATATTGATATGGAAGATGAATACTTCACTGCAGACCGCTATAGTCAAATCCAGTCAATGGCATCCAAATATATAGCGCTGATGGAACGCGAGCACACTTACCAAGGTAAGGGAGCAATCGCCAAAAACCCTATTGATCCACCGCCAAAAGGGGGCGACCAGTCCGAAATCATTAACAACCCCCCATCCACGAAACCTCAACCTACAAGTGGCCACGATGGTTTAATCAGCCGCTCTCTAGGAAAGATGGCAGCTCTGGATAGACAGCTAGAAGGCCTTCAGTTGCAGTCAGGTCAGGATGGGCCTTATTACGATGTTAAAAAGGCCACCATCACCAAACTATGGCAACAGCTAGAACTACTTAATGATGAAGTGTTAGATAAATATTCCGATCCAGACCTCGCCGGTTATGACACAAGCAGATACATCCACCTCGAACAAGCCGCTCAGTTAGCGGTCATCCAGCTTACCACGGCTAACAACAATCGCCTCTCATCCACAGAAACTATGGCTAAACCATCTACCCTACCATTACCCACAATCACTCTCTCTAAATTTGAAGGTGATTATATGAAATGGACATCGTTTTCTGACTTATTTAAGAAAACTATTCATGAGCAACAGATGTCAGACGCTCACAAAATGTTTTATCTAAAGACCAACGTTACTGGCGAAGCAGCGAAGCTTATTAATCATCTCGCTGTTACTGCAGACAATTACATAGCCGCTTGGCAGTTACTACAGGATCGATATGATAATAAACGACTAATAGTGGCAACAGCGGTTCAGAGACTGCTAGACCAACCATCCGGTGCATCGACGTTAATGGCCGTTAAGCGATTGCACGATACAACGAGAGAATGTCTGGCAGCTCTTTCTAATATGGGGCTCGAAATCTCGACATGGGATCCACTCCTACTCCACCTTCTGGTAAAAAAGTTGGACAAACCTGTATACACTCAATATGAGCAATCGATCACCAACCCAAAGGAAATGCAACCAGTCAGCCAATTTCTTACCTTTCTGGAGAACTACTTCCACACTCTGGAGGCAATAGGACACAAAGATAAGACAGTTTCTCCTACTAGCAAAACATGCACGCTTACGGCACATCCCCGCCATGAGAACCAACGATGCCTAGTTTGCAAGCAAGAATATCACCCGTTGTATAGATGCAGAGAATTCATCCAGCTAAGCCCTGTAAACAGACTAAACTTGATACAGAAACATAAAATGTGTGTTAATTGTTTTAGTCACAATCATTTGACCAAACAGTGCACAATTTTAGGCCGCTGCCAAAAATGTGGAAAAATGCACAACACCCTTGTACACTTGGAACAAGCCCCGCAAAAGAATTCAATATCCAGGAAGCGTAACAAATCAAAGGCGGAAACAGAGTCAGCCAATGAAACAGTTACAACGAATAACTCCACGACGCAACACGCGACATCTCTAGTCAGCACACCAACAGAAGCTGAAAGCATGGCGGGAAGTGACACTAACAAAAGACCATATGTTCTACTGGGAACAGCGTTGGTAAAGGTCAAGGCTAATGGTCTGGAAACTGAATGCAAGGCAATCCTTGATTCAGGATCACAAGTCAATTTGATCACAGAACGATTAGTCAACCGGCTTGGACTCCCAGCACGGACTACTTCTGTTTCAATCAACGGTATTGGAAAAAACCGTACCAAGGTTCAACACCGAGTCAACATTACGCTACAATCTCGGCTCAACAATTTTTCAACACGGCTTAAAGCATTCGTATTGCCGCAAATTATTTCCCCTCAACCCGCTCAATCGCTTACAATCGACAGGTGGTCAATTCCTAGCAACGTAGCGTTAGCGGACCCAACCTTCAACCGTCCAGAAAAAATCGATATTTTGTTAGGGGCGGAATATTATCATCAACTACTCAAGATCGGACAACTCAAATTAGGCAAGGACCTTCCACTGCTACAAAATACAGCCTTTGGATGGATCGTATCGGGTAAGGTATCTGGTGAAAGGCTCTCATCAGGAATCTGCGGAGTCTTAACAGAAGAGGATAAAATGAATACAGCTATTGAGCGATTTTGGAAACTCGAGGAGGTTGAAGGAAGAGAGCAAAATTTATCACCTTTCGATGCACAGTGCGAAGCACATTTCAATCAGCATACCACACGTGACCATGAAGGTCGATTCATAGCACGACTGCCGTTTTGTGCTGAACCATCTTTATTAGGGTCCTCACATAGTATCGCATTCAACCGGTTCCTCGCACTAGAACGTCGATTATCAAAAGACGCTTCATTGAAGGAACAATATGCGCTATTTATGAAAGACTACGAAACAATGGGGCACATGTCGAAAATCAATATAGACGAAGTAAAGGGGCATACATACTTTATTCCTCACCACTGCGTTTTGCGACCCGAAAGTAGTACTACTAAACTCAGAGTAGTTTTCGATGCGTCAGCAAAAACGTCTACAGGAAAATCCTTAAATGATATTCTCCACACTGGACCACCGCTACGAAATGATCTATTTACGGTTCTATTGCGATTTCGGCTGCCCCGTTTCGTATTCACAACAGATATCGAAAAAATGTACCGCCAAATCTATATCCACCCCAAGGACCGACAGTACCAGATAATCCTCTGGCGAAATAATGCCTCTGAGCCTATTAGTTATTTCCAGTTAAATACCGTTACCTATGGTACTAGACCAGCACCATATCTGGCGATCAAATGTTTGAAGGAAATAATCCAGGATAATAAGATGCAAGCTCCTTTGGCAGCCAGTTTCTTGGAAAAGAACTTTTATGTCGATGACGGGCTGGGTGGAGCTGATAGCCTGAATACAGCCCTAGAAACTCAGCGCCAGCTGCAAGACGTCCTGGCCAAGTACGGATTCCATTTACGAAAATGGTGCGCTAATAATGCCCAGCTGCTCCGCAACATTCCCAGTTATGACCAAGAAGTCAGTCTTGACTTCTCAGACGAAACTGATTACACTAAAACACTGGGATTGGTATGGGTACCTAAAGATGACCTACTTAAGATCAAGGTCAACATTCAAACAATTAAAGCCGTGACTAAAAGAACAGTCACATCAGACTTGGCGCGAATCTTTGATCCACTAGGAATACTGTCGCCAGTAGTTGCCAGAGCAAAAATGTTTATCCAGGAATTATGGACCTTAAATCTCTCATGGGACGAGGCTGTTCCTTCAGAATTGGACTCACGCTGGCGAACCTTTCGAAGCAACCTAAGTGAACTTGAAAGCTTTCAAGTGCATCGGCATATCTATAAAGGAGTTCTTCCTAGCAAGACTCAACTTCATGTTTTTACCGATGCCTCCGAAAAGGCGTATGGTGCTGCAATATATGTGAGAACAATTCTACCAAACAAAACAATAAGAGTATATTTGTTATGTGCGAAATCACGGATAACTCCACTCAAACAGCAAACACTGCCTAGACTGGAACTATGTGCCGCACAATTGGGTGCTCACTTAGCTGCAAAAGTGAAATTAGACTTGGATATGAATACAACGCCAACATTCTATTGGTCCGACTCAAAAATAGTCTTATCGTGGATAAATTCAAGATCTTCTTCCTTTCATACATTTGTGGCTAATCGAATCGCTTCAATTCAAGAAAACACGCTACCTGAGCAATGGCGTCATGTAAGTTCTAAAGATAATCCAGCGGACATCATATCAAGAGGACTGGATCCACAACAGTTACAGCATACACCCCAATGGATGTATGGGCCATTTTTTCTTCATGGAGACGAGAAACATTGGCCTCCCAGTTTTGGCCTAGATCCTAATTTGCCGACCCCTGAACAAAAGCAAGGATCATACATCTCACTCATTGCTGTCAATAGTGAAAACTTTTTGCACAGCATCAACCACCGAAATTCACTAAAAAGGCTCCAACGTATCATAGGATACATTTTAAGATTCATTAAAAATGCCAGAACTTTCAAACCCGAGCGACAAACCCAACAAAATCTCACACCTATTGAACTTCACGATGCGCTTGCTATCATTGTTCGAACCACCCAACTATGCACGTTCACAGAAGACATTCAACAGCTGCGACAGAAAAAGGACCTTAAAGGATCGAGTCAAATAAAAAGCTTATCCCCATTTTTAGACGAATATAATATTTTAAGAGTTGGAGGTAGACTAGAAGCATCCACGTTATCATTCAATGCCAAACATCCAATGTTGCTTCCTTATAACGACACAATAAGTAAACTAATATTTGAGTCGATACATAGGGAAAACAAACATTGTGGCCCTGGAGCACTTCTAGCAATCGTAAGACAACGTTTTTGGCCCATTAAAGGCAAACATTTGGCTCGGGAAACTGTGCATAAATGTGTGCAATGTGTACGAGCGAAACCAAAACTTCTGCAGCAAATTATGGGAAACCTTCCAGAAGCAAGAGTAATACCAGCGAGACCCTTTATTAATGCAGGAGTTGACTACTGTGGTCCAATCTGGGTTCACTTCAAAACCCGAGGAAAGCGACCCCAAAAGGCGTATATTGCAGTATTCTGTTGCTTTTCCACTAAGGCGGTCTATCTGGAGCTTGTAACAGACCTTACAACCGACGCTTTCATTGGAGCACTCAAAAGATTCATCGGCCGAAGGGGTCACTGTCAGCATCTCTACAGTGACAACGCAACAAACTTTGTGGGAGCTCGCAATCAATTAGAAGAGTTGTCAACTGCTCTTTTCGCCACAGCTGCTCAAGAAAAAATTCAACAAGAGTGTGCCAGCAAAGGCATCAGTTTTCATTTCATACCTCCACGAGCCCCGCACTTCGGCGGACTATGGGAGGCTGCAGTCAAATCGGCAAAAAGGTTACTTGTTAAAGAAATGGCAAACGCGTCTCTGACCTATGAAGAAATGGAAACCGTGGTCATAGAAGTCGAAGCAATCCTTAATTCGAGACCGATTGCACCGTTGCCGAATAGTCCTAATGATGAGGCTGCACTAACACCAGGCCACTTTTTGATTGGTGAACCGCTTACAGCACAAGTAGATGCAACAGCCAGGTCAACTCCAACAACTCTTACAAAACGATGGGAGTTAGTGTCACAAATAAAACATCAATTCTGGAAACGATGGTCGCAGGAATACCTCAGTGAACTCCAGCAGCGAAACAAGTGGCAAACCAAGGCTCAAAATTTGCAACGGGGTACCATAGTTATAATTAAAGACAACACACCAGTCATGAAATGGCGTCTTGGAAAAGTAACTGAAATTTACCCCGGTCCAGACGGACTTGTCAGAACAGCGGATGTAAAAACATCTGATGGTATCCTTAAGCGAGCAATTCACTTGCTGGCTCCTCTTCCTGTGGAGCCACCAGGAACCAATGTTAGCAATAACACAACAGATGAGAAACGAAAAAGAGACAGCTCACCCAAGAACAAAACCATAAATGAACCACCCTCAAAACGTTGTACTCTAAACGCAACAGGTCTGCTAGTACTCATAGCATTATTTCTCCCTCTAATCCTATGTCAACAAGTGACGTACACCCAAATCACCAGCAATCCTGGATTACATTTCGAAAATATTGGCCAAGTTAAACCTGTCATCGCTGAATGGAAGCTCCTTATTTATTTTGAGCTGACACCGTTCTATAACGAATTAGAACTTTTAGTGAACGGTACCTCTGCGCTGAAAAGGGCCTGCGATTACTCATCCCTTAATCATCAATGCAACGGACTTCTATCCCATTTTCAAGATCTCAAAAATGAAATGGAGCACGGTTTGGAAAATTTCATAAAAAGGAAGCGACGAGGAGCAATAGACATCGTTGGAAATATAGCAAGCTCCTTGTTTGGCGTTCTAGACTCCAAATATGCAGCAGAAATGACGGATACTATTAATAGTATAAAAACCAACGAAGCCCACTTGCAAAGCCTTCTTCGGAATCAAACATCGTTTATCGACTCGACTCTGAATCTCATGAAGCAATCGGAACAACGCACGCAAGATAACTTCGAAAAAATGAACGGTAAAATAAATAAACTACTCTACCTCACAACCAATGACAGTTACCATCGATCGGAAGTCATTTTATCACTGAGTGTCCAGTTACTTACAATTGCTAATAATTTACAAAAAATGCACACATCTATGATCACATTGTTAGCGGACACTTACCATGGTCGAATTAGTCCGGTTCTACTAACCCCACAACAATTTTCGGGTGAAATCGATAACATTAAGGCAAACCTTCCCGCAGATCTAGTACTTCCAGTTGCAGACATTATTCATTTATATGGTGTAGTCACGGCTCACGCAGCAATCTCAACTCAGCACATTATTTGCACCTTGTTCATCCCTCTAGCCCATCAAGGGCAATATGACCTATTTTATATTACTCCAGTACCACAGCTAATGAACAACTCTTTAGTGGTTATCATACCAACCACTAAAATGATGGCTCTCAACGCTCATCGTGACGAATATTTCCCTCTAGATGAATCGAAGCTAAGTACCTGCAATAAACTTGAGCATAACATTTTCTTATGCCCACACATTCAAGCTGCATATCATAAAGGCTCTCCAATTTGTCGCTGTGAGATACATTTATTCAACAATGAATCCGACTCAAGCTGCAACATAGAGTTGATAAACAGCAATAACGTATGGTACCAACTTTATAACAAGAACCAGTGGCTGCTCGCAACTCAACAGCAACTAAAACTAAGCACAGTATGCAAGGGTGAAAGCAGTTCACAATTGCTGGAAGGTACCGGGTTGCTCACGCTTCCCGCAGGGTGTGCAATGAAAAATGATGTTATTACCATATACGGGCATCGAACCATCTCATCAAACTTGCATTCATCATATACAAGCAATGGGATGTCATTCCTTCACCTCCAAGAAAGCGTAAACAACATGACACAACCCCTGTCATATGCTTCGACAATTGAAAAGATAACCCATCTGCAGAATGAGGTCAGGGCACAACGACAAGAATTTCCTCTCGCAAGAACCCATAAAATACATAGCTTAACCATCAGCTATGTTGGACTAGCCTTGATTTTAGCTGTGATAGTGGCCCTGATAGCAAGGCAAAGGTTGAAGAGAAGACGTGAACCGATCCCCGAAGCACCACAACCGTCTCCACGATCCAACTGGAATGTTTCATTGGAACCAACAACTTAATCGCTCATTCGCACTTTTCAATCCCCTTGGGGCCGCAATATGTTAATTCTTTTGAGTTTTTTTTATTCTTTATTCAAAAATAAAAACAACTCTCAATAGAATTAATAAGACTTGAACATAATCCGTACTTCTTTTTTACGTTCGTATTTTTCCCACATTTTGGCGTGAGAATTACCGCGTCTGCATAATTCGTAATACTTGAACAAAATCCGTACCTCTTTTTTACGTTCTTATTTAGGCGTGAGAATTACCGCGTTTGCATAATTCATAGCTAAATTAAAACAAAATTTTTATTTACACGTACTAAATCAAATAACTAGTCAGACGTTGGAGAAATTTGATATCTGTTTGGGCTTTACTGTCAGTGAGAAAATAATTTGCTTATTTAATTCACCAGCCAGACAGTTATGAAATCCAATATCTGTTCTGTGCTAACGGTGGGAAAATAATTAGTGCATCAGAAGAATGAACGGTTTCCAGCCTGCTAAGAATTAAAATTTTTTACTTTTTTTTTGTATTTCTATTTGTATTTGTATTTCTTTATTATTTGTATTTGTAATTTTCTTCTTTAAATACCATAAGTTTTTAATAAAATTTGTGATTGCACGATTGTCATTCATCCAGCAAACATCTGAATTTCATTTTTTCCGACAAGTCAGTTTACGTTGTTCTTGTGTACCACTTGAACAACTGAACCGATAATAATCGCTTGTATTATCCTGGTGAACTACTAGGATAATAACCCCCTACGAACAGTAATAACTTGGTGAAGCACCAAGTTATACATCTCGATACAGTTGAGCAAGGCAAACGAGCCTGCGCTTAACAGTCGTTTTCTTTGTTAACGAATTTGCTGACATAATTGTTGCGCTTAAGTATTGGTGATACTTTTGGGCTGTATGAACAAATCGCCAGATTTGAAAAATACTCGTCAAGTGTAGTGCGAATTTCCTTCATTGACTTGAATCGTACAGTAGCAATGTCAACTTGTAGTTCCCGATGCTTCAGCCCCTCTCGTGTGTACTTATTAATTGCAGATTCGCTCAGATTATTTCGTTTGCCTAGTGCGCTCATACGGAAACAGTATTCGCTTACGGACTCACCTGCTTTTCGAAATGCATTTGACATTTTAAAATGAATGTCGTCTTCATTTGGCTCGTCTCCAAACTCTTCTCTTAGGGCTGCTGCTAAATCTACCCAATTAACGAATAATTCGGCAGATGCGTTCAGCCATAACTTCGCTGGACATTTTAGCTTCGTAACAATGGCCAGCATTAAACATTTTTCGTCCCACTCATACGCATCTAATGATTTTTCAACACGATCAATAAATTGGTCGACGCTAAAAAGTTGATCCTTCGTTGGATCATAATCGGGTAAAGTATCGGCAATTTCTTTAACACTAAATGTGTTACGTGACCACGGTTCTCTATTTAATGCCACCGATTCAACTATTGCTTCGTTTTCGTTAACGCGCACTTGATTTCGTGGGTGTGTATCACTGTTCGTTTGTTGTTGCATAAATGACATAGCGTTTGCAAACATGCCGCGCAATTCATCGATTTGTACACGTAAATTTTCGTTTGAGTCCATTTCCTCGATTTCAATTTCTTCGGAAGCGACATCCGATATTAAACGCGTAATTAGTTCAGCCTTACTACCGCTCGTTGGCAAATTTCTTTCCCGTAGAAGGTCTTTTATCACCACCACTTTTAAAGACGATATCAAAGGCAATTTTATTTTAAAATACTCCTTATTTTATTTTTATGAGGGTAAACGTCAATTTTGATTATTTATCTTTCTACACACAAAAAAATTTAATTTTTTTTTGCAATTTCGTAGAGACTTTATACTCGTTCATTATAATTTTGTTTATTTGTTTATCGTTTTACTTTACACTCGTTAGTTGTGCCTTTGTTCCTTCATATGTTTTATACGTTTGTTGTACGTTTTTTTCCTGGGCGTTTTACGTTTGTTTTTTTTTTAATTTTTATTTACTTTTGCATATACCTTCAAATAAGTTTACTTTTTCAAACCGTTTAGTCAAATCCCGTTACACATTGTTTTTAAGTATTCTTCTCACATTTTAATATACAAATTAAAACAAGTTATTTTTTTAATTATATTGATTTTTATTTACAACGATCTTATTCGTTCAACGTCTACTTTATGATTAATTGCTAAGCCAAAACCAAGCATAATATGTGTTTCGCTGTTGGGTACCGTTGGTAAAAAATATGTAAGTCAATTTGTGAATGTGCCATCGAATTCAGCTGAACAATTTGTTTGTAGCTATGTATGTGGGTGCATATGTTAACCGCTTTACAGGTCTTTTGATTATTGCAGAAGTTAAGTGCTTTGCTGTTGCTATGTGGTTTTTTGTCGAAATATTTTTATGATCTTCATAAAAATAATGATGCGCAAATATTCAAGTGTGTATGTTTGTCAGCATTAAGTAGCAGATCATATTAGGGCAGCATCCATCATAATAAATTACAAAACAAGATATGGTGACGGTTGGTACTATTTAACTATCCGCCTTCTTAATTCCGAAACGTCCTCGTTTCGAAAAAGTAAACTGCTTACCCCTTTTACTTTCGATGAAGGTATTTTGTTCACAATTTATTGACAGCATAAGAATATTATCTTGGCTTAAATTGTGCAAAGGATTTGGCTTAGTTGATACTGATTACAATTATGAATATAAGTAATATGAATATTAGATAATACAAAATAAATGAAACAAAGTAATATAAAAATAATTATAATGAATTCTGTGACTATTAAAATTAACAGGTGGATCATTTAAATATGTCTTTTGTGTTTTTGATTTATTATGCTCGCTTTAGTCAGTAAGAAGAAAAACTAATTTAAATACATACTTTATTTTCAACGAAGATTGCTTTTATGCACTTTTCTCCCATCAATCAATACTGTAGTGCTAAGGTCTTTTTCAATTATCTTCTCAACAAATACCTTATCAAATTTGTTTCCAAGTCTTTTGTTCCGTCTTATAAATACTTTTTCTCCAACACTGTAAGTCTTAGGCATTCGCCCTTGATTACTTCTTTGTAAAGTCTTTTTCTGAGTTTCAGATAGCCTTTCCTTTATAATATCTAACTTATCTAACGCACAATTGTGAAATATATCAGCTGGTCTAGCATTGATGACAGAATGGTAGCTACGATTGTATTTATGCGTTGCTAGAATAACCAAACTAATAATATCGTCTATCTTTTGCTGCTCTTTAATACAACGCGAAATTTCCAACAAAGTGGAATGGAACCTCTCCACCTGACCATTGCTTTCACTGTGAAGAGTTGGTATGAAGAATTGGTCTATTGAAAAACTATCTCTCGGTAAAACCTTAACAGCATTTGACTGGAAGGCCCTTTCATTATCAGAAACAATGTCTTTGGTATTATTAAATACTTATAAAGTTTCTAATATTGCGTGGCTCTCGAAATAATTGGTTTTACAATTGCATACTTAGAAAATTTATTTATGCACGTTAAAAACAATTGTTTTGAAGTTATAAAAATATCCATATGGAGAATTTCTCCTGGGAGGTGTGGGATTAGTGTTTTACCAATTCCAGGATCGGGTCTTCGTTGGTATTTATTCTCTAAACATATCTTGCAATTTGTTATCATTGATTTCAATAATTTCTTTATGTTAGGAAAGTAATACTCACGAGTAATTTGGCGAAAGTTTTCGTGTAAGCCACGATGAGCTCGATTGTGTTCCGTTGCTATTACTTCCATTTGATCATCACTGTTAATTAGATCAATCAAAAGAAGTTCAGTGTGAATAAATTTAATCCCTGGGAAAGCCGATATTATTACATTCTGTATCTCTGCTAATGTTCTGAGATCACAGAAAATTCCATTAGTGGCGTTAGGATTAACACAGCTTTTTAAGCATTGAAGAAGACTCTCAGCAGTGTCAAATGTGATCGTATGACGAATCAATCTTCCAAAAATAATTTTAGTATTCTTGCTAAACGAATTCGATTTGGAAACCATTAATTGGTTTCTGAATTGGTTAATAGGGCATTTTACTGTCTTAATCACTTTACTTAGAGATTGTTCGCTATGCACGGTTTCGTCCGATGCGACTTCGCTTAAGTTATGGGAAAACTGCCTAGAGAGTGCATCCGCCACTACATTACCTTTTCCAGGTTTGAACAGGAAAGTATGCGAAAACTCCTCTATAAAGGCCCTCCATCTTTTCATTTTGACGTTAGGGTTTTTCTCTGACATTGCAAAAATTAGTGGATGGTGATCAGTAAATATTTTAATGTCTTTGATTCCGTACAAATAATGCCGAAGTTTTCTCAATGCCCACACAATAGCAAGTAGCTCACGTTCGTTTGTAGCATAATTTTGTTCGGTAGCAGAGAGTGTTCGCGATATCATTGTGATTGGACGACCCTTTTGCGACAAAACAGCACCTAACGCAATAGAAGAGGCATCCGTTGTGAGTTCAAAACTTTGGTTATAATCGGGATATTGAAGCAAAACATCCTCCGAAGCTAGTATTCGTTTTATACGCTCAAAAGCTTGAAGTGCTTCAGGATTAAGATCGAGTTTGATGTTTTTGGAATTACGCGCACCTACTTGTCCGTTTTCTCCACGAAGATAAACAGTCAAGGGTTTAGCAATTGCAGCGTAATCTTTTATAAAGCGCCGATAATATCCGGATAGGCCAAGAAATGAACGTAAAGCTCGAAGAGTTTGCGGTGTCTCGTAATTAATAATGTCATGAACCTTATCCGGACAAGTTCTAATGCCGGCTTCAGAAACTAGGAACCCCAGAAACTCTACATGAGTTTTAAAAAATTTTGATTTCTTGGGCGACACTCTCATTCCCGCATTCTCAAGTTTTTGAAGTATGGAATCAATGTGTTTTAAATGCGACTCTCCATCAGGAGAGTATATGATTATGTCGTCGACATAAACATGGCAATATTTACCTATAGCTTCGCGTAAAACATCATCGATCGCCCTTTGGAAAATACTCGGCGCGTTTCTTAACCCAAAAGGTAATCTGCAGAATTCGTATTTTCCATTGTTTATACTAAACGCCGTTTTCTGAATATCCTTCTCACACATAACGATCTGATGGAAGCCTGACTTAAGGTCTAGTGTCGTAAAGAATTTCGAATTCCCTAAATCAGCTAAGATCACCGACGTATCAGGAATGGGATATCGATCCGGAATTGTTCTCTCATTAATTTTCCGAAAATCGATCACCATTCGCAATTTTGGGCTTCCATCTTCCTTGAAACCTTTCTTAGAGACTACATGGACAGGTGAGTTATAAGGCGAACAAGATTCCCTAATTATTCCTTCTTTAAGAAGTGTTCTTATTTCATTATTGATAAATGGAGCCACGGAAATGGGATAGGTATAACTTCTGCTATATATCGGCTCGTCTGTATTTGTCCGAATTCGCCCTTTAACAGTCGTGTTATATGGCAGAGCTATGTTTGGGTCAGCAAAGGCATTAATATTGTTATTAATTATCCGCCTAAATTGGGCTTGAAAAATATCTGGAACCGTATCCTCCTCTATTGTAATTAGATTCACTTGATCACATGAAAGATGTTGTAATTTTACTTTACCGTTTCGGTAAAATAAATACCCTCTATCAGTATCAATTTTTGCGTTAATCTGCCTTAAAAAATCATAACCTATAATACCATGAAACGTGCTTAAGCTTGGGAGCAGAAAGAACGTTGAGGTTTTGTCCAACACATTAATTAGGCATTTTTCTTCTATTACATTTTTACCGTTAATTGACTTTAAATTGAAAGGTTTATCTAAAAGCCTAATTCCTTGAAGAAACGGAAAATGCTTTATATAATTTTTTGATGTCCCAGTATCAATTAAAATGCGAAGCTCCTGACCGTTTTTGCACTTTTTCGCAATAAAGGGTAGGAGCGATCTTAGTTTAAAAAATTAATTTCATCACCGTATTCAGCTACAACGTCGTCATTGTAGTCATAACTGTTACTCTGCGCGCCTTCTTAATAATGTTCATTATCAAAGTCAATATCCCCGTTTAGATGTTCCCTTTCATTTGAATATGTTTCTAATTCTTCCGGCATATAATTGACTCTTTGTAGTTTCTGGAAAGGTGAACGATCGGAATGTAGTTGCTCACGACTCCGCTTATATGCCACCGGCAAATTGGGATTCGGATGCTGCGGTTTAAGAATATAATTCGGTGTAGTGTGTGTGGTTGGACTGGATTTTTAATATGTTGCTGATATGGAGTATGTAGGTTTTGGAAGTTATTACGCTGTCTGAAATAACTTGTGTTGTTATCGACTTCCATTGGAGTTGATCTATTAGAAGCATTTTGGTTGAAGGGTATACTCGCATTAGGTCGGTTATTGCGCTCTATTTGTTTGTATTGAGACATAATTGGCCTATTGGGCTTAAAAGTATTCCCAGCTGCAAAGGCTTCAGCAAAATCGTATCGTTTGTGATTTGTTTGGAGTTCTTGAGCAATTGCAAGGGCAGTTTGAAGATCTTTGGGCCTTGTTGAAAAAAGGATATCGCACAATGGGCGACGAAGTCCAGATATGAAAACGCGTAAAGCATTCTCTCTAGCGCGTTCATTTAAAGTGGCAATGATATCCCTATTTCCGCCATATGTCTTGATTTGTTTATTTATTATAAGACATAGTTTCTTATCTACCCTATTGTAGTACTCAGTGATAGAATGATTATCCTGTCTAAGAATACTAAGCTCAATCTCCAGTACATATAATGGTGTCTTATCGGCATATTCTTGGTCTAACCTAGCTATAATTGCCTTAAAATTAAACACTGTGTTAAAGGATGCAAGTGTGGCGTTTGCAGAACTTATAATTTTATTTCGAAATATACCCATAGCGATGTAATACTTTTCCGAACCCTCTGTATAATATTTAATGGCAAACTCGGCTGCGCTTCGCCAAGCTGGGTAAGAAATAGAATCTCCACTGAATTCGGGAAGAGACTTTATAAAGTCTAGACTTGAATTATTTTCTACAACTAATGGATTAATGGAGACAGGCACATATTGTTCAACTCCACGTGGTTGCAGTTGGTTAATCGCTAATGTTAGGCGATTTAGCTCTTCGGTTAACTGTTGCCTCGTCTGCTCATTTTTCTCATTTACGATTTCTAATATCTGATCTCTATTAAGAAGCATTTTATAAGACTATAATTAATCTTTTCAAAAGACTTGGTAGATGAAACTTAATAAGAAATACAAAAAATTTTTAATGCACTTAAGCAAAACATATGCAAAAAACAATAGTCGTTTTAGAAAATAAGCATTACTGTATTTTAGTAGTTTTATATTATTTTTTAATCTGGAAAAAGTATGCTAAAAAATAATAGAATTATGCAAGCAGCACGATGCAATCGCTAATATTTGCTTAAAAATTTTAAACGCTCTTTCTATCGAAAATCTCTATAAAAACTATTTTATGTTAGGTATTTGATTTAGTTTAAGAAAATATTTTAAATTTTTTTTCAAATTAAAAAACAAAATAAATTTTGCACACCAAGTTCCAATTTTAAACTTTTATGTAATGTTTTAAAATATAACACGTACCTATTACTAACAATTAATTTTGAAATAATATCCACTTTGAAAATTTTTTAAATAATCACTTACACTTTTTAAGTTTGTTAATATCTAAACTGAAGACAATCGGTTTTTCTTCGTCCTTTCAGGATTCGCATGTCCTTTTGTAATTCGTAGGATTCCAAAAATCAAATAAGCTTTACACACTAGGTTTTAATTTTTTTTTAATTTATTAAATTAGAATTGAAGGCAGGGGGTATTCCTTTGTCCTTTCAGGATTAGCATGTCCTTTTAGCACGAGCAGGTTCTTGAGCCTTCTTGTTGGGCGCCAATTAAAACAAGTTATTTTTTTTAATTATATTGATTTTTATTTACAACGATATTATTCGTTCAACGTCTACTTTATGATTAATTGCTAAGCCAAAACCAAGCATAATATGTGTTTCGCTGTTGGGTACCGTTGGTAAAAAATATGTAAGTCAATTTGTGAATGTGCCATCGAATTCAGCTGAACAATTTGTTTGTAGCTATGTATGTGGGTGCATATGTTAACCGCTTTACAGGTCTTTTGATTATTGCAGAAGTTAAGTGCTTTGCTGTTGCTATGTGGTTTTTTGTCGAAATATTTTTATAATCTTCATAAAAATAATGATGCGCAAATATTCAAGTGTGTATGTTTGTCAGCATTAAGTAGCAGATCATATTAGGGCAGCATCCATCATAATAAATTACAAAACAAGATATGGTGACGGTTGGTACTATTTAACTTACACAAAGTATTCACATTGCTTGTATGCTCACTATTAAAATTCGTTGTTGTTATTTTTTTTTCAATGGACATTACGTACATGTCTATATTACTTGCTCTCACCGTTCTAAATGCTCGCATATGCACACTCTTGCTACGTTTTGTCTTTCTTATATCATTCGTTAATCGGTACATACATTTGTATGATTAGTACATAAGCAAATGTAATTATCGCGTTATGATGGTCAATATCAGTTTTTTATATTCGTACGGTTGTGTCCGTTCCGTTTCATAAGAGAACAAGTTACAGTGAGTTTTCTTCCTTTGTCGTTCAGCTGCGCAAAAGTATTAATACCATGCTCACACACATCGCTCTCTTTCATTTTAATATTCTATTCTCGCACATTCATATGGATTTGCGTTTTGAGCATTTGCTTTTTTTCCGCTTACAAAATGTATTTAATATTTGCATGTACACAGTTAGCACATGTCACCTTTCTAAATTTTGTTTTTGGTGAGCTTCAATCCCACTTCTGAACTATAAACCTACTTTAAAACGATTAACATGTCAGGATGTACAAAACGTAAACTGTTTAATGAGTATGTATTCAAAAGTCTTTACTAAATGATATTAAAAAGAAGGGTGATTATCAGGGCTGGCAAAAATATGCTTTGAAGTAATCTTACTTCTAAGATTATAAAAATTGTTCATTTCTTGAACAAACTTTACCGGCAAGAAAAATGAAACACCGTTTATGTCACAAAACTCTGTTTAAATAACTTCAGTAATACCTAAACTTGTCCGGAACAAAACTGGACAAAGCTGTTGGCAGGTTGAAGGCAAAAGGCACAGAGTACTCAACCAGAGTACTCAACTTTGACGTATAAAAAGGGTCTGAATCATATTTTGCATAAACTGTATAACGTGCATAAAGTTTGTGTGAAGAGATATCTATATAAAAACTACTAGATTACCTCTCCCTTTCACACAAACTTTATGCATGTTTACAAAGTTGTCGAGTCTAGTTCTAGTTTATGGCAAAAGGCAGAGTGCCTTTATTCATGCAAATGTTGCTACTTATATACTATTTTATAAAACGTAGTTGCAAAAAAAAGTATTAAAATTTGATCATAAACATGGTTGCACATAACTTGTATCTACAGAGTTGTATTTAAATAAAATCCGTTAATTTCAAAAAAGGACGTTAATATTAAATTTAAATAAAAATGATAATAATTCAGTTCAAAGTAATTAGAAGATTGATTAATAGTAAAAATATATACATATACAAATAGCGAGCTGCTTCAGCTTAATAAAATTGATTTTAAGCACTTAAAAAAGCCCCATAAATAAGCAAAATATGCTCTTAAATATGCTAAATCAGCGAAAAGATTTACTTCGATTTTTATCTTTTATTCAGTAATATCGGTATTACAATATACAATACTTTTTTAAATTATGAATCAAAAATGACCTTCTCCGGTCATTTAAATTTGTTGAATAATTCGAAAAACTTCTTTCCACATCTGTAGAAGTTGTTGGGCATTATTTATGTAAATAAATTTAATTCTGTTGGGGAATACCTCGATACATCTTCACTCGTTCTTTTGGAGCAACTAAATAGTATATCGTTTATCAGGCATGTTCTGCAAATCACAAGATTTCAAAATCACTTGTCATTTTAAAATCACAAATGTGATTTTGTGGTGTTCTGAAAATCAGAAGAAATTTAAATTTTCGGTGTGATTTTAACTTTTCGAAAACACAAGAAAACGGCTGATGTCTTGCTTTGATTTGATGACAATTTTTTATGTATTGAAAATTAATAAAGGTTTAGTCAAAATAATAAGTGAACGTAAACTAAAATTATTTTTTAAAATAAAATTTAAACACAAGTTGATATGCCTGGGACTTTATTGTTGTCAGTAATATATGTATGTACATATTTGAAAAGAAATTTATTAATTTAACAAAAGAAAGTAGTTTGAAGAATACACACCGAAGTTGCCAACACAGATATATTAAGTAATCTGTGGTTGCCACGGTTCTTAATATATAATTATTGTTGCCATTGGGGGTTTTCACATTAGACTAATTTTTAATCCGCTCAACTTTTGTTCTTTCGTATTTACACTAGACTAATTATGCTGGCATAAAATTGTGTACGTATACAAAGCTTTGTGTGTGTTAGTATTTCTTTGTTTATTTCGCAGATCCTGTGTTTTCATAAGTGTGTATGTGTTAGTTTTGTTCTGCTTGTGCGGGGTTGAAGCTGGTTGAAAAAATTGTGCCAACCAAAACCACTCTCTTCAACGAAAAAGCCTACAAACTGCGAATTTATGCCAGCACAATTAGTCTTGTGTGAAAACCCCCATTTGCTACTACTTTATAAGTAATTATTTTGAAAATTAGGCAAACAATCGATAGTTAATAAATATTTTGAATATAACTTAACAAAAATAATTAACTTTTATTTGAAATAGCTTGTTTAGTTAAAAAAAATTAAATATATTTCTGGTCGAAAGCAATATTTATATACTCTGGCAAGCATCGGTGTATTTTCGAAGAACAAAAACACCTGACAACTAAAAAGTAAATGCAAATCACAAAAAGGAAATGTCAAATCACAGAAGCAAATAACAACATTTGTTACAATAGAAAGTGTTTGCATTTTTTTTTATATTTTAGCCAATTTTTTGGTACAAAATCATCAGTTTTACTCTTAAAATAAATAAAAAACAAATAAATGTGTTCAATTAATGAGTTTTTATTGAGTTCAACATAAAAAGCCGTCCAAAATTAAGAAAGTGATTTTAGATCGCTGACCGGTTTCAAATCACAACAGTTCAAAAAGTTTTGTGCGCAGAATACTTTTTTTGTGATTTCAAATCACTTTCACAAAAAGTGATTTGCAGAACATGCCTGTATATTAGTAATTGTTGTAATTGCTCAGTCACACTTTTCACAATTTCTAAGCTTTCCTTCAACATCAAACCTTTTGTTTGAAGCTTCTTAACCCTAGAACGGTAAACATATTTTGTATCTACTTAATGGTAAACTTCGCCTGTGAGTCAACTTTTTAAAAAAAGCCCCTATATGACCTTAAAAACAACAAAATTTATTAAAACAAAAACAAAACATATTTATTCAATGGTAAATATCAGAAATAAATAAAAATATCTTAAATATCTACAAGTCTTATACATATGTCAATCACATATTTCAGTCACTAGGGTTAAAACATTTTAGCAAAAAAAAAAAAAATTAAAAATCCATTCGAGATTAAAAAAAAACTTTTGTATCTTATTGTCCATAGATCTAATTAACACTTTAAAAAATAATATTAAGTTTTTATGCTGGAAGTAGCTCTGCAGACCAAAATAGATTTTGAAGTTTTTCAAACTATTTTTTTGCATCACATTGCCCACAGTTCGGTGATCTGTGCTCTAAGCAGTATGTTTTCTTGCACTTTGCGCAAAAATATACGCTCATGCGCTTTGATTTTGGAGGGCAGAAGTCACATTTTGATCGTTTGCCCTTTTTTATGCCTAGATCGGTGAAGTAAGTGGGGTCGGCCTGACTTTCATCTGAGTCAGAATCAGCTTCAACTTCTAAATCATCGTCAAGTTCACTTCCACTATCTGATATCTCGTCCAGCCAATTCAGTATCTGTGCTTCAGACACAGTAATCATAAAAACCTGTAAAAATTACATGCACACTATAATTTTTAGCAAAAAAAATTAGAAAAACACAAAAGTAAATATGCCCAAAAAAATACCTTTATTGGTAAACTTCGCCTCACAGGCGGCTCAATTATCTATTACTCAACAACGCAGCGAAGGAAAAGCAAATGCGTGTGTGCGCCAACTCGTACAACACTAAACTGAGTTGGCACGAGAGCACGCTTTAATAGGAGTGACCGATAAGAAAATATTGCAAAAAAACAACATTGTTCCGCCTCACAGGCGGTGTTTACCATTCTAGGGTTAATGTTTACTATCAAACAAATAAAATTTGCCTTAATGAACGCCAACTCTCTACGGATTTCTTCAAGTTCAAGTAGTTTTTTAACTTGGGACATAGCTTCTGCATCTTCATCATCCAGTTGCTGTAAAAACCTTTTAAATGTATCAAAATGGTCGGCATAATAATTCGCTGCTTCAAGCCATGTTCTCCATTTGGTTATACATGGTCGCGTTGGTAGCGGAACGTCTGCGAAAACATCTTTAAATGCTCGACGACGAGACGGTGCCTAGAAAAACCAAATTTTTTTAAGTGACGTTTGTTTTTTATATTTAAATGCTTACCTTTGCAAAAATAAGTTTTGGTTTTGAAATTAGTTCATTAACTTTTGGGATGAAGCCCATGCGCTAGACAAGTAATATGCAGCATTTTCGGAAATAATGTCCGCATAGACAACATTGCTTTTTTCATGTAGGCTGCAGCATCTGTGACTACAACAAGAACTTTTTGATACATAATTCCTAAAATTACATTGATTTAATTATTCAATTTTAGTTTAAATTTTCAACCTAAGTTTACCTTCTGGCCACAAAAGATTCAGCGAGTCGTTTAAAAAGGCAGCTATACAGGCTGCATTCGCGGCTTCAACTTCGCTAACGTTGAGTAAAAAGCAATTATTCCTCTCCTCTGCGTCACCATTTAAAAGACGTCATTCAACTTCTGTAGTTTCATCGAGTGAACACCAAATATATTTATTTTTTGCTTTGCTGCGCAATGTTTCAATATGCTTTTCGTACAACGTTGGAACACATTTTAATCGCAATGTGTTGAGGGTTGGAACAGGATGATTTGTGTATTTCTTGAGAAAATTGACTAAAGCAGGGTGTTCAATTTTGCTGAGTGGTATGTTGGCAGACATAAGCATTTTACATAGATCCATTTGAAATTCGATTTGTTTATTTCCTGAGAACTCACTAATCAATGGTTGATTCATTCTTCTGTTTCTTTCCGCCGCAGACAGGTGCTTCGCTGTGCTCATATGCTGTTTAACATTAAATACTTTGTTGCCTGCTATGTGGCACTCACAATATTGACAAAATAATACGGACTTGTCGCATCGCAAGACTTTAGGAAACTGAGCAACCATTCGTGAGACAAATTCGCTACGAGATTCTTTTTCTCTCGGCATTTCAACCACCAAAAAGAAAACAAGTTTATGACACGCTTCGTATTTTTTTTTTTCAATAATGTTACCAGATATGAAAAAATATGCACAGATGTCAAATTAATGTACAAACCATCCGTGCTGCCAGATATATGCAAAATAAGCTTTTTCAAGCATTTGCTTAGAATTGCCAGCCCTGGTGATTATATAAGTAAAAAGTTAAATTTAAATGTTGTTCGTCGTAGTCAGTGCTTCACGGTTGGAGGTTGAACTGAGACTGAATATGAGATGTTTCAGTATTCAACGTTTGGGTATTTACTCTAAAGGCCGTGTCAGATAAAACTTTGTAGCGTTGCGTGACGTTTTTAACTTTGACAGAAAAGCGTAACGCAAAAGGTGTATGACACAATGAAAACTTTGACACAACGCGCGCATTGTATGTTTACCAAAAAGGTGGTTATGAATTTTGCTAATTATTTTTTATTATTAAAATTAAATTCAAAGTATTATTTGCTTTTGTGTGTTTATTTTGTTATCACCTATTGTAGTTTATTGAAAATACACCAATATACCATATAAAGCTTTTTATTGTCGTCGATTCAATTGTTTTTTGTATTTTCAAATACATAAGTACATATGTATTCATATAAAAAGGTAAAATCTTATTAATAATAGGCTGCCACTGATTTTTTACAATAAAATAATCTTATGCTATATACTTACATATAGCATCCAAATAGGTACTATTTTATAAATTAGTTTAAAAAAAACAAGCTCATATTCTTCAACAAGAAAAAATTATTTTTTTTATTTTTAAATTGGTTGGCGGAATATTTCTATACCAAAAGTCCAGGTTGTTCTCTACAATTTATATTATATAACAATTAATATGGAAATTCATTATTTGGGATATTCTCCCCAACTAATCGTTACAAACAATTAGAACTTTTCCAAAATGTATAGAAAAAATTAAAAGTTTGTTGTGGCTTTAGCCTTCATATGCCGACATTTCATTGGTTGCCAAAAACAAATCGTCAGTGAAGTTTAAGCAGTTTGAAAACATTCAACCTCGGATGTTTATGCCACATAAATCAAATACAATATGAGAATTTCAATATTGCATATGAATTACAACAAATACATAATCATAGTAGGTTTAGAATGTTTCTATACAAACCAACACAACAAACAATTTACTCAACGTGAGTCCATTTTATTTTTCTCTCAACACCCATACAATTAAACGCCCGTTGGTCGTTAATGATTGTATTCAGTTGCCCAACTGAACTGACTCACAGCCTGTGCAGCAATCTGAAACTGATGCATCAGTCGCAATAATAGTATAATTATTTAGCAAATAAAATTCAATCTTGTTGTTGTATATAGCTTTAATCTGCTCCATAGCAACATTTCCCTTTTTGTCGGGAAGGCAGTTGATAAGATAAATTTCAGTTTGGCTGCAAGGAAGGTACCTCTAAACTTAGGAGGCATAACCCCAGCTATTGCATAAATTACATAAGTTGGCGTTGATCTTGTTAGACCAAGACATCTTCTGATTGTAGAGTTTCGAAAGGTGGTGATTTTATTGTTGATATACATGCGAGTGTGCGCCATGTTGGAGTGGCAGGATTCAATTTTAGATATTACAAAAGTTTTGAATAAATTTACAGCAACCTTGGGATGAACTCCGCCTTTATGTGACGTAATACATTTCAGTAGATTTACACTTCTGTATGAGTCCTGATAGTGTTGAAAAAGTGTTCACCAGTGGTAAGTGAGTTGTTTATGGTTCTTCCCAAAAATTTAAAGGTCATGACTTGTGAAATTGGAGTGTTGTTCACAGAGATTTTTATCACCTTTTTACTACCTTTGGCCAAATAAATGGAGTTTGTTTTTTCGAAGTTAAAGGTAAGATTAAGCTGATTACATTTGTTCATAAAATTGTTCAACAGAACGTTCATTTTGGTGACTACATCATCCAAAACTTTATCAAAGGAACACAGTAAGCAATCATCAGCAAACTGAAAAACCATAGATGAGTTATCCTGAACGTTATGTAGTTCCTTAGTATAGATATTGAAAAGAAACGGTGATAGACAGCTGCCTTGAGGAAGGCCATTTTGCAAGATGAAAGGAAGTTTTCAATCCATTTAACATAGCTTGCAGCAAAATTTAGTTCCAGCATTTTTGCTTTTAATAGTTTGTTGTCAACACAGTTATACGCATTCATAATGTCCAAGGATACCACAATAACTTTATGACCCAAATTTTTTAAATGGGCAGTGTAGTGCAAAAACTCATTGATGCACATGGCCGCTGATTTGTTTTTTCTATAAGCAAAAGATCTCTCAGGAAGAATGCTGTTCTCTTCGACAAAGAGAGTGAGCCGATTCTTAATCATCAGGTTAATTGTTTTGGGGAAGACGGAGATGAGTGAGATCGGTCTAAAGTTTCTGTAATCATTTAGATCCTTGTTTCTCTTGGGGATTGGCACAATTCTGACTCTTCGCCAGGATTCTTGAATCTTGCATTCAATGAAGGCATCATTCATGGCAGTTAAGAGTGTGCTGAAAGCAAAAGGTGATAAGGCTCTCAACATTTCATACGTAACCTTGTCATCTCCATCTGCTGAAGCTTTTTTCTTTTTTGCCAAAACATTCTGTATTTCCTGAAAGGTGAATGCCACCTCGCCAGGCGCTTCAAAATCATCAGGATTACTCCAAATATTGGTGTTGTTATTTGCCCGAACAGGAACCTGGTTTTTTAAAAAGTTCAAAAAAAGCTGATTGTTCTCATTGTTCCACACAGATCTGCCAACATACTTGGCGCTTCCTTTGACTTTCCGAAGAAAATTTCAAGCCTCCCTCAAGTTGGGACCAGCGTTTAGCAGTTCAATTTGTTCATCAAAGGACTCCTTTTTTGCCCGTTTGACAGCTGTTTTCCAGTCCTCCCTTCTACATAAAACTTGTTCACAGTTTACAGGCATTGGGTGTTTCATGCACTTGCGCATTGCTGCCATTAGAAGTCTAAATTTTTTACTGAGACCCTCATGCCACCAGGCCTTTGGTGTGCTGCCTCGTTTGACAGTGTACGTAGCTGCCTTTATCTCTTCTCTGAAGACATTTTCAATCTCTGCAAAATCGGCATCAAAATCAATATTGTTCAAGGCTCCAAGCAGTCTTTTCCGAGCTATAAACGTGCACGCAATTATTCCTGAATTTGAAAATTCAATAGAAATCGGATAATGATGACTTCCCCCAGAAAGAAGTCCAGAACAGACGATGAATATTTTTGACTGCTTTTAACAAAAGTCAGATCAGGAACCGTGCCTCTCCCCATGAGATTCGCTCTATAAGTTGCAGAGCCATCATTAACACAAATGAAATCAGACAGATTAATTAATTCAAAAACCTTCCTCCCCCTACGCAGATCCTGGGAGTCCCCCAGGACATTTTCAAAGGACTCAATAAAACTTTGCAGTCTCTTAAATTCGTTCTCTACAAAAACAACAGACAAGGCAGGCTCAAAATACACTGAGCAGATAACAATATTATTTGATAAATTGAGAGTTTTTGCAACTATGATATCAGCCGTGGTGTCAAAATTAAGGTTAGCGTACAAAATGGATTTTTTGAAGGCTATAGCAAACCCCTCCATATCCATTACTTCTAGTCTTTTATTAAGATATTCTAGTTTATCAGTTTATGTGTTTCTCGCGTGTCATTATGAGAAAAAATTTCACTTAGTGCAGCAATGTCATAGTTATTGTTATTTAGAAAAAAATCAATATTTCGTTTGTTCCATTTTAGCGATTGACAATTATATTGTAAGATCTTCATCCGGAACAGTGTTTAGGGAGGATGCTATTATATCACAATCAATGTCTCTAAAAATTTTTTTAATTCTGTTGTCAAAATGTTGTATGGCATTTAGACCAATTTCATTTCCTTGATTATTAAAGATGTCCTTTATAAATTTAACCAGCTCTGTCATGGTTTTTTCCAAAAGCGAAACTTTATCATGATTGGGCCTTTCGAAAACCTTTCCCGTCATTTGCCCCTCCCATGCAAAAACCTGTGGATTATGCCCCCTCTTAGGCACACTTTTCTCATTTGACTTGACTCTACTAGCCATTACATTGTAGGGCACCAGTGTTAAAAATTTGTTTATTTCATGATCTCTGTTTCTATGCTTTCTTTCCTGTTGATTGGATGGCAAGGCTGGAAATAGGTCTTCATAGTTCTCCAGAATTTCAAATCTATTTGATCCATGTGTCATATAGTTGTCAAGTACTTCTTTGCGAGCCATTTTTTTTATTGTCATAATTTTGCTGACATTTATTTCCTTCTGCCAAGCATTACATTTATTTTTTTGTCTGGAATTATGATCAGTGCTGTTACACAAGATACATTTCACAATATTACAGTCCGGATCACATACACCAGGCTTTCCACATTTCAAGCATCTCTTAGACGACCTGCAGCCTTGTACAGTATGGCCAAACCTGCCGCAGTTTGTGCACAATCTGATGGATGGGTAAAAGTATTCAACTTGTACTCTATTATAATCAAGAAAGGCCTCAGTGGGTAATTCATTTCCATAAAAACCTATTTTTACAGAAAAAGTTGTAACCAAATTGCTTATGTCCTCAGCATCCTTCTTGTGAAAAACCCTTTACAAAAGACACTTTACAAGAGGCAGAGAGGTTCTCCTTTATGTATTCATCTGTCAGATACAGCGTGATGCCCCTTATAACACCACATGTCTCAAAGAAAGATTTCGGTACAAAAGCCCTGAAACCATTTTCAATCAATGCCCTATTCCTAATAAAATTATTCGCATCCAGAACATTATCAAAAAAGATTTTATACAGCGAGACACCAATAGCCTTGATAAGCTTAATTTCTTGCACCTTAAAGTTTCTTATTTTCTCCCACAGAAAAAGTCCATTTTCACCCTTTTATTTGCAATAATAGCCGATTTGGACGAATCCAGCAGAACCATTATTTCCCCTTTGAAATTTTCCGGATAAAAAACACTCTCAAAATTGGTCTTAGAAACATGTTTCCGATCAAGCCTGTTATTTTCAGCATTAGATGCATTTACCGCACGTGTATCACGATTGTCATATTCTAGGTTATGTTCGTCAACATGGTTAACAACTGTGTTATTACAAGTCTTGTTTAGATCAGTCATTTCACCGTCCCCAATATAAAAAGTTTTATTCTGACTTACCAAAGCCTCTTTGTTGCCTGTGTTCATAGTAACAAATTCTACTTCATCCAAATGTCCATCATCACTGGCACTGCTTGTCCCTGGGACCCTTTTTGCCCTTCTTTTTCCACCTACATTCGCACCGCCATTTTCTATTTTTCCATCCGACACAGTTTCACAGCCACCATTTCCTTTTTTGAAACGTTTGTTGGTCACATCCTCGAAGCTGTCACAGTACCTAGCGTCTGAGTCAGGAAGACCCTCCACAAACTTCTCGAAGGCATCCTTTTGTACAGATAAGGGCCGTGACGCCATTATTTTGTTCTACCAGTCAAATGAAGTTAAAATTTTTAACACCTTGTAGAAAATTTTTCAATATGTCTTTTTGTTCCTCTCTCTTTATTTAAAATTTTTTTTCCTTTTTTAACCACAAAAACCACAAATTTTATATTTTTCCGTTTAAATTTCTTTTCCTTTCTTTCTTTCCTCTTCTTTTCTGATCTGTGTGTATATCGACGCTTAGATTTTGAACCGCTCACTTTGAAGTTTGAAATGCTATTGAGGAAATAAATTTTAAAAATAAAAAAATAAGTATTTTTCATATCACATCACATTTTCATATCATATTCTAACATACATACATACATACATACATAACTTTGATTGTCAAAGCACGCAAAAAGTTGAGAGTTGCCGAACTTTTTGCGTCACGCTGCGTTAAAAGTGTTTTATGTGGCTGTTTCGTATAAGTGTGTACATTAGGGACATGACTTTTTTGCAACCCAGTATGCCTGTATCGTAATTGGATGAACTTTTATGTGAAAAGAATGGATTGATGTTTCATTTGAACATATTTTGAAAAAAGGTCACCCCCAAACCAAAAAAGCGAATTTTCAATATGTACAGTAAATGTTTCTCAATATTAAGGGCCGAAGATGTTGTAAAATAGTTGTACTCCTATTGTTATTTTATTTATTTATGAAACATGTGATGTGATATAACAAAAAATATTATGTGATAAATAATTATAAATTTATTACAAAATTAACACAAAGCCTCCAGGGGTCACATGATGCTCTCTTCTGATAAAGAGTCTAGCGCTTATTACTTAGAATGAATCGAAGTTGCAGTTTGTCTTTCTTTCTGCAA
The DNA here is from genome assembly GCA_963681545.1 of Germaria angustata. Lineage (NCBI taxonomy): Eukaryota > Metazoa > Arthropoda > Insecta > Diptera > Tachinidae > Germaria > Germaria angustata. The sequence goes on along the minus strand of OY812999.1, from coordinate 80,735,322 downwards.
GAAACATACAGGTCTTGCATCACCTTGATTGCACGTTCAGCTATCTGATTACTTCGTGGTATGTCCATGACGGATGGCTCTTTCTTCCAGTGATTTTTGAATGACTGCAATGCCTTTTTGTAAGGCTTCAATACATCTGATAAATTCTTGAAGTCATTCTTACTGTACTTCTGACTTCCCCCCAGGGGGCGCGGTCAATGCACCCTGTCTTGGTGGCTTGGTGTTGAACCTCCTGGGGTAGAGGGTTATCAGGTTTCCGGACCTAGGCCTTTTTGCTGATAACCCCTAAAAACTTGTATGTTGCTACCCAATCCCTGAAACAACAGGGCAACGGGCGCGCATGCAAGTAAACTAAAGGTAAAAGCGGGTTCGCTCGCTCGTCCGGAGGGGTAGTTGGTCTTTCCAGACCTTGACCTTTGGCCAATTGCCCTAAAACTTAATATGTTACCACCCAATCCCTGAATACCAGGGTAACGGGCGTGCATATAAGTAATTAAGGAAGTAGCTTGCTACGCTAGTCTGGGTAGAGGTGTTACCGATGCCTCAGGTGTGCAAGGAACCTAAAATCGGAGGTGATTTTAACACGCGGCTGACCAGAGTCCTATCTGGTGCCACGGGAACCAGTAGCCCCTAGGACTTGTCCTAGACTGGTTATTGGTGAGGCCCCTTCGGGGATCACGTGGTGGCTGTGGTTAAAACCTAAAGATACGCGGGGAGAGGTATGGGCTGGATGAGTGTGTCTTCAATCATGGGTTAGTGGCATGATGTTGATGTTCTCTTCAGGCCGTATATCTCTAGGTGCTGTTGCTATTCGACAGAGCTGCTCTAATGGTTACGGTAGGTGAAGCTTCAGGTCAGATTGGGGTAAAAGTTCCACTGCCGTGCCATTTTTGTAGTAGGAGGTTAGATAGCTCCAAGCATCTTAGCAAGGTGTCTGTACATGGTCCAGCAACCTGTACGGAACTTGCTACCATGTTGTCCCTGTTGGGGGCACATGTTAGTTGGCATTTCCTCATGTGCCCTTGGCGGGGGCTACTGGGGCGGTGGTGAACGTGCTTTATTCACCCTTGTGCAATAGTGCACCGTCAGGTTAGGCCTTCGGGCAGGTACTGACGTGAATCTTTTGCAACTCTGTACTTCTGACTTCCCCCCGGGGAGCACGGTCAATACATCTTGTCTTGGTGGCTTGGTGTTGTGCTTCCTGGGGTATAGGGTTATCAGGTTTCCGGACCTAGGCCTTTTTGCTGATAACCCCTAAAAACTTGTATGTTGCTACCCAATCCCTGAATCAACAGGGCAACGGGCGCGCATGCAAGTAAACTAAAGATAAAAGCGGTTCGCTCGATCGTACGAAGGGGTAGTTGGTCTTTCCAGACCTTGACCTTTGGCCAATTGCCCTAAAACTTAATATGTTACTACCCAATCCCTGAAACACCAGGGTAACGGGCGTGCATATAAGTAATTAAGGAAGTAGCTTGCTACGCTAGTCTGGGTAGAGGTGTTACCGATGCCTCAGGTGTGCAAGGAACCTAAAATCGGAGGTGATTTTAACACAAGGCCGACCAGAGTCCTATCTGGTGCCACGGGAACCAGTAGCCCCTAGGACTTGTCCTAGTCTGGTTGTTGGTGAGGCCCCTTCGGGGATCACGTGGTGGCTGTGGTTAAAACCCAAAGATACGCGGGGAGAGGTATGGGTTGGATGAGTGTGTCTTCAATCATGGGCTAGTGGCATGATGTAGATGTTCTCTTCAGGCCATATATCTCTAGGTGCTGTTGCTATTCGACAGAGCTGATCTAATGGTTATGGTAGGTGAAGCCTCAGGTCAGATGGGGGCAAAATTTCCACTGCCGTGCCATTTGGGTAGTAGGAGGTTAGATAGCTCCAAGCATCTTAGCAAGGTACTGACGTGAATCTTTTGCAACTCTGTACTTCTGACTACAAAACCAATGTTCTGCCCACTCATATGAAATGAACCTGCAAACCTTCTCCAAATTCCTTCTCGCTTCAGGTAAAGAATGAATGCCAGAATGGCGAGAATGACTCTTGAATTCCATCTAGCATGAGCAATGCTAGGAATGTTAGGAATGTTCTGAAAGTGAATCAGAGGGAAGTTCCTTTGTTCTTCATAGAATCTGAACACTCTTGTTAAATGGTACAAAAACTTCATATCGTCTCTCCACCCTGATTTATCAAGAATTTCTTCAGTTCTATTCACAAACTTATCTTTCAGTTCATCATACTTATTCAACAGTTCAGACACAAATGGGTATTCAATGTTTGGAGATTTGGTATCACCCCCAAGTTCTTCGTCCATCACCAGACGGAGAATCCTGTCTAGTACATGATGCTGACAACCGATAAATTGTGGTATTGTGACACCCTTTAATTCAAACATACGTTGCAACTTTACAACAACTCCATTTCTTTTCCCAGTATTGACGTTTGTTGTATCAGTAATGATCATCTTAATTGAATTCCATAAATTGTATTCATCAATAACTTTGGTAATTTCTTCAAAAATAATTTCCGCTTTACCATCTTTCAAACGCAGTGCATCAAGTTTCACGTCAGTTCTTTCATTCTGAAGTACAACTACCTGATATTCGTTACCATCTATTCGTTTGCCGTCAAAGTGTAAGGACCACTGTTCCATTTGAAGTTGTTCCAGCATTTCTTTTTCAATTTTAGCTGCTTCTTTAAATGTGGACTTGTAAATTCCTGATTGACTTGGAGTTGGAATATCAATACCTTGTTGTGATAATTCATTGCATATTTTAGCAGCTTTCTTTGTGGAAACTCCACTTGATGTAAATTTTTATTTTAAAAGTTCATCACTTTATGATACAGGAAACATTTTATTTGAAAAAAGTCAAAAAGTCATATCCCTAATGTACATTTCATCTTATAGCATGTTTCCACGACAACTTGAATCTCCTGTTTCGCTTTCTGAAGCAAGTTTATGAATCATGCTGTTTACACGACTCGTCTACCTGCTTCGATTTTATAATTTTTTTTTCGTTCCATTGTTTTTTAACTTTTATAAAATTTAAATAAATTAACTTTTCACTGAATTCAAATTTATTATTACGCCTAGGAAACATACACAAAAAACAATTATATTTTTTAACTTTTCGCTTTTAAATTTGCTTTGTTTATAAAAATATTTAATTTTGACAACTAGTGCAGATAAAAATTACGATAAAAATTAGAGAAGAGAGGATTTTTTCTTGATTCGCAAGTAGATTCAACATGAATCTACCTGCTTCGCTCTCAAAATTTTGTATGACGAAGCAAGTTGATTCGCTCATGATTGGGATGTGAAGCAAGAATAGAGAGCGAAGCAGGTGCCGTGGAAACATGCTATTAAATGTCAAAGCGGCGAAGCTGTAACGCAACGCGAAGCAAAAGTTGTATGTGACATGGCCTTCACACAAGATATTCTCAAATTACTCAAAAATTTAACCCTGAAGTATTGTGTAGCTACAAGAGAGTATTGAGTACCTTAAAAAACATCGGTATTGAGTACTGAGTACTCAAATATTCAATACATTTACAACACTAACGTTAAGACCAAAAGGTAAAACCTTCCAACGAAAAGATCCCTTATCAGTGCTGAATGTTGTAATATCACGTTAGCCTGTAAGTTTAAAACAATGTTCTTATACATATTAATAAACAATTATTAACTTTCAAGATACCTTCTTGAAATATTCCTTGTTTAATATTTATTTTAATTTTCATACGAAACTATTGGTTTACTTATGAACTAGTTTTTTAAACTATGTTAAGTTTTTTGAGTTTTCTTATGAAGTGGCGAGCGAGAGTATTTACAGTGCTATTTATACTCTTCGTTCGTATAATGTTAAGGGATGATATTTTAGTGTTCTTTTGTTCTTACAAAGAGTTAAAAAAATTTGTGTCTTTGTTCTTATTTATCTAGAACTAGCTGATACTCCTTTGTGCATTAAAAACATGTTTTTTCATGATCAATCTTATTTAATTTATTAGTGTTTACATCATTTTGTTTACAGTATTTTTACTCTTACAATAGATGTATTCTATTTATGATTTGTTTCTTATCTTTATTACTTATGGTTAAAGGTTATTTACGATATCAATTGCTTTATCGTTTATTAATGTTAGTATACCTGTGCTTGGGTTGACCTTAACTCTCCTCCTGCTTAAAATGAATCGTCCCGATTCGTAATTCTCCCCTCACTTAAAATGAATCGTGTCGATTCATGCCTGATTAATGCTTATTTCATGTCTGATTCCTTCTAGTTCTGTGTTATATAAAACTTGAAAATTCTCTCTAGTCCTTATTGCTCTTAAAGTTAAATAGTATTTTGTTGCCTTTAAAATAATATATACAAGTGCCGTTGTTGTTATAATTGCTAAAATAATTAGTATTTTTGTTATTTCTATATCCTCGTCATGTTTATTGATTATGGTTTCTATTAATTTATCGTAAAGGTAATATTATTGATCACTACTCTGTCTGTGTATTTCACTAATATGGTTCCAGTAATATTTTCGTCATTGACAGTGTTTACACCGTCTAAAAGGATGAATCCTTCATCTATTTTTAATAATGGGTAATTATATTCCTGTAATACTATACATTTTGCTTTTCTGTTTTCTAATAAGGGTATGATGCAGTCATCATTTGTGGTGTCGGTTTTACAAATGTTTTTGCCTAAAAAATTTTTACAATTATGTACCCTAGTATAAACATTATTACAAGAAGCGATTTCCTTGTCGGTGGACACCTTGCCATGTTTGACGCTGAGTGATGTAAATTTAAATAACTTGCAATAATTGTTTATGATGGGGTACTTGTATATAGTAATGATGGAGTCATTGGTTATTGTGATATAAATATCGGAATATTCTAGTATGTTAATAATTGGTATGGATTTTAATTTATGTTCCGTTAATTCCCGTACGTCATTTAGATTTAGTGATTCAGTTAGGTACTCGTTGTTTTTGGCAGCGTTTATCGTTCTAACCAGTGTTAACAATTGTTCGTGAATTAGTTTGATTGCGATATAAGTTTCGGTTGGTTCTCTTTGTATGGAATCTAACATTTTCTCGAATCTGGAGTTAATTATTCTTTGTTTTTCGTTATTTTCAATTAGTGTGTTAATTTTAGTTTCTATTTCAATTAAGTTATCATGGTCTGGTATGCCAGTAATGAACTTCAAAGTCGATCCCAAAAAATTTAATCCTCGTTTTTCAATTCTATGCTCGTTAAGTTGATCGATTAGTGTTTCTATATTCTTCATCAAAATCTGTTCCTCCAAAGTGGGGTAAGAATTTTTGTCAAATATTTGGTCGTACACCTTGAGGATTTTCGTTAAGTTAGTCATGTGAAACAAAAATGTAAATTCATTAAATAATATATTAATTTTTTATTGTGATATGTACATATATTAAATTAATTATAATAACAAGATAAATAAATCAAAAATAGAAGAAAATGTTGAAAATTCCAATTAAAGTGAAGAAAGCGTTTTAAAAATTTTTATTTATGAAATGTAGATTAGGTTTTTCTCCATTTTTCTATTATAGGAAAGTTTGCGGAAGTGCCTGGCTTTATGAACTTTGAAACAATGCCTAATGTTTTTTCTATAGTCTTTTTCATTTGATCCTTCGCCCTTGGCAGCTTCTGAATTAAAGGATAGAACATAAATAAATAAAATTTTTAAGTATGACAGTTTATTTTAAACATAAAACAGTGAATTTACCAAAAATGGCCATATTTAAAAGCTTATTTATAATCTTTAAATGCTTTTTTATTTTGCGTGCCGTCATAATTATAAGCTAATATAATAGGCTTGTCAAGAATTTTTTGAAAATTTTCTACAAGCCCACCAGGAGTAATTATAATTTTAATGATACTAACCTGAAATAAAAAATGAAAAATAATTAATGAAATTGGAAGAGTATGTTGATCTCTTAATTATACTCACATATTTTTCGAAATCTTTTTGAATATTTTGCTCCAAAGCCGTCATAGCTTCGTCAGATTTGATTGGGAAATTTGTCGTTTGGGGAACCGGAATATTTTTCTTAATCATTTCTTTTAATATGGCCAGTTCTTCGGAATGGGCACCAGTATTTACATTAATTTTATTCTCTATTTCGTCCAAGCGGTGGTTTATTTTTGATATCTCCCGTGATATATCAGCTTGATTTTTTAAAATATTGTCTAATTTATTAATTATATCGTTCGATTTTTCTGAAATTAAAAAAACTTATTAATATTAAAGAATTTATTACGTGGCCTTTCAAATATGTCTCACCATAATTTTCCTTCGTTGGGATTCCAAATTGTCTCTTGTTAAACAAATCCATTTTCGGACTAAAAAATATCAGAAGTGTGAATAATAGGTATAAGTACAAAATAGTCATCAACTGGAAATGAAACATATTTGAAAAGTATATCATCTACAGGTATAGTTTCCTCGTGCCAAAGAGAATTATTAGACACTACATAAGTTCCTAAATCGGCAGAATTTACAGGAGCTTCATAGTAAGATATTTTATCTGTGTATCGTCTCCCTGTAGCAGATAAATTTCCATTGTGAGATTCGAAGTTTGAAATTTGAAATGGGAATCCCGTTTTTAAATAACATATATTGTCTGGAGTTTTTTTGTAAGTGTAAACCCGTTTGTAATATACTTGGTTATTACATTGCTTGTTGAAATTTTAAGTCCGAATTTTTTCTGATTTTTGAAAGCGACGAATTCATTGAAATTATTATTAATTTGCCGCAAAATATTTGTAGGACTTTTTATTTTTTTTTTTTATATTTTGCAAAAAGTTTTCTAATTTGTAGGCTGAAAAAGAACTAATATTTCCGAGTTCCTTCACACATTGTGTTATATGCAATAAATTGTGTACATTGTACGACAAATATTTTTTTGGATATACAAGTTCGAAATTCTTGACAAAATCCTCGAGCATAGAACTCACAGTTGGCAGGTAATTATCTGCATTTTGCGATAGCAGCACTCGGTAAGAACAGTGAAATAAGAGAAAATGTTAATAATAATCCTCATTTAAAACTCCTCGAAGTACTATTATCGATGTATATAAAACAAATTGTCGGAATTCAATTGCTTTCCATCGAGGTAAGTCTGCTAAACTCCTTGGTTTTTTTCCAAATTCACAGGGCACGTAGTTGGATAGAATTTTTAGCTTTTCAGATATAGAATCTATGTCTGCAGTTGACAATTTAAAATGCAAATTCTTCTTATTTACCAAGCAATTTAAAATTTTTTTACATACGCCCAAATCCAATAAGTGCATTGGTTCGATAGGAAATTGTGTAACCATTCTGACACCCTTTTCTTCTAAGAGTGTTTTACACATTCTGAATTGCGATAAATGGTGGCATGGGTCCTGTCTCAATAAGAAGTCTTCATCCGAGCGCAAAGGGCCAGACTGAGAAGAAAAGATTACTGTTCTTTCATGTAAGCTGCCCAATTGAATACATTTGGAACAACCATGAAAAGAATTATGGCCAACTATTCCGCATATAAAAGATCGTGCCGGACTGTCACATATGAATGCTCGGACTAGAATTTTTACTTTTAAGCTTCCTAATTCAATTATATTGTGATTTTTATCGAGTTCATACATTAAATCGCGTAAATATGCATCAACATTTGTGGGTTTTTTTTTTTGCCAAGATATGTGCCAATTAGAAAAACTTCAGAGTCGGGTATGTTATAAAAATGTCCCATAATTGGCCACAAAGTACTTCTAGAACTTTTGAAAAGGGATAAACCATCTATTCCAATATCTAACAACAGTTCATCTAATTGTCCGGATAAAATTTTGTTTTTCAGCGCAAGTACTCTACTTTTAATGCCAATATGAAGATATTTTCCAGGTGCAACAGTCCTTATGATCATATCATTGTTTTTAATAAAACTGTTGACCGAAAGTGGGACGTCCAACCCTTCTGACCGAAGAATCTTTAACAAGTCGTTACAGCATGATTTCCCCGGCAAGTATTTTTTATACCAATTTGCTAATTTATTTTTCAATGGTTCTTCAGGAAAAATTTCACAAACTGAAAAGGACTCATTGACACATTCCTTATTGTTTTCGAAATTAAAATCAGTAAGATTGTGGTCAGCAATTTCCACCGATGTAACTTCTGAATTTTGTTTCAAACGCAAACGTTCACTTTCTATTTTCTTTAGTCTTCTCAAATTTCTTTTACTAAATCCACTCATTTTATTCTTCACAACAAATAAAAATATAAATCAACACATACTTACATATATAAAAATAAAACAGTCACTTACCTTTTTTAATTATTTTTATTTATTAATTTATAACTAGTTTATCACAAAAAATGCAACCACTTCACTTGGAATAATAATAAAAATGAAAAAGAAAGAATTACGGAAAAATTACTTCAGAAAAAAAAACAAAATTCATAACTAAAACCAAATGACAATATTACTACGTTTATACGCACGTCTTATTTGCAAATAAAAAAGAAGAATGTTGCCGTATAACTTTTTTATTGTAACTTATTAACTCACTTAAACAAGTCGTGAATAACGACACTATTTGCAAATAAAAAGTAAGACGTTGCCACTTCATGAACGTTTTTTGTGTTTTACTTACCAAACAATCATATTTTCGTCACATGGCATCACTAATAATAACACACTTTCTGTATGCAATGTCCCGTATAAACAGTGAATTTGTTATTTGCAAATAGTTCTATTTGCAAATAAGCCGTGCGTATAAACGTAGTATATGATACATTACAAAGCCATTCAAATGAGTTGCTACTGCGATGCAAAATTTTTATTTTTGTTTGTTATGGTCTTCATTTCTTATAAACATTTAACATTACAATCGGATGGGAAAAAGATAAATCCGAATCAGATGCAAGTTGCAAGGGCTTAACTATTTTCGTTTTATTTTCTCTATTGACATAATATTATACAATCGGATGGCTTTCAATTTGTAATGAGTAGTCGGACTGCTGGGTAGTGATATAATTCTCTTGGGTTGTATGATTTTTTTTAATTCAGTTATTAGATTATCATTGTTGAAAAAATTAACGGTGTATCGTATTTTTCCGGAGAAAATAGTTCGTACTCGTGTTTCTACTAAACTTGTTGTTGGTACCAATTCTATTTGTATGCCGTAGGAATTAAATGGTTGTGAAACTGATTTGATTGAATCACTAGGTGAGCTTTCGGCTGAATGCATGGTGTCAATTGAAGATGTGTTTATAATCTGTCGAGACAATGCATCAGCTACTACATTCTCTGTGCCTGGTTTGTATTTTATTTTAGCACCGTAATCTTCTATTATGGTTTTCCAGCGTTTTAGTTTAGAGTTAGGATTCTTTTCTGAAATGGCGTAAGTTAAAGATTGATGGTCTGTGAAAATAGTGAGGTCGGCTATGCCATATATATAATTCCACAGTTTTTGTAGGGCCCATATTATGGCCAATAATTCTTTTTCGTTTGTACTGTATCTCTGTTCTGTTTCACTCAGAGTTCTTGACAAGAAATAAATGGGGTTTTTATTTTGGCTTAACACGGCTCCAATAGCTATGTTGGATGCGTCCGTTGTTAATTCAAAAGGTTTTTTAAAGTCTGGTTGGAATAATTCCACCTGTTCTTTTAATATTAATTTTTCTACAGCTGCTATGGCTGCCTGGTCTAATTTAATCTCCTTATTTGCACTTTTATTCTTACCTACATGTACGTTTTCTCCCTTCAAATGTATGGTTATAGGTTTTGTAATTTGAGCGTAGTCTTTAACAAATCTACGATAGTAACCTGTTAGTCCCAAAAATCCTCTCAAGTCTTTCAGGGTTTTTGGAATGGGGAAATTTTCAATCGCCCTTATTTTCTCTGGGTCTGTTGTTATTTTATTGTGTTTGATGATGTGTCCTAAGTACTCGACTTCGGACATGAAGAATTTTGATTTTTCATTCGAGACTTTTAGAGTAGCCTTTTTTAATGAATTAAAGACAATGTTTATATGTTTCATGTGCTGTTCTGCTCAAAGCAACAGATCAAAACATCATCTATGTAGACATATACAAACTTACCTATGAATTCCCTTAATATGTCGTCTACACACCGTTGAAAAATTGAAGGTGCATTCTTCAAACCGAAAGGCATACGTATGAATTCATACTTGCCTCCATTTACACAAAAAGCTGTTTTTCCCCTGTTACTTTCTTTAATTCTAATTTGGTGGAAACCAGATTCTAAATCTAAAGTTGTAAAGAACTTAGCTTTTCCTAAGTTTTGTGTTTACATCGGGGATGATATATCTGTCTGTAATTGTCTGTTCATTTAATTTACGGAAATCTATTACCATTCTTCTTTTAGGTTTTCCACTTTCGTCGACTCCTTTTTTATGTACCGTTAACATTGGAGAATTGTAGGGACTGAAGCTTCTTTGGATTATCCCATCTTTTAATAATTTTTCAATTTCTTTGTTAACGAATTCAATATCGTTCATATTTCCAGGATATTGTTTCGTCCAAATTGGGTCCTTGCAAGTTGTTCTAGTACTTGCTTCTATCGTTGTGGTGAAAGGCAAGGGGACCTATTCTATTATTTTCCTGCATTAAATTATTTATTTCTAATTCATATTGTTTATCTCCTATAGAGTAATTTATTTTCTGCGATAATTCTGGGACAGTGAACAATTTTCTTCCTACGTCTATGACTGCATTTAATTGTTTTAGCCCTTCAATTCCTTGCATTAGATCATAATCATCATTACTTTTGATTTCGAAAAATTCTAACTCTTGCTTAAATAATTTTATTTTCTGTTTATGATTTAAAATCGATTCACCGTGCATGATGATCATTCTAAATGGTCTTGTTTTAATTCTAGATCCAATAATTAAATTCTTATTAATACAATTATGGGTTGTACCACAATCTATAAAAATTTTATAATTTTTTTCTTCTTCGTCTTTCATATATATATATATATATATATATATATATATATATATATATATATATATATATATATATATAGAGCAACTCATTTATTAGTTTAAAGTCTTATAAATACTACCATTATTATATCGTGACTTACTACTTTTTTCTGTTGTGGTGCTGCCGTTCTCATCTCTATCTTGGGTTTATTCTATTCGATTGTTGCGCTGCAATTTGTTGTTGTTGTTAAAGTTCCCGCTTTGATCTCTCATTCTTTTCCATGGTTGGCTGTGAAATCCTTGTAGCTTATATTGGATTTGCCTGGTGTTGCCAGAAGAGATGTCCATTGGCTCTGGCTTCTGAAAATTTTGGTGTAGTTGACGTTGTTGTTCTTTTTGCTGTACTTTTATATAATGGCCTCTGTTATTTCTCTGATGGATATTATGTTGGAAACTTCTGTGGTTATCATCATGCTATATAGTTTGAGCGATGGCATAGGCGTGTTCTAGATCTTTTATTGGGTTCCCGTAAAGGGTTTTTGGGGTTGTACTTACTTCTGTTGTAAATATGTTCTTTGACTTGAAATCCCAATTATTTCATTGTTCAATTCACTTGATGCGGTTTTATTTTAGTAATTTAAATTTCACAAAATCTCTAAGTATATATATATATAACGTGTGTATATGGCGACGATTGCAAACAGAAGAGGACGGCATGCCGGATACGTTCGATGACATTTTATATGTTTTTTCATGAGTTGTATTTTAATATGTTTTTGATGAGTTGTATTTTTATTCTGTGGGTTGCCACAGGTTGAACGTATGAAGTTATCATTTATGCCGTTCTTAAATGTGCGGACAGCATCTTCCATTGCATGTACCGTCATACACTTGATTGACTCCGGGGGATCTCCAGACATTGCAATTTTGAATGTTACCACTGTCAGTGCTTTGCTAACTTCATCATGAAATTCTGACAGTGATGCCTTACCTTGTGTTAATTTTGTTAATTCGTCCTTAAGGACATACAGTGGCCGTTGATCACAATAAGTGTAGTCCAATCTATTTAAGATTCAAAATTAAAAATCGTATTGTGGTTCAAGAGGATATTTGCTGCGGGTCCAACTATCTTTTACTTGACAATGGATAGTGCCTCTACGTATTTGTTGGAATTGGAAAATCTACTAATGCTATTCATTATTCCTCTCTCCATAACCGATAGTTGCTCTTTATTCCATCAAATGTGGATAATGATTTGAATATTTCAAGATTTATGTCATCCGGTGTATTATATGCAGCTACCCTTGGCTCTAAGGCGACGGCATGTGGTTGATTTACAACTGGATTTATTGGGATTTGTTCCAATCTGCTGCGTAGCGTAGCATTTTCTTGTTGGACGGCTTCTAATGCTACTTGGAGGTTTGCCATCTGTTGCATCAATTGGTTTAGGTTTACTTGTTCCATGCTTCTGTTTGTATCGTATGTGTATCCTCTGGATGCTTTTCTCATTAAAAAAAACTTTATTTTATTTCAGTTTATACTTTACGTTCCTTTCTATGAGGAATTCCTTTTAAGTTTGAAATATCCTGTTTCTATGCAAGATTTTTTGTTATCCTTGCTGCGACAAGGAATTTGGTCCGCTCAACTAGAGGATATCAATATAATATCCTCCTGGCAGGATCGCCAGTTAAGAAACAATGTTCTTATATTAATAAAAAATTATTAACTTTCAAGACACCTTTGTATCTTGAAATATTCTTTATTTAATATTTATTTTAATTTTCATACGAAACTATTAGTTTACTTATGAACTAGTTCTTTAAACTATGTTAAGTTTTTTGAGTTTTCTTATGAAGTGGCGAGCGAGAGTATTTACAGTGCTATTTATACTCTTCGTTCATATAATGTTAAGGGATGATATTTTAGTGTTCTTTTGTTCTTACAAAGAGTTATAAAAATTTGTGTCTTTGTTCTTATTTATCTAGAACTAGCTGATACTTCTTTGTGCATTAAAAACATGTCTTTTCATGATCAATCTTATTTAATTTATTAGTGTTTACATCATTTTGTTTACAGTATTTTTACTCTTACAATAGATGTATTCTATTTATGATTTGTTTCTTATCTTTATTACTTATGGTTAAAGGTTATTTACGATATCAATTGCTTTATCGTTTATTAATGTTAGTATACCTGTGCTTGGGTTGACCTTAACTTGTATGTAGTGGAATTTGATGAAAGCCTGAAAATAGGTCAATAATCGAAAATTATTATGCACGATCTAGATTGTCTAGGATATCATAAATGCGAGGTAAAGGAAAGTTGTCGGCAATGAGTTTGTTGTTTACTGAGCGATAATCTACACACATTCTATAGGATTTCCGATTGTCTGTGCTCTTCTTAGGTACAAGAATTAACGGGCTATTGAAGTTTGAAGTGCTTGGTTCAATCAAATTGTTATCTAATAAGTTTTGAACCTGTCTGATTTCCTCTCTTTGAGTATGTGTTAGCCTGTAATTTTTGATATAAACTGGTGATGAATCGACTAATCTAAATTTCTGTTCGTAGAAGTTGTTTATTGTCATTTTGTCCTCTTTTAGGGCAAAAATGTCCGAGTAGGATTCACATAATGGCATCAAATCGTCTTGAATGTCATCTGTCATTTGGTTTCTAAGTATGTCTTTCAAATCGTTGACTCGTTGATTATTTATTAATTGAGTATATGTAGAAATTTTCTAATTTTTCCATCCTGACTATATCATTTTTAATACATTGAAATTCATCAGTAGTGTTAACAATTCGTAACTGGATCTTTTGAATTGATAATTCCTTTCCGTATAAAAACTCCTTTTGCAATTTCTTGTGAATCGACAAACATGGGTTCTTCAACACTACGCAGATTGAAAACACTGAAAACCTCACACCTTAGTGGTATTATGCAGGTAAAGTTTCTTGTTCGGCTTTGTATTGGTATTTGTAAGATCTTATTCCGTAGGGAAACTGTTATAGTCCTATATTCATAATTGATGTGACACTTATTGTCTTTAAGAAAATCTTTACCTAAGATGCCATCAGCTGGAATGTTGCAATTGTCATTGACAACGTGAAAAACTTGTTGAATTAAATAATTCGAAGCTATTAAATTAGTGCAAATAGTTCCTAACGTGCATATAGCATTGGATGTAATGCCGGTGATGCTTATGATTTCAATTTGATTCAAAATAATGTCCGGGCTTAAATTTGAAATATTTATTAATGAAATGTCTGCCGGCGTATCAACAAGAAAAGTACATGATTAGTTTGTATCTATACAGTTTAACTTTATAAAGTCAGCATAGCTGAGATTTGCTTGAAGGATCTGATTGAAAAATATTTTTGTGTTGTGTTAATTCTCTTCTTCCCTCAACTGCAATTGTTGAGGGACTTCTGCATTTAAAGCCCTTGAATTGTTGCTATTGCGCAAAAAACGATTTCCGGTATTTCTACGATAATTGTTTTGAAACTGATTGTTATTGTTAAAGTTATTGTTCGTTTTGAGGTAATTGTTACTATAGGAGTTCCCTCGATTATTTCTACCGTATGAACTGTTACGCAATTGATTGAAGTTATTGCCTTGGTACGCATTATTTCGAAATTGATTAAAATTGTTACTTTGAAATGCGTTATTACGAAAATGAAAATTATTGTTGCCATTTCTGTAGTGACTTTGAACCGATAGGACCTATTGTTCCTTCATCTCAGTTGTCTGCTCAACTACTAATTTCGCAACAACTTCTTTAGGGCCTTTAAAGACAGATGATGCTATTATCGACTTAACTTAATTCGATTTTGCATTTAAACTTCAAACACTTACTGTCTGTTCTATTGCCTTTTCATGGGCTTTGTTTTTCGTAATACCTTCCACGACTAGAGAACGTTTCAAGGAGTCAGCAAGTTGCTCTGCTTGCTTGGCAAAGTCTGCGAAATTATTATTTCTTACGCTAAGTGCTGCATTCTTGCCTGCAATGAGCTTTGAGTTTTCTGGTTTGATTCCGTTTTTCAAAGCATCTATTGTGGTAATATTATTTGGCAATATCTCGCGAGCCTTAGCTTCAAGTTTAGATTTAACGATGTTCAAAAAGGTTGTCTTTAAGTTCGGTTCTGTAACATCTTGAATTAAATCGATCTTATCTAAAAATTATTGTAAAGAAAGTGGATTACCATCGTAATTTTCCTTTAAAATATTAGCACACATGCCAATAAAAGACTTTTTCTGCTCTAAGGTGGCCATTCTAGTTTCGGATTCTCCTGTATCAATGTAGGCTGTATTATTTGTTTTTGCCTCTACCTTTTGTTCCTCTCTGTCGCTTTCGCTCCCTACTTCGCTAATTTCGGAATAAGAGTCGGTTTCAGTTAAAATTTCCCTATCAACTATTTCGAATAGGATAATATCATGAGGCACCTTAATTTTGCAATCTAGCTTGCCAAAGACCTGACTAAAAGTTCTCTGCAATGTGAAATTCTATCGCATATGTTAGCTTTTGTAGCAATTGACGGTTTTTCTATATGTAAACGTGTGTATGATAAAATATTATATATATATATATATATATATATATATATATATATATATATATATATATATATATATATATATATATATATATATATATATATATATATATATATATATATATTATAGTTTTCAATAAGTAATTCTATGTATTCATTAATCTTTGTTTTTTTTTTGCTGAATGTGGGCGACTTTGTAAAATTCGCTTTTTGATTTTGTAAAATTTGTTAATTAATTCCTTGAAAGTTTCTACATCAAACTTTGACATCAGGATTTTTTCTTTCCCTCAGTATGAGTTGTAAAGAAAAATTTTTTTCTTGGATAATTATTTCCATTCCACAAAAAAAAAACAAAGATAAATGTACATAAATGCAATATCAGCGTTAGTATAAATACAAATAAATATAAGTTTAAATGTAGGTACATACATACATAAGCATATTTCTAAGTATAAATGTAGGTAAGTTTAAATATAAGTATATAAATGTATTATTTAATAATAATTACGTGGTAATATTTAGAATAATAAATACAGGAAAGATGAAAAAATATTGAATTGGTGAAAACATTATTTGCTACTTTATTTTTCATAAGTGTATATATACTTATGTATGTACATATGTACATATATACAAATATAAAGCTTCTTTTCTTTGTTGTTGTTTTTTTAATTTACTTTTCACGCTGCATCGCCGCTGCTGTGGTTGTGGTTGTAGACGCTGACTTTTTTGATGTTTTTGTTGTGCTTGTTGTTACTTCTCGTTGTCATTCCCAGCGGCGAAAATATTGATTACAGAAGCGATGATCTGATGCTCATATGTGAGACAGTAATGCACACCATCTCATACACGAACATAGTATACATTTTGAAATGGATTGCGGCATTTGTGGAGTGAATGCCATCCACTTCTACACAAAATAAGCGAGATACTGAAGTGTTCATCCAATAAACGTAAAGGCTGAGTACTTCCTAAAATACATTGAAAGCTGCCAGTAGAGAGTTCGAATTCAATCTCGCTTACTTTGTGACCAGGTAGAAGACGTCTTGTACACCTCTCCGAACACATTGTAAATTGGCAGTAGAGAGGTTTCTTAAATATTCAGCAATTGTTTTAGTTTTTTCATAATGTTTAACGTTGCAACTATTTTATGGACCTGCAAACCTATTTAAAATATTTTTTATAAAATAAACAAAAAAATACATATACATATATTTATTTTTTCAGGAATTTCGTAAAATCATAAAAACAATTTTAAAAAGCTAAATCAGATTCTGTCACATAGATATGTCAAGTTGTTGATTAGTATTTGCCTTTGTTTTTTGCCTATTATCGTAATTTCTTTTAGAAATTCTATTTTTGGATAATCGGAAAGCATTACGAATATCTTGTACATAGGTTTTATCGGTGTACCCCTCACACGAATTTGCCTCTAAAATAAAATAACTGATTAGTATTTAAAAATTTTTTTGTAGTATTTTTTAAAATTTTACCAAAAATTGCCCTATTTAAAGATTTGAATTCCTTGAAACTGCGTTTTCCATTGACACCATCATAGTTGTAATTTGTTATTATAGTATATCCA
This sequence comes from Germaria angustata, assembly GCA_963681545.1. Classification (NCBI taxonomy): domain Eukaryota; kingdom Metazoa; phylum Arthropoda; class Insecta; order Diptera; family Tachinidae; genus Germaria; species Germaria angustata. The sequence continues at coordinate 80,718,236 of OY812999.1, read as the reverse complement.
ATAATTTGGGTAAAACTTGAAGCTAACCCATCTTAATGAATAATTTGTTTTAATATGTCAACCTTGAATAATTAAAACACAGATTGTTAGAAAGTTTGATATATGTATGTATATCTGTTTATGTGATTTATTAGACATACTATTCTTTAAATGAAAATAAAATTAAAAAAAAATTAACTGTCAAAATTTTTTTTGGGAAAAACGATTATCTGCAGTGGTTGCAAAGTAAGGAAAAACGCTTTTTGTTTATATGACGGAAAGAACCGGAAAAGAAAGAATAATTTTATTTGACATATTCTGGTTTGACATTATTTGACATAGTCTGGTTTGACATTATTTGACATAGTCTGGTTTGACATTAGTTGCATGGTTGCATTTACTTCTATAAAATATTACATTCTCTCAACACCCTTCCGAAATGTTTTATTTAATATAAAGGAAAACAATATTCAAATCATACTACTTCATTCTTTTTACTCATTGGAATTGTATGAAATAAAAGGAAATAATATCTTCGATTAATATAAGCCGAGTTCCTTCAAGAAAAACTGCATTTTATTATTATTTAACGCCTTTGTTAGGCCATCTGCTAACATTTACCAGAATTTATATATTCAAGCGTAACTTGACCGTTAGCAATCTTTTCCTGAATGAACTTTGCTTTTATATCTACGTGTTTTGTTCGTGCCGAAAAGGAATTGTTGGTTACTATATGGATGGCACTCTTATTATCGCAAAATAGAACTATAGATTTTGACGCTAGGGATAGCAGTTCAGATTCTAGACGTTTAAGCCACAAAGACTCCTGTATGGCACCTACAGCTGACATTAGTTTGGCTTCTGTTGATGATAATGCCACAGTATGTTGCTGTTTTGTTGTCCAGGTTATTGCACCCCCTGAAACTTGACGTATCCAGTAGTCGAGCGCCTGCTGTCGATATCACCAGCCCAGTCCGCGTCACAAAATCCAGTGATCTCATCGCAACTCATTCTGAAGACTAAACATTTGTCAATTGTGCCTTTCAAGTACCTCATGATTCGCCTCAACGCCGTCCAATGAGCCTTTCCGGGATTTGTTGCAAAACGACTCAGCACATTAACCGCATACGAAATATCCGGCCGTGTAATTTGGGCCGCAAAGAGTAGTCATCCCACATCTTGCATATGAGGTACCTCAGCCATTTCAGCCCTTTCAGCATCAGTTTTGGGACACATTTCGGACGTCATCTTCTGATTCGCATCGATCGGTGTAGATATAGGATGACATGAGTCCATACCAAAACAATTCAGGACATCAACTATGTATCTCGACTGGTCGATTTTGATGCCATCTTTTATTTGTGTTACTCGCATACCCAGGACAGATGTGGCCTTACCCATATCCTTCATCCTAAATGATTTCATCAACCTCAATTTAAGACTTTTGATTATCTTTACGTTGCTGCTGGATATTAATACGTCATCCACATATATAGCCACAAATAATATCTCGCTGTCTGATCTCGAAAAATAAATGCATTGGTCCACCTCACAGAATTCAACTTATCCTTCCAGACACGGCTTGATTGTTTTAAGCCATAAATGGACTTCTTCAGCTTACAGACCCTTCCGGAATTATCATCGAATCCATCAGGTTGCACCATGTAGATCTCTTCTTTCAGATTGCAATTCAGAAACTCGGTAACAGCGTCCATCTGTCATATTTTGCAGACAACGCCAAAAGCAGTCGCAGCGAGGTATATCGCACAACCGGCGCAAAGGTCTCTTCATATTCGATTCTTTGTTTCTGGCTATAACCCTTTACAACCAGTCTCGCTTTATGTCGAATCACTTCACCGTCATCGTCGATCTTATTTTTATACACCCACTCGCACCGTATAGCTTTCTTTCCGTGTAGCAGAGACGTAAGTTCCCAAGTTTTGTTAGCCAGGTGTGACATCATCATCTTGCATGGCTTGCCTCCATGCATCAGCATTATCGCAGGATAGGGCTTCTTCAACTTTTTCAGGCTCTTTGAAAATATAACTCAATGCACAAAAGTTATATGTCGGATTTAACTGAACAATTCTTTTAGATCTACGTACCTGGTCTCTTGTAGGTGACAATTCCATATCTGGCATATAGGTTTCATCGGTGTTGTCTTTAAGGCTGTCAAACGTTTCATCTTCAGCTTGACTGTTGCTGTCCATTGGTGATTCTGCTGCTAGTATCGACATCATGTTCGATCGATTGGACCCACGAATCATTGAAATGGTTAAAGTCATCGGGTTTTACAGCAATCGGCTTTTCATCTTCAAGGAATGTTACATCACGGCTGATGATAATCGTTTTGGTAGCAATATTACAAAATCTATAAGCCTTGGAGTTGATGCTGAAGCCCATGAATATGCACTCTTCCGATTTCAACGCAAATTTGCTTTTACGTTTCGGCTTTGGCATTTGAACTAAGGCTTTGCATCCGAATACTCGCAAATTTCTTAAATCCGGTTTTCTGCCAGACCACAGCTCTTCAGGACATAGTTCATTGCCTCTGTGTGAGATATGGTTAGGAACATATTCAGCTGTGTTTGCAGCCTCAGCCCAAAATTTTTCTTCCAGCTCTGCGTCCCACAACATGCATCGAATTCTCTCAATTAGCGTACGGTTCATGCGCTTTGCTACGCCGTTTTGTTCTGGAGTGTACGGAGTAGTCATTTGATGCAAGATTCCACTTTTTGTAATATATCTATGGAATTGATTATTTACATACTCCGTGCCGTTGTCTGAGCGCAGAGCTTATATTCTCTTCGCACACTGTCTTTCAACGAAATTTTTGAATTTCACGAACTGCTCATACATATCAGATTTAGATTTTGTTGGCACTACAAAAATTTTCCGGCTATAGTCGTCAACAAATGGTTGTACCGTGCATCAGAAAACGGCGCTACCTTGAACAGACCCATTACATCAGTATGCACAAGATCTAAAACATCACGCGTTGTAGTTTAGATGTCACTAAATGGAGCTCTCGTTTGTTTACCTTTTACACCAACAATACACGTCGACTTGTCAGTTGATTTGAAGTCAATACCATTTGTTGCACTTTTTGTTAAATTTACAAGCTCTGATATGTCCAAGTCTTCGGTGCCACAAGTTGTAATCTACAGCTGCAAATACTTGCCCGTGAGGCTTCTTGTTGTTTTCGCAGTTTAGCTTGTACAGCCCTTAAACTAAATTTGCACTAGCAATCAGCTCATTGTTGCTTTTATCAATTATTTTCAAAAATAATCTTCTTTCCACTTAATGCCATTTGACATTTTGAAAGCAAGTTTGTGCACAAATTTGGAACATATTCTACATTCTTTACTGTCAGGTTTTTTCTTTTGCCATTATCACTTGCAACTGCCAACTCGTCAACACTTTGCACAGGTATTTTATTGTTGTTTGCAATTGTTATTAGTTTATTCGTTATCGGTTTTTTGTTTTGCAAGAACTCTTCATTACACTACATGTGATTTGTTGCTCCCGAGTCAATGTGCCAATCTTCAGAATTTTTCATATTTGTGCACAGCGATGCCAGCAAAACCTGTTTGGCCATTTTTTTGTTTTACTCGGACAATTCTTAATGAAATGACAAATCTGCTTGCATCCAAAAAGCTGGCCAAAATTATTAAGCGTGTTTTTTGTTTTAAAAGTTTAACCTTTTTGATAGTTTTCGCTTTAGTTTGATAGAAAAAATTTAGTGGCAGATTATTATTGGGTTAGTGTTATTTTTGACACCAACATCATTTCCATGTTATCTCTCAAAGCTGCAAAACTCTTATAATAAGAATTCTGCGCAATAAGCCATACATATATGTGTATTTTTGAAAGTGCCTTTTCCCCTTACTTAGTTAACAACCTGATACTTGGGTGCATTTTTTATATACCTATACCGTTTTTAAATGTATTTTTGATTTATAATGCTTTTAAATTAGGTATGTAGTATATATATAAAGTGTCCTGGAGACGATCAAGTCATATATAGACCGCAGGTAAACAAAAACAGTTTAATAGGTGTGTATGCGTGCGGCTGACTTATAATTATTCCTGATAAGACAGTTAGTAAATTTGAATTTATGAACTAAGAACTGAATTTTAAGAAATTCCTTTTTTAAGGACGGGTAATCCATCACATTGGTAGTTGTTAAAAGTGATTTAAATAATATTTCACATCAATAATTCCTAAAACACAAAAGTTTATGACGACAATAAAGTATAAGAAAAAGTGCTTTATGAGCAAAAATAGAAAAAAAGATAAGATTTTCAAAAAATCACCAAAAATAATGGCGCAAATTTGAGCAAACTTTTTTTCTTTTTTCTTAAATTAGAGATCTCATATTTTATTTTATTATTTTATTGTGGTATATAACATTATTTGTAGAACAGCTAACCTCACTTTCAAAAACTTTTCCTTTTTTTTTTGGTAAGAATTTATATATATTTGGCAAATTGTGGTACTCTGTTGCCAATTATCAAACAATGAATAGCTTTACTTTTAATAAATTCACTTTATTTAATTATAAATAATGTTTTTAATGGCAAAGTTTTAAAATCAAGGTGCTAGCTAGCGAGTCAGGTGCCTTCGGATCAACGAGTAGAAAAGGAATGGAATGTTCTTGAAATTACCAAACAAGATGGTTGCTTATTAGTGGTGTAAAAACTGGTTGTAACCGGTGTTAATAATTGGTATCGACAGTGATGCCACATATATATATATATATATATATATATATATATATATATATATATATATATATATATATATATATATATATATATATATATATATATATATATATATATATATATATATATATATATATATATATATATATATATATATATATATATGTAATTCGTTCTGAACGAAATTTTTGTTGTTCCGTATTAAATTTACTCTCTTTCTCAAAATAGAGACGTCAAACTACATATAAAAAAAATCGTACGGAACGTTCAGAACGAATGGGTGAATTCACCTTAAGGCAACTTCAAAACAGAATAAGAGAAATGTGTGCTCATCGTCTGCCCAAAATGTGAATTGGGACTTATAATAAAAAATAAAACAAAGTATCACATAAAAAATAACGGGACACAAAAAAAACACATGCACATACATACTTACATATCCATATATGTATGTACATTTATATGAAAACATTGACAATTCCATGAATTGCACAATACTTGTGAATACATGTGCTTATGCATACATACATATATGTGTGCATACATACATACATGTAGGTTTTCATATTAAATAACAGTTTAATATATAAGTATGTATATATTTATTATTTCGTTGATTCAAAAGTTTAACATGTAAGTATATATTTATTATTTCGTTGATTCAAAAGTTTAACATATTCAAAGTAGATTTATTGTTTTATTCGTTTATCTGTTTAGCACCCCGACACACAATTCTCCGCGCACTCGACCGCCTCGCTTTCGATGCCATTGTTCTACTGTACTCTGTAAGCTGTTGTCAGTTTCAATATTCGTTCTGTCTTTCCCATCACTTCCAGGAATGTGAATGTCCGTTATGTCTTTGCCAATGTGTCTGTAACTAATAATGTTCTTGTCGACTAGGTGGGTAGTATTCGAACTCTATCATCCCTACATTCGGCCCTCCTGACGATGGCTTCGTCCCGAAGCCGGCTTCCACGGCTTCATATACTCTGCGATGGTGTTGCATTTTCTCGCTCCCTCCCCTTCTCCTAATTTCTCCACTTCATATCTATCATGAGACAACTTCGCCACAACTTTATATGGTCCCAAGAACTTCGGACGTAGCTTCATCCATGTACCATATTGGGTACGTTTGATGGCTACCAAGTCTCCTATACCATATTATGTTCCTGGTATTCGATCTTTATCAAACGTTTTCTTATTCTCTGCCTGTATTCTAGATATATGCTCCCTTGCTTCATCTCTAAGTTGATCTCGTTCTCTTTGAAGCTCATCTACGCATAACCTCTGCATGATTTCACCGAGCTGAGGATCTTCTGCCGTTCTCATATCAATATCTGTCAATAGCTTGAAGGGCGTATTCCTTGTACTTCTCGTAGGGCTATTATTTATAAACTTCTGGACTCTGTCTACGTATTTGTACCAGTGATCGGGTCTCTCGGCGCACATTTTGGCTAACATGGGCACGACTATCTGATTCAGCCGTTTCACTTGTCCATTAGCTCTCGGTACCCCCGTGGTTATTAATAGGTGTTGTATTCCTTCCTCTTTGCAGTAATTCTCAAACTCGTTTGATGTAAAGGCAGTTCCTTTGTCGGATATTATCGGCTGGGGGTTACCAAACACCACGGATTGCTTCCGCAGTTTGTCTACTACTTCCTTGCTGCTGGTACTCTTGGTGGGGTACAGCCAGACAAATTTCGTAAATGCATCGACTATCACGAGAATATGGTTATATAATTTTTGTGTCGATTCCATCGGACCTACATGGTCTATGTGATATGTCACTAGAGGTTTATCTGATTTGTCAATTGGACTAAGCATGCCTTCTTTCTTCCCCGTTTTAGCTTCTATTATAATGCATTCTACGCAACTTTTTACCACTGCACTTACTTTGGCCTCTAATTTGGGAATGTAAAACTGTTTCTCTACCAACTCTCTAGTTTTACGCGCTGCAAAGTGTCCTTGACGGTGCGCCATCTCAATTATCTCTTTCTCCATATCGGCCGGTATCACGATCAATTCCTTAGTTGCGTCTTTGTGTAGAATGCCATACTTCATATAAAAATCCTCATATGTACTTTGCTCTAGTACCTTACAGACCGCACTCGTCCAATCGTCACTTTGTTGAGCCTCTCTTATACGATGCTGAAGTGGATCTTGGATAAGGAGGCACGAGACACGACTCAGTGCATCCACGTGCTTCATACGTGCTCCTGCATGGTGTTCGATGGTGTAGTCAAACTCTTGGAGGAATAAGGCCCACCCTAAAACTCTAACCGGGACATCTTCCTTCCGCATTGTCAGGGCAAATGCGTTACAATCGGTGACAATCTTGAATTTCAGTCCCAACAAGTAGATTCTCCATTTTTTTAATGCCTCAATTATAGCCAGTACTTCCAGCTCGTACGAATGGTATTTCTCTTCTGCAGGAGTTGTTTTTCTACTGATGTATTCTACGGGGTGGAAGTATGAGTCTTCCGAGTCCTTCTGTAATAATACCGCCCCATAACCATACTTACTGGCGTCGGTGTGGATTTCGGTTTCAGCCATGGGGTTATACAGCTTCAAAACTGATTCACTGGTCAGAGCTGCTTTCAATTGTTGTACGGCTAGCAGCTGCTCATCGCCCATACATACTTTCGCATTTTTCCGCAATAAGTTAGATAGTGGTCTGGCTATACTCGCATAGTTAGGTATAAAACGACGGAAATATGATATCAAACCCAAGAACCGTTGTAGAGCTTTGGCGTTGTTCGGTGTCGGAAATTTCTTAATCGCAGCCATTTTTTCTTCTGATGGTGCTATTGATGAGTTTTCAATAATATATCCCAGGAACTGGATCTTTCGGCGTAAAAATTGGCACTTATTCCAATTGAAGCGTAGTCCATTTGCCGATGCGACTTCAAGCACTCTCTGTAAACTGTAAAGACCTTCCCTTTCGTCGTATGACGGTATAACTATATCGTCCATATAGACTATCATAGTGCCGTCCATTATTAGCTCGTGAAACACCGCCGAGATATAGCGACAAAACACCGCTGGAGAGTTTGTGATTCCAAACGGTACGAATTGAAACTCGTATTGGCCATTTTGCGTAACAAAGGCGGTATATTTCTGGGACTCTTTCGCTATTGGTATATGTAAAAATCCGTTTTTTAAATCGAGTGTAGTGAATACTCTGGCTGCTTGTAATCTCTGAATAACGTCATCTATTACTGCCATGGGAAAATTATCCCGAATGATTTTCATATTTAGGCGTCTATAATTGCAACAGAGTCTTTTCGTGCCATCTTTCTTTGAGACCAATACTACTGGCGAAGAGTACTCGGAGTAACTTGGCCTGATGATACCCTCCTTTAACCATTCTTTTACTTGTTCTTCTATAATCCGTTGATCGGCATATGACGTTCTGCGGGGTCTACTAGTTACTGGCGAGTCATCCGATAGTACGATCTTCATTTCCACCGCATAAGTTGCTGGTTTCTGGGGTCGATACGCACTTATCACAGACATAATCTCAGCGCAATCATAGTCATTCAGGTGTTTGAAATCAAATTCAACTTCGTTACTAGGACAGTATACCGCTGCGTGTACGATATCTCCAAGTTCTGCCTTCAGCTCAGCGATTGGATTAGTTTCCAATTCCTGCTTAGACGTATATCTTTTTCCTCTGCGAAAAGAATTGATTCATGGGTTGACTTGTCTGGTGAATCTCCCACCATTCTTGGCTGAAGGAGGTCTACATAGGGAATCTTACTTCTAAACCTGGCGTCCTTTGAGTCGATCACCAAGTCCACACGCTCAAGAATATCATTCCCTATTACTGCCGAGTATAAGATATCTCCCTCTCTAACTATATGGAAATCCATATCCACCTTAGTCGCATCCAACCGGATCCGGACCTTCAGGCAACCCATGGTTGTAATACTCTTTCCGCCAATACCATTTAATATTTTAACGATTGGTTCCAACGTAGCGTCAGTCAAGCTTAAAAGTGTATCGTATCTCAGGATACTGATGTCGCTGCCGGTATCAATTATCGCGGATATGGTTCTGTTCAATATCACTATATCTTTAAAGATTCTTCGCTGTGGGGTAGGTATGTCTTCTGTCAGCGTCTGTACGTTGGATTTATCTGCCACGCCTCTATTTTCCCTTTTAACAGTTAGGCACTCGTAGGATTTATGACCGGGTTGTTTACATTTGAAGCATTTCATAGTGGTCTCCTTACACTCTTTGGCTACGTGCCCCTCTCGTCCACATTGGTAACATCGTCGGTCAGCGCCGCGCAAATCTGGAGTTGTCCTCTCGAATCTTGGTTTTCCACCTCTAAAGTTTGAAGACTTCTCTGCGGTGGCTATCCTCTCATATACAACCAGTTTCTCCTTTAATTCCTCCAGCTTGCGGGCCTGATACAATATCGCTTTATTCGGCACACATCCTGGGATTCCTTCGGTAAAGTACTCGATAATGCTAATATCGTCCAGCTTGATGGGTGCTGCGATTTCCATTAGTGAGTATAGATATTGCCGAAAAGTCTCGTCATTTCGTTTTCTCCGACTCTTTAACTTTTTGTGCACGGACACCGAGGACGGCTTGATTCCAAACTCTTTGCGTAAAACCATTTTGAGTGTATCCCAATTTCTTACACCGAATTGACTTCTAGTGAAGGTTTTAGCTGCGCCCACTAACAATTGCTTGGCGTATATATACATCTGTAGTTGGTCCCATCGCAGAATATAGGCACAATCCTCAAACTCATGTATCCATATCTCGATGTCATACGCATCATCGCCAGAAAACTTCGATATGGAATCTTCGACATCCCTCAGAGTGAAATGGGATAATGACGCTGTCACATGCTCAACACCTGAAGCCGCGTCGCCAAAGTCTGAGCTTCCCCACCGTCATTAGCACCGCCGAAGTGTCGAATCAGTCTTTCCTGTAAGTCCGTCTTTGTCCCAGTCACGTCGAGTCCTAATTCGAGGGCAGTCGCCTTCAACTCATCCACCGTCAAAACGAGTATTTCCCTAAGTTCCATACCACAACAAAATATATGTATGCCGTATACCAGAATTGTGTATCGTTATACTATGACAATGATAATAATATTTAACCTTGATGAAACAAAATTTAAATAATTCTGAAAAACTAATACTAATTGATATACAAAAGAATTAGACAAGTATTATCGAGTATACAATAGAAGTAGAAGAAGATAAGGGAACAATTCATAATTTGGCGAGAAAATTAAAACTAACCCTAAAACTCCACAATATTAGCTATATACGTTTATGTATTTAATATTGGTTCCTTATCTCCCCCTAACAAATTTTCTGAGGTGTGTGTGTCTGATTAATTCTCCAAACAATCTTATAATCTATTCATATACATTATGATCAGTTGTGGTCATGAGAGTAGAAGTGAAACGTAATCAGTGAACAATCAAGGCAAAATCACTCTAAGTTACCGTGAAATCACTGCCACATATGGACAGAAATTAAAAAAAAAAAAACCAGCAACAAGTCAACAATTTATATGACATACATATAACATAAATTATTAGCACACCCTGTTACTTTTCCCACAGAAACTATGCTTCACTTCTGCACTCATAAAACCACTCAACTATGTTTATTGTCATTACAAAAAAAATTGGTTCTCTCTCTTTTTTTTCAACTCTATATTATAAATACTTGTTTTATATTAACTTTACTGGAACTTAGCTGCCACCGGCTTCTTGTTTCCACGACTTCTCTTGCTCAGCTCACATAAAACTCTCACTGCCGTTTCAGCGTATTGGCTTTTCGTTCGCTGTAGGTAAATGGTGGTGGGTTTTTTTATTGTTGTCTCTTGCTTGGGTACGTGTGTATGTTGATGCATACATACTTCTTTTTTTTCACTGTCTTCTTTTCTTTTTTGTTCTTTTATGTTTGGATTCTACTTTGCAATTGTACTTCTCTTTTTTTTATTCTTTTATGTTTGAATTTTATTTTGCAATTATACTTCTTTTATTTAATATTTTTAATAAAAATAATATAATTTTATTTTGATTTCATTTCTACATCTATATCTAAAATGTGTGTTCAGAGCATTCCGAAAGATCTTCTAATTTTCTTTATTTTTTGTTTGCACAAATCTGGCATTTGTTATTTTTATCTAAACATCTGCCGTGAATTTTTCCACTTCATCATTATTTATAGAGGTTTTCTTTTGACATGAGTTTTCTATATTAACATTATTGTAGGTTTATTTAAATAATTTTTATATAAAACACACAATATACTATGTAGTTTGGGTTTTTTTTTCAGAAAATTTCCCGGATGAGCCCCCAATTGTAGGTTTTCATATTAAATAACAGTTTAATATATAAGTATATATTTATTATTTCGTTGATTCAAAAGTTTAACATGTAAGTATATATTTATTATTTCGTTGATTCAAAAGTTTAACATATTCAAAGTAGATTTATTGTTTTATTCGTTTATCTGTTTAGCACCCCGACACACAATTCTCCGCGCACTCGACCTCTCGCTTTCGATGCCATTGTTCTACTGTACTCTGTAAGCTGTTGTCAGTTTCAATATTCGTTCTGTCTTTCCCATCACTTCCAGGAATATGAATGTCCGTTATGTCTTTGTCAATGTGTCTGTAACTAATAATGTTCTTGTCGACTAGGTGGGTAGTGTTCGAACTCTATCATCCCTACATACATATGTATGTATATCCATGTTTGGAACATTTCAGCACTGTATACAATACATATGAAAAATTCATTTTGTGAATTCCATACACTACCCTTGCACACTTTGTAAGCTTTGAAAACAGAGTGAGACAAACATCATTGAAGAGATGTAATGTCGTAAGCAGTGTTCGCCGCTGGGTTGTTAAAGATCGTTGGTTGTCTCTCTTTTTTTCCATGATCCGTTAGTTTTCACCACTTTGATTTTTAATTTTTGGCACAGTTGCGTTTGGATCATGTATTTATTATACATACATACATATGTATGTAAAGCTGAAAGTCCATACCATCCGTTCTATGCGTATGCGTTCTATGCGTATGTTGTGCGTTCTATGCATGAAGTTAGTTCAGCGTTTCATGCGTCAGCCTTTTTATTTTGATCAGCTGTAGTGTAGATATTTTTATCAAATAGAACAAATTTATGCAAAAATGGAATGTGAAATTGTGACTTTAAAAGAATTTATGGAAGGCATTGAGTTTATACACATAATATTTTGGTCCTACGGAAAGCTGCAAAAGAACACGAAATGAGAATTTAGTTGTATTTTTGCAGCTTCAATAACATTATTTTCCCTTGTAGTTGATTAAAAAATAATAAACGAAACAGATACTACGTTTATACGCACGTCTTATTTGCAAATAGAACTATTTGCAAATAACTAATTCACTGTTTATACGGGTAATTGCATACAGAACTTATGTTATTATTAGTGATGCCATGTGACGAAAATATGATTGGTTGGTAAGTAAAACACAAAAAACGTTCATGAAGTGGCAACGTCTTACTTTTTATTTGCAAATAGTGTCGTTATTCACGACTTGTTTAAGTGAGTTAATAAGTTACAATAAAAAAGTTATACGGCACCATTCTTCTTTTTTATTTACAAATAAAGTTGAAAGTCCATACCATCCGTTCTATGCGTCGATGCGTTTCATGCGTCTGTCCAAAAAGTTGATTCTGTGTAATTGTATGTAACAAGTTACAGAGCAAAACGCATAGAACGTATAGAACGCATGAAGTAGGTTTACTTTCTACTTTTCTATGCGTCTCATGCGTCATGAGAGAGAGGTGAAAAAAGGTCAGTTGTTTTTGTTAACCATGGATGACAAATTATATTTTATGTTCAATGATATCGATTAAAAATTTGTGTGGTGGATTTTAATTTTCTCTTTTTTTTGCATTAAAAAAGTTTTTAATAAAAGAAAAACCTTTCGCATTAAAGTGTACAACTACTTTTATTGATAAAATATATTAAAGTCAATTTTTAACATATTTTTTTTCATTAAGAAAATTTGCGTTCTAGTTATCGATTACTTTTATGTACGGAGTGTCATCTCTTACTACGTTTATACGCTGCCAAATAATTTTCCCATTGCTCTTTGAAGTGTTTAAAATCTTCACTTATTTTGCCCTTCAGGTTTATTGGTCCTGGAAGAGGTAATTGTGGCAAGGTGCTTGGCGTTGCTTTTGAATTTCCTGCTATATCAGTGCGAAGCGCTGCTATTTGCTTCTTAAGTTTCTCAACCTCACTCATTTTGTTGTCTCGGTGGCTATTTCACTGTATGATATTTTGTTCGCACCTGACACCATGTAATAGTTTTAACTAAAACACGTTGTTTTAAAGAATATTAATACAGGACGTTTCATTGAAAAAATGGCTACAATGTGTGTTTATAAAAAGTGTTCTGGAACGTCCTGCTGTCTTTCTAAGGATACTCTTGTGACAATTTCTATTCACTAGAGTTGCCAATGGAATTGTGCTGTATTGGGGAAGAATTATGGTTATTTATTTACCTTTTTTATATAACAACTTGATTGTTACTTGTTTTCAATTAGTATATTTTTCTTTAAATTATTTTATTCAGAAAAGTTAGGCAACACGAGGAATTCTTTAGAACAGTTATAACGAAAACTTAAAAGTAAAAAAAATAAATATTTAAGTAAAATAAAATATGTACAAAATATAGACTTATTGCAATTTTTATAATTATTATAACTGTATTTATATATAATATATTTATATAAGTATTTACTTATACAACAGTTGATTCGTAATGTAAAATTTGGAAGTAAGTAGAAAAAAAAACTAGTGATCACAGTAAATGCATTTATGACTGTTAGTTAAATTTTTCAGTGAGTAGTGAAAACTCTAGCAACCGTTGTAAAGCGATCTTTCACATTCAAATGCATACAAATGCATTTTCCTCTGCTGTCACTGCACAGTGGACACAGATTTCATTCATATTATTTGAAAACTCTATTATGTTGCTCTTCATAACGGAACGATGTGAATTTGGGTTTTCTTTGGAGCAAAGCTTTTACATATACGCAGACATAAATACCACAACTAAAGCTATCCTTTTAAATATCGCGATTCTATTTTCCAATATTCCAATCTTCTTCTTTAATTATTTTCTTCCGAAAAATTTTAAACATATTGGGGATTGTATTCAAATGATCTTTAAATAGATCAATATAATAAAAATGTTTAGTTTCTGTGTTAATATAAGCTGGTGTAAAATGCTCCACATGAAGAATTGATATAAAAATTTGGTTATAATTTTCTAAGGAAAAATTAATGGTGTCCTTCGTGTAAAATATGTTTTTCCCTTCTTCAGTCGAAACCAATAAAGCCGAAGTTTTATTTTTATATAGCAAAATGTTTACGTATATATATGTCAATTATATTGTTATAGAGCTGTTGACGTGGCTCAAAGCAGCTCAAAAGGCAAGGAAAACGTTGGTTTACCTTTTTAAACTTTGTAAAATGAACAAAGGATATATTTTCTATTTTTAACAGCATCCGGTAGATTTCGGCTACTTTTGCATATATTTTCATAATAAATTTTACAACTTGTCCTATTTTTTGCCTTTTTTGGTGAACTCTTCCATATCTCCTCCTCAAGCTTAATTTCTTTAAGTTTATTCATCGTTTTAGGAATAGTGGCTTAAATTAAGTACATAATTTCAATGTCTAATTTTAGCTTGAATATAGTTGTAAATTTTTCTTATATATTCTGTGGGAATAACATTTGGATTTCCCTCTAAGGTAATGTTTTTTGTTATATTAAAATAGCTCTCAAGTGGGCTATTTGATATTCTGCTATTTCCTTTGTTTTCAATGTAATGCCCCATTAAATTTTTCAATAAAGAAGCATATTTTTTAATACCACTGTAGAATTCATTCTTTTCTAGGCTTTTGCTTTTGGCATCGCTATTTTTTTAATTTTTAAATATGTTTGTAGTGGCAGTTTTCGCTCATAAACCTGTAGAAAGCTTAGCTGTTTGCTTCAAAACAAATATTTTTCTTGGGGATAAGAAATTTTCTGAATAAAATTTTTCCAATTCTTATCTCGTTGCATTTTATACAAATCTATAATCGCTCCATAAAACGAATCTGCTCCGACTTAGTTTTTCTTGCTACGTCCTTTGTAGGGACTAGCTGATCATTTCCTACCTTTTATAAAGCATTGGATTGATTGCTTAGTTTTTGGTCACGCCAATTAGTAGCCTTAAAAAGTTTAATTTCATGTCTAGCAATTATTCTCTTCCCAATTACTTTTGGGTGAGATATGGCAGCAAAATTTGACTCTACTTTTCCAGCTATATCATTTTTTTAAGAATTCCATAGGAAATTTGTATCGAGCGCAACCATTTGAACTATACACATATATACATTTGGCATACAAACAAAATTTGGATTGGTTGATGGTCCACACGGCACTAGTGAATGTTATAGGGCATACATTATTAATAAATTTTAATTTCTCCCGTACTAGATCCTCTATAAGCGTTACATGCTACGTTTTCACATCTCAGCGGAGAAAAATAAAAGCAAAATTTCTGGCGAAGAGAAGACAATATTTGCAACGTACATGTCAATTCTTCTTTTTGGTGGATTGCTCATAACACGGACGGACGACTTAATTAAAACCTGCTGGTTAGAAGTTATATTTGCTTTAATTCTATTTCGTAACACCTTGTATTCCTCCAATTTATTGCACTCATCCTGAGTTATATTAATGCTGGAGTTATTCCATGTAGAGGAAAGTTGTACTTTGTCTTTGTTACTTTGCTTAAGTTACTTGACTTGAACAAGTCCTCAGCAATAAAGTTTTTGTCTGTAGTAATGTTGATATCAACTGACGCCGGGCTGTTATTTGCCATTCCATCTAGTAAAGGTTTTCTTTTAGGGCAATTTTAAGATACACATTTTTACAACACTTACCAGCGCAGTTATTACAATTGAGTGCATTTTTGCGAGAATCAAATTGTGCGTTATCTTCAATGTTATTCGGCACTGGCATATCATCTACAATATAATACAATCTCATAGAGTTTATTAATTCTAATAATAAAAATAACTTCTAATCAATAAACTTTTTGTAGAATAAGTACGCTTACACACGTTCAGCGTTACCAACTCCATGCTTTTAGCACTGGTTTTAGAGCTTTTCAAAATTGTGGAGTCAGTAATCAACATTTTCATTTTTTATTTTCTGTGCTTTTTAATTTTTGGGTAAATCTCAATTTCAAACAACAGGAGACAGAACTGGCAAAACACAACGCAAAAATTTTGTATGTGTAAGATAGAAAATCTTTGACATTGGAAAAATTACTTACATAACTATAAATTTGTTCGTCAATAATAAAACTCCGTTTTTATCGATAACATCAGATTTTAGGACTGTAATTATGTGATTCAAGTGTATCTTTTAATCTCACACAGTGTTATCATTAATACAATTATCTATTAAATTTTATTTTAATTATCAAGTGGAATAAGCTACTCATAAATGGTTAGTTTATTGTAAAAGAGAAAAAAGCTTTTGTATTTGTATTGCTATTAACTTTTAATATTTCTGCATATTTACATTTGAAAATGATATTAGAAAACTTATAAATCAAATTACGACTACAAATTTTAATATAATTGATGAATGAAAATCCATAATTTTCCTGTACTCTAAAACAGTTTTTAATTTCAAAGTTGACAACGCTGTACGTGTTATGTACGTACAGTCTTAAAATACAATTTTCCAATCGCAAATTTAGTTGCAATTACCTGACTCATATATTTTTGCTTGGTTCAAACTTTGTTACTCTATTAAATTTTGCGTCGCCATTTGGCATGTTATGTAAATTATATTTTGTTGTTGAAAATGGTACCAAAAATGCATTGGTATAATTATTTGGCACAAATACAGATTTCTCCAAAATTTATTTTACGGAGTCCAATCTTCTATCGTTAGAATTGTATACTTATAAAAAAGTATATTATATTTATATCGTTTATAAATTACATTTTTGTAATTAGAACAATATTGACCTGAACCGAGATCATTTAATTTAACCTGCATTGTAAGTATTACGTTTTTAAATTTTCCATAATTATGATCGTTGCATCATTTGGAAAAGGCTTCAATTTCCTCACAAAAATTCAAATGATCATTACGCCAATTAAAATTTTTAACAAATTACATCACTTCATGTAATTCATAATTTTGTACTTACAAAAAATTTTTTAAACCGATTATTACTTCTTTTGTTATCGGCTTTGTGATCCAATCCAGCTCTTTGTAGAAATTAAATGAGCCGTGTGACATAGTGTGTCATCCTGCTGAAACATTATCCAAGTTCGTAGCATCCATTCCAGACCGTAAAAAGTCCGTAATCAGTGCTCTGTTGCCCTCGTCGTTGAGTAAAATGGTGTTTTCAATATAAAAAACTGTCACTCTATGTCGAGGCATGATGAGATGAAAATGTACTTGGTATGACGGAATATCATTCTAACTTTTAAAATATACTTGTATACTTGTAAGGTAAAAAGTGCCGTGGAGTCAACATTATCAGCACTGTTATGAGGAACATCAAGACCTTAACACATACAATTTGGTTCAGTAAACATATATGCATTTAACTCAAGATAAACTTACCTAGTACTCCCAAGCACTGAGGGAATCCCAGTTCTTCAACCCCATTTACGCATTCTTCTACTTCAAATGTTTTTTTCATTTTTTTCTATCATCATACGATACAAATATTTTAGAATATTTTATATATATGCAAATTTTGAGATATTACTAAGTATTGCACCAAGTATTAAACTATTATGAAGAAATAAGAGAACATTGGAAATATAATTAGGATTTAAGGAGAAAAAGCTAGCTAAAAACCTTATATCTACATATAATATGTTTTATAAGAAATTTTTCCATCGAATCTTAAGTCATTTCCTGACTGAAGTTGGCAAAGATTTCAATGCTAAAAATTTCGTATAAAATCATAGTTTGAAAATCTGTTGCGATATTCAAATCTTTGTGTTAGTTCAC
Organism: Germaria angustata; assembly: GCA_963681545.1. Classification (NCBI taxonomy): domain Eukaryota; kingdom Metazoa; phylum Arthropoda; class Insecta; order Diptera; family Tachinidae; genus Germaria; species Germaria angustata. The sequence continues at coordinate 80,700,451 of OY812999.1, read as the reverse complement.
AAATTACAGTTTCAAATAAATTTTCCTTGAAGTTTCTGTGTAAGTCCATTGTGGGGTATCGTTTGGGTGGGTTGTATATGATTTTCAAGTTTTTATTCTGGATAATCTGAAGCTTTTAGGTGAATTTTTGCGCATTTTGTAGACCACACCTGACAACCGTATGTCATAATCGGTCGAATACACATTCGATAAAGCAATAACTTATTTTTCCGGTTAAGGGATGATTTGCGATTAAACAGTGGAAAGAGGGCTCCCCCACATCTTAAGGCTTTAACACATGTTTGAAAAATGTGTTCTCTGAAATTCAATTTTTTATCCATTGTTATTCCCAAATATTTTACTGAATCCTGTATTTCTATGCCTTGAAAAGAAAGTCCTATACTAGGTATTCGTTTTGGCGATTTATTAAAGGGAAATATAATTGCTTGTGTTTTTAAATCATTCATTTTAATTTCCCATTTTTCGAAATATTTTTTAGTTTTTATGAGAGATTTGTCAAGGTTTTTAATAACTGCATTCGAGACTTTCCCAGTTGCTATTAATGCAGTGTCATCCGCATACAGTGCTGTAGTTTGATCCTTTAATGTTTTGAAATCCGATATATATATGGAATACAAAGTAGGAGATAAAACTGAACCTTGAGGTACACCAGCAGGGATTTCACGTATACTAAAGTACTCATTATCTATTTTTACTACAAACGTTTTTTCAGATAAAAAGCTGCTTATAATCTTTTGCATGTGGATAGGATATCCAAAAGTTTCCAGTTTATAGATTAAACCATTATGCCATATGGAATCAAAGGCTTTCTCATTGTCTAACAGTACTACTCCAGTGCTCCTCCTATTATTTTTGTTGCTTTGGATAAGGTTTACTTAACATACTAATGGAGACTTGGCATCTTTACCTGCTTTCAGTATTGGTACAACTTTGGCATTCTTACATATGTTTGGGAAATATCCATTATTTAAACACCAATTGAAAAGTATTGTTACGATGTTAAAAAATTTATCTCACATGTTTTTAAGTATTATAGCACTAATGCCGTCAATACCAGGAGCTTTTGAGTTATGTAAAGTATGAATAAAGAATTTAACTTCATCTTTTCTTGTACTCTTGTAAGTTGTCAGTAATAATTTGATTTCTTAACCATACAATGTGATTTGAAACTTTACGGTCATTAATTGATGTTAAATTGCATGTAGTTGCATGAATGTTTTCGAAAGCATTTGCAATAATATTTGCTTTTTCTTTTCCATTATATATAGTAGTGCCATTTACCGTTAAACTGTCAACTGTTGATTGCTTGCCTTTTATTGCTTTTGTTAATTTCCAAAACTTTTTATTACCTGGTGGTAACTTTTGCAGAAACCAGCTGTTATTCCTGTCTTTTTTGATATGAAAATTTATAAACAAAGTCAGCTGTTTTAGTATAGCCAATATTTGGGTACGTTCTGACGGAATATAACATCTTTGCAATTTTCGTCGATACCTATTTCTTTGGCCAACTAAATACAAACTGAAGTCAGATATTTTTCTTTGCCAAATTTGTTTTTCACCCATGGGTATTCTTTTGGACGCTTCCTGTAAAATAAGCGTTATACCTTCAAAAGCTGATTCGATGTTTAGTTCTGTGATAACAAATGAATGTAAGTTATTGTTTTTAAGTCGTCATCTACCCTTTTGCTTATTGTCTTCCAGTTTGCCAATTTATATAATGGAACCTTGATCGTGGTTTCAACTACCGGGCCATATATCTTACAGATCATTGGCACGTGATCTGAGTTAAGTAATTCCGGAAACGTTTCAATTTGTGAAGAGCGTAAAGATGAGTTTGTTAACATAATGTCGACTACGGAAGATTGTCTGGTTATAACGTTTTGGCTGAATCTAGTGAAAGAGTTGGGAGCATTATATAGTAATGAGAGCCAAGTTGATGGTTAAAGAGATAACTTCCTGCTCAATTATTCTGTAAGCATCCCCATGATGAGTGTTTGGCATTAAAGTCACCGAAAATAATAAATTCGTGTGTTGACTCTGTGATTTTGTCAAGGTCATTACCGAAGTTTGGGGTGAGTCTTGGACAATAGGCTGACGTAAATCTTAATATCTTGTTATTAATTTTAATTAAATTGATATGTTTTCAATGGATACGGTGGGATATTTTATTAATCTCTCATGTGGTATAGAGTTTTTTAAGGCTATAAGAACGCCTCCACTATGGGTGCTGCGATCTTCTCTATATACTTTATAATTTGCTAGTTTAAATCTCTGATTTGGCTTAAGAAACGTTTCATTAATTGAGATTATATCTATTTGTTTTTCACGAATAAAATATTCTAAGTCTATTTGAGCATTCCAGTGCATAAGTAACATTTTGCTTGATTATATAACATGTCTAAGCATGTTTCCAAGTACCCTCATTTTGTCGTACTTGGTTCTGCATTTTTCTAATGCATTGATAGCTTCAAAATATATGTATATCTAATAATTGTTCATTAGAAATATTATTTCTTTCATCAAAATGATGATTAACACTGGTAATTTTTGCATATGATACTTTTTCATTGTTACCTGATTTTCCTTCTGATTGAGAAATGTCTTTTTCTAATGAGGTGACTATGTTATTTCTGGGAAAAATACCCGTTTGCGGTTTTTTATAGTTGGATACTTTATGCTTTATTTCCACTTACTCTTTTCGTAGTGGGCACTGCGTGTCGTCAGCACGATGGTTAAAATTTTTTAAGCCTCTTTTTGTGCAGTTAAAGCATTTATGAATAACTGGTCCCTCCACTGGAAATTTGCTTAGTAGACAATTAGCATATTCGTGGGGTCCGTCGCATCCTACGCATGCTGAGACTCCATGGCAATTTGCGGATCCGTGACCATACATGGCACATTTCGTGCATTGCGTTGGTCCTCTAGATCGCCGGAGAGGGTTTCTCCAATGCACCACAACATTAGAAACATATTTTATTTTAATTACTTCACGTTTAGTTACATGCTCTTTTTTGAATTCCAACATGAATAGAGCATCATCTACTGTTGTTCTACTTGTTTCGACCTCCTTTATATTTTCAAGTTCAATGTTGAACTTTTGCTTGAATTCATCCACAATTGTCCTCGTCGCAATTTTTGGTAATCCAAATAGCATTAACTCAAACGTTTTATTGTCTTTAAAAGGGTGTGTGTAGAATTGCATCCCATCTACCTTCAACCTTCCAATGGCGACGTCAAGATCAATTTTTTGAATTTGGTATTACCTTTGTTCCAATGGAAATTCTCTTGTAGTTGTACGATTTTCCTAAACATTTCATTACCAATGTAAGGCTATGGCTGCTGTCAACAACAATTGGAGGTACTTTTATCACGTCCTTCATTATCTCACGGTTTTCCTCACTTGAGATGTTATCATCCGTATCAGATAGCGCCTGAAATCTATTTCCAGACTTTGGTCACTAATATTTGGGGTTGTTCCCCCAAAACTTCTTTCGTTTGTAAGTCATTTTATAACCAAATAAATGAAAATTAATAAAAATATTTAAACCTAAAGTTTTTATATGAAAATTCACAGCTGAGAATTGTAAACACTACAAACGTGCTTCACATTTGAGTAATGGGAAATCACTCAAATATTGGAGGCTCAATACGTTGCAAGCCATTTCACAAAACTCTAGCAAATTTTTACAAACTGTAGATTTCCCAATACCAAATAATTCTCAAGATCCTAGGGTATACAGAGCAATTGATATCCTTTTTTCAAGAGGTATTGGCATTCGCAATTTTGTTTCTTCTTCTTGCAATCATTTCAATTTGTTGCGGAGTAATGCAAATGATATCCGGTTCATCCGAAAGATGTTTTTGAAATCTTCATCACTAACAGCGTTGCGAAATGTGCAGATTTATCTGTTTTTCGCAGTTTTTTAAAGTACGAAACAGGCCTGCAGATTTTTACTCTAAAAAACAGTTTTTTATTATTCGTATTACAAAGTATTCTTCACAAGTAGGACAGCATGATACACGCTACTAATTCTATACTTGTAGGATTTGCAGTAACGTCTATACTCAGCATTATAAACTGTACTGCCTTTTAAAAGCAACAATGTGTTGTATTTTTCCTTATTCCTTTTTTTTGCAACCGTGATAACCTATTTTTTAAATTTAAAGTTTTCATTGTAATTGTGATCTAGTGCAGTGTTTACGGATCGGGTCAAACATAATTCAAAAGTGATAAATGTTGAGTTACACCTAGCAGCTTTCTGCGCAGAACACAATATATCGTTTTTAGCAATGGATCACTTGGTGCCGTTGCTTCAAAAAGCTTTGGAAGATTCGGAGCTCATAAAAAAACAACATGCGTGCGAACTAAAACAACAGCGATCGTTAAAAATGTATTGGGTGAAACCCATCATGATGACCTTTGCAATATGGTAAAAAAAAAACTTTTTTTCCTTATGGATAGATGAGTCCACAGACGTATCTAAAACTAAATTGCTTTCTTTAGTTGTGCGAATGCAATTAAAAGGCAAAATTTTCGCTTTTTTCGATTTCATCAAAGTAAGAGATTGCAGCGCTATTGGAATTTATGAGACGATTGTTAACGTTTTCGAGCAAAAAAGGATTGATTACAAAAGAAATTTAATAGGCTTTGGAGCGGATGGAGCAAATACCATGACAGGTGCCTATCATTCAGTTGCTAAGCTATTAAAAGATGATTGCCCGTAAAGTGTTTGGGATTAAAAGCACGCTTTTCTCTACATTTAACACAAGACTGTTTTAATCCATTTTATTTTATATAGTTGCTTTTCATACATTCTACATAGTTGCAGTATATGGTACAATAATAATCAATTCAATTTTCTAAATATACTTCAGCATTTGCCATTCGTTTTCATTGTGCGCTAATTATGCTTGTGGTTTTTTACCAAACTATGTTGAAGGTGGTGCACAACTATAATTTTATTCAAAAGAGCCCAAATAGAATTGATCTATTTGCAGATTTGCAAATATTATTGGATTACAAACCCCGAAAATGCTGCACCCTTCGCAAACACTTTGGCTTTCGCTGGAACAAACAGTTAATCAGCTTCTGAGTCGAATAGACGTTCTTAAGTTATTTTTCTTGCATGAAAATTTGGAAAATTTTGACTCGACGCAGAGAATCATAAGCTACTTACAAAATACAGAGTTTGAGCTCTATTTATTATTTTTGAAATTTATATTGCACGATACAAATACATAAGTTGAATCGTTTATTCCAAAGTGAAGCCCCTCAAATTCACTTGCAAAATATTGAAATAAGACGTTTGTATCTCAAAATATTTGAATATGTCGTAAAAGACGAATTTATTAATAACGAAATGTTCCATAAAATTAACTTAAATAATCCCATGCATTTAAAAGACCTCAAAGACGTTTACTTAGGAACATAGGTATCTATAGCATTAAAGTCCACACATAAATTATCTGAGGATCGCGAGAACACTGTTCCAAATTTTATGTGGGTTTATGTAATCGGTTACTAGTCAAATTCGATTTTGACAATGATTTTCTAAAGTATGTTGAAGGTTTAGCGCCTGCTAATGTAATGAAAGGAAAAATGAGAAGCATTTCCGAACTGTTTAATTTTGTACCAAATGTTGTGAACTTGAATCATATCCAAGATATTGACGATGAATGGCGCGAATTATCACACTTTAATTTTGAATATTATGATTTGTTAGAAGAAAGAAGTATGGAACGATTTTGGCAGGTAATCTTTAGTACAAAATGTTGCGATGGTTCAGAACCATTTCCGAATTAAAAAAAATTATTTACGCGATTTTGTCAATACCAGTGTCGACAGCCAACGTTGAGAGGATATTTTCTCAAATTAATTTAAACAAAACCAAAACAAGAAATAAATTAGATGTTCCTACTCTATGTGGAATTTTGCTGACCAAAGACTTAAAAAAATTATTTCAATTGCACAAATTTTGTACAAACAAAAGAAATGGAAACCAAATTTAATAAGAATATGTGCAATTAATACATATATATGTATGTATAATTAAATAATTAACTATGATCTCTTAATGTGATGAATTAAATATTTCATTTGTTATGTTTTTACTTTTAGTTTTATATGTATGTGTATATACATACATACATATTTTTATGTAAAATATAATATTTATATTTTTTGTTATTCTTTTTTTTTTCTTAAAAAACTTGGATTAAAAATATACAAATATCGTTTTATTACTTTCTTTTTAATAAGAGGTATACCTGATAAAATTTTGTTAAGACAAAAGTCAAACTCCATATGAAGAAAACTAAAAAAAAATTCCTTAATTTTTTTATGTAAATTTTAACTTTTGTCATAACACAATTTTATTAGGTATAGACACTTAGTTAGTTTGGTTTTGAAGGTGCAGATTTTTTTTCGTAAAAAACAGATTTTTTTTTGGTAATTGTCATTTCTTTAAAAAAAAAATTATGGCAACATTGATCGCTAAGCACTTGGCAGTTACATTGAAACAATTTTACAGCAGAAGCAAAAAGCTCTTTAATATGAAAAATTAACCAAATATTTTCAAACTTTTTTCAGTTTAAGTTTAGTTTTTATTGAAGAATTAATACATGAAGAAAAATAGCCAGTTTTTGTATTATTGGCAGAGCTATGAGACTTACGCCCTTGAGGATTTGTTTTGTCGGAAACCGAAAAGGGCGTAGTCGAATTAAAAAATGGTTTTGGTAATCTTAAGGAAACGTTTTCTTATTTTCTTCACTAATTAAATTAAATATATATTTCTTACTTAAATATTTTTTACTAATAAAATATAACAAGTAATTAACAGAGCAAAATTAAATTAAATAAAAAATAAAATAATTCTGATTATGAAAAGATAACCGGATATTTCCTGTATTAAATGCTGGGAATTATTAAAGCATTGTTGTTGCAAATTAGTATTTATAACAACAATGGTATGACAATTCCGAACACCTTTATTCAGCATGGAATACAGAACATGCCTGATTTTTACAACATATTACTCATTTTCATGTGGTAAATTAGTACAAAAATCATGACAATCTTCTGGAATGAATGCTTTGAGATAATTTATGTTGTAAATTTATGTGTATGTATATATAAGTATATATACCAAGTAAAAAAACACGTGTGGTTTTTCCAGAATACAAAAGAGAAGAAGGTAAAATGCTTTATTATAATTAATAATGTTGCCATATAACATAAATATTCCATATAGTACAAAAAAAGTGTTGCTAATGTGTTTGAATTAATTTTAGGATTTCAACATTCTCACTTAAAGTTCATTCAAACACATTATTTCAAACCCATGTCCCCAGTAAATTGTTTTATCTTCACATTTGGAAGTGACTTGGTCAAGATGTTCGCAACCATCTCTTCAGAAGATATGTGTTCAAGGATGAACTTCCCGGAAAGGCTATTGTCCCTTATGAAATGATGCCTGACATCTGTGTGTTTGGGTTTTGGATGATACGACTCATTTAATGCAAGCTGCATTACACTCTGATTTTCACAATGCAATGCAGTTGCTGGCAGCTGTTTTTTAGTTAGCTCCTCCTCAAGACCTCTTAACCACAAATTCTCTTGAACTGCTACGCCCATCGCCATGTACTCGGCCTCACAAGTTGAAAGTGCAGTGGTTTGTTGCTTTTTGGAGCCCCACGATACGGCTCCCCCTTTCTTCATCAATACGTACCCACTGACAGATTTTCGCTCTTCAGGATCAGCTGCATAGTCAGCGTCGCAATATCATAAAGTTTCAAAATTTTCCGCTTTCCTAAATGATAGTTGGAAATCCATCGTAACCTTCAAGTACCGCAAGACTCGCTTTGCTGTTGTGTTTCGTAACTATTATTAAAACGGCTAAGCAAATTAACAGCGTAGCTTATGTCCGGCCTGGTAACTTGTGCTAAGAACAGTCAACTACCAATAAGTTCCTGATATGGATAGTTGCATTTTTCAGAAAACTCTTTTTCATCTTTGTTGATTTTAAATTTTATATTTGGGTCCATTGGAGTCATAACCGGGTTACAGGAAACCATATCGAAATGTTCCAACAATTTTTTTATATAGGATTGCTGGTCAATTTTTAGACTTTCTCCAATACTGTAATTAAGCCTTACTCCCAGAAAAGATTTTGCGCACCCTAGATCCTTCATCTTAAATTCATCTTTCAATATTTTAATTAATGTGTTTTTTATACTTTCGTTTTTCCACAAAACTATCATGTCGTCCACGTATACCGCCAAAATAATTACGTTCTCACTGTCTTCATTTGAAATATAAACACATTGATCAGTTTTCAGTTGCTTGTTCCACATTCTAGAGGCTTGCTTTAAGCCATACAGTGGTTTATTCAGGCGCAAGATACTGCCATCTGTTATCGATATTCCTTCTGGAGCTGTAATGTATATTTCTTCTTCTAAACTTCCTTGAAGAAATGCTGTGCAAACGTCTAGATGGTTTAATTTTAAGTCGAATTCCAAAGCAAATGATAAAAAGTACCGCAATGTGTTGTATCTCATCACTGGTGAATAAGTTTCAGTGAAATCAATAGCGTTACGCTGTGTACAACCTCTCGCAACTAGCCTTGCTTTAAATTTGATATTACCATCATAATTTTGTTTCTTAAAAACCCATTTCGTTGACGACGGATTAACTTCATCTTTATTGCGCACAACGCTCCGTGTATTGTTTTCCAGTAAGGAGTTGTGTTCACTTTCTATTGCTTCCAGCCACTTATCTTTTTCAGCACTTTTTATAGCTTCTGTGTAACTATCTGGATCTTCGATATTATCTTGGGCTAGATATGTGATATAATCTTGGTGGTTTTCTTTGTCTTGTACTACGTCGCGGCGTTTGATTCACGTTTTCATCACTTTCTGGGTTTATTTCTTCTTCATGGTCAGAATTTTCTTGTTTTGGTCCTTTTTGAACCTCATTTTCATCGTCAGGGCTCTCTTCACTATCTGAATTTTGGTGTACTATTATCCTTACCAGATTCGGATTGTTTCTTAATTTTGTCTGTAAAGGTATATACATAGATCCATTAGTAATACTTGGTTTTGAATAAAACATTTCATCCTCAAGAAACACCACGTTACGATTTATGCGTATTTGTTTCCTTTCCGGATCATATAATCGATACGCTTTTGAATTTTTGCAATATCCCACCATTATGCACCTTCTCGACCTGGGGTCCCATTTTTTTCTTTTGGCGTCATTACCATACATGCGCACCCAAAAACACGTAAATAATTAATGTTTTGCTTCTTACCGCTCCAAACTTCTTCTGGAGATTTATCATTGAGGCTGTTTTTTGGTATGATGTTAAGTAAATATGCTGCAGTGCTTGTAGCTTCAGCCCAAAAATTTTTATTCAAAAGTGCATCATATAACATGGCTCGTGGCTTTTCAACTAAAGTCCTATTCATTCGCTCGGCTTTACCGTTTTGCTGTGGACTGTAAGGTGCTGATGTCTGGTGTACTATGCGCTGTCGACGCAAATTTCTCTAAGTTGACTGTTGCAATATTCCAGCCCGTTGTCAAATCTAAGTGCTTTTATTCGTTTACCCGTTTGGTTTTCTACTAAATTTTTAAACTCTCTAAACAACTTGGGAACCTCTGATTTATTCCGCATCATATACACATAAAGCTTGTTGGAGAAATCATCAAGAAACAAAACATAATAAAGTGAACCTCCCATTGATCTTTGTTCCATGGGGCCGCAAACGTCTGTATGAACAAGTTGTAAAATTTCATTTGTTTTTATTTCAGAAGGCTTATACGATAATCGTGTTTGTTTACCCTGTAAACAAGACGCGCATGTGTTCATACCAGCGCTTTTTCTATGATTTGAAGCTGACAATTTATTTGGAAAATCGGGGGACAGTAATTTTTTAACATTAGTGTCTGCTGTGTGGCCTAAACGTCTGTGCCACGTTTCACTACCAACAGCCACATACATAGTTTCTGATTATACACTGAGTTTAAACATACCTTTTTCTAAAAATGCTTCTGAAAATACTCTGTTGTCTTTAAGCACTACACATTTACACCCAGCGAATTTAACCTCAAATCCCTTTTTCGTAAGCTGACTCACCGATATCAAATTGGCGCAAATTTCTGGTACAAGTAACACGTCATTTATTGTAATGAACTCCATTTTATTATTTAATCTTTGTTGTAAACGAATATTGCCGATGCCAGTTACCTTAAGTGTGTGGTTGTTAGCTATGTACATTCACGTAGTCTTCTTCAACAAACTTTTTAAAGCCAACAAATGCATCTTCACAGCTTACCATGTGGGAAGTAGCACCAGAATTAATTATCCACATGCTGTTGCCACTATCGAATTTTGCTGCAAAACTAGCTGCCAATGTTTTTTCATAGTTGTCGCCATTTTGCTTGTTCTTCGGCAATTTACAATATTTGGCAATATGGCCCTCTTTCCTGCAATTGCAGCAAACAATTTTCTTACTTTTTGTAGGAATTTTTTTACTCTTATGTTTAGAGAAAAACGACGATTCTGCACTTGTATATGTAGGTGTTATAGTTGTCAAAATCTTGTAACAACTTTGTTTTTATTGTATCGGCTGTGATTTTCATGTTGCCGCTTTCGATGGCCATAATCATGGGTCCGAAATGTTCGGGCAAACTGCTTAGCAATAGACTACTGACCCATTCATCATCAACTTTAAAACCTATTTGATTTAGCTTTTGAGCACTGTCAATAATAGTGTCACAATTTACTAGTTGTGTTGTGGTTAATTTTCTCAATAAACCACATCTACATACATACGACTTAGACCAGAATCATCATACGTGGTCTCCAATTTTTGCCAAATATCTGCTGCGGTTTTTATATCTTGTATGTGTACATATAGACTTGGTGAAATATATATTACCAATCTGAAAGTTGCATTCTCCTTTATGTCTGCATTTTCTTCTGTGCCCTGAACTACTTTCCAGTAACCCTGCAGTTTCATCGCGTGTTCTACTGCGAACTTCCATTGGCGATAATTTTCCCTCCCAGTCAACTTCTCAATCTCAATTATTTTTTCCATCTTGGTGTATGACTGGGCCCATAACCTGTTGTAAATTTATGTGTATATATACAAGTATATATACCAAGTAAAAAAACACGTGTGGTTTTTCTAGAATACAAAAGAGAAGAAGGTAAAACGCTTTATTATAATTAATAATGTTGCCATATACAATAAATATTCCATATAGTACAAAAAAGTGTTGCTAATGTGTTTGAATTATTTTAGGATTTCAACAATTTCGATGTTCCCACTTTGTTTTAGAAATTTTTTTGAAGTTTTAAGATCCTTGAGATTTTTCCATTGATTTTAACTCTGAATTGTCTATTTGATAAAAAAGATTTCACAAAATTTAATGTTTTTGGACCAACTGACCAGGATTTTTAAATACGTAGAATGACGTGAGGGCCGATTCTATCAAAAGCTTTCTCGAAATCAATTGATAGAATGGTTACATGATTTTTTTGCTGACAGTGCCTTAGTTACATTATAGTCCATGTGTAGTAATGCATCGTCACACCCTTTGTTGGCTTTAAAAGCGACCTGTTCAATCAGTTTTTTCTTTGTCATAAACCAGGATAATCTGGAAGCTATTATTCGTTCGATGATTTTAGTCAGACAGGGTAGCAAAGATATTGGACGATAATCTTTTACATTAGCTTCGTTTTTGTTCTTCGGATTGGAATTGCAGTAGCGATTTTCCAAGAATGGAGTGGGGAAATTTTCGTCTGATGCATATTTGAAATATACATTTCCAAAATGGTGAGCTTTTTTTGACGGATCAGTTAGGGAATCGTTTTGCGTATTAATGACCTTTATACTTGTGCTACAGAATTTTCTTGAGATTTTGTTAATTCTGTTCCATATTATCGATGTTGTCGGTTAATTGTTTTTGTAAGTTTTTCGAAGCAAAGATGTTTAGCACTTTTTATTTCGTATCTGAACTTGGCATTTAGTTTTTTGTAAGCTATGAAGTTTTCTTGGCGGGGGGAGATTTTGAATTGTTGACACTTTTTCATTTTTTGGTTCCGAAGACTTATAAGTGAAGGACTCCTCCAGCGGATGTAAACCCGACCTGAATTGGTGTTGCATTTGGTTTAAGGAATATGGAGGTTTGCTGCTGGCCGTATTGATTTGGTTATGGTGACCGCATCATTGTTGCTTAATGAAGATAGCTGTCGTTTGGATATTTCAGTGTCTACTCTATTAGAGAAGTTAGGCCAGTCAGCTAGATAAACTAAAAATTTACTTGGTATTTCCGATGCAATATTTTTGTTTGAGATCTTCATTGATATAATAATTGGGAAATGATCACTTCCGTGTAAGTCTTTAAGGGTGGTCCAGGTGGTTAGTGGAAGTAAATTGAGTGAACAGCATGATACATCAATGTGTGAGAAGGAGTTATGTGTCGAGAAGTGGGTAGGGCTCCCATCATTCAGCACACACAACCCTGCCCCAACTTTTACGTTCTCAAGGATTATTCCTCTGTTGTTGTTAGATGTGGAACTCCAGATGGTGTTCCATTCGTTGAAGTTGCCCACAACTACTAGATGGATGTTGAGGGAAGATAAAATATTAGAGAGCTCTCGAGCAGAGATATTTTGAGTGGATGGGATATAGATAGATTGGATAGTGAATTTTATAACTAGGTTTATTTCTATGGTGATTATTTGATATTCAGACTTGATATGTATTTGTCTGTGGGGAATATCTGACTTCGAAGAGGTGTTTTGAGTCAGGTTGGTGAAGTAAGCGCTATAGTTCTTTGGGGGTTGGTGTAAAATTGTGAGCGCAGTGCGTTTCCTGCAGGGATATGAAGCTGGGATTCATATCCCTTATGAATAACTGGAGCTCAGGTTAGTTGTTTTTAAATCCGCATATAGTCCATTGCAGCAGGACAAATTCCATGTTTAAAAGTGTATTTAGTATGATATTTGATGTAAAAGTCGTAAAAGTATTTGTTGTACTGAGCTTGTTATAGTAACAGCTTGTATACGAGCCTCGCCAAGAGCCTTTGCAGCTGTAATTTAACTTGGGCGGTTACATCATTGATATGTTCATCGAATCCGGCTCGGGGAATTCCTCGTCAGATAATAAGAGATTTGTTTATAAGAGATTGTGTCAAAGAAGAAATTGGTGACGTTATTTTTTTCAGTAGATTAATATTGCTATTGTTGTTGTTTGTTGATGTAGATGGTTTATTTATTTTATTGTAATCTTTTTCAAAATGTGCCTTATTGTTATTGTTGTTGTCTTTTGTTGATGTAGTAGTAGTTTTATTTATTTCATTATCAATTTTTTCAGGTTGTGAGTTATTGTTGACGGTGTTTGTAGATGTTGTTGGTTTATTTATTGCCGTTATTGTAGCGGTTTTTGCTTTGTCTTCATTACTTTTTTTGTGGGATGAGTTTTGGATGTTATTGGTATATTAGTGTTGTTGATATGATTTGTTTCTGTTGAAGGTTGTTTATTTAGTTTCAGAATTGGTATGGATGATCTAGTTGTTTCCATTTGTTTAATTGGAGATTCTTTGCGTTTTGTTGGAGATCCGCTTGTGATGGCTGCATAAGAAGTTTGTATATTTGTACGTGTCGGATTACTTTCACTGTATTTACATCGGGCTTCTCCCATACTGCAATGGTTCACGGTTTTAATTTTTAAAATCTCTTTCATTTGTATATACCGAGGACAATTATTATCAACTGATGAATATTCTCCGGAGCAGTTGGTGCAAAATATGCGAGTGTATTTTTCTGGCATATGTGGCGGTAGGCTACATACGGTACAAGTTGTATTACCCTTACAACGGTGTTTTGTATGTCCAAGTCGCTGGCTGTTTTTGCAGCGCATTGGATTGGGTATATAATGATCTACCTTGCATTTGTATCATGCCACGTTTACTATTGTAGGTAAGTTGTAGAGATTGAATGTAAGTATCATCTTGCCAGGTGGTGTACGGGAATTACCATCTTCGCTAGGTCGCATAAATTTGAACACACCGGTTACTCCTTGATCTTTCATCTCATGAATGATCTCATCTTCTGGGACGTGAATTAAGCTCGGTTCAAAAATTACTCCTTTAACTGAATTCAATGTGTCATGTAGTTTGCACGATATTGGACATAAGTTTGCTAATGATTTTGATTTTATTAATTTGTCTGCTATACGTGCACTGCAGGCAAGAACTAAACGACTTCCATGCCGAAGTAATGCTATGGAATCTATTTCGTTGGTGATGCTTTCAATTCTCTTCTTAATAGCGAAAGGGCTTAGCTTGGATATTTGTTTGTATTCGTGGATGATATTTATTGAAATATTTGTTTAAACTTTTGTGTTCCACTGTGTTTTTCCAATCTAGCATATAATATACATATGTACATTGTATAAGATAAACAAACATATTTATAAAGATTTTTGGAAGTCGAAAACAATATTTAATTACATACATATGAATATGTTTGTTCTTGCATATTAAACCGCTTACTGTTCTTTTTAAAATTCTTGTCTCTTTTTACATTTTAATTTACGTTAATAAAGACAAATTTAGTTCATTATTGTCTTTCAAACAATCCGCCAGCAGTTTTATTTATTAATATTAATACATATTTCGGCGAGATTTTGTTATTGTTGGTTAGGGTTGGTAAGCATGGAAATTGTTCTCATCTAGGTCTCTTGGGAGGATTTTTTAAGAAATCCCCCAGAATACTGAATCTATTGTGAGAACTTGGAACTTTTATTACTCGTAATAAGAAAAATCAGAAAAATAAAAAGCAATAGAAGACAACCGCACGATAAAAATTTTATAACTATTTTTATAATTGATAAAGGCCTTGCGTAGGCCTCTTTGACTACTAAACTTCGAATGAGTTGCATATAATAATGGTAAATTGTATACAATTTTTAATGCTTTGTTCTGCATACATTGAGAAGATTTAAGTAGATTATTGCTTTTGTTGTAAGCATATGTAATAGCCAAGTAATTCTAATGAGGATGTATTAAGGAATGATATATCATCAGCTTTGATTTTTCTATGCAATTTGTTTTTTAATTTATATAAAATTCCAATCGCTGGAGCTATCTTTCTTTTCACATCGCTAATTTGCAGGTCCCATGATAAGTTTGAAGAATAATTCCTAAATACTTTATGGATTGAGTTTCATACACAATTTTTCCATCAACATATACACTAAAGTTATTATTTATACTTAAAGAATGTGGTCTAAATCTAATAAGATTGGTTTTGCCAGGATTCATCAGTAATCGATTTATTCTCGCATATTCAAAAATAAGTGCAGCATCCCTTTCAATTTCGGTTTTTAGTACCAATTCATGTTTATAGGGATACGTTACACATACATCATCAGCAAACATACACAGCTGACCACTTAAGTTCAGGTTTTTTAATATCATTTATGTAAAATAAGAATAATAGCGGCCCTAGTCCACTTCCCTGCGGCACGCCATATTCAACAGAGCCAATAAAACTTTTTGCATTTTTTGTATTTACATACTGTTTTCTGTTTGTAAAGTAACTCTCACGACCTTGGATACCATAATACTTCAACTTTTGTATCATTATCTGATGATCTACTAGGTCAAAAGCTTTAGTAAAGTCAAAAAATATTCCAGCAACTCCAGAAAACCCATCATCAAGACCCTTACAAACATTTTTAGCAACGTTAAGGACAGCATCTTCGGTACCACATCCACGTGTAAATCCAAATTGGAATTTATACAAAAAATTATTTTCTTCAAAGGTACAATAACAGCTTATCATACAATATTTTTTCAAAAATTTTATCTATTGAAGATAGAACGGCAATCGGTCGATATTTATCCGCAGTACATACATTTATTTCTTTTGGTATTGGTACTAATTTGTGGACTTTTAAAATATCAGGATAAACTGAATTATTAATCATTTTGTTAAAAATATCGCATAAAATTGGAGCAATTTCCTTTCGACATTCTCTGACAAATTTCGGTGAATTTTATTGATATCCATACCTAGTATCACGCCTATTACGTCCCTACAATTAATGTTTTCAAGGGTGAAGCGGTTCCATGAATGAGAAAGCGTTCGCAGAAAATTACAATTGTCTGCAGGATAGATTTCAATTTCTCTCTTGAGGTTCTTTACGGCTGTTAGAAAATAATTATTAAGGTAATCAACCTTGTATTGATCACTTGATATTTTTTGTCTTTGAGCATCTTTTAGTTTTTTAGAATCTCATTAGTTTTTTACGGCCCAGAGTTGTATTAATAAATTACCAAGATTTCTTTGTGTCATTTTCAATTTTCGATAAGCTGTCGGAATAATAATTATCTCTACACTTCTTCTAAGCCCTGTTTGCGTTTAGACATCATTCTTTTCCGTAATATTTTGTCTTTTAATAAAATTAATTCTTAAAGATTTTTGTTAATCCATGGAGTAAGCTCGAACCTTAGAATTTTTTTACAATTACTCACTGTCGTTGAACCATTTAAAGCAGCCTTCATGCAAGACACCAAAGTATTTGTTAATTATGATGCATCAATTAACGAATAATTGTCAGGTAAACTGTTTTGCAGAATTTCTCTTGCTTTCATATAATCACAGTGTGTTTTTCTTATCTCTGTACATGGATACAGAATTCCGAATTCCTCATTAGGGTTTAATGATTTGTGCCTGTCCTTAATAGTTTGGACAACATCACAAAATGTTGCCATGACATTTGTCGTTGTGTTGTTCGGCGAGGGCGCAGATGATAGGGCTGATTCTGTAAGAAAAAGGTTTTCCGATAACAACAATATTAACAATGAATGAATACATTCTCATTAGTTTACCTTCGCTTTCAGATGGAATATATAAATTTGTTGTTATTGGTTGCCGCTGGCTAACCTCCGTACGTCCAACAAAAGCCATGGAGTCGAAATATTTCCACTTTGGTGCATTGTCTGCACCTTGTCCAGATTTCGTTTTTTTGTTGAGGTAGCCCCGGTACTGAATCCTTAAACTCGACCATTTTGTGTAAACTTCTTCCGTTGTAATATTTAGCATACCGCCAATCTCAGTCCATGCATTATCCCGCATGGGTTTATTATGGTAGTCAGCACTTGATGCATTCCAAATGCGAGGATGGCACCACTTCGCCGATCAATTTCAACATATCTTCTTCGCTCCAGTCATGCGTCATCTTCTTTCTTTTGGTTTTTTTTTTTTTGGCAAATGATGGGGGCGATTCAATAACTGCTGCATCGTTGTTGTCCATTTTCTTTCAGAAAAATATGCTTTATAATTAAGAATTACGGAAACGCGTTTTTTATTTACCAATCTGTCAAACGAATTGACCAGTATTGCCATTTCAATTTATTTCATTTTTTATATGTTAAGCACTGTCAAAAATAACTGTTGGCAACCCACGTTTCTACGATTATTTGTCGCTGTTTGTTCCGCCAAAAATATTGCGAGAACAAACAAAATATCGAGCCAAATATTTGTTGCGACGTGCTGACAAAGTGTTTACACTATCCAAAGCTTTCTTCACAAACAAACATTTTTGTTAGCCAACAAACAGTCGAAAAATATTTGGAGGCTAACAAATTCGAGTGTTTACACTAGGACAAAAAAAATTTTTATGATTTTGCACAAATATTAGCATAGTCTAAACGCACCTTAACCCTTTCGGTCCGGCTTTTTATTTGCCAATCAACGAAGTTTACTAAAAATCTTTTTTCACATATATAAAAACATAGAAAATTATGATGTTTAGCTACATCAGTTTTTTTGTAAGTCCTTTAATTATCCTGGGATATATTGTCCCATTCGGATTTTATAGCTTATTGTCCCAACCGGATTTTTGATTGCAGTGGGACAATATGTCCCATTAGTATCCAGATTTCGTTAAAACTACTTATATTAAAAATGAAAAAAAGTTAGGGTCGTTGTTAAATTCATTTTATTTTGGCGCTATTTAATGATAACTTGAATGAGGAACTTACAAATTATACAGAAATTAAAATTTATTGTTCATTTTGTTTTATAGTAATACAATTAAATCAAAATTATTTTAGAAAATGCAAAGTTTTAGTTATGGTAAGGAGTGAAACAATCGATACAAAGTGCTACTTCACAGTTTGAGAATATTATTTTTGTTCTTTTCTCTTTCTTCATTGAACTGCATCTTGCACAGCGTGACCTTTTTTGCGATGAAATTGGCAAATGATTCCCTAATCAAGTTGCGTTTACGTTTCGTCGGACGTCCATATGACACCCTTTTTTAGTTTTGCTATGGGTTCTACCAGTTTCTATCATGTCTTCAGCTAGTGAAACCATGAAGCTTATTAATTCGGTTTTTTATGATTTATTTCTTGGTGAACTATACACGCATTTACTACAGCCATCATTAATATTTTGAAAAACACCTTTTTTTGTTTGACTTTCGATCTAAATCATAAACACCAACTTTTTGATCTGCTATGTCTCCTCCACCCATTATAGCTACATATTTTATAATAGCATCAGGGCATTCAACATCTATTTTTTCACCATTTTTTTGTGTGCGTTTATTCTTGTTTGTGTTTGCCATATGACAATTAGTAATAACTATTACTTCTTTTGAATCTATCCATCGGCACGCAATTATTCCAAGGGAATTTGCCATAAACTCACTTTCATTTCTCTTTAAATTTTCATTGAATTTTGGAACGTTTTTTCGAGTTTTTATCACAGTCCCAACTGCTGGAAAGTCAATGAAATTTATTAATCTGGTGCTATTTAAAAATCTGTCGAAACTTATCATAACGTCTTTGTTTCGTATAGTGTTACAAAGCTTTTCCACCACTCTTTCTCCCAATATAGATTCGGATACCACCGAACTTTTTTCCCTTCCGCTATAATATATTAAGATCATATACAAAACCTGTTTTTGAGTCACATCTCAACCAAAGCTTAATACCTCGCTTTATTGGTTTTAGAGGCTGATGTTGTTTCAATGAAGACCTTCCCTTAAATTTTGCCATTGATTCATCAATAGCTTGAAATGTGGATTCTGTTCTGACACTAGGAAAGGTTTTTTTTTACACAAGAGATAAGCTCTTCTACATAGTATAACTTTGAACATCCATCTGATTTTTTAGGGTCATTAAAATATATTTTGGATTATTAGCTGAAATCGATCTCTAGAAATTGCATTTTTATTGCTGGGGTTTCAAGATAGATATGTGCTCCAGTAATTTTGAATCCTTGGAACTCTGCTATAGCTCGTGATGAGGCAACATCCTAATACGATTAGAATTTCGTACTCATCAGTTCTCGCATCTTTAATTTTCTTCTCTCTTTCGAACATTTCCAGTCTTTTATTTGTACACTCAGCAATTCGGAAACAAATTTTTGAAAATATTTAATTGCCTTGAACTATGATTTTGTTGCATTG
Source organism: Germaria angustata (assembly GCA_963681545.1). Taxonomy (NCBI): domain Eukaryota; kingdom Metazoa; phylum Arthropoda; class Insecta; order Diptera; family Tachinidae; genus Germaria; species Germaria angustata. The sequence continues at coordinate 80,680,960 of OY812999.1, read as the reverse complement.
TTCGAACAAAAGGCTTATTTATTTGATATACAAGAAAATAGAGTTTTTATATACGTGGTAAAAAAGAGAATGTGTAAGTATCAAAAGAACAAGAAAGAAGGAAGTACAAAACAAGAGAAGATTAAAAAGTATTAATTGTTGTACCAAAGTGCATTAGAATAGCAGTAAGTAAGACGCCAGATTTTTCTATACCAACACCTCCACTAAAAGCTGGCTAGAAATTTTTAAGTCCCATCATCCTTGAACATTTCAAATGTTTCTCTTTGGTTACTAACTTTGTGAGAAAATCGGCAGCCATATCCTCAGAGCTCCTATATTGCAACACTATGTTTCCTTTGTTGACTTTATCACGTAAAAAATAATGACGCACACCCATGTGCTTAGATCGGCTGTGATATGCATCCGTTTTTGCTAAATTCAACGCACTTTTGTTGTCACAGAAAAGAGTTATTTTTGCTTCAGAGTTGTTCCATAAATCGTTGTGTAGTTGTCGCAGCCATTCTGCCTCTTGCACCGTTGAAGACATTTCCATGTATTCGGCTTCTGTTGTTGAAAGAGCGACGGTTGTCTGCCGCTTACTTAGCTGATAGCACTGTTATGCCACGCTTTTTAGTTTTAAATAAAAGAAACAACCTTTTCTCTTAAAGACTTGATACAGACTCCTCGTTTTATTTTATTCTCGTCTCTACTTAAATTTAAAGAACTTAACTTAACTTAACTTAACGAAACATATGGTTTTTAGGGTGTTCCCTTCTTATACAGGGATGGCACTATACCTCCCTTTTTTTTAATAAAAAACTTAATCAAGCATGTGGTTTATAGGGTGGCACTATACCTCCCTTTTTTTTTAAAAAAAAAATGATGAAATAAACAAGTTGATCAGGCTTGATTACTTCATGATTTTTTTTTGTGTTGTAATTTTGTATTTTTACAAGTAGCTTTGTTTATAATAACATAAAAAAATAGCTTACTTTCTACATTTTTCTTATTCTATTTTTTTTCATTTTCTTTTATTCTCCTTATTTGGATTTGCTTCTTGCTTATGTTTGAAAAAATTATTAATAAGAATATAAGTTTTTGTTATTTATTTTATAATATATTTCATGTGTTTACTTTTAAATATATTTTGTTAAAAATAAGAAATTAGTTAAAAATATTAATAAAAAGCATTGCAGATAAAAATTTATGACAAAAAAAATCATACAATGAAAATATATGTTTCATGAAAATTTTTCTTTTTATATTGCTAATGACATTCAGGAATTACATTTTTTCTTTGTTTTGTTCTTAAGTTTTATATGTTTAAAGATATTAATGGGAATATGGAAAAAAAAACATTTTCTTTATTTATAGTGTTACATTTTCCGTATTCGATTCTTATGTACAATCTTTTCTTTTTTTGTCGATTTGTTGTAAATTGTTACATTTACACCATCAATTTCTTTAACGACATATGGACCATCGTAAATACTGCTTAATTTCTCATATGGTTCTTTTCTTAACATTACATTATCATTGATACATATTGATAATGGCTTCGCATGTTTATCATATACATTTTTATTTCTTTCTTTATGTTTATCAATAAGAGCTCTCGCTATTAAATGGGTTTTCTGCAACCTATATTTTATTTCTTTAAAGTAGTTTTCTGTATTATAAACAGGTTCTAAATTGATATGTTCCTCGTTAAACAATGTGGCAGTTTTCCCAAAAATGAGTTCAAAGGGTGTATACTTGTTGTCAAAAACAGTATTTGGTGAAGTGTTGTGATAGAATGTGAAATACCTTAGGTATGTGTCCCAATCAGACAAGTTCTCACTTAAATACGCTCTGATATATTCATTAAAGACTCTGTGGTTCCTTTCTACTGTTCCCAAAGTTTCATGGTGATAGCTCGTCGAATATTTAATGTCGATTTTCAAAAACTTACAAAGTTCATTTACAATCTCATTTTTAAATTCAGTTCCGAGGTCCGATCGCAAAATTTTCATTTTACCATACACTAGAATAAAATTTTCAAATAAAGCTCGTGCCACAGTTTTTGCTGATTTGTCCGGTAAAGCTATAGTAACTAAATACTTTGTTAAGTCACATATTATCGTTAGAGCGTACTTATTGCCGAAATTGGAAGTGGGTAAATGACCTATTGTGTCTACTATAACTATATCAAATGCCTTAGTGGGAGTTGGTGTAAAGACTAGTTTCTCAACATTCGACGGTCTAACCTTATTTAAATTACACAAAGAACAATTTCTAACGAATTTCGCAATGTCTCTTGTCATCTTTTTCCAATAATATTTCGTCCTGATCTTGGCGTACAGCTTTTTCTGCCCGCAATGTCCTCCCAGAATTGGATCGTTGTGATAAACTTGCATAATTTTTCCTTTTTCGTTCTCATCCGTTACAGTTTCAATTGGTTGTGTGAGAATAATTTCAAAATTGCTTAAAACTTTTTCACCGGTATCTTTTAGCTTTTGAATTGTACATAATGTAAAGAATATATCATCTTTTGGCCATTCTGCTTTATTGATTTTGAGATTGTTGGCTTCCATTTCCAGCCTCGAAAGCAAATAACCTAGATTAATTGTTTCGTTAACAACTTCATACTCAATAGATAGCAGTTTTTCAAATTTCTTATATAAATTGATGCGTAGTAGTTTGCTATTATTTCCGTAGTCGACTATATTTGTCCGTAGTTTCGCAATATTTTTGCTAAATTCGAAGGAAAATCTATCATAAACTTTCAAATTATTGTTGTTATCATTAGGAGACAATGTTACTTCTGTTTTGTTTTTTAGCCATCGCACGCGTGGTGACAACGAGTACCTGATTAGACTTTTCTTTCAGGTCATTTATTGAGGTACGTGAGAGTGCGTCAGCTCCCACATTTAATTTTCCTTTAATGTACTCAACTGTAAAGTTATATTCTGAGAGTTCCAATCTAATCCGTGTTAATTTTGAAGAAGGGTCCTTTATGTTAAATAGGTATACTAGCGGCCGGTGGTCTGATCTGACAATGAACGAGGTACCATAAACGTATGGCCGAAAATGAGTTACTGCAAAATGAATTGCTAGCAGTTCCAACTCGATTATTGGCTTTTTCTGTTCAGCTTTAGAAAATGATTTTGAGGCGAAATATACTGGTAAATCATTACCATTAAGGTTCTGGCTCAGAATGGCTCCACATCCTGATTTTGATGCATCAACTGTTACTATAAATTGCTTCGAGAAATCAGGGTATTGTAAAACTTTTGGTGATATTATGGCTGATTTTAATTTGTCAAAAGAGTTTTGACACTGGTCGTTCCAGTTAAAGCTTACATTTTTCCTAGTCATATGGTTTAAAGGTGCTGCTATGGTAGCGAAATTAGGAATGAATCGTCTGTAATAATTTACAAATGCCACAAATCGTCTGACTGCATCTTTGTCAGAAGGTGTTGGATAACTCTTGATTACTTTTATTTTTGAATCATCTGGCATGAGGCCCTTGTCCGTACATTTATGCCCAAGGAATGTGACTTCTGGTCGAAAAAAATTACACTTGTAGGGATTTATTTTCAAATTTCTAGCCCTGAGAATCTTAAAAACGTCTTCCAGATTGTTAAGGTGGTGTTGCTTACTGCTTCCAATGATGATTATATCGTCGACATATAAAAAAGCTTTATGTGGTTCAAGACCAGAAAATGCGATTGTCATCATTCTTGAAAATGAGTTTGGTGCTATATTTAGTCCAAATGGCAAAACCTTCCACCGAAACGAACCTCTATCAGTACTGAAAGCGGTGATATCCCGAGAATCTGGATCTAATGGTATCTGGTGAAAACCAGAAAATAGATCAATAGTAGAAAAGTATTTGGCGCGACCCAAATTGTCCAAGATATCATCAATACGAGGTAAAGGGAATTTGTCAGCAACTAGTTTTTTATTTACCGATCGATAATCTACACACATTCGATAAGCTTTTTGGTTATCGCAACTCTTTTTGGGTACCAAAATTAGTGGGCTGTTAAAACTTGAACTACTTGGTTCAATTAAATTATTTTGCAATAAATTTTCAACCTGCCTGTTAATTTCTTCTCGCTGCGTATGTGCCAATCTATAGTTTTTGATATATACAGGGGACGCATCAGATAGCCTGAGTTTCTGCTGGTAAAAGTTATTTACCGTCATTTTATCTCCTTTTAACGCAAATACATCTGCATATCGTTCGCAGAGTGATAGTAGATCCTCCTTTACGTCGATTGGAATCTTATTTTCGATACTGGTTCTTAATTTATTAATCCTGTCCGTATTTCTCGCAGTTTCATTCATCGAATAGACGTAAAAATTTTGCAGTTTTTCCATTTTTAGACTATTATTTGGAATACACCTTAACTCATCGGTTGTATTAACTATTTTTAAAATCGGATTATTGGAATTAATAATGCCTTTTGCAATAAAGACACCATTACATACCTCTTGTGAATCGACAAACATCGGTTCTGAAATGTTGCATAAACGAAAAATTCGAAAAACTTCGCACCGTGGTGGTATCATACAAGTAAAATTGCTTGTTCCCTGCTGAATTGGAATTTTTACTCTTGCGTTTCGAACAGTTATTGAAATTGTCATGTCTTGATAATTAATTAAACATTTGTTGCTCCTAAGAAAGTCCTTCCCGAGGATACCGTTTACTGGGATATTAAAGTCATCATTGACGATGTGAAAAACTTGATTGACTAAATAATTGGAAAAAGTTAAGTTTGTACTGATTGAGCCTAGAGTGGTTATAGCGTTGGTGGTTATACCGGTAATACTGATAATTTCATTTTTATTTAATATGATGTAAGGATTTAAACATGAAATTTTAAGTAGTGATATGTCTGCCTGCGTATCAACGAGAAAAGTGCATGATTTATTGGTATCAATGCAACCTATTCTAATAAAATCAGCATAATTAAGACTTAACTTATAGACTGATTTCTGGGAAAATTGTTTTTCTACTGTTGATCCTCTTCCTCCCCCAACGTCAATTGTTGAGGGACCTCTGAGTTTAAAAACCTAACAGAAGCCCTTTGGTTGTTTGCGTTCCGATTAAAACGATTTCTAATATTATTGTTATTAGTTAGGCGCTCTTGATTACTATCAAAATTATTATTATTTCTTCTTTGATAATTTCTACCACGAAAATTATTGTGATTGTTTCCCCTATAAAAATTATTGCGTGGACGATTTAAGTTATAAAATTGACGAAAATTGTTGTTGCTGTTCGCATTCCTGTTGCTATTTTGACGAATAGCTAAAACTTGTTTTTCTTTCTTTTCATTTGTTTGCTCAACTACGAGCTTTGCAACAACTTCTTTAGGATCGGAAAAACTTGATGAAGCTAAAATAGATTTAATTAAGTCAGACCTGGCATTTAATCTACAAACTGAAACAGTTTGTTCTATTGCCATTTCGTGCGCTTTGTTTCTTGTTATGCCTTCGATTATTAAGGAACGTTTCAAAGCATCAGCAAGATCTTCTGCTTGCTTAGCGAACTCCATATAATTATTGTCTTTAACACTAAGTGATGCTATTCTTCCGGCTATAATCTTCGAACTATCGGGTTTTATTGAACTTTTCAAAGCAGATTTTATGTCTCCTATTGTTGTAACATTCTCAGGCAAAGCCTCACGCGCCTTTGCTTCCAATTTGGACTTTACGAAATTTAAAAATGTCGACTGTAGGTCTGAATCGGTTAGGTCTTCTATTAATGCTATTTTATCTAAAAAGGATGGCAACGTTAAAGGGTTACCATCGTAATTCTCACGAATTATCGACGAACACATACTTATATACGATCTTTTTTGTTCAATAGTAGCCATTTTATGTAGTATTTCTATGTTTTCTGCAGTAGTAATATCATCTTTACTTCCAAATAAGAACTTTTTCGAATTTTCAGTTTCTGTCATAGCTTTTTCATTATCAACCAACAATTCATTAGTATTTTCTGGTACTTTAATTTTACATTGAAGTTTTTCGAAACAAAGTATAAGCTTTTGTCTACATAAACTGATTTTTGAAATAATTGTTTGTTTATCGAATTGTGTCAAATCTTTTGAACTACTTTGTTCATAAACAAGAATTGAATTATAGTGTTTTACTAAGAGTTTTGTATACTCATTAACTTTAGCGGGATTTGCTGAAATCGGCCGTTTTTGTAAAATACGCTTCACAACTTTGTAAAAATCTATTAAAAGTTCTTTAAATTTTGTTTTGTCAAATGCCGACATTTAACCATTCTGTTTCCTACGTTTTTCCTCCACGGTAACCGAAATAATCAAATTTTAGTTTCTGTTTATAAAAAGTTTTTGTGTTGTTTGTTAACAAATGAATATGTAATAAAAAGATTGAATTATTAAATCTTGGAAATTATGATTATTTAATTCTTGAAAATGATGATTGTTTAATTTTATATGCTTCAATAAAATTAAAAATAATATAAATTTCGTAATGTTTGTTCGAAAATAACGTCCACTTTTATTTATATTTTTGTAGGTAAAGTAGAGAATCAATACGTAAACTGCAAGTTCTCTTAAATATTTTTATTTCGTTATATGTAGGTATTTATTTAACAAAGTTAAGCTCTCATTTTGACATTTTCCTGCCCTGTAAACACATGTACTTATATAAAAAAAGAAACAAAAATGATATTTGATAAACAATGCTACCGATATTATAATTTTTTGTGAATTAGTTTTTCTTTTGTTGTAAGTGAATTTATTGAAAACCATAAGTAATAACTTGATATATCGTTTTGCAAAATTTTTATTCATTATATAAAATAATTCTTTTAAAGCACATTATGCGTCTTTACATACAGATGATTATATGCCTATGTATATTATGACTCTCTTAAAAATTCTAAAAGCTTCGACGAAAGAAGGAGTAATATGAAATTTAGAGTTCCCTTTCTCTTAAACGGAAATTCTCTTATTTTGAAATAAGTCCACTCACTATTTGTATGCTTGTATCACTTCCTTTGTAAAGTTTTCAAATGTAAAGTTACTGAAAATTTAATATTTAAGCTGTTAGAAGTGAATGTAATACTCATTTTCTCTTATATACAATTTTCTCTTGCATTGATCAAGCCTATGAATATGTATGTGTGTTTTAATGATGCATATGTATTCGTGAAGATAAATATAATCACCAAATCGAATCAAAAAAAGAAAAGAACATTTGTTACCTTTTGTGTTATTTTTTCATTTAATTTGTTTTTGTATGTAGATGTATAATTTTGTAATATTGTACGATTATGTCTAAACAAGTACATAATTTATGTACATACATACATACATATATATTACGTATTATGTATAGGTATAAAGACAAAAGTTAAGTTTATGTAGTAAGTTATTATTATTTATTTAGCCTATGCTGCACTATAACTAGTCTAATAATAATTACAATAACTTTAGAGAAAAAAAAAAAAATAATTCAATAGCATTCAATTTTATATATATATACACAGTCGTTAGCCATTTATAAAACGCCAACAGTCTGTATTGTTACTGTTGTTCATTAAAAGGGCACTTGCCACAGTGTTGATTTCCTATTATGTACTTACGATGACCATTTCTATATTCCTTGTCTGCAATGTTGTTGCTGCTGATGAGAATTTTGTTTGTTTGCTTATTGTGATGTTGTTGTTGAATTTGATCTGATGTTTTTTCTCTGTCGTTGCTAGGTGTTGATATATTCTCCTTTTCTGCATTCTTTATCACTTTGAACCCCAATTTCTGGTACAGTTGCGTTTAGTCAACTTTACCGTTATTCTTCATTCGAATTTTACTTTTTGGTACAGTTGCCCTCAGTCATCACTATTTACTTTTCAAAGTTTTTTTTTTTTTTTCATTAGTATGTCTGTATGTATATATTTTCAATTTGAAATCATTTTCTTTTATTAATTTGCCACTAGAAGAGAAAAAAATTTTGCCTCTTCTGTTCAATCTTTTATTTAATTTTTTTTCTTTCCCATAATAACGTTAGTTTCATTTTTTTCAGCGGAAAGTAGTTTGTCAGTCTCTTTTTTTATAAAAATACAAATTAGTTGTATTAACAAAAAAAAATAATTCCAAAGCTTTTAGAATATTTTTGTTCTTGACTTTCGTTATTTCAAATCAACCCATCAATCATGTATCCAACATTATCTACATATTTTTTCTTTATTTTTTTTTTTTTTTTTTTTAGGTCTTTTAATTTATTTTCCAAAAATTTCTTAATTTTAATTAATTGTCACGGTCGCCATGTTATGCCACGCTTTTTAGTTTTAAATAAAAGAAACAACCTTTTCTCTTAAAGACTTGATACAGACTCCTCGTTTTATTTTATTCTCGTCTCTACTTAAATTTAAAGAACTTAACTTAACTTAACTTAACGAAACATATGGTTTTTAGGGTGTTCCCTTCTTATACAGGGATGGCACTATAGCACCTTGCTGCATAAACACATATCCTGTACACGAACGCCTATCAATTACATCGCGTGCATAGTCCGCATCCCAAAGTCCAAAAATACTTGGATCCACAGTTTTAGAAAAACAAAGTTTCACATTTATTGTACCCTTGATATATCTAAAAACGCGTGTTACCGCTACCCAATGAGATTTATCGAAATTGTTGTTAAATTTACTTAGATAGTTTACAGCAAAACTGCCTTATGTCTTTGAACATCGCCATTTTCATCACGTTTTTTCTTGAAGACCCATTTGCATTTGATTGGTTTTACACCCATAGGTAAATCAACTATTGTCCATGTGTTGTTGTCTAATAAAGATTTGTATTCTGTTTCCATGGCACTTTTCCATAGCAACGCATCATCACTACTCATGGCCTATTGTACTGTAAAAGGATCTACTGATTCATTTGCCTCCACTATGTACAAATAATATTCTGGCATTTGTATTGGTTTCCTAGTACGATTAGAGCGTCTAATTTCATTGCCATCCCCTGGGCTGACAATAGTGGTGTCGCCTTCACTTACTGATTCATCTGCTTCATAGTATTCACTGGAGCCATCAAGTCCATTAGAATCATTATCATCATCATTGTCTAAATCTGTGTCAGCCTCCACTACAGCTGAATTTTCTTCTGTTTTGTTTGTAAAACTGAACATCTGTTCATCAGGATGTTTTTTAAGATTTTGTTCGAACTCGTTTTCAAAAAATACAACATCACGGCTTTTTACAACGCGCCAACCATCAGGATTTAATAAACGATATCCTTTCGTTTCTTCGCAATATCCAACAAACATCAACTCTTGTGATTTAGGATCCCACTTCTGTCTTTTTTCTTTGGGAACATACGAAATAGCACGACAACCAAAAACTCTCAGATGAGCTATATCTGGTTTAATACCAGTCCACATTTCTTGTGGCGTACGTTTTTCAATTGTACTACAAACGGAACGATTTATTACGTAAACGGCAGTTTGTACAGCCTCAGCCCAAAATTTCTTTCCCAAACCAGCGTGAAATAGCATGCAACGGGCTCGTTCAACGATAGAACGATTCATACGTTCAGCAACGCCGTTTTGCTGTGGGCTGTACGGCACTGTAGTCTGATGCCTTATACCATTTTTGTTCATTAATTTTGACATCTGTTGATTGCAAAATTCAGTGCCATTGTCAGTACGTAAGCCCATTATTTTATGACCAGATTCATTCTCAACTTTAGCCATAAAATTTTCAAAACATATGAAATTTTAAATGGCTTTCTTGCCATTTTTGCTTTAATACATGGAACACAATTTTGCTTCGCATTTTGTTGAAATTCCATTCCGGATACCAACTTCTTAGTTTTAATTAAATCTGCGTAATTTAAGTGACCCATGCGTGCATGCCATATTTCGGAATTAGTTGCAGTAGAAACCATACACATTTGATCTGCTCCGTGATCTAATTTAAACATGTTATCATGAAGACGAGCCGTAGCAATGATGTTGCTGTTTTCAGATATTATACTGTAGGTACTGTGTACATAATATTACTGTACATATAATATACTTATAAAAAATAATATTTAGTTTTCATCAAGGAATACCTTGTTTATATATATATATATATATATATATATATATATATATATATATATATATATATATAGATTGGTCATTTTGTTTTTTTTTTTTAATGTAATATATCTATATTTGCTCCTGGCAGGATCGCCAATTTGTGGTGTCTTTATTAGTTAAACACTCACAATTAACACAAATAATTATATTAAGTATTATATTTTATAATTGTTTTTTATAAATTGCTTTTATATTTTTTTAAATCTAAATTTTCTTAAAAAATCAAAATGACCAATCTATATATATATATATATATATATATATATATATATATATATATATATATATATATATATATATATATATATATATATATATATATATATATAAACAAATTATTCCTTGATGAAAATTAAATATTATTTTTTGTATATTATATGTACAGTAATATTATATACACAGTACCTACATATACATTTATCATTCTGAAATTTAACTGTGTAACCCTTTTTCATTATCTGGCTTACAGACAAAAGATTTACTGTAAGGCCAGGTACATAGAGTACGTCGTGAACATTTACTTCCACCAAATCTCCATTAATTTTTACATCACCAACACCTTGCACTTTCAGTCTTTCTTTATTTGCCACAAAAATTTCTGATACATTGGGCTCTCTAATATTGATAAACCACTCCTTTCTCATAGACATGTGCATACTTGCACCAGAATCAATATACCAGTCTTCACCATTCATGGCGCCTGTTGCAAAAACTGTGCAAAAACCAATTTCTTTCTTTGTTTTCTCTTTGTTTGTGTTTACACGACAATCAGCTGCTTTATGTCCATAACGATTGCAGTTGAAACAACGAAAACCTTTTTTTGTTTCAAACTTCTTTTTTGTTTTGGAAAAATATGCAGTACTATCACTTTCTGGCTTTTTTACATCTTGTAAAAGTTTGGTTTTTATGGAATCACATGTTATTTTTATGCCGGAACTTTCGATTCCCATTATCATCGGGGCATATTTTTCAGGAAAACCTGCCAACAAAAGAGTACCGATCCACTCGTCACTTACTGGCATGTCGACTTCCTTTAGCTTATGTGCTGTTGAAACTATTTTGCTCACATATTCCTCAATATTATTGGATGTTGTAAGACTTGATGTTATGAGCTGACGTAAGAACCCAACTCTGCGAGTTAGTCCCGAGTCCTGGAATGCTGCTTTTAATTTATCCCAGACTTCTTTTGACGTTTCAGCATCCTCAATGTGCACGTAATTGATCTTGTCAACAAAAAGTATTATTTTAGTTTTTGCTTTTGTGTCATTCTTCGCATTCATTCCAGCTGTTGGATATTTGCCCTGAACTGTGTCCCATAGCTTCTCATGTTGAAGTAAATTCCTCATAGCAAAGGACCACGATGCGTAATTTTCTCTACCTACCAGCTTTTCCAAGTTGAAATTCGTAGCAATCGACATCTTACCAAAATACTTTAATTTTCTCTAAAATCGGTTCTTGTATATATCAGCAAACACTCTCTGGGCCCATGACCTGTTGCGATGTTTATTTGAATTGGTAAAAAAGAGAATGTGTGAGTATCAAAAGAACAAGAAAGAAGGAAGTACAAAACAAGAGAAGATTAAAAAGTATTAATTGTTGTACCAAAGTGCATTAGAATAGCAGTAAGATGCCAGATTTTTCTATACCAACAGATTTACATCCGTCACTTGACTCTGATGATCCGTTTTCTGATTTAGAGTCACTTCATTCACTATAATCAGAAATATCAGCCTCTAAAAGCTCTTGCAGTTCCCTAGTGAGTTGCGACATTTTTCCCTGAAAATAATACGAATGGGACATATAAGCCCAACGAAAAGCCCGAGTGGGATAATATATCCCAAATGAACAAAAGTTGACAAAACAACTGTACTTACGGGGAAAAAACAATGTTTTTCATACACAAATTATAAAATAAATTGCTCCAAACGAACACACAAAATTTGATTACAACACCGCTACTTTTACTTTTTATTGAATATATTAGTGAGAAATGACGTTACCTCAACAAGAGCTTCTCATCAACTAATGTTAAAATCTCATTATAAACTTACTTAAAACTAAGTACCGTTATTTATTTCTTAAACTGAAACTCTAAAGTACGACTGGGACATTTTAGAATGTGATTTTCTTTAGTTTTGAGGGCGACAGTAACATTCAAACATTCGTTGGGACGTATTATCCCGATAGGACCGAAAGGGTTAAGATTACTTTCAATCTTGCAACAGACAATATTATGATCTGACAGATTGCTTTCAATCGAGTCAACATAAATTCTCTCCGCAAAGTTACTGAAAACCTGATCAATACTTGTTTTACTTTGGGGCCTCGTTATTAAATTGTGCGCACTGTCACAATCATAATTTTGAAATATCGTAAGCAAATCAATGTAACAATTATTTTGAAAGCAATCTTAATTTGTATCACCAATTACAATAATGACGAGCATTATCATTTAAAATATCATCAACAATTTTTATAAAATCAATGCTTTTCAATCTTTAGAAGTCTCTCGAATTCTCTTTTACTCAATTTGTACATTGAGAGTGAAAATTCTTCTTTGATTTCATATTCGCAAATAACAAAATTTAATATTTTTTAACTTACCATACTGCGACGAGATTTTTTTGACATATGTACTTATTTAACTTCACTCAAGTCCCTTATTTGTTCACCAGTTTGCAATAATTGTTATGCAGTTTTTTTATATAAAACTTAACAATCTGTTACTGCCATACCTAAATAAAAGCGTCAAGCGCAACGTTTTTTTACGATGAGCTTTAACGCTGAAATGCCATACCTAAATAAAAGCGTCAACGTTATGTCAAAACGATTAAAACAGGGTTATCGAACAAACAAATCAAACAACCCTGATTATTTTAACAGGTTGCCGGACGACATTGTTGTTTGTGATTTTGTTATTTAAATTAAAATTAAAATAAAATAACTAAAATTTGAAAAAATTAGTTATTTAGAAGAGTTAGAAGATTTTTTCTCATTTGGTAACTTTTAAAGCGAATTTTGGTTGTAAAAATTTTTTGGGTGTGGCAGCACTAAGCATTAATGACACTTTAAAAAAATAAACAATAGTACTTCTGCAGTCAACTTCACTTCTTTACGCGTTGTCAAAATCGGATTTTCCAATAGCAAAGCGTTGACGCCGCGTTATTTCGGTATGCTCCATACAAAATGTATGGGCATGAGAACTTTTGACAGCCAGACAATGCTTGACGCGCCAATTTAGGTATGGCAGTTAGAAGTCACCTTAGCACAGGCAAAGAACACGTCTTATCACAAGTGTTGCCAACATGAATGACGACTTAACCCTATTTTTCGGGGATTTTTTCGCACATAATTCCTTTATTGATTCCTTTATATATTTTACCAGTCATTCGGTCATTGTATTTTTTATTCGTTGTTTATATATTCACTGATTTCAGTATTCATGACTGAATGGGCTTAAAACGAGCCTTTTCTACATTACACTGATGAACTGCTTGCTTCAAGAAATATGCACTTACATATTATATACATTTTATCAGAAGCAAAAAACTAAGGGTTTGTGAAAGAGTAAAAAAACCAAAACAGAATAATCTCTTAAAGCACAAAAAATTACTTTTTTATAATCAAAAATAAAAATTACACTTCTCTCCTCTCTTGTGCTTGTTATTTACTCTTTATTGAAAAGCGGAAGTTACTTTTTTGTTTCAGGAATTTTTGCGCTTGCACTTAGGGCTTTTAGAATTTTGTGGATAACAACGATATTTTTAATTATAGGAATGCAAAATTTTTCAGGAACATGTATTTTAATACGGTGCATTATAATCAATCAAAAAGTCGATTTTGAATATTTTGTAACTTAGGACTTTTTTGAAATCATATGACGATATATAACATTTTCCCTTTTTATAGGATATTTAAAATTTTCTTAAATAAAAATGGAATACAGTAGATAATATATTTTTGTTGGAGCATATATAAATATATGTATGTATATGTTATAATAAAATATAATAAAAAGAGATATATAATATAATACAGATTTATTTGAATAAAATTTACATATTCAGTTTGTTGGGCTGTTTAACAATTCTAAGCTTTCTTGTAGTATAACCTTTGCAATTCGTTTCAATATTATCTGATAAATCAATTCTTGCTTGATTAACATCCTGCGCTTCTTTCTTCTCACATTGTTCAACATTTTTTTCTGGTGTTTTATTAATATGGTCTTGATTTCTTCTATAAAGATTATCGTTGTTATTTTTACTATATATGATCTTGGTTCCTTACATGTATTTATGATTTGCTCATGAAAACAACAACTTGGTGTTTTCTTAAACATTACTGAATCTCCTTCCATTACAGGTTTTACCCTTTTAGATGTGCTGTTGTAATAATCCTTATATTTTTGAGTGTGAGAATTTAATTGTTCTCTGTATTAATTTTTGTCTATAATTTTCGATTCGAGATTTTTTGCCAAAGATGGAATCTTTGTCCTTAATGCTTTTGACATTAACAGTTCTTCAGGGCTGGGTAAGTTGCCTTTAGGTGTTGTTCTATATTGAAGCAACGTTACGTATGGATCAGAGTGACTTTTTGCGATTTTAACAATAATTTTTTAATTGTCTTAACAGAATGTTCAGTTAACCCATTCGATCTTGGAAAATATGGACTAGATGTGTTGTGCTCAATTTCCAAGTTGCTACAAAATTCTCTAAACTATTTAGAATTAAATGGAGGACCATTATCAGTAAGCAAAGTATGGGGTATACTATGTCTTGAGAAAATTGATTTCAACTTTTGTACAACTTGAAAACTATTTTATCCGGAATCAATTAATTCAATCTTAATATATTTAGAATATTTGTTTTCCTATTAAATTCGAAAAGGTGTATCCTAGCTTAAACCAGGGTACTTCCACAATTTCATGGGAAATCATTTCTGAATTTGATAACGCATACAAACTTCGCAGTTCGAAACAACATTTTCAATATCATTATAAAGATTTGGCCAGTTAAGTGATTACCTGGCTAAGTCCTTACATCTCTGTATTCCCATGTCCTTCGTGAATTTTCTATAAAATTGGGATACGTAAACTTTTTGGAATTAAGATTTGATGATTTTTCAATAAAATTTTACCCAAAATTGAAATTTCATCCTTTATTTTAATGTAAGGCATTACATCTGATTCAACATATTTCTTATTATTAGGCCACCCATTAATCACATATTTAAATATCTTTTTAAACGTTTCACCATTTCTTGTGTGTTCTCTAAGAAGTTCTAATTTTGCAAATGGTATCTCTAAACAGGATGACACAAATTTACAATGAAGGGCTATTTCCTCTTCCATTTCAGATGTTGTTTCTAACAAAGGAGCTCTATATAGAGTATCAGCTATTTGTAGGTCCTTTCCTGGTTTATACACTACTGACAAATTGTATAATTGAAAACGCAACATAAACCTTTGCTGCCTGTGCGGAATTTTGTACAGCGATTTGTCAAACAAAGTTACTATTGGCTCATGGTCTGTTTCAACCAGTACATTAGATCCATAAACAAATTGATGAAATCTTGTACATCCAAACAGAATTGCATACAACTCTTTTCAATTTGTGCGTAATCTTGCTAGGATTCTGTTAATGAAACAAATGCATAAGCAATTGGTTGCTTGTCTTGCATAATCGTTGCGCCAAGCGCAAATTTTGATGCATCAACTGATAATGTTAATTTTTTGTTTCGGTTAAAATATGTCAATACAGGGGGTTCTGTTATTTCACGCTTTAGATTCTGAAATTCCCTTGCATGTTTTCCAGAAAAGTGCCACGATATCGCTTTTTAAGAGTTCTCTAAGATTCTTATTTTTTGAAGCTAAATTCTCAATAAATGAGCCTAAATAATTTATCATGCCGCGAAATCTTTGTAGTTCCTTGACATTTTTCGGTTTGGGTATTTTAACTATGGATTAAATTTTTGTACATCTGGTTTAATTCGGAAATTGCTAAATACATGACCCAAGAATTTAATCTCTGTTTGAAAAATTTTGATTAGATTTGTTAAACTTTACTCCGACCTCTCTTGCTCTCTGAAAGACAGTTTGCAAAGTCTTTATATGTATGTTCCTCTTTAGAGGAAGAATGAATTAAAAAATCATCTATGTATATATGTAGATTATTAAACCTGGAATATCACCGAAAAACTTTACCATTTATTCATGAAATATGAAATATTTCAGGTGCCGCATTAACTCCAAAGGGCAATATGAAAAATCGATAGCGCCCAAATGGCGTGTTAAAAGTGCATAATTTTGAAGATTTTTCATCTAGTAGAACCATCTAAAACCCGCTATTACCATCAAGTGATGAAAAATAGTTCCAACCATTAAGTTTTGCTTTGCAGTCTTCAATGTTAGGAAAAGTAAAATGTGGCCTCAAAATTGCTTTGTTTAGATTTCTCGGATCTAAACAAGGTCTCAAACTGCCATTCGGTTTCGATACAAATACAATTGAATTAACCCATTCTGTTGGTTCACTGACCTTTTTTATTACATTTAAATTCACCATTCTCTTCAATTCCATTTTCAATCTATCATATGGTCTAAATGGAATTTTGCGTACTGGTTTAACTACTGGATAATCTTTTTCTTTTATTTTCAAATTACGTTTTTCATGTAAAAGACTAAGGCTAGAAAAAACATCAAAACATTTTCCAATCATATTATTTAATGATATGAGATTTACATTTTTAACTAAATTCATTTCCATAGCCGGCTGAAGGCCTATGATATTTCTACATCTCATCTTTACTACAAAAAATTTTAAAACATATTTATGTCCATTATAACTTATTTTCAAATCTGCAGTTCCTGACACTGGCAATTTCTCACCGCTAAATGTAAAGATATCTATATGAGTTTTCTTTAAAAAATAATTAGGTATAATATCTTTTAGTGTTTCTATTGAAATAATGTTGACTTGCGCGCGTGTATCTAGTTGACATACTATTTTGCTGTTATTGACTCTAACCTCAATATTCCATTCGGTTGCATTTGTTGTGTTTGTTTTGGAAAGACAGCCAACAAATAAATCTTGTTCTTCTTCATCATCATAATCGCCATCTTTATCAACTTTGACATTTTTAACACTCTGCCTTTTCGTGAAAAACATTTTAGAAAAATGGCCGATTCTACCATATTTGTGAAATTTTTCTGGCTTAGCTGGACACCAATGTATTTTTGTGATTCTGTCCACAACGACTGGAACTAACAACATGTTGCTTGCTAAAGACTGCATCCCTTGATAATTTGTTCATCATGCGTTTCATATGTATCTTCCAGTTTTAATATATTGTCGTTTTAATATATTTTCGTTGATACCCTTTTCGAATGGAATTCCACCCTCTGCCAATATCCTCTCACGAATATTTCCCATTTTTGGCGACAACCCACAGGTAAATATGTCTCTGACCAAGTCCTAACGCAAACTTCCAAAGTCACAATTCAAACTTAAGTTTTTTAAAATTGTGACATACTCATCTATTGTTTGATTCGGTTGCTGTTTGCATATGAGAAACTTGTGGCGCTCCATGGCAATATTTGCTTTTGGCCTAAAATATGCATCAAATTTTTCAATTACATCTACTTACGTACTTGATCGGGTCTATTTCTTAATTAAAAGAATAAAAAATTTCAAGGGATTCGCTACCCAGATGGTGTAACAACAAGGCCACTTTACGAATATCTGTTTGGCATTTCAAGTTAGAAGCGGTCATGAAAATTTTGAACTGAGTGGACCACATTTTCCACTCTTTTGCTAAATTTGTAGATTTTAAATTAATAGGCGGCTATGTAGTGGCAAAAAACTGTTCGCCATTTGTATTCTTCATTTAAGAAGCTGCCGCTGCCTTCTGCCCATCATCCACCATTTTGCACTTATATATTATATTTTTTACTTTTTTACAAACTTAATGTCTTTTTTATTTAATTTTTTTTAATTCTTCACTTCTGACACCATGTTGTATAAGTACATATATCAGTGATCCTTATTTTTTGCATTATATAAATTTAGTTGGTACAAAGTTGTTACTAATTATTAGTTAGTGTTGCCACATTCATAATAAGATATCTACACGTAACATACATAGATAATAACACTTCCCAAAATGATTTTGCGCGGTCCTAGGGATAAGAAAATAATTTTGCCAATAACAAAATAATTATGAATAGTACCAATTGCCACAATCTTTTTTTTTCACTGTTGAAATTGTAAGAATGCTCAGCCAACAATAATAAAAGGTGCAGTTGCTCCCTTCTCAGGTGTATTATATTTTTAATTATAGCACGACGTCTTTTATATTCTCTTAATTTTAGGTTAAATAAAATAAAGAAAGTCTAAATAATATCCCGACAACTCGACATTCCGATCGTTTTCTTTTTAAACACATAATGTACTATAATATGAATAATTATGAATAATCTCAAAAAGACCTACTTTATATATTAACTTTAGTTGATACAATTTATCTTTGGAGTTGCATTGACCCTAAAAGTTAAGGTAAAGTACATAAATCCAATTTATTCTTTTCTTTGAATAAAGTTGCCACGTTTGAGAATAACAATAACAAATTGATAAAACATTATTAGTTAATGCTATGTTTACACGGACGCACAAGTTCGTGCTTGGCTCTCTCATTCGCGCTTCACACCAAAACTGTGTTTAAAACAACGCGCTTGGCCTTACAAAATTTTTAGAGCGAAACAAGTCCAATATCACAACCGACCATGGGCGGTATGACCCTATTAGCCGAATGGAATAGGCATTGTCGGCAGCCCCAACACCAGGATCGCACGCTTTGGCCCAATCAGCCATTAGTCTTAAATAAACACCGAATACCGAAACCGTTACAAGAACCGGCCCTATATTCCTTTCACTAGTAAAAGGAATATAACTCACGAAGGAATTCTACTCTTCTCTAATTCTTCGCTAGTTTCTACGAACTCGCGGCAAAATATGCGTAACAAACACATGGATGGAAAATTTTTAGTACATACACAGCTTCAACGAGATTTTAAAGCAAGCGGTTTTCAAAAAAGAAAAGTAAGAAAACTGCATTATAAAAGACGCATATCGCGATATGCATTTAAAAAACATATTCTTAACGTTGTCCGGTAGGTCCACCGATTTGCTATAATTTAGCAAATTCTGTTTAAGGTTCGTGTCATGTGATATTAGATCACCATTGTATTTTCTAAACAAAAACTCCAGCTTTCTTATTTCATTAATTAAAATTTTCTTTGGCTTTTTAAGTGAAGCCTTTGACAGTCGATTGACCCATGAAGATGAATTGTCATGGCATTCGTATTCTTCAAGATTCAGCTTTTTTATTAAGTAACCTGATATATACTCTAAAGCATCCTCTTGAAGAATACCAATATCACATAAATTCGATTCATTGAAGTCGTCAAATTCATTTTCTTCTTGCTGCTCTTCAACAATTTTATTTTCTGGTACAATTTGAGGCGTTGGTAGTGTCATCTACTACATTTCCGGTGCCGTTTAAGTGCTCCGTATTTCTTGCTGTGCATGCATACGTACATACATTAATTTTAATATTAGAATAAAAAAATACTATGGTGAAGGAACAAGGCAGAAAACTTACCAAGAATGTATTTGCGAAGCCTATATTTAAAATCCCTTGGCGAAGGATGGTCATTCAATCCACCCTTGCTCCTTATGGCTCCAAAAAAGTGTTCCAGAACGTCTTGATTTAATCTGTTCGTTACCAAGTACATATGTCATGTTATATCTCTGCACATATTGGTGCAACATCATCAGGGCGTTGTTGGAGCATATTATGCCTTTTTGAAAAGATTCCAATGTTTGTTTTCCTGGAATAATTGGTAACGACATCACTTTCGTCATTTTATTTAAAATTTCATTTTGTGCCTCTAATGCTATGCCATATGGTTCCTGCCACAAAAAAAAATTAAAAAGACATACGTACTCCTAAATAAATAAAATAAGCTAGTCAAATGAAACTTACTTTGCCAGGATATTTGAAATTACATAATTTCGAATTGTGGATATCAAACCAATCATTAACTAGCTGGAAAAAATCCGCTGTCTCTTCTGGTTTGTATAGCTCCATCCCCAGAAAGCTACATCTTCTAATCGCGTTGGCTGTCGTGTGAGTTACATATACGGCCCCTGATAAATTTGACAAATTCTTAGAAGTAATAAAAAAATAAAATAAATTGTAAAATTAAAATTAATCCAATTGCATTTCCTGTCACACAAATAAAATTATTAAGAATTGTTAACCAATAAATTGCAATTCTGCAATTTATATAAGTTGAATAATTTTAGTTTTTTCAGCCAATCAAAATTCAGCTAATGCAGCAGGTATTGAACAACAAATGTAAAATTTTAAGTTAAGAACAATTTGTAAATTAGTCTCAGCTCCCCATTCGAAAGCCAGAGTAAAGTACGGAAAAAATTATATTGTGTTTTTTTTTTTTTTTTTTTTGAATAACAAAAGAAATAAAAACTTAATTTGTGTGAAAATAGCTGGGCAGCTAACTTTACTTTTTGTTTGCATAAAAGTTTTTAGGTAAATATCTTTTCTTTTGTATTGTGGTAACGTCTAAATCTTTCCACAACTTACGGATGCTTCCTCCCATGTCGCAAACTATTGCAACCACTGGAAAACCTGCGATGTTTAGTTGCCATATTAAGTTTAAAACGATGTCTTTAGTCATACAGCAATCGAAGTCATAGAACACGGGCTGTTTCCACGAACTTCTGAGTCCACGAGCCATAACGAGCTGCACATATTTTGCTGGTTTTCTTACCATGTCGCTAAGTGCATCGTAATCAAATGTTTCCGCTACCTTCATTTCATCAAAAGAAAGTACACAAATTTTTTCATCTGGTGTAAGTTCGGTTGTTTGGCGCATAAATTCTATACAATTTCTCAAGACTCCTTCACTCATTGTAATTTCTGCACACCAACGCTGTAGTGTTGATTTATGAGGTAGCGGAAACCCTTTCTTATATAAATAATTATACGCCCTAGGTCCCGCAGCGTGTAAGCAAATAGCGCTGGATATATCCTTCCATTTCCACATAACGTTCTTAGGTGACATCATTTTCCTTAGCTGTCCCTCCGTAAAGATTTTCCGAATTGTAGCGAGAGCTGCATTTGCTTGATTAAGTTTTAATCTTAAGTCCTTATTTTCCGATTCGAGCTCGCGAATTCTATCATAGTATTTTGGAGGACTAAATTTGTATATATATATACATATACATATATATATATATATATATATATATATATATATATATATATATATATATATATATATATATATATATATATATATGTTACGCGGGTTTATGCGATCTGTTGGGCAATCGTTGAATAGTAGTATTTTGTTGTAATACATTTTGAGATGCAACCTATGGTTAAGAGGCACGGTAAAGATTTTCCCAGCTAGCTATAATTCGGTATAATTTTGGTTCTTAACCCATTCCCACTACGCGTAATCATATAGTATACTATCCGTGCAAAGAATACCATAGTATATAATAAGAGACATTCTTTTCTTTCGTTCACGAATGACGATGGCCAGATGTTGCGCCATGTAGGGCACCTTTTCTCCCACCCACTGACACGTTCTATGTCAGACACCTTGACAAGCGGGTGCCCGAACAATATTATTCGCCTGTCCCGAATATGATTACCTAGGTCGCCATGACTTATCACTCAACATTCCCCTTGTTTTTAAGTAAATTAGTTAAATTTTTTCATTTTTAGATTTTTATTTTAAGGTTTGTTTGAAACATTTATAGTTACTTAGTGTTAAGTATATGTATATAGTCTAAAATGGTATGTAGGTAAATAGGATACTGTAATTTAGGTAAGTATACAAAAAAAGTATTACAAGCTATATGTATATAAGTATGTATGATAATTTTAAGACTAATAGATATATTTATATATAGTTTAGTAGGAACAATTCAATATGATAGGTACTGACAGTTTTTTCTTTAATTTGCTTTTGTTTGTGGAATGCTGTGTAATTGTTACAGAAATAGTACGAGTTGTTAATTCATGTTTTAACTTTTATATGAGATTACACATCAATTCGGTTTTTTCTTTTTTTTTTAATTTCAAATACAAAATGATTTTTAGGTAAACTTTTTAAGAGTTGTTTTTTTTATATAAATCACTTTTTTAAGAAAAACTATGTTTTTTTTTTGTTTTTATTAAACAATTTTTTTAATTTTACTGTCAATAGGTATTTACTACAAAATTACCAAATTTTCTCTGATTTTGAATTATTTTGCATTCAAATTTTGGTTTACTTTGTTCTTATAACATTCGACTTTTTGCTTACATAACCAAAAAATTTATTAAATTTTTGCAACTTTGATAAGAATAGCATATTTTATGTTTGATTTTTCTCTAGTTAATTTTGTTAATATAACTTTTTACATTGTATGTGTAGTTTTTATAAATTATTAATAACATATAACAAAATCTTTCTTCATTTATTTATTTAAAATAATTTTTTACAGGTTTCATAAATCACCAAGACCTCTTTATTTTAGTTGGGAAGATTTTATATGTATTTGAGTTTTTACATCAAAAGCACGTTTTGCAACATTTAAACAATTAAGGTCACGTTACACTTTTTTGCATTAAGCCAAACAAAGAGACACTTTAAAATTACACTTTTTGGTGTTTAATTTAAGCATTTTCATGTCATATTAATTTTTATAACACACAATATTATAGAATTTTTTATGTACATCGATATTTTCCCTTAGTTTGGCAAAAAGAATTTTTTTTTCAATAATAAAAAAATTACAACTGATTTGACTTTTCTTAATGCACACTCAGTTGCACATTGTCCTTCCACGTTAAGCTGACTATCCAATCTCTCTATCTTTCTGGCAATTTTTCTTGTTTTATACCTAACTTCCTAGCTTCGAAATTAGCATCGTACGATGGTACCGTTATTCAATCTAACCAATAGGATCATGACACTTGGCATGTAAATATAAAAAAAATATGAAACGAAAAATAAATGTCAAACGAAAAGGAACAAAATATCCCTTTTTATTCACAGGGACGTTAAATCGCAAACAGAGTCGTATGCTCATGAACACCGCAAAAAATGTCTTAACAGCAAAAAATCCCATCTTGACAAAAATCCGTAACAAAACTGCTTCGTCTCAAGATCTCTGATCGAGGAACGAACAGGAGAGATTTTTGATTCCGCGCATTCCCTATCGATACCTAACCGTGATGTGAGAACGAAGTAACAGTTCATACGTGTGGCACGACCCACGAAGCCGGGCAGACTTCAAAATTAGTTCCGAACAACCAAATTGGTTTCTTATCAAGGACGAATATCCGACGCATGGTATTTACCGATATATTTCCCCTGGAGGTCTTCTATATCGTACAGCGAATTCCCAATCTTCCTTCTGATTCTACACTTCACGTATTTCGGACCGAACTTGGCATTAATACCTCTCTTGAAATCGCTCTGTCCATGTGTCTTCCGGAATATCTCTTGCCCTTCAATGAAATTAACGGGTTTACTTCTCATGTTATATACTCTACAAGCCTTCTCATGTGCCAAACTTAGGTTTTCGCGTATTTTTCCCCGTATGTGTTGGAGTCGGTCCGAATGCTTTACTTCAGTGTCGTCCGCTAGCATATTCAGTTTTGCCAAGATGGAGTATGAGGACCCGTGAGAAATCATGTTTTGACCGAATGTCGCAAAATAAGGCGAGCACTGTATGGCTGAATGGAAGTCACTTCGCAAAATTGTCAAAATTTTGGCTAGGTTTTTGTCCCACCCGGTGTGATCCGGCTCGTTCTTAAGGAAGTATCTAATTTTAGAAATCAATTCGCGATTTACTCTTTCAGAGGCGTTTGCTTGTGGCGAATAAAACCCGGTGGTTACATGTTCTACCCCGTAGATGGACAAAAATTCCTGCATCTCCTTTGACGTAAATTGCTTGGCGTTGTCACTGTGTATATACTGAGGCACACCGAAAGTGCAGAAAATTTCGTTCTGGAAGAACTCCATGACTCTGGCGGTTGTTGCTGATCTCATTGGCTTCAAAAATATAAATTTTGTCAAATGATCGACTGCAATAAATAGCTGACGATTTCCTAACCTTGTACTCGGGTATGGACCCAAAAAGTCACAATACAACCTTTGGAATGGACGAACTGTTACTAGTTGATTCCCCATCGGAGGACGTAGAATTCTATTTATGGGTTTGTTAGTTTTGCAGTCATCACACGCCTGGATGTATTCCTTTACTTGACGTACCATTCCCGGCCAATAATATTTCTGTCGAATACGAAATAGTGTTTTAGCTAATCCGCTGTGGCAACCGTCTTCGTGTGTGGACTTAATCAAATCGTGTGTTAAACTCATCGGCACCCATAGACGCCAAAGATCTTTCTCCTCGTTATCGATGCTACGGAAGCCTACACGCTTATATACAAAATTCCCAGACAAACATAAATCCGGTAAAGCGTCTGCGTTAGTCCGAATTCTTTCCTTAAGATCATTATAGTCTGCGCTATTAAACTCAGGAGAGCTAGTATCTACTTCAGGAGAGCTACAAACACTGTCCAGAGCATCAATATCAAATCTGGAAAGTGTATCGGGAACTATATTCATAGAACCCTTTCGGTGTTCCATTTTAAAGTCAAAATTCTGAAGCTTCAGGCTCCATCGTGCTAATCTACCATTCAAATCTTTTTGACCCATGAGCCATCTCAGGCTTGAATGGTCGGTTATAATTCTGAATGGAAGACCTTCCACATACTGCCTGAATCGTTTAACGCATATCACTGCCGCTAGACACTCTAATTCTGTAACCGTATAGTTGCGTTGTGCGCGATTCAATTTCTGCGACACAAATGCAATCGGCCGTTCTCTCCCCTGGTCATCGAATTGGTATAGAACTCCACCTACTCCTACGCTCGACGCATCGCATTGTATTACAAATTCTCTAGAAAAATCGGGTTGTGCTAAGACTGGAGCACCTGAAAGGACGACTTTTAATTTTTCAAAGGACTGTATGGCCTCCTGCGTGAGACGGAAAGGTTTGTTGGATTTTCTCAAACAATCCGTTAGTGGACCCGCTAGGTCGGAAAAATTACTGATAAATGAACGATACCAATTCGCCATGCCAACAAATCGTCTAACCTGCCTTGGCGTTTTGGGTAAAGGGAATGAAACTATAGCCTTGACCTTTTCAGGATCTACCTTTAACTCGCCACCTCCTATTATATATCCCAGGTATCTGATTTCACGCTGGCAAAATTTACTCTTGCGAACGTTGATAGTGAGTCCTGCAGTTCTCAAACACTGGGCAACTTCTGAAAGCAGATTAATGTGGCTGTCAAAATCTGGGCTACAAACCAAAAGGTCATCTAAGTAAATGAACACATTATCCCTTAATCTTGATGGAATGGCTTTGTCCATCAGCCTGCTCATGGTCTGAGGTCCATTACAAAGCCCGAAAGGCATCACTTTGTATTGATATAATGGCCTGCCAGGTACCGCAAAAGCCGTTTTTTCCTTTGATGTTTCAGACAATTTTATTTGGAAAAACGCATCCTTAAGGTCAATACCACTAATAAAGTGCGTATCCTTCAATCTGCTTAACAAACCGTTTATGTGAGGGAGCGGGTAAGAATCTTTCCTAGTCAGAGCGTTTATTTTCCTGCAGTCAAGACAGAGCCTTATCTTTCCTGGTTTACGAACAGTGACTATCGGACTACACCAAGGAGAATTTGATTCTTCAATAACTCCAAGTGCTAATAACCTATCCAACTCTTCGTAAACTTCCGCTTGTCTGGGTGGTGAAAGAGGATAATGCCTGCTTTTTACTGGCGCAGCATCACCGGTGTCAATGTGGTGTTCTAACAAATGAGTAACCCCAAGCCCTAATTCCTCGTAGGATGGAAATTCCGAAATTCTCTGTCTCAGCTGATAACTTTGTTTCGCATCGAGGTCATGAAATTCTAGCTCAGGTCTGGAATCTAACTCTACACTGGAGATAATGTGCGGAGCGAGCTTGAAAGCTCTCCAGAAATTTACTCCAAGATAGCCTTCCGACAATAGTGTAGGGATTATATAAAAAATGATCGATTTTGTTATGCCCATGTACATTACTGGAAGCAAACAATACCCCTTAACTTCCGCTCTTGAACCATTCGCAGTCGAAATACTAGACCTTACTTTATTTAATCGGATGCCATTGCGTTCAATAAAATCCATACTACCTTTTCCCAGAACAGAAACATTGGCTCCTGAATCCAAAAGACA
The DNA here is from genome assembly GCA_963681545.1 of Germaria angustata. Lineage (NCBI taxonomy): Eukaryota > Metazoa > Arthropoda > Insecta > Diptera > Tachinidae > Germaria > Germaria angustata. The sequence continues at coordinate 80,654,502 of OY812999.1, read as the reverse complement.
CATTATTTCTTCTCCGAAGATTCCTATTTTTGCAAAAGGTCTACCATCCTCGGCGGTATGTAGCCTTGTTGTCTCCAGAATTTTTCTAAACCCTTTCCTCTTCTCATACCGAGCTCTACATCCCTGAATCCTATACGACGGTCTATATTCATCTTCAGAAGATAATTTTTGTAAGTGCACTTGAACATAGGCACGTACATATTCGCTTCGTACATTTGAGGCTGTTTTGAGTTGTGAGTTGTGAGGTGAAATCCTCTGTGAGGATTCACGCTCAGCATCTATAGCACATTCGGGGTCTATTTTGGGGAACGAGCCTCCCCGGTTGACTGCTCGCTCCGGCGCCTGTTTTCCGAATGAACCTCGTTACACCTGGGTGTTGTTACGTCCCTTTTTCCACACTTGAAACAGAATACGTGTCGGGTCTCATCAGGGCAGTATATAAAGCTGTGTCCTAACTGCAGGCAATTCCAGCACTTTATCTTCGAGTAATCCCTCTTTACGTATGCCCTTGACATCTTTAAGGCCTCCACTTGAGGGTCTGGTTCCTCATCTGATTCTCCCTGCGCCTCATCAATCGAGATTTCATTTACGCGCCTTGGCTTAACCGAGGCAACTGTCGAGCCTGTACTTTCCAGGAGAACCTTTTCCGCCTTCCTTGCCAACAAACGAAGCTCACCTATGTCTATAGGATTGGAAATAAATAGCATTACTCGTAGTTCAGGATTGATATTCTTCTTAATAATCTCTATCAGGGTATTATCAGTTAGTGGATTTCGGAGCCTCATATTCAACTTCACTATATGAGAATGGAAATCATCATAATTCTCTTTTGGATGTTGTTTACGGGTTGAAATTTGTAGTAGGATTTCATTCTCGGTCTCAAGAGTTCCGAATTCTTTAATCAGGGCTATTTTTAATAGAGAATAACTCGCCCTAGGATTCTGTTTAATAAACAGCCAATACCATTCTTCCGCTTTTTGTGTAAGAAACATATGGAAGTTTGCCATCAGGTGGTCAAATGAACACTGTGAGCGCTCCGTGAGGGTGTCTATTTTGAATAAAAAATCGTGTACGTTCCCTTCTCCACTGTAACTAACTCTCCAGTCTTTTAATTTAACTGATGTAGCTGAAGACGCGTTCGAGTAAGAATTAACCCTATAATTACTGGACTGACCATTCAAACTTCCTGCCGCTGGAGAACCTGTTTCGATATGAGCTTGGCCCATAGCATCCCTTACAGCATTTAGCTCCTGTCTAAACTCCTCCCGCATTGATCTCATAGCATCCCGCAAATATGTGGACAATGTCTCTATGGAATCTACCCCTATATCCTGGCCGCCTGCAGCCTGTGAGGTGGATGCCTCAGGATTATTATTCGTCGCCATTAAATTGGTATTATAAGTTCCCTGCCTAATTCCAAAATTGTTGTGCCCTATGAGATTATCTAAAGAAGAGCTAGTTGGTCTTGAAATACGTTCGGTCTTTACCAATATCTCTGCCTCTTCCCTATCCTGAAATGCCAAATCTACAGAATCAGAGATCGAAGATGCTCTAGTCGCTGCAATACTTGTATCAGAATATGTTTTTGTTATACCGACAATGCTGCGTGGTCTTAACGAAGGATCTATTTTACCTAATTGTGTTGTTTTAATCTTTGAAGGAGTCTTACCTCTTCCCCTTGTGCTAGATGAAGTCAAACTTGAATCGCGATTGGGTGGTCCAGACAATGTCGACTTTGAGCGTGTATTAGGTTTGTGCATGCTGCACTCAATCAAATAAGAAAGACATTTACGCCATCACATTATTTCAAAATTAAAAAAAATAAAAAAAAATATTATAGTAAACAAGTCTTGAGCTGTATGAAGCTGTTGTGACTATGTTTTGTGAAACCAAAATTTAATACAAAAAAAAAGAATCTTTTCCGTTACTATAAAACACGGAATAATTTTCTTTTCTTGTTTTCTAATAAAAAAAAGTTTACAAGTACAAATTCACTTTGTAAATTTAAGTAGGTATTTATCATTAAAGGACAATTAACTTTAAATATCAAAAATTCATTCATAAAACAAAAGGAATGTTGAATGAAGGCACGAACGACGCAAAGTAAACCATAATTCTTTCTTTGATTATTCTGTTCTCGAGTGTTCCACGATTCTACTTGGACTATCAATGCAATTATTAATTGATGCAACAAGCGATCCGTCTTAACAATCGACAACAAAATCAAAATATTAAAAATGTTCAAATAGTACCATTCACCATGCGTAATAAAATTCTGAGTGTTACTAACTCCTCTAACTAAGATTTCAACAGTTCCGCAGCGTGTCCATCAACTATATTCTATCTCAATGGAACACGGACTTAAACTGTTAAAATCTAAGTTTATATTTCCACCATGAAATTGATCCTCTATCGCAACGGTCGACTGTGCTCTCAGTCAGCAGTCCGGACTTATAGATTCTCAAAGTCATCTTAGAAATATTTATGATGTTAATAATAACAAGGCGTCATTTTTCCCACTTATGTCTGTTAGGTACACCTCATATAGCATCTTATACCAGATGTATTGCATCCAATAAAAGGACTTACATGATATGTAAAAAAAACCATAAGGGAGAAAAAAAAAATGATAAAAAAAAGGAATAAAAAAAAGAATTAATTCTACCACTCCTAAATAGTGGCCTTTCCGTTGGGCGCCATATATGTTACGCGGGTTTATGCGATCTGTTGGGCAATCGTTGAATAGTAGTATTTTGTTGTAATACATTTTGAGATGCAACCTATGGTTAAGAGGCACGGTAAAGATTTTCCCAGCTAGCTATAATTCGGTATAATTTTGGTTCTTAACCCATTCCCACTACGCGTAATCATATAGTATACTATCCGTGCAAAGAATACCATAGTATATAATAAGAGACATTCTTTTCTTTCGTTCACGAATGACGATGGCCAGATGTTGCGCCATGTAGGGCACCTTTTCTCCCACCCACTGACACGTTCTATGTCAGACACCTTGACAAGCGGGTGCCCGAACAATATTATTCGCCTGTCCCGAATATGATTACCTAGGTCGCCATGACTTATCACTCAACATTCCCCTTGTTTTTAAGTAAATTAGTTAAATTTTTTCATTTTTAGATTTTTATTTTAAGGTTTGTTTGAAACATTTATAGTTACTTAGTGTTAAGTATATGTATATAGTCTAAAATGGTATGTAGGTAAATAGGATACTGTAATTTAGGTAAGTATACAAAAAAAGTATTACAAGCTATATGTATATAAGTATGTATGATAATTTTAAGACTAATAGATATATTTATATATAGTTTAGTAGGAACAATTCAATATGATAGGTACTGACAGTTTTTTCTTTAATTTGCTTTTGTTTGTGGAATGCTGTGTAATTGTTACAGAAATAGTACGAGTTGTTAATTCATGTTTTAACTTTTATATGAGATTACACATCAATTCGGTTTTTTCTTTTTTTTTAATTTCAAATACAAAATGATTTTTAGGTAAACTTTTTAAGAGTTGTTTTTTTTATATAAATCACTTTTTTAAGAAAAACTATGTTTTTTTTTTTTGTTTTTATTAAACAATTTTTTTAATTTTACTGTCAATAGGTATTTACTACAAAATTACCAAATTTTCTCTGATTTTGAATTATTTTGCATTCAAATTTTGGTTTACTTTGTTCTTATAACATTCGACTTTTTGCTTACATAACCAAAAAATTTATTAAATTTTTGCAACTTTGATAAGAATAGCATATTTTATGTTTGATTTTTCTCTAGTTAATTTTGTTAATATAACTTTTTACATTGTATGTGTAGTTTTTATAAATTATTAATAACATATAACAAAATCTTTCTTCATTTATTTATTTAAAATAATTTTTTACAGGTTTCATAAATCACCAAGACCTCTTTATTTTAGTTGGGAAGATTTTATATGTATTTGAGTTTTTACATCAAAAGCACGTTTTGCAACATTTAAACAATTAAGGTCACGTTACACTTTTTTGCATTAAGCCAAACAAAGAGACACTTTAAAATTACACTTTTTGGTGTTTAATTTAAGCATTTTCATGTCATATTAATTTTTATAACACACAATATTATAGAATTTTTTATGTACATCGATATTTTCCCTTAGTTTGGCAAAAAGAATTTTTTTTCAATAATAAAAAAATTACAACTGATTTGACTTTTCTTAATGCACACTCAGTTGCACATTGTCCTTCCACGTTAAGCTGACTATCCAATCTCTCTATCTTTCTGGCAATTTTTCTTGTTTTATACCTAACTTCCTAGCTTCGAAATTAGCATCGTACGATGGTACCGTTATTCAATCTAACCAATAGGATCATGACACTTGGCATGTAAATATAAAAAAAATATGAAACGAAAAATAAATGTCAAACGAAAAGGAACAAAATATCCCTTTTTATTCACAGGGACGTTAAATCGCAAACAGAGTCGTATGCTCATGAACACCGCAAAAAATGTCTTAACAGCAAAAAATCCCATCTTGACAAAAATCCGTAACATATATATATATATATATAAATTTCTGGCACAATTCTACGAACGTACGTTTATTAATTGAAATTTATACACTTACTCAGTTTGGGTGTTTTGTTCTCTGAAACTTTATTTCCTTAATAGGTAATTCCTCATGCATTGGAAATTCCTGAATTTTTTCTGTTTCCAATTCTTCTTCATTAGTGTTTGATGGCTCTCTTATTGGGCAAAGTGATCTAAAAGTTAATTTATTTTTCAAATGAAAATTTTACATCTTGCATATTTTGCAAGACACTTTGAGGTAAAATATCAAATTTAGTTCAACATCCTCGCTTTAGTATTAAATTTCTAAAAACGTACTTACTCAGAGCATGAAATTGCTTTCACATCGTTTGGAGAAATTTCGATTTCTTCCCATTGCTGTACAAAAGGTTCCGCATTTGGCAAAAACAACAATTTATGCCTAATGCGTATAATGTGAGATGACAGGAAGTGGTCAGCACATAAGAGAGACGTTGGTTTAAAATCTACTCCACAAATTTCACTCCACTGTGTTCTTTTGGCAACGTCTTTTGGCATGGATCTTTGTTCCATTTCCTTTGTTATATTTTTTTTACACAATTTTTATAATTTTTATTTTATTTTTGTAAATAATTTTATCACAACAATTTTTTTTTGTTTGCGTAATTTAAAAACAAATTTTGACGTTGGAAGAAAAATTATCACTTGAGCTTTGGACACAATCGTCACATATAAAACGTATAAAGATTCCAGAATGCAATATTACCCGAGCGTAGTGATTGATTGCTAGATTTATTAGCAGTATTTATAATACATTACATAATATTACATGCTTTTTTAATTTTACAAAATTTTATCAGTAGACTCTAATTAAAAAACATAGAAAATTTTTTATAGAACTAACAATTTCTCTACGGAATATTTTTGGATTCTCTTCATTTTTAATATCACTTGGCATCATGTTATATATGTTTAATCCTTTGTAGAATAGTGATCTTTCGATGGTCTCTGATGCCTACAATCTGTAATTTTTCTTGGGTTGTATGGTTGAACATCCCCAACGTATCTTAGCTGTTCTACTAAATAATCAGGCGCCTTTCCCATTTTCATTTTTTTAATAAAATCAATTGTATGTAGCTCTAATCCTTGTTGTATGATAAGCCACATAAATGTATCCAACATATATTTTTTAAACGTAACAGATATACATCTATATCTGTTACGTTTAAGTATTGCGCGCATTGCTTTATTTTGTAGTTTTTGCAATCTTTCTATTTAATGTTCTGAGCAGCACGTGTATAACACAGTAGATCCAAATTCAAAATGTGGTTTAATCGTAGTATTATAAATGTCTGTAGTTGTTATATTCGATATTTTTTTCTTAATACGCTTAAAAACCCTATTTTTTCCCCAATTTTTTTACATATATATTCAATATGTTCTTCAAATTTTAAGTATTTGTCTATTAAAAAACCTAGGTATTTTATATTATTAACTTTTTCTATAATACATCATTGATTTGAAATGTGGTATTACTGTTTATATTTATTTCCATTATTTTAGTTTTACTTTCGTTTAACTTTAATTTATTCGTTTTTAACCAGTTATTTATATCATCCATATCATTTGACTGATTAGCGTGACATATCTCCTCCGTAGCCGCTTCAGTGAAAATCAAAGTATCGTCGGCATATAGAACAATTTCACATTTTTCTAAAACTTTTTCCATATCATTGATCCATATAATAAATAGAAGTGCTCCTAAAATTGAGCCTTGTGGTACACCAAAATCATTTATCGTAGCAATTGATAATGTGCCATTAACTTTTGTAAATTTCCAGCGTTTAGTTAAATAGGACTCAAACCATTTTAAGTCATTATCTTGAAAAGTTTTTGTAGTAGAATATCTCTATCGATTATTTCGAAAGCCGTTTTGAAATCTAGAAAAATCGCCATTATTTTGTTATTCTTCTTCATAAATTTCCACCTATTTATAACATAGTTGATTGCCGTTTCACATGAATATTTTTTCGGAATCCCGACTGAAATTTTGAAAGTAATTTGTGTTATTTCATATACCCTTCTAATTGATTTTTAACAATCTGTTCAATGACTTTTTCAAACAATTTTAATATATTTATTGGACAGTATTCTTCACATTTGTCTGTATTTTTTACTTTTTCTATTGGTGTAATCATATTTGGGAAAATTTCAGTTTCTAGTGATTTGTTTATAATTTTTAGCATAATTTTACCTGCAGTGTTCCAGTTATCCGAAATCATATTGATTGTTACTCTATTGTAGTATGGTTTTTTATAGTCTTGCATATACTTTTAAGTTCTTCTAACGATATTGCACGGAATTTAAACTTTGAACTTATCATAGATATTTTGTTTTCACATTCACATATTCGATGGAGTTTCTTATTTGTTTAATACTATCGACGAAGTAATTATTAAAATTTTCGGCTATTTGAAAATTATCCTAATATTCTATTTGATTAAATATTACACTTTTTATCACCTTTCTGGGTATTCTTAATACTAATTCTTTTATTTTTATCCACATTTCTTTCTGGTCCTATGCATTGTTAATTTTATTATTTATATATTTATTTTTGTCATTTTCGATTTTAAGTTTGTATGAATTTCTACTTATTTTGTAGTTATTCCATGTTTCTTCGGTGTTTTCAAACATTGCGGATTGATATTTAGGTACCCATTCCCTTTTCAACATTTTAGATCGTAATCAAACCATTTAGTATTTCCCTTTTTATTTAATTTCGTTTTAAAACAGAATCTTTGTATTGTTTTTTCAAAAACATTATCGAAATTGTAAACACTACACAAATCTAAACATTACACGTATAAGAATCCTGGTTCCTGTGATTATTGAAATCTCCAGCTATTAGAATCAGTGTCGTTATCACATATTTCTTCTATTTTTATAGAAGAAATATATCACAGAATTCTGATTTTGATCCACTCGGTCATCTACATATTATTACTATAATAATTGATGTTTTTTTCATATTTTGCCATATACGCACTAATCCAGTATTTTGAGTCTTTAATATTGTCTTTAATTTTGTTGACTTGCCAATATTTTTTAAAGTATACTATTACTCCGCCAGTTCTAGATGAATTTAATAAGGTGCTAGAGTGGTCAATTTGTTTAATTTCGATTTCGCATTCTTCTATTTCACTAGTTTGATGTGTTTCGGTTAGTATTATAAAATCAGGGGCCAAATTACGGCATTCGATATCGATCGAAATTTCAAACAAAATTTTCTTGAATTGTATTGAAATTTCGATCGATATCGAATGCCGTAATTTGCCCCCAGGTTTTTCAGTTTCAGCTATTACTTCCAGTTGATTGAAATTATTAGTTAAGCCCTGGATGTTGGTATATATCCCATATATCCCCTTTGATTGTGAGGCTGTTATACCTATTCATCTCCTTTTTAAATTTAATTTATTTTGGTACACTGGACATTTGCGGTTGTTTGTGGCATGATTTTCATTAAGCCCTAGATTTGATCTTCTGTTTTCTTTCATGCAGTTGACACATTTCATGACTATTTCCTTAGCACATTCTTTACTCTTATGGTTTCAATGGCATTTATAGCATACATCTTCGTTCTTACATTCCACCGCTTTATGGTTATAACCTTGACATTTAAAACACTTCATTATACTTGTACCATCAAACACTCTGCATCTATCCCATCCAACATTAAGTTTTTTAGCTGCTATTATCTTCGGATATGATTTATTGTCTACGTTTAATTTTGCATTAAATGTTGTTTATATCCTTTCGTTTCAAATGTTTTAACTACTTCTAATTTACTATTTTTTAAAGTTTAATTTTCCTATTTTAGTTTTTCGATTAATTCTCTATCAGGGTATCTAAAATTTAAGTCAGTTATTAAAATTTGCATATTGATTTCTTTTGGTACTTTTATTTCATAAACTTAACTAATTTCACGTTGTTCGACATTCTTGCTCTATATGACTAATGTACCATTTTTTCTGTTCTCAACATTGGTTATTTTAAACTGGATTGATCTCTTGGATTTCATCTTCATTATTATTTAGTGCGTTTTCAAATTCATGTTGGTATTGTAACAATGTTTGCATTTATTGTTTACACTTTCTTGAATTTCTTGCATAGCAAAATCTATATTATGAATATTGCATACAACCATCGCATATATATCTCACAAAACCTCCTTCAGAAAATATTTTCCGAGTATTGATCTATTATAATGATACACTTTTTTGCATATTCCATCGCATCTAATACCACTTTCACCTCTTATTCCTAGCTTGCATTTGCTGCATTCAGCCACTGCAGCTCTTTTTCACAGCTTTTAAAAAACCCTTATTTTGTGATATTTTATATTCTGCTAATAAATTTTACTTATTTTTTTTTTCTTTTTTATAGTCACTATCTACTTTTTTTAAACTCAATTAGTATTTATTATAAATTTAATCAGATCAGTTATATGGGTATAGAGCTGTTGACGTGGCTCAAAGAAGCTCATTTCTAGCAGCTCAATAAAAGGCAAGGAAAACGTTGGTTTACCTTTTTGAACTTTGTAAAATGAGTAAAGGATGTATTTTTTTTAACAGCATCCGGTAGATTTCAGCTACTTTTGCATATATTTTCATAATAAATTTTACAACTTATCCCATTTTTTGCCTTCTTTGGTGAACTTTTCCATATCTCCTCCTCAAGCTTAATTTCTTTAAGTTTATTCATCGTTTTAGGAATAGTTGCTTAAATTAAGTACGTGATTTCAATGTATAATTTTGGCTTAAATACAGTTGTAAATTTTTCTTATATATTCTGTGCGAATAACTTTTGGATTTCCCTCTAAGGTAATGTTTTTTGTTATATTAAAATAGCTCTCAAGTGGGCTATTTGATATTCTGCTATTTCCTTTGTTTTCAATGTAATGCCCCATTAAATTTGCCCGTAAAGGATTATATTTTTTTAGTACCAGCGATGCCACGGTTTCTCTGTGGAATTCATTCTTTTCTAGGTTTTTGCTTTTGAAATCGCAATTTTTTAATTTTCAAATACTTATATAAGTACATATGTTTGTAGTGGCTTTAAGTAAAATGGACTTCTTTTATCTAAATAAGTATAAGTTTTTGAATGTTCCTGTGAGCATCAGGAATCGTGTGATTTATAATTTTTGCTTTAATGTTTCTACTTTTCCAGTTTTTTTGGTCGTTTAAAAGAAGTTCTAAAATATTGTCTATCCAAAAGAAAAACTTTTTAGAGTATTTAATAAAGAAAACGGAATACATAACCTACATCAGTATATATCAAAACGTTACATGACGTGGGTCGAAAAGGAGGCTAAAGCGAATTTCGTTGTGGTACAAATATGTTGCGCCTATTTTTTGAAAATAGCTCATGTCTTTGTGAGCTATTTTCAAAAAATAGGCGCAACATATTTGTACCACAACGAAATTCGCTTTAGCCTCCTTTCCGTCATGTAACGTTTTGATATATACTGATGTAGATTATGTATTCCGTTTTCTTTATTAAATACTATAATAATGCCATTAATTGATGCAAAGCTCCAGTCCAAGCATATGCGCTTTGCCAATTGCCACATTATTTTATTCGTTATGCAGAAAACTTTTATTGCGAGCAAAAATCTTTCGATTTTAAAAAGTATTCATTTAATATTCTAGGTTTTTCAGAATCGCTTAAAATTAGTTCAGCATACGCATTTTTTCATAATCGACATTCTACGACTTCTATCAAGGGTTTCATTTAAAAACCGCCAACATTTAGGATTGTGTTTGATTCCGCCTAAGTTGCATTATAATAGCTATTCATTGAATCTTTATAAGCTTTTTTAATTATTCCACTAACGCGTTTTAATCCTCCTCATCAGGAACAGAGTTATTCAGGCATGTTCTGCAAATCACAACATTTCTGAAAATCATAAGAAATTTAACTTTTCGGTGTGATTTTACCTTTTCGAAAACACAAGAAAACGGCTGATGTTTTGCTTTGATTTCATGACAATATTTTATGTATTCAAAATTAATAAAGGTTTAGTCAAAATAATAAGTGAACGTAAACTAAAATTATTTTTTAAAATAAAATTTAAACACAAGTTGATATGGCTGGAGCTTTATTGTTGTCAGTAATATATTTGAAAAAAAAAATTATTAATTTAACAAAAGAAAGTAGTTTCAAGAATACACACCGAAGTTGCCAACGCAGATATATTAAGTAATCTGTGGTTGCCACTGTTCTTAATATATAATTATTGTTGCCATTTGCTACTACTTTATAAGTAATTATTTTTAAAATTAGGCAAACAATTGATAGTTAATAAATATTTTGAATATAGCTTAACAAAAATAATTAAGTTTTATTTGAAATAGCTTGTTTAATTAAAAAATTAAATATATTTCTCGTCGAAAGAAACATTTATCTACTCTGGCAAGCATCGGTTTATTTTCGAAGAACAAAAACAGCTGACAACTAAGAAGTAAATGCAAATCACAAAAAGAAAATGTCAAATCACAAAAGCAAATAACAACATTTGTTACAAAGGAAGTGTTTGCAATTTTTTTATATTTTAGCTAATTTTTTTTTGGTACAAAATCATCAGTTTTACTCTTAAAATAAATAAAAAACAAATAAATTTGTTCAATTAATGAGTTTTTATTGAGTTAAATATAAAAAGCCGTCCAAAATTAAGGAAGTGATTTCAGATCGCCAGCCACATAGCTGACCGGTTTCAAATCACAACAGTTCAAAAAGTTATGTGCACAGAACACCTTTTTTGTGATTTCAAATCATTGTATCCGCTCTTCTGTTTATTTATGGCTGACTCTAGTAGCAGCTGATCAATTTCTTCGTAACTACGAATAATCCTTGGTTTGGAGAACTCACTTTTTTTTATAATAACTTTACCACCAAAGGAATAAACCGAACGATATCCCACTTTATGTAATGGTTTGACATATTTAAATAAATTCATAGTTCCTCTACTCAGATAATCGTTGACATACACATCTTTTGTAGACTTACATTCGTTTAATTTTGGCTTAATTCATATCTTTTTTTCTTTTTCTTGTTTTGATATAAACTTTTTCACATTGGTTTTGTATAATGCCTATTTTTTTTAATCTATCATCATACCGTCTTTCTATTGCCCATAGTAGTGCTTTAATTTCATCTTCATTGTTATTTAGTGCGTTTTCAAATTCATGTTGGTATTGTAACAATGTTTGCATTTCTTGTTTACACTTTCTTGAATTTCTTGCATAGCAAAATCTATATTATGAATATTGCATACAACCATCGCATATATATCTCACAAAACCTCCTTCAGAAAATATTTTCCGAGTATTGATCTATTATAATGATACACTTTTTTGCATATTCCATCGCATCTAATACCACTTTCACCTCTTATTCCTAGCTAGCATTTGCGGCATTCAGCCACTGCAGCTCTTTTTTTCACAGCTTTTAAAAAACACTTATTTTGTGATATTTTATATTCTGCTAATAAATTTTACTTATTTTTTATTTTTTATAGTCACTATCTTTTTTTGACTCAAATAGTATTTATTATAAATTTAATCAGAGTTTTGTTTTTTGCTTGTTCGCATAAACAGGTTGCCATATGTGATTGTGAACTGTTCAATTCCAGAACATTTTTAGCATGGTGATATATTTTTTTGCACACCACTCCACACATTAGTCCCGATCCACAGCGTATCAATGTTTACAGTGGTGGTATTCTGCGATGTTAAAATTTGATAACGGTTGGTGTCTGTTTTATAAAAAAAGGTCACGAACAATAATATTTTTCTTCTTGAGTGCTCTTGGAGTGAATGAGTACGATTCAATGTTTTTATAAGAATTTTCTGGATTAAAAAATAAATTACGTTTCTGATTAATGTGTACTGTAACAAAGCCATAAAAGAGAATTCAGGAATTCAAAATAAAACAAACAGTGATGCCAATATGTGAGTTGCACTGTTTCGTTTTCTAGTACGTAAATTCCAACACTCCTCCTCAACTCACGTATTAACATCACAAAATATACAATAAACAAGAATACGTCTATACAGTTAAATTTCAATTTGGCATTAATTTTAAATATACTGTTTTTGAAAGATTTTTTGTAAAAATATCTGCAACCACATCGCCAGTATTACAATACTTCAGTTATATCTCTAATGTGGTGACAACGAATGTCTATATGTTTACTTCGGCTTTGTAAACTGCATTTTTAACAAGGTGTATTGCGCTTAAGTTGTCACAGTGTATGATAATTGGATCATCATCAGAAAGTTTTATATCACTGAGTAATTTCTGCAGGAAAATGGGAAAGTCGGCTGTTTCCTGCACTGCTAAGATACTGCCCCACCAGCAAGAATAAACGTATAACCTGTAAAGGATTTACGATCGGTGGTATCACCATTCCAATCACCATCAACATAACATTGAAATGGTTGACCAGTTTTGCAGTATTTCAACTGCATATTAATTGTATGGTCTAAATATTTAAGTACGCGTTTCGCCGCAATCATATGCTCGCGATGTGGGTCAGTGTTCATTTGTGATAATTTACACACAGAGTGCAAATATATCAGGGCGTCAACAGTGCGATATACATCAATGATCCAATAAGAGATTGGTATTGTACAGGATCAACTCGTTCACAATTGCTATTATCGCACCTAATTTGATATTTAGGCTCTAACGGCGTTGCCACTGGTCGATAATTTTTATTTTATATTGTCGCAAAAGTTGTCTTACCTTGAAGTTGTCACCCTTGAAATTATTCCTTTCAACTTCCATGCTGGTAAAGTAGCCAACTTCGCCCTTAATCTGTGTAAGCTCATAGAGCTAGCAATTAGTAAATCGTCAACATATAGTACTATTAAACTATAATTGCCATTTTCCCTCAATACGTATAGGCATGGCTTACTTCCGCATTGAGAAAAAAAAACCAAAATCTCTTAGGATTAGATTTATCTTTTGATTCCATTGCCGCCCAGGTTGTTTAAGGACATAAATTGCTTTCTTTAATTTCCAAACGCAATGCGGGGAATTCTTATCAACAAATTTTTCCGGCCGCGTCATAAAAACATTATTGTTAAGCTCGCTATTCAAATAGGCAGTTGATACTTCCATTTCGTGTAAATGCAACTGAAATTCGGCAGCAAGAGCAAAAACTATACGAATAGTTTCGTAGCGTACTACAGGCGAAAAAGGTTCAATGTAATTTACACCATACGTTGGCGAACAGCCTTTTCCACCAGTCTAGCCTTGAATCTCTCAATATTGCTGTTCTTGTTTGTCTTTAGCGAGAATACCCATTTTGACCCTACAGCTTTGTTGTCCGTGGCAGCTCTGTCAGCTCCCAGGTATCATTTACTAAGAGCGTTTGGTACTCATTGTAGTGTTTTGTCGAGATAAACAAAAATAAAATAAAAACGTGTTTTATATATTAAAGGCAAAAAATTTAATAACTATATGTTAACATATGAAAACTGTGTAAAGCAATAATAAAAAGTAAATATTGTAACCAGAGTTGCCATGTGCTTCTTAACTACATTACAATCTCCCACGATTAATGACGCACATAGTTCTTGAAGTGGGCTGGAGGCCTTCTTGATCTGTTATGCCTTATTGTTTCGTGTATCGTATCTGAAGGTTGATGTTGAGCGGATGGCTTTGGAATAGGGTTGTCGGCTGTGGTGGTTCTACTTTCGATTTGTACTTCCTCAATTCGTGTCCTTTCAGGTATTGGTGGTTCCGCGAACGTTACTGTTTTTCCCGGATTGGCTACGCCAGACTTGTACAACTGGTTTATGTGGCATGAAATATGTCTGCATGCATAATCTGGTTTGGCCTATTGGGTGTCTCGGTGAAATTAAAATATTTTCTTTAATTCTACTGTATTAAAATTTACATTGAACTAGTTCAATTGTTATCCTTGTAATAAATAAGAGCAATTTATATTCATTACATTTATTTGGATTAATTGTATAATACAAAATGTTTGTGTATCTGGAGTTATTATTTCTATAAATTTATGTATATGTATAATTTACATAAGCGTATGCAAAAGTCTTTACAAAATTTCAACTTTTCTAATGTTTTTGTACAAGAGAAAAATAATAATAATAATAAATGAAAAACTGAACTGATTTCTACATGGTCAGGTTTCTAACAGCTGGTAGGTAGCCGATTTCATATTGACATCATGAGATTATATTTTTGTTCTTCTCCTTGTTCTTGATCGCCAATGTCTTGAAAGAAAATGAATTAAAATTTAAATCAAAGTAATATTAAGTAAAGCTCAAATTAAATAAAGTTTTAGCAACTATTATTAAGGTACTGACATTGCTGGAATTATAGATTGTTCCATCTTTAACAATTTCATTGGACAAAGGAAACTCATTTAAATATATAGGTTTCAATTGTCTGTACACTTCATGGCAAAATTCTATCAATATTTTGCACAGTATTGAATGGAAAACACCAAATAAATTTTCAATGCTTCTATATTCGGCAGAAGAGCTCAAGGCATATAAAGCTATTGCTACTTTTTTTCTAAGGAAATAGCACTTCTAAAGGTAGTATTTGGTTTTTTCATGCTTTGTAAGTATTTGCAAAGTATATTAAACGTTTCACGCGACATCCGGAAATTGTTTGTAAAGATTTCATCTTCGTTTACTTGGCAGTCGTGTTCCCAAAATCTCGAAGACCGATCCTTTAAATACATACAGCATTAAAAACTATTTAGCAAAAATGTATGCTAAAGCTCACCAATTTCCAAAGGTTTGGAGATTTTCTTATAGTTTTTGCCATAAAAATTAACAATTACTTTTGTATGCGATTCCTCCTCCTCCTTTGCAGACATATTTGACGTTAACGTTGACACAAAATTGTAGCACTTGAAAAATAGTCACATTCTTTTGCTATGAAGTCGTTTTTGTATTGAATATGTTAGGTAATAGTTTTTACCTAAGTTCCAGAAGTTTCGACTCTTACACTTCCTTAAAAAGCACTTGTGTGAAACACTTGTGTGTTTTCCTTCGTGCGTAAAAAAATAAGACAACTGCACTGGTTGATGGCTTAGTTCAATCTTTTTATTTAAAACACTTAAAACTACTTTACAAGTTAAATATGTATGCTCAAATTCTTTTACAATAACACTCAAAACACTACAATGAGATTTAAAAAGAGTTAATACTCTGCATAAAAAAATGAGTATAATGAAATAATATATATAAATGACATATAAGTTGACTAAGTCTAATTGAGTATTTCAAAAAGAAGAGAAACTAATGTACTCAACTGTATTAGGGCAGAGCTTATTTGTATTTAAGTTTAAAAATAAATAAAACTTTTTTATTTAGACCAAACAGAATATAATTTAATAAAAACTCAATGTTATTTTCCATTTTTATAGGTTTTTTTCTACTTCAATTTACTATTAAACAAAAGTTGTGTTTATTTTTGTTAAAAATAAATAAACAACACAAACGTCAAATTGATGTCAAAAATTCGAACATGAAATCACTTAAAACACAATGGAAACACTTTGAAATAATTTCGCCAAATCAACTTGATTTGCTCATGGTGGAAACGTACAATAAAGTATTTCACACTCAAGACAATGGCCAACAGTTTTCTCCAAAGTATGGTAATTTCTTTCGACACTATTTAAAGTACGGCTGGCATAACAAATAGGTCTAAGTTTCTGACTCAGGACCGCACCAATAGCTATATCGCTGGCATCGGTGGTCAGTTCGAATTTTTTATCAAATTCTGGGTAGGCTAGCATGGGGTATGTTGTAAGTAGAGTTTTTAATTTCTCAAAAGAGTCTATGTATTCCTGGTCTCGCATATTTATATGAGTATTTTTTTAAGACACTATCATTGGATTGGCTATTGTTTTTTATAAACTTCCTGTAAAAGCCAGACAACCCTAAAAATGATTTTATCTTTTTGACACTTCCCGGTAATTTCAAATATTTATCTTTTCCGGGTTCGGAGTAATATCATCGGGAGTTATGATATGACCAAGAAATTAAGTATATTTGGTAAGAAATTTACATTTTTCCAATTGGACCTTTAGATTGAATTCGTTCAATCTTTTAAATATTTTATTTAGACTCTCAAAATGTTTTTTTGTTTTTATTTTTTATTCCGGCTCTAGGTCATATATTAAATAAAACTTCTTTTTTGTTTTTTATTTAAATTTTTATTTTTTATTCCATATTTCGATCACCATCGGTTCTCTTCTTCAGGAATTTAAGTAAAGCAAACTTTTTTATCATATTTTATAAGGCAAATTACATGTGATAGTTATCAAAGAACAAATTACAACAAAGACAAATGTGTAAATCATTCTGACAAACACTAGCAGAACGGAACAACATGCTGTTTTCGAAAGCCGCTACACTTTCATCATCAGCGTTCTTGTGTTTGGTCCACTTCTGTGGTGTCAGTTGATGTATATTTCAGCTATTTATACAAATTTTCACTGTAAATGTAATACGAGAATTGTTTTTTTGATTCATCGTATCACAATTTGTGAAAGCTTTTTTTTTTTTTTTTTTTTTTTTTTTTTTTTTTTTTTTTTGTAATGAAAAGCTCTAATTACACATCACTAACTTACAACAGTCTTGCCATTTTTGCCTTATAAAATATGATAAAAAAGTTTGCTTTACTTAAATTCCTGAAGAAGAGAACCGATGGTGATCGAAATATGGAATAAAAAATAAAAATTTAAATAAAAAACAAAAAAGAAGTTTTATTTAATATATGACCTAGAGCCGGAATAAAAAATAAAAACAAAAATTACATATCATTAGGTCGGAAAAATTAACAAATATATTCTCAAAATGTTCTTTGATTATCACAGAGAAAACCAAGATGTCATCCATGTAAATGACGCAAGTCTTATTGATGTAATCACTTAGTACATTGTTCCTCATTCGTTGAAATGTCGCCGGTGCATTCTTTAAACCGAAGGGCATACAAATATACTCGAAGTGTCCCATTGGGGTAGAAATCGCGATTTTCTCAACATCCCTTTCGTCCATCAATATCTGATAGAACCCTTTAGCCAAATCCAAGGTGGTATAGTATTGCGAGCGACCTAATTTATCGAACAGAGATTCCATGTTCGGAATCGGAAATCTGTCATGTATTGTCACTTCTTTTAATTTGCGATAGTCCATAACTATTCGCCATTTCTTAATCCCAGTATCGCTCATTTTGTCCGGAACTATCCAAATGGGTGATTTACCTTGTTGTAACATATCCCGGATTTGCCGTTCAATTTCTTTTTCGTGAATTTGGGGATAACGATATATTTTTGAATATATTGGTCTGTTTGATGTAGTTATGATTTTGTGGCTAAAGCTATTGGCCCTAGTTAAATTTTGTCCTTCAGTATAAAATTTTCTCCTATTTACTTGTAAAAATTTTGACAGTTGTTCTCTTTCCTCTGAGCTCAGGTCATCGTGCGAAATTTCATCCAACTCCCTATCACGCTCCTCCATACAAAAAATATCTCTATATACGAAAGGTGGTTTATTTTCGCCAATAAATATGTTTGAGTCTCTAACTTATAATTCGTTATGAAGCAAATCTATTTGTACACCTAAAGGAGACAAAATATTATTACATATTATGCAATCGAATGGTTTACTTTTAAGGTCTACAAGTTTTGTTAGACATCGTTTGGCCTGGACTGTTGAATTCGTCTGGCAAATATATGATCACTTCATACTCTATAATGGAAGAGCCAATGAGTGTATTTAGTTTGATAGGGTTTATTAATTTTCTACGGTTTGAAATCCTTCCAAAAAATATGGAATCGCCCAAGCTGGTAGCTGCACCCGTGTCCACCAGGCACCTCGCACGAAGGAACCCGAACGTTAGCGTTACTATTGGTAATGAACAGCCTGAGGCTGTTGATGAAAATTTTCGAATTGCGCTTGGTCAACTTCCATGGGCATGGATGCTTGATATTGCACACGCCTTTTATCTACCGGATTCTGATAAAAATTTCCGTTATATCGATTCGCGTTTCTATTAAAATTTGAACGGGAATGATCAACGTTTCTTTTAGAATTTTGCTGATTAAACCTTGGATCAGACTGATTAAAATTTGAGTTGTAATTTCGATTGAAAAATTTCGATTGTGTTGCTTTTGGTTGATATTTCGGCCTACGTTTTCCCTTCTATAACTTTATTGGTAACTGTAATTTCTTTTACAGTGTTTTGTCGATAAAATTGCTTCGCTCATAGGGTTATTCTCCATTAAAAAGCTTCGAGAGCTGTTCACGATTGAAATATCATTTTTAAGCAACAATGCTTGTTGAGAAGGCTATTGGCCGAACCAGCAATTTCCACGGGATTTTGAATTAATTACAAAAACGTAATAAAAGGTCTGATTTATCACGCAATATAATTTTTCCATTATAAAAAAATAATAAATAAAAATTCAAAATATTTAATATTAGATCAAATAATTTAACATACTTTTTGGTATGGAAATTCCTGGAAAATTCTATTATAAAATTAAAGACAATCACGTCTGAACCGCTTCACAATCAGGCTTCTACCAAATGGCGAAGGCGGTAAGACGCTTCTTGACAGTAACTTTCGTTAAATAAATATGCATGACATAATTGTTATTAATTATTTTTTTTTTCGGAATTAAATTAGTGATGCCAGATTGCAATGAAATCATGGGGTTTTGGTAGTCGCCTTAACATTCCCCCCGCAGTATGACAAGAAACTTCTTCGATGTCAGACTTCTCTTCAGGGGCTACTTCCAAAACTGCTAGTTTGCTGGCAGGTCGCTCCATTATTCCGCGTTGAGTTAACACCACTGCACTTCGTACCTTTCCATCTTTAGCCAATCTCAGTTCTAGTACCTTACCACGAGGCCATACGTCTAGGAAGAGAAGGGTCAACAATGATAACTAGATTCCCTTGGCTTAGCGGTTTTATTTTTTCATGGCATTTTGTCCTACAGGTCAACGTCGGCAAATATTTAGATAACCACTTCTTCCACAATATATTTGCGTACTGCTGAGAAATTAACCAGTTCTGTCTCAATACAGTCCCGCTGTCGTCGTACGATGTTAGAGGTTTCAAACCACTAGAGCTTCCCATCAGAAAATGGTTTGGAATTATAGTCTCCGCCGTATCTGCTTCAATGGGAACATATGCCAACGGTCTGGAATTTATTATATTTTCAACTTCAATAATCATGCTTAACAAGAGTTCATCAGTTGGGTGCCTTGCAGGCATAATTTTGTATAGAATTGTCTTTACCGAGCGAACTAAACGCTCCCATGCACCACCCATGTGGGGTGAAGCTGGAGGATTGAAACTCCATTTAGTTGTTGATGTGGTAAATGTTTTTACTAATTCATTACGGTCAACATCTGCTAAAGCTTCGCGTAACTCCCTATCAGCGCCTACAAACTTTGTCCCATTATCGCTAAAAAATTCAAGTGGAATCCCTCTTCGAATGCGCTATTTCAATATGAACCGCTCGAATAGTCAAGCACGCAAACAAACAGCCATATCGTTTATCTCTGTGGCGGTTTACAGTCACTAACATTGGGCCAAAGAAATCAATTCCGGTGTATGTAAATGGTGCACTGTACGATGCAACACGTGCGCGAAATACGTATATGTATTATATACGGAGTAAAAAAAAAATGGGTTTCTTTTTAAGTGCTTTAGCTCTTGCTTTATTTAATATCACTTTATTACTGAATTTTAATTACAATTTTTATTTATTAGCTTAACTAAGATTGGAATTCAAAAGTGCTTAGTCTACCTTATTATTTATTAAAATTGTTTCTTAAAATAAAACTGCTGATTTATGTAATTTATTATTTCGTTATTTTTTTTATTGAAATTGAAAAGGGTCGGATTACATACTTTTGTTGGTAAACAGTTTCCTGGTTAAAGAATGATAAATTGGCATAAGTGTGTCGATTGCACAACTTCAGTTGGGTTATCGACCTTTTATTACTTTTGCCAATTTACATTTATTTTTGGTGGAGTCGGAGTTGCTTCTGACGTAACTCGCGTGGCAGTTTAGCCATTTGAGGGATCTGGGGAGCAGATTTAGCAATTTTGCACATTTGGCAACATCGAATAATTGATTTGTATGTAGCACGAAGTCTTGATATACAATATTTTTGTCGCAACTCATTGACGGCTGTTTCATGATTTCCATGGTAAAGTTTTTCATGATAGTGCAGGCACATAAGCCTGGTTAAGTAATTTTTTCTTGGCAGTATTACTGGACGTTTCTGCTGTAAAGAAACATTTGCCATGTCAATTCTTCCATCAACACGCAAAACTCCGTTTTCTAAATAGGGCGATTTAGAATAAATTTCGCTTGATTTTTTGATAGACCCTTTAGATTTAAGTGCAGAAATCTCTAAATAATATGCTTCATATTGCACTTGTTTATATAATACAATTTCAGCGTTGTTTAACTCCTCCTGAGTTAATTCACCTTTCTGTGTCATTTTGCTTCCATAAATAAATCGCAAAACATATGCCATTGTTCTTACCAAGCGATTGTATTTTGAAAATCTAGATATATTTATAACTGCCTCATGTTTTTTTATCTGGTGTACATACTGTTTTCGCTCTTCTTCCGTTTGTGAAAATCGTTCTGCCTGTGGCCACTGCTCTTTGGGTTTGTGTAAAAATTCGGGGCCTTTAAACCAACGATTAGATTTGAATGCGTTTTTTATCTTAGTACATTTTGTTGCCTCATCTGCAACATTTTGTTTACTTGGCACCCAATTCCATTCTTTAAGAGATGTTAACTCTAAAATTTCTGTAACTCTGAAAGCTACGAACTGGCTAAATTTTCGGTGATCAGAATTGATCCAGCTCAATACGGTTTTTGAATCACTTCAAAAGTATTTTTCAGTTATTTTAATTTCATGGTTTTCTGCTGTGAATTTGGCTAGACGAGCTCCAATTAATGCAGCCATAAGCTCAAGTCTGGGAATGGAAACTATTTTAATTGGTGCCACCCTAGTTTTGGCACTAACCAGTGAGCATATAATTGCGTTATCTTTACTAAATCTAAAATATGATACTGCTGCGTATCCGTCAGCTCCAGCATCAACAAATGTGTGCAGTTGTATTTCCACGTTTTTATAATCTTGTAATGATTGCAAGTAGCATCTTTGTATTTTAATATTTTGTAAATCAGGTAAGCTTTTTACCTATTGAGACCACTTATTTATTAACTCCGGGGTAATTGGCTCATCCCAATCGACTTTACTTCGCCATACATCCTGCATTAGTATTATAACAAACATCGTTATATGCGAAATGAGACCAAGTGGATAATAGATTGACATAATAAGTCGCAACATTTCTCGGTTAGTGGGAGATTCTCTTAATAAAAATAAATCGCTTTCGAGAAGCCTAGGAGCAATTCTAAAGGTAATAGTTTCTTCTTTGTATTCCCAGAAAACCCCTAAGACCTTTTCCACCTGATTATCATCTTTATAATTGATGCACTTTGCGGCATTTGAGTTCCTCATTGAAAATTTTTGTCTAACAAGATCACTATTTGACACCCAGTTTCTTATGTTGAATCCGGCCTGGCGATGTATGTAGGATACGTCTGAGATTAGTTTTATTGCATCATCTGACGTATTAACCGAGTCTAATAAATCATCCACATAATGGTTTTCTCTTATAGATTTGGCAGCGCATGGAAATTGATTTTGAAATTTATCAGCATTTATATTCTTTATATATTGAGATATGGTTGGAGCACAGGTGGCTCCAAATATCATCACATCCATAATATAAACATCAGGCGTTTTGTCCTGATCCTGATCTTCTGGCCGTATATGAATTTGAAGAAACATCTCTTCGATGTCACCACAAACAGCCACAGTGTTTTGCCTAAACTTAAAAAGGATTGCGGGCAAAGAGGCCAGCATATCAGGCCCTTTTAACAAAAATGAATTTAAAGATAGACCCTCAGACTTTGCTACTGCATCCCACACCACCTGTGATTTTCCCGGCTTATTCTTGTTGAACACAGCAAATATAGGCAAATACCACACTTTCCCATCATTACGGTTAACTTCTTTATCATTTAGTTTTCGAATATAACCTTTATTTAAGTAACTTTCTATTGTATCTTTAAATATTTTAAATTGTGCCTCATCTCGCATTAATTTTCTTTCCAAGCATATGTCGTTTAAAAGCCATATTAAAACTGTCTGGCAATTTAAAATTGTCGTGTCTCCATAGCAATGGAACTTCGTAATGTCCGTTTTTTTTTCAATATTGTGAAATTGTTTAGCAAATTTAATGCTCGAATTTCATTTTTTGAAACAAGGGGGTCTTGTTTAGCAAATTTAATGCTCGAATTTCATTTTCTGAAACAAGGGGGTCTTAATATGAAAGTTGAAATTCTTACTTGTATGTTTATTCGCAGCTGTTGATCCATAGATGAGCCATCCAAATTTTGTTTGTACTGCAACAGGCTCATATGGAGCACCATCACGGGTTTTGTTTGAAATCCCTAGGTTAAGGTGGTTTAATCCTATGAGTAGCTTCGGTACAGCGTCGACATAACTCTTGATCGGTAAATTTCGCAGGTGGCGATGTCGTTGGCACATTTTTGTATAATTCAATGATTGCATTGGCAAATTTAAAAACTCCACTGTACTTACATTCAGCTTCATTAGATTAGTATTTTCCCCTGAAACGTCAATTATTAATTTTACTGAATTTGTTTCGTTTCTTTGCATACCTCCCGTCCACCTTAAACATAATGGACTAGATACACCGCTTACACCCAATTCATTTGCAACTGATTCGTCCATAAGGCTGATGGACGACCCTTCATCAATAAATGCAAAGGTGTTAATTATTTTTTCATTACCATGTATTTTAACTGGTATTATTTTAAACAAAATTTCCTCATATTCATCTCTGTGGGTATTACAAATATTTTCTTCTTCTTGTTGGCTGGCAAAGTGCACATTTTGTGCATTTGACGTTTCTTTATTACTTTCGATTTGTTTTGCTGTAGAAAACCGATGTAAAGATGGATGATGATAATAATTACAGTCTTCTTCACAACACTGTTTTTTCCTTTTGCATTCACCACTATGATAGAACCAACAGAATTTACATAAATTATGCTCTCTTATTATTTTCCACTTCCCCTTACGATCCAATGATTGATAAGTTTTGCACTCACTTATATTTTTGCAGCCAGAGCTTTTACAAACAACACATCTACGTTCACCACTGTGAGAATTAACAAACGATTTTGTTGTTGCTTGTTTGTTAAAACTTACATTATGACGTGTGGTGTGTTTATTTGGTGTGGATCTTGTTTGTTTGTTGTTTTGTTGTATTGTGCTCGCTGTTAATCCAATGTTAAATAGCCAGTTGTCAAATTCAGCTAAATTTGGCTTTTTGTTTTGATCAATTAATTTTAATTTTAAAGAAGCCCATTTCATTTGGTAAGTAGTTGGTAGTTTTTCTAATAATTGTTGCAGTAAAAAGGAATTATTTATTTCATCTAACAGGATGCCGGAAGTAAGGCTTTGTAAGTTATTTTCGTCAACGTTTGGGGATGAACTTATTCTATTTCTAATAGCATTTAAAATTTTTTCAGGTTGTCCATACAACATTCGAAGTATGTTTATGACATTGGCAACGTTTGAAGGGTGTACAAGCATGTGCTGTACGCTTTGGAGAGCATCACCTTTTAAAAATTTTTGTAGGCGAATGAGATTTTCGGCGTACGAGAAGCAGCATGTGGCTGATGACCATTCGAAGGTGGATATAAATAGTGGCCAATCTTCGGGGTTACCAGAAAATATAGGCAACTCCTTTGGAACAGATTGTCGTGCGTTAAAAGTGCTATGGTTGTTATTAATATTTTGTGTTGTGTACAATGGATTATTAGTGTAAATAAATGATGAAATTGGGGGGTTGTTTGGGAATGCTGCTGGCAAAGTTGTGCTGCACGGAAGTGTTGTTCCCAAATTGAAATAATGATTTGGCATCGTATTATGAAAGTAATCGGATGCAGGTAAATGTGAAAATGCCACATTAGTTGGTTGGTGTGAAATACCTTGTGTACTAGTAAGGAGCTCGTGTCTCCGATTACCAACTCTAGTGGCGGTAGCCGTTGCACAAACTGGTGCGACGAATTCATTACGAAAGCGCGAAATGTTTTGGCTTTCGCTAGTGTTGTAAAGTTGAGAGGTTTGGGGAATAATATTCCCTGGTTCTTTATTTTTCTCTGCTGGCATATTTGGTGCCAATTTTGATACATTTTCGTTATTTAAATTTATTGGTGGTTGAGCGTGAATATTCTGATTAGACGGTAGGTTTACTATGGACATTTCGTCAATCCAGTTTTGAATCGATTGGAATTTATTGGACGAAGCATCAAGAACTTGTTCAGCTTCTTCTAGAAGATGATGTTTTTTGTCTAAGTATTCACGCCGTAGTTTAACTTGGTCTAATTTTAATGCTAGATCTTCTTCAAGATGTTGAAGGTTAAGTTGAATGAGTCGTGATTGAGACTGTTGAGATTGAACAGATCGTCGACTGGCAATACTATAGTCAAGTGGAATTGATCTAACTGTATGACATTGCGGACATATATGGTCTTCTGACATGCTAATACAATTTTTTTATATTATTGCATTTGATACATGTCGCTGCACTATTATTTTCGAGGTTATGGGGCAGTGAACTGTAGTTATCATTTTCTTGTTGACCCTTTTCTATTTCGGTATTCATAGTACTTACTGTGGGATTGGCTTTGATGGTGTAGTGACTTAGGTAACAGCACTGACGGCAAACCACAAAAAGAATTTTAAAATTGTTGAGAAGGCTATTGGCCGAACCAGCAATTTCCACGGGATTTTGAATTAATTACAAAAACGTAATAAAAGGTCTGATTTATCACGCAATATAATTTTTCCATTATAAAAAAATAATAAATAAAAATTCAAAATATTTAATATTAGATCAAATAATTTAACATACTTTTTGGTATGGAAATTCCTGGAAAATTCTATTATAAAATTAAAGACAATCACGTCTGAACCGCTTCACAATCAGGCTTCTACCAAATGGCGAAGGCGGTAAGACGCTTCTTGACAGTAACTTTCGTTAAATAAATGTGTAAATATGCATGACATAATTGTTATTAATTATTTTTTTCGGAATTAAATTAGTGATGGCAGATTGCAATCAAATCATGGGGATTTTGGTAGTCGCCTTCTTACTATTTATAATCAAGTAGTTTATATAAATATCGAATATTAACATTATTTTTAGGCGTGAAATTAGCATACTTCACTATTTGTAAACTGTGTTTCGTATTCATTTCGCATTGGTCCAACTTCTAATGCAATTCTTCAATAATATTGATATTTAAATTCATGACTTTTTCCCTAATGGAGAAATAAGATTCCTTAACCCCAAGTTCCTGTCTAAATTTATTTAGAATATTTGTCCATGTTTTGTGAGTGTTTCCACAGCGTTCAGAGCTCGACCCTGAATTTTATCGCCCAAAATTTTTTGCACGATCGCTTTATTGGCGTCTTCAGTCAACGATAATACCGTTGTCAAATCCCTAAGGTAATTTTGCAAAGAATATTTAGATTCTCCATCAAAAACAGCCAAGCTTCTTGCCTAAGGCCTAATTGTGCCATAATACTAATTATGTATGTTCCTGTTATATTAAATTCAAAAATAAAACGTTTGCACAAAAAATTTTTTTCCTTTTCTTTTTCTTTACATCTCCTTTCGGTGAGTAAACAAGGATAAAAAAAATGAGAGGAGATTACAATTAATCACTTATAGACAAAAAAATTCATTAAAATCTACCAAATAAAGTATGTATAAATGTCTTTATTCGAGAAGAAAAATATAATGTGCGCATGATACAAACTTTCAGGAAATTTTGTATACAAAAAAAATTTAATTAATTTGAATTTCAAACATAAACAGCAAACAAATTTCTCTTTTGTTCTTTATAGCATATTCATGAAGATGTTTTAAATTTCTAAACAGTGTTCACAAAACGAATGGTTCTTTTGTTATTATCACCTGACGAACTCTAATTCCAAAATCTGTTTTAGTTGTTGTAGTCTTCCTTCAGTTGCTTAATATCAGGTAATAGTTGTGGTCTTACAGTATACATACATATGTATGTATCTAGTTGATTGGCTGTTGTCTTATAGCAGTCAAAATTTTATTTATTCTTCTCAGCTTTATAGGTGCTGCAGTGTTACTTGTTGGCTGTATTTTGGTTGCTGGGTTTTATTCACTTTTTTATAGTTGTTTCTCTAGTTCTTTTTATTTATTTCGATCTTTTCTTTCAAACATTCCTTTTTATTATTTTTCAGTATCTACTCAATTTTTTATCTTGAGTATTCTTGTTAAAATTGAGTTCTAGTTGGTTGCTTTGTATTTTAAAACAATTCACTTATTATTTTTAAAATACTTCGGGATTTATTTTTTTCAGTTTTTAAGTGTTCTTTAAACTAATTCATTAACTCTTTATGAATAACACTCTTACAGCCTTATTCAAAAAAACTTAACACAGGTTGGTAAACCAACTTTAAGCAAAATTCCTTAAAGTTTGATTCAAAAACGATTATTAGCTTAACACACGTACTTTAAACCAACGTTAACATTAAAGAATTTAAAGCAGCTACTCACCTACTTTAAAGCGATGTTAAAATATTTTATTGTTTTGACAAACAAAGTTTTGTGAACAAAATTATTGATAATTTTTGAAATTGTGTGGATTTGTGAAATAAAAAAATGGATATATTAAATTTAATGAACAGAATTGGTAAAATTAATTTTTATTTTATGTGAAAATTATTTTCCAATGTAATTTGTTATTTAGAACGTGCCGCAATTAACGTGTGCCACATAAAAATTTAGAAAACTGGTGGTGATGCCGTGCAATATTACAAGAAAATGCTATACTTAGAGCATTTATTGAAAAATATTTTTAAAATCAATTAAATTAAAATGCATAATTGGAAAACATATATTGACATACATATATATATATATATATATATATATATATATATATATATATATATATATATATATATATATATATATATATATATATATATATAAAAACAAGTCCGTATATGTACGTCGCCGAACTAATCAACCAAACTTATACACTACGTAGGCAGTGGCCCATATATGGTTTATATGAAGTTTGGTTAAAATCAGATAACGCATGTGTGTGCGGTGCGTATGTGAAGTGAGTGTGTTTTTGCCGCAGGCATTTTTTGTACCGCATACAGCATTCATTAGTATTGAATACATTTTGGTCGTTTGTGTATTGGGGAGCATTGCACGGAGTGATGCAAATAGCAATTTGTTATCATTTCTCTTTTCTCTTTGGACGTCATTGGTGATTGATCTTATCATAATCGATTTTATTAATTTCTTCGCATTTTTTGATGAGTAAACCAACTTTATTAAAAACAAGTGTGTTTCTTTTCTTATTTTGTTTTGCCGTGCGAAGCAGGCAACGGGCCCGCTAGTATATATATATATATATATATATATATATATATATATATATATATGTATATATATATATATATATATATATATATATATATATATATATATATATATATATATATATATATATATATATATATATATATGTATATATATGTATATGTATATCTTGATTTTATTTTGTTTTTCATTTAGAAATATTTATTTAAATACATATGTACATCCTTTTAAGTTCTTGTAATATCAAAAAATAACAAATAAAATTAATAAAACAAATACTAGTTCAAATATTGCAATGTAAATCAAATAAGGAATTGGTTTTATTTTAATTTACTTAACGTTTGTATTAATGCAGACTAGGTTACCAAAACAAAAAACATAATATTAATATTAAAAAGTTTTAAATAACTTAAAAGTAATTCCTTTTTTCCTTTTTTCACTGGTATTATTCTCATTGCTTATCTGTAGAACGAAATTTACTTTCAATGCTTTTTAAGGGTGTTTCTATAATTAACATACTCGTATGTATGTAAGTATATTTCTTAGCAAAATAATGTAAATATACAAAACTTTATAGTGATGTACATACAACCAAAACGAGTAAACAAAGCTCGTTCTTCAAGTAATCGGTTTAAAACCTTTACAAAAAAATAGGCGTATTTATTTTACATTGCGATAAATCTATTTAGTTTATGTTTTTTATGTACTATACATATTAATTTACATCTTAAACAACGAAAAATTAAATTTTTTATTAAAACTATACAAAACATTGTCAATATATCCGACTATCCGGATGAGTAATACTCGTTTGTTTTGCATCGTTAACTATAAAGAGACAAGAGAGAATGATGGTGTTGCCAGTATCAACATGTAAAATTTATTAAAGCATACACTAGCTAAAGTACTGTTTTTGAATAGGAATTTTTAACATAGGTTTGTTAGCCTTAAAGTCTTTGGTAACTAATGTGAACTTCAAGCCTCAATTAAGTTTTTTTTTGAATAAGGCTGTTTGTCTTTATAATAAATTTAATTTATTTAAATTCGCGTGACCCTATTTTCACTTAGGGCCTGTCACGGTCGCCAGTGTTTTTTAAGCGTGAATAAAAAGATTTATTTCAAAAGGATTTTAATTTTCTTTATTTCGAGTACTTAAATCAACCACTGATCGTTGGGCTATCAGCAGATGTACAGAAATCGAATTCAATACTATTATAAAAAATTTCATGAACTATTGTTTACAAAACCATTGGCTCCTTTTGGGCCATTGGTTCTTCTTGGGTGGCATATACTTTTGTATGTATAACTTGCGTGCACAAGCACACTAGAACTAACGGTACTAACTTAATGAAACCAAAGCACTGCCGCAAGATCAATGCTAAAAAGAACAAAAACATTTTAAGTACACCTATAAGGCAAATAAGCATGCATTAAGGTGGCTCTGAGCCAAGCAAAAAATGGTTGAGCGTTAGCGGCTCTTCGTCTCCATGACTGACAGGCAAATGAGTCAGCGGGCGAGAATTCAATATATTTTCTGCCTCAATCAAAAATTATGACTGTTGAGGATATGTGTTGCAAAATCCAATGATCAATTCAATACATAAACCCTGTTTATGTACATAAAGTGTAGCAACCAAAAACAAGTTTGTTTAAAAATGAAACAGCTTGATTTAAAGATAATTATTTATTAAAATTATAGATGATTTACAAAAGAGTGATTGCAGAAAAGCTACCAGAAAAAGAAGGAAAAAGCTCGAAGGAAATGTAACAAAAAATCAAAAAACAAAGTAGCCAGATTGTTATAAAATTTTAATTCTGAGAGTGAATATTACAACACTCCCTCTCACGTTCTGAATTTAAATATTTAATTACATAAAAATTTTTGGACTATATGCTGGAACTTGTTTTTGCTTAAAGCCTTTGTAAAAAGGCCAGCCAGTTGCTCGCTGGTCTCTAAGTATTTTACATCAATTACACCTTGGCTTTGCATGTCGCAAGTGAAGAAATACTGAATATCAATGTGTTTTGTGTGCTTCGCTGATTCAGGATTTTTGACTAAAGTTATAGCTCGTTGATTATCACAGAACATAGGGGTTGGCAGAAGCTGTTCATGTCCACACTCCAGCAGTAATTGTCTGAACGATTTAGCAGCTTTCGTTGCAGCACAAAGAGCAACGAATTCAGTTTCAGTTGTTGATGTTGCAGTGGTAGTTTGCTTTCGTGACTTCCAAGCAATTGGACCACCATTTAGAAATGCAGCATAGCCTGTAATACTACGCCTGGTGTCTGGGTCACCTCCCCAATCAGCGTCAGAATACATTTGAAGTTGAAATTGATTAGTATTTATTTTAAAGTGAATGCCATGATCTATAGTACCCTTTATGTATTTTAAAACTCTTTTGAGTCCTTGCCATTGAGTCTTTGCTGGTTCTTCTAAATATCTACTTAACACACCAATGATATATGCAATATCAGGCCTGGTGCATACCATCAAATACATTAAGGAACCAATAGCTTCGCGATAAGGATAACTGTTATTATTGTTACTGCCATACCTAAATTGGCACGTCAAGCGTTGTCTGGCTGTCAAAAGTTCTCATGCCCATACATTTTGTATGGAGCATACCGAAATAACGCGGCGTCAACGCTTTGCTATTGGAAAATCCAATTTTGACAACGCGTTAAGAAGTGAAGTTGACTGCAGAAGTACTATTGGTTTTTTTAATGTGTCGTTAATGCTCAGTGCTGCCACAACCAAAAAATTTTTACAACAAAAATTCGCTTTAAAAGTTACCAAATGAGAAAAAAATCTTCTAACTCTTCTAAATAACTAATTTTTTCAAATTTTAATTATTTTATTTTAATTTCAATTTAAATAACAAAATTTTAATAACAAAAACACAAACAACAATGTCGTCCGGCATCCTATTAAAATAATCAGGGTTTTTTTGTTTCTTCGACAACCCTGTTTTAATCGTTTTGACATAACGTTGACGCTTTTATTTAGATATGGCATTTCAGCGTTAAAGCTCGGCGTAAAAAAACGTTGCGCTTGACGTTTTTATTTTTGCCAACTTCAACCGATGTAGACACTGGAAAACAGTTAAGGTGATTGAATCGTTCTAAAAGTTTTTCTATGTAAATGCGTTGATGAATTTTTAAAATTTTTCTCTCTCTGTCAATTTGTATCTGAAGACCAACAAAATATTCTGCATTGTTTTGTGTTATTTCACATTTGTTGTGTAGTTCATTCAGTAGTTTATTCACCATAACAGAATTGCTGCCATACACAAGACCATCGTCAACATACAGTAGCAAGTACATGATATCATTTTTGTCTTCGTACGTAAATACGCACAAATCTGCCCATGACTGCTTAAAACCAAAATCAGTGAGAAACTTTACAATGCATTTGTTCCATTGTCAGGAAGCTTGTTTTAAACCATACAAGCTCTTTTTTAGCAAATATACACGATCATCTTGTGCGAATCCCTTTGGCTGTTCCATGTAAATAGTCTCTTCTAAATTTCCGTGCAAAAATGCCGTTTTAACGTCGAACTGTAAAATGTGCATATCACGAGCCGCAGCTATAGCCAGTACCGTTCTAACAGATTCATATTTTGCAACGGGAGCGTATATTTCATTATAGTCGATTCCTTGAGTTTGAGAGCATCCTCGTACCACCAAACGTGCTTTGAATTTGTCGACATCTCCATTAGACTTGAACTTTTTCTTGAAAATCCACCTGTTTGTAATAATGTGCATATTGTTATTTCGTGGAACCAAAATCCATGTATTGTTTCTTTGAAGAGCTTTTATTTCTTCATTTATTGCCTCTGTCCATTTGTCACAGTCATTACTTGACAATGCTTCCTCTAAAGTTGATGGTTCAACGTATGCCACACACAATTCAGCAATCTGGTTGTCATCTTCTTCAGTTGCCTTTTGTGCTTTCATCACACTTCTTATTTTATAGGGGCTACGAGACAACTTTGTTTGTTTTGAATTTTCTGGCTTGGCAACTTCTGATGATTTTTGAACTTTTTGGGATTCCTCAATGTTATTATGTATAGGTTCGTAAACTTCATTTACAGCAGTGTGTTTTTCATTAAATATAACATCACGCCGTATAAGCACACGTCTGCTGGTTGAATCATACACTCTATAAGCTTTGCTTTTATCATTATAACCGACTAAGATGCCTTTAATTGAGTTTTTGTCCCATTTTGTTCTTTTCTCTTTAGGAATATGAATGTACGCGTCACTGCCAAAAATTTGAATGTGTGCCAGAGATGGTTTTCTTCCAAACCATTTTTCGTACGGTGTACACATGTCAATAACGTTGGAAGGCGTTCTATTTTTTATGTAAACTGCAGTGTGTGTTGCATCAGCCCACAAATATAATGGCAACTGCGTGTTATGAAGCAATGTCTTAGCACATTCCACGACGGTTCTATTCTGCCTTTCTATAAATCCGTTCTGCTCAGGAGCTCTGGGTGTAGTTACTTCGTGTTTTATTTTACTTTTTAATAACAAAACATCTACTTCTTCGTTGCAAAATTCAAGCCCACCATCTGATCTTATACGTTTAATTTTGTGTCCGTCCGCTTGCACATCAGCTAAAAACTGTATAAGCTTAGTTAAAACATCTGTTTTATTCTTTAAAAAATAAACAAAACAATAACGTGAATAGTCGTCTTTGAAAAGTAGAAAATAATTTGAGCCTCCAATTGATGGTTGACTCATTTTACCACAAATATCCACCATATGAAAAATTTCGCCTGGCTGACTAGCCCTTTGAGCACCAGATTTCGGAAAAGGATTTCTATGTTGTTTACCATAGATGCAGCCTTCACAAAATGGTTGTTCTTGTGGCGCATAAGAAATGTTAAAATCATTAACAATTTTATTCTCACTCATCGCACGCAGCGTTTTAAAATTTACATGACCAAGCCGCTCATGCCATAACATTACGTTTTCTTTTGTCAACATATTTATGACTCAGCCTTAGTAAGATCTTTGCCCGCGTTTGGAATCATTTTGACCATGGCAAGTTTCCAGCTGTGTGGATAATAGCCCAGTTGTAAAATGCCATTGAAAATAAATAACAGGATTCTAATAGCAGATCTGTCGCGTTGCACTCTTCTTCGGCAGTAACTTATAAATGTCAAGACCCAAGCCATTGTTCGAATTAGCCTGAGAAATGACGAAAAACGATTAAACTCAATAATTTTAATTGTACTAATTGTACTCCCCCCAGGGGGCGCGGTCAATGCATCCTGTCTTGGTGGCTTGGTGTTGAACCTCCTGGGGTAGAGGGTTATCAGGTTTCCGGACCTAGGCCTTTTTGCTGATAACCCCTAAAAACTTGTATGTTGCTACCCAATCCCTGAAACAACAGGGCAACGGGCGCGCATGCAAGTAAATTAAAGGTGAAAGCGGGTTCGCTCGCTCGTCCGGTAAGTGGGTAATCTGGTTTTTCCAGACCTTGACCTTTGGCCAATTACCCCTTGAACTTATATGTCACTACCCTATCCCTGGACATAACAGGGCAACGGGCGTGCATATATTTAATTTAAGGAAGTAGCTCTGCCTATGCTTGTCTGGGTAGAGGTGCTACCGATACCTCAGGTTTGCACGGGACCTAAAATCGGAGGTGTTTTTAACACGCGGCTGACCAGAGTCCTATCTGGTGCCACGGGAACCAGTAGCCCCTAGGACTTGTCCTAGACTGGTTATTGGTGAGGCCCCTTCGGGGATCACGTGGTGGCTGTGGTTAAAACCCAAAGATACGCGGGAAGAGTTATGGGTCAGATGTAGTGTGTCTGTAAGAGGTGCTAGTGACTGATTATAGATGCTCTCTTCAGGCCGTATATCTCTAGGTGTTGTTGCTATTCGACAAGGCTACTCTGATGTTTTGCGGTGGGCGAAGCCACAGGTAAGATGGGGGCACTATTTTGCTGCCGGGCCATCGGGGTAGTAGGAGGTTAGATAGCTCCAACACTTCAGCAAAGTGTCTGTACATGGTTCTGCAGCCTGTACAGAATTTGCTACCAAGTCGTCCCTGTTAGGGGCGCATGTGGCACCACACCCTGCATGCGCCTCTGAAAGGGGCGACGGGACGGTGGTGAACGGCTTTATTCACCCAGTGCGAAGAGCACCGTCAGGTAAGGCCTTCGGGCAGGTACTGACGTAAAATCCTTGACACATATGTACTAATTGTACTATCCAACAAAGCAAATTTTGGTTGCAGCTCCTCAACACACATAAAGCAGTTTTATTTGGGCTATATTTCGGCCAGTCATCTTCATGCTTATATAAAAATTGTAGTCCTTGAAACCACCGATCCTCATTCAAAAATTTAATCTTTCTTTTAGTTTTTGTAGTTTTTTTATATATTTTTTTTTAAATTTATTTACATAATAAACAATTCAGCAAAATTAGTGTTGCCTCAGCACCTTAGAGGCATTATTGAGGCGAATTGGTAATACATTAAAGCTTAGGTATTAGTTATGATTGTGAGCTCATTAAAAAATAAAAATTATTTAGAATATATTTATAGTAATATATTATACAAGAAAAATAATGCGATATCAATATGACATAAACAGAAAGCAAAGTTATATAAGAAAATTTTCTTCATTTTGATATAAGAACTCTATTAATTAACATTTAAAAACCGAAATTCTGTTAAAGTTTTTTAAACGTTGTGGCAAGTTATTAAACTCTTGACTACCCGAAAATTCAATTCTTTGTTTTGTTATTTCTAACCTACACCCTGCTACCGATAGATTGCTATTGTTTCTGGCGTTGTGTAAAGTTTGGTTCGTGCGGAAACGAATAGTGTGGTACCCAATATTATGAATACATTTGAAAACATATATTAAAAGTTGCTTTTTATAGATCCTTTAGATTGGCAAAACCATTGGAAACACGTTTTTATAAAGTGATGATGTTGGATACATGAGAGGAAGATTGCAAACTACTTTTAACGCTTTGTTAGTCTTTTTCCATCTGTACAAAATAGCTAAGTATTTAAAGTGGCTATGAATTAAAGCATTATATACTAAAAATTTTGTATTTTGATCAAATTTGTTTTTGAACTTGTATAGTAGACCAAGTCCTTGAGACACATTAGTTTTCACATGCTAAATATGCATATTCCACGATAAGTTATACTGTAAATGAACGCCCAGGTATTTCACTGAATGGACGTCAATAATTTCTTTACCGTCAACAAAAACACTAAAGTTGATGTTATTGTGGCTAAATGGTTTAAATCTTATTATTTTTGTTTTGTCGGCATTTAAAACTAGCTTGTTGAGATTAGAGCTGCACCCCTCTCCATATAAGCTTTGACAACAACTTCGTGTTTATAGGGGGAAAAAAAGACATATGTCATCAGCATAAATGAAAAGTTTACCGTATAAATTAAGGTTTTTAATATCATTAATATAAATCGTGAAAAATAAAGGCCCAAGTACACTTCCCTGAGGCACTCCATGTTCGACGGGCTTTAGAGAGCTCTTACTGGAGTTAATTTGAACATATTGCTGGCGGTTTACCAGATAACTTTTGAACAGGGCTAATTCACTACCAAATATCCCGTAATATCTCAGCTTCCTTATTAAAATGTCGTGATCCACCAGGTCAAATGCTTTTGACAGATCGTAAAATATACCGGCTACACCACTATTACTACCTCGTCTAGTCCCTTACAAATGAAATTAACTACGTTTAAAACAGCTTCTTCGAATCCCAAATTGATAATCGTTCAACAGATTATTGTTTTGCATATATTCATAGATTATTATTTTGCATATATTCATAGATTTCAAACACATTGTCGACTATAGATATAACAGAAATAGGTCTAAACATTGCTGGAGAAGAAGCATTATTTACTTTGGCTATCGGAACGACTCTATATATTTTTAATATATCCGGATATACTCCTTGGCTTATCATATTATTGAATACGTTTGCTAAAAATGGAGCAATAGCGTCGTATTATCAAGGCCTCTACTTTTGTTTCTTTCTACATTTGCTATAACATTCCATATTTCCACATTCTGATGTCGTTCGACATCGTGGGCCAGGCAGTTAATCTCATATTGACCTCAACATTATCTGGCAGTTTTTTTCTTAGTTTTAGCAAAGTCTTCTTAAGTTCTATTATTTTTCTCAAGTTACCATTTATCCACGGTGCAATACCATAATTTTTTTTACGCTTAACTACACAACTGCCACTAATTGCAGTATTAATACATGATATTAACGATGACATATCCACTGATGGATCACCAGTAACACACAAATTTGGCAATTGAGATTGTACTTCATATAATACCTGATCATAATCACTAATTACTATTTCCTCAGCAGCAAATTGTTAGAATAGAATTTCAACTTCGATTGTAATCGATATTAGAATATGATCAGAAAGTTTGCGTTCCACAGACTCAATGTATAAATTCTTGGATATATTACAATACACATAATCGATGCAAGATGTACTACTTGGCCGAGTTATCAATAAATTACAGTTTATAAAATCGTAACTATATAATAAATTCATAAGATCCTGTGATAAACTTGTGTCCACCCCATCAATATTAGAGTCTCCAACTAAAATATATGGATTTCGTCCAAAAATATTTAACATATTATCCAAGATTGAATAGAATTTATTCGCATCACACTTCTGAGACCTATAAAACGAAATAAACTTTAAAGACTTTCCAGAAATTTGAGTCCTGCTGATTGTCAAAACAACAGATTCTACAAAGCCTTCGCTTTCACATGATTTTATTTTATACTCATAATAAAGACAGAAGTACCACCATAAGTATCAGATCTACAACAATGTACCGCATTATACCCGGCAATATTATAAATTTGCACTAGATCTTTTTTACACCAAGTCTCCTGGACAGCAATAATATCAGGAAGCCGGGGCAGGCAAGAAACAAGAGTTCTAAACTTATTAAATTTTCCTATCGAAAAAATACTTCTTATATTTATGGATATAATATTTAAAAACATGTTTGCGTTATTGTTATGAACATAGCTATTTTTTTTTTGACGGGCGAGGTAGGGTTGAAAATGCCTTCGCACTTACAGTGACCGTCGTCGACTGCGTTGAGTGGTGCTTTCCACTAAAAAACTCCCTCCTCCGTTTCTGGTGGGATGCCTTCCCGGACTGTTTTCTACATTACTTCAAGAAGGCCCAGAAACTTCATCCTCCTAAGAAGGACTTTACTCGTAACACCCACGTCTGGGTCCGTCATTTTCATGCTGCTGGCTCATTCTTGCTGAGTCCTCGTTGATGGGGACTCATTTTGCCGTGCATCGAGGTCTCTTTTCTTTCTTCTTAAGACATAATCGATGTATTTACTCACAGCATTCCATGTGTTTTCGCATTCGAGCATTCTGTCAACTATGTTGGCAGGGGTGAAAACGCCAATCTGCTTTCTTAATGCGATTCGCTCAGTATTCCATCTGGTGCAGTTGAAAAAGGTGTGTTCTGCATCGTCGTTTGTTGCATCGCAGTAGATGCAACTGGAATTACCTGTTTTGCCCATACGATGTAGATACTTCCGGAAGTATCCATGACCTGAAAGGAACTGGGTCAAGAAGTAGTTAATCTCCCCAAATTTCCTTTGAGTCCACTTTTCTATGTTAGGAATGAGCCTTTTCGTCCATCTACCGGACTGTTCTGCGTTCCATCTGCTTTGCCATCGTTGGATGGTTCCAGATCTCCGCTCTGCAGCACTAATATTAATTTCCGCCTCCCTAGAGTCCCATGCCAGGAGATCAACCGGAATCTCACTACTTATTACGAAAACCGCCGCGCCTAAAACTGTACGGTAGGCTGAAACGATTCTGAGTGCCGCTGTGCGTTGGACTTTTTCTAGAGCCTTACGCTTAGACTTTGCTCTCAGTGCATTGCCCCAAATTTCGCTGCCATATAGCAGTATAGAATTTGTGGTTGCCATAATCAGCCTCCTCTTGCTCTGTGTGGGCCCGCCAATGTTTGCCATTAGCCTGCTCAACATGCCTGAAACTTTTGCTGCCTTTGCAGCCGCATGTTTAATCTGGGCCCAATAAGTGAGCCTGCTGTCGATTGGTACGCCCAGATATTTTGTCGCCCTTTTAGTCACCAGGAGCATGTCATCTACCGGCATGCTAATTTCTAGTGGCATATGCCCTCGTGTCATCATAATTACTTCAGTCTTGTCTGCTGCAAGTTCGAGCCCATGGTCCTCGAGCCATGCTCGAGTCCTTATCATAACTTGGTTTAATTTTCTCTTAGCGTCGTCTGCGTCCCGTGCCGAAATGACTGCCGCTATATCGTCCGCGTACCCTACAAGGTGTGTGTCTTCTGGCATATCTATTCCTAATATCTCGTCATAGCTTAGATTCCAGAGGTCATGACCAAGGACGGATCCCTGGGCTGCCCCCGATGTGATTGTTCTAACTCTCTGTCCATCTGGAGTGACGTATATGAGTTTACGGTCCCTAAGATAACTCTGGAGAATTCTCATAAGATATACAGGTATGCGGAATCTTTCCCGCAATGCCTTGATAACATTTGCCCATCGTAAGCTATTAAAAGCGTTGCGTACATCGAGTGTTGCGAGAACGATTATACGTTTCGGGTAGGAGCGTCCGTTCTGTGCGTTTTCGAAACTCCTGACTACATCCTCAATGGCACCAAGAGTCGATCTTCCGGGTCGAAAGCCATGCTGCCTCTCCGATAGTCCTCCGGCTGCCTCGATGGATTCTGCTAATCTGCGTTGCAGAAGCTTCTCCAATAGTTTGCCTGTGCTATCTAGCATGCATAGGGGGCGGAAAGCTGATGGTTGCGTTTGGTCGCCTCTTCCCTTGCTAATCAGCATGAGCTTTTGTCTTTTCCACTCTTTGGGAAAAGTGCCTTGGGCTATACAAGCGTTGTACACTTCGAGCAGAGCGTCTGGCCGATTTTCGGCTAAAAGTATGAGTGCCTCCGCTGGTATTCCATCAGGCCCGGGGGCTTTACCCCTCTTAAGGCTTCTAGCCGCAATTTTTAGCTCTTCTTCAGTGAAGGGCGTGGGCATCCCACCAGCAAGGACTTCGCGTTCATCGTGCAGTGGAGGGTGCATGGGAAACAAGTTATCCACGATGTGGTTGATATCGTTCCCTATATGCGGAGCAGCATGGTTAGCGTTTAGCTTCCTCGTAACGATCTTATAGCCGAGTCCCCAGGGGTTGCTGTTCGGATCGTTCCGAAGTTCTTCCCATTTCGACTTCTTGCTGCTAATAATCACCCATTTCAATGCTTTTCGCCTTTGTCTGAATTCTTCGGCCACCATGGTTGCCTCGCCATTTCGCCTGGCTCTGGTGTATCTTCTCCTGTTACGAAGGCAGGTTCGTCTGAGCTCAGCTATTTCTGGCGTCCACCAGTACGCAGCCTGTCTTCTAGACTGCTGCGTTACACGTGGCATGGATGCCTCGCAGCTTTGAGCTATGCGCTGCCTCAATGTCATTGCCATGGAGTCAGCATCACTCATGGTGTGCGCAGCTGAGACCCCGTCAAAATTGCTTAGAAATCTTTCGTGGTTCAGCTTAGTTGCATTCCACTTGCGTGTGCCTCTCCTTCTTGGC
Source organism: Germaria angustata (assembly GCA_963681545.1). Lineage (NCBI taxonomy): Eukaryota > Metazoa > Arthropoda > Insecta > Diptera > Tachinidae > Germaria > Germaria angustata. Next base: position 80,614,681 of record OY812999.1, on the reverse strand, counting down.
GTCCGGTGAGAGTTCGTCCTTTCCGTGGTCCGGAAGGTAATATACTGGTGATCGCTACCAGTGAAGTCTTCCAACACTCTCCACCCTTCAACGCTTGTAGCCAAGCTCTCGGACACCAAAGTGATGTCTGGGGTGGTGTGTTCGCATCCCGGCCTCCTGAAAGTAGTGGCATTACCGGTATTTGCCACTATCAAACCTAACCTAGCAGCCATGTCTAAAATGTTTCTTCCGCGTGAGTTCGTTGTCCGGTCCCCCCATTCTACAGCCCTGGCATTGAAATCACCCGCTACTATAAACGGTCCGCCTATTTCCCTAACCCTATCCTTGATCAGGTCTAGTTTTGTCCTGAACTGGCCTATGCTATCTCTAGGGGTAAGGTAGCAGCTCATTAGCGTGTATTGTCTCGTCCGAACGTACGTGTAACAGTGGCCTCCCCCGAGCTGCGTGACCGCGAGCTTACTGCCGCTAGGTAGCCACAGAGCAGCCGTGCCTGTTTCATCTTCGTACCAGGACCCTCGGGGTATTCGTCTATATTGTTCGCAAATAATGACGGCGTCATTTTCAGCGGCAATTTGCTCGATCAGAGCGTCTGCCGTCCGACTTCTGTGCATATTTGCCTGAAGCACATTCATCGTTTCCTGACCAGTGGGCATCTTTTCGATCCCGGAAGATGGTCAGTCCGGTCGCGTTTTGCATCCGCGCAGTGGACACATTTGGGGGTTTCGTTACAGTCCTTCATTTTATGTCCCGACCCCCCACACCTAATACAAGTGTTCCTCCTGTCTAAACCTGAGCAATTTGCCTGTACGTGTCCCGTTCCAAGACATCGATAACATCTCCTAACGTCCTCGCACAATCGCATCCTCGCTCGGACCCACCCAATCTTTATATAGCCAACCTTAAGGAGTTTTGCCGCGCTTTCAGCTGACAGGGTGAGGAAGGCTCGTACCTGCTCTCTCACATTGGGTGCGGTGATCCTTATCTGGATCTGCTCTCCTGGGTTGCTGAGCAGCTTCTGGGCTGCTGTTTCTACCTCCTCCTTAAGTGTAAGCGAATCGAGATCTCTTATCTCGATAGTCGCCTTTGGCTTTAGTTCCGCGACGGAGGCTGTATCTCTTATTGTACTCCTCAACTGTTGAACGAAATCCGGCCTAACCTGTTGCCCTTTTCCGAGTTCGAGGAGGATGGCTCCGGTCTGCGTTTTCCTAACCGTCTTTATGCTAACCGAGTCGTCCGTCTTTATTTTATCGCGCAGATCTTTTAGAACTTCCGCGTAGCTGTGACCCGCCGCGGGTTTAATTATTACCGCTTCCGACTTCGCTCGCTGTTGCCGCTCGTTCTTCTTTTTGTTCGGTTCGACCGGCTTCTTTTTCGTTTTATTTTTCTTCCCCTTTTTTGTGACGGTTCGCCAGTTTTCGTCTCCCCCATGAGGGAGCTCATTCATGTGCTCATTGGGCTCTTTCGATCTAGCCTTCTTGCTCTTATCGGGCATTGCAGGGCTAGTAGCCGTTCTTTTGGGGTTCGCCGCCACCGGGGTTGAATCGCGTTCAGTCTGCCGTGTAGCGCCCACCTCGCGTCGATTCGAAAACAACCGTTCCCCTTCCGCCCTCTTCCACGCGCGCCTATAATTTAGCGTGACATCCAGCAGCTCGGACATTTTGGCAACACCAGTCTTGACATCAATGCTGATATTCTTTTGCCGGTTGAAAACCTGTTGCATGTTGCTTATTAGCGATTTGCATTGCATAATCGCTTCTTCTTCCATTTTTTGCATCTTCTGGATTAGCTCCAGTCGAGGCGGGCCGTCTGTTGTATTTTCTGTAACGTCCCCTTTTTGGACTGCGCGTGCTGCGCGAAATGTGTCCTCACCTACTGGAGTGACAGCAGTTATAGAAGCTCGTGCTACGTAGGTGCTAGTCGGTGTGATTCGCACCGTCTCTTTGGGGTCTCCGGAGTTGGCACTGCGAGTACTTCCCTTATCGGCGTCGGTGTTCGTCCGGAGTCGAGCAGGTGCAATGGATGAGATCGTAGCATCCATGCTAATAGCACGTGTCGTCGGCGTTTCGCTTTTCGCAGGTGGCGATCTAGACAACAGGCTACTTCTTCGGAAGGTTGCATCCGGTGCTGTGCCGCGCTCGTTAATTTTTTCTACGGTCTTTTCTTCGTTTGTTTTTTCGTTTATCTTTTCATTAATTTTCTCAATTGTTTGTTTAGATTTAATATTATTCATCTTAGTTGGGTCCCCGCTCTGAGCCGCTATCCTTACGCGTTTGCACAGTCGCCTCAAACGATCCCCGTGGGTCTCTTTGAAAGCAGTGAGGTCCACGCAAGGGTTGACTTAGGGCCTTATGAGTCCCTATGTTCAGAGCCAGGATCTCGGCGAAAAAAGCAGGAGTCATTCTCAACTGCACCTGTACAGCCACCTCGGCGGCGACGCATGTAGAACGTACTCAGAGCCTCGCCACAGTTTTAACGGGACGGGGGCGGCTGCAGCATTAGCCCACCAGCCGTTTCAGCGGATGTCACTCCTACATAATAAGGTGATGGAATACTGCAGACGTCAGCCCGAGGCAGTCGGATCAGGATCGTGAGACATATTCGTAAGCCACAAACGATCCATTTTCCGTCATCGTCAGCCGCACCAGGCGTGGTGAAACAGCTGTCCAGAATTTTTGGTCCGCGGGTGGTATTTTAATTGCCACCTTCCCTGCAGATCTGAAGATCAGCCGAGAGTTCCCCTATCCGCCACCTGGGGACGCGTCCGATGGGAGACTGGCATAACTCCACACGGATGAACATAGCTATTGAGATTATTTATATCAGAAAAGTATTGAGTTGAAATCATAATTAAGAAATATAAAAAATATAAACGTAATACATATAAAAAGAAAAATAAATTTGTATGTATATAATTTTAGACTACAGAGTTAAATTGCTATCACTGCCATCCTCATTATCAGGAATAAAATTATTAGATCTTCGTTGTAGATTATTAGTAGCTGCCTCCAGTAACAACTGATCAATTTCCTCCTCACTTCGAATAATTTTCGGCTTGGAGTGCTCACTTTTTTTAATAACAACTGTACCACTTACAGCATAAATCGAACGACATCCCACTTTATGTAATGATTTGACATATTTGAACAGATTCATCGTTTCTTTACTCAAGTAATCATTGACGAATACCTCTTTTATAGACTCATTTTGGTTCAGCTTTCGCTTAATTGACATCCGTTGGTCTGTTACTCTTTTTGATGCAAACTTTACCACCAAGGACTGCTTTTTATTTTTCCTATTGCCTCTTTTATCAGTAGTAGACTTTTTCTTTTTAATAAAATAAGCCTCTTCAATAGATTCTGGTTGCAAAACAACACCATTATCCGCAGAAAGTTTCATAACAGTTTCCACCGCAGACATATCTTCTCTTAAATTTAAACCAAAAAAACAATAATTTTTAACCATTTGATCGTTAAGATATTTCACAGAGTTTCGCAAAGTTTTTATTTCATCTTTTAACATTTTATTTTCCTTTTACATTGTTTCTATTTTTTTTCTTATTATCAGCTACACCTTTTAGCATGTCACTGAATTGTTTCGACATAAAGTTTATTGTTTCTTGTAAGTGTGTCAGCTGATCCAATTTTTCAAGTCTGTTTTGATATCGCCTAATTCTTTTTTAAGCGTACCACTATTTCCATCACACAAATGGCATACAAATTCTTCTTCTTCATGTGTTAACAAGTGCTCATACTCTCTTATATTATGTCACTGGCGTTAATATCAGAATTACTTGTTTTATTTATAAACCTTCGATTCCGCCTAAAAACTCTTCTACACTTGTCCCTAATAATGTATGACCGTTCGCTTACTGTTTGCTCTATCACCCCATAGCTCCACCCTTTGCTATCCTTCTTAAACATTACTAAATCACCAATAGCGATTTCCGGCAGTGACTTTGCATTCCTATCATAGTAATGCTTCTGTCTCTCTTTCTTGCGCTCAATTTTTCCTTGAACCAATTCTTCTGCTATACTATTCCTAGTTAGTAATGAGCCTGATACTGGAAGTTTACTTTTAATTTGTCTTCCAGGCATAACCTTAGTAACGTGGCCTAAACGCCATTCTGTGGGCGGTAGGGAGTCATCGTTAATTATTACCAAATCTTTTATTTTAGTGTTGCGGTGTTCTTTTTTCCACTTGAATTTGCGCTGCAGTTCTGTGATGTACTCATTCTTCCATCTTTGGGCAAATACGTGCTAAATTAGTTTCAACCGCTTCCAACGCTTTATGAGGGTAAGATCTTGTGGTGTCTGCTCTTCTACAGTCCCAGGGATTGCAATTATTAGAGCTCCCCGCAGAAAATGTCCCGATGTATAAGGAAGAAGTTCATCGGGGTATTCTGTCAAAGGAGACAACGGTCTTGAATTCAGTATGGCTTCTATACGAATAAGTAAAGTGGTGAATTTATCGAAGGTAAAGTGAAGGCTACCGGCAATCTTCTTCAAATGTAACTACATGCTTTTCACTGCCTCCTCCCACAAGCCACCCATATGTGGGGCGTGTGGCGGTATGAATGACCAGGAGAACCCATGCGAGCCATATTTTTCTGCCAGTGACTTTTCAGCATTTTTGAGAAATGTGTGGGCTTTGAGCAATTTCAAGATTGCCCCTAGAAGGTTCCGGCCTTTGTCGGAATACATGGTTTTGGGTAGGCCTCTCCGTCCGGCGAATCGGTCAAAACATGCTAAGAAGCAATCGGTAGACAAATCGGAGCACACTTCCAAGTGTACTGCCTTTGTAGAGAAGCAGACAAAAACTGCAGCATATCCCTTAATAATCTTGCCATTTCGTAAGGGAGATGATTTCAAGGAGAAAGGTCCAGCAAAATCGACGCCAGTATACGTAAATGGAAGTTAGAAGTTTACTCGTTCAGGTGGAAGTGTAGCCATTATTTGTTGTTGAAATCTCCGTTTGTATATAGTGCATGGCGTGCAGTTTCGAATACATTTTCGAACAATATTTTTTATACGCGGTATATAAAAGCTTTGTCTTAGTGCTCTGAGCATAATATGATACTCGGGGTGAAGTGAAATTTTATGAGTATAATTCACGAGAAGATAAGCGTAGTGGAATTTTTCTGGAATTATTAATGGATGTCGTTCATCATAACTTAATCCAGAATTACTGAGTCTACCTCCTACCCGAAGTAGATTATTCCTATCAAGAAACGGATTCAGTGTGAGAAGTTTGCTTTTTCGGTTGAGAGAACGTTTGCTTGTTAGACACGCATATTCATCAGGACAGTGAACTAGTTGGGTAATCATTATAATTCGATTTTTTGTGGAATTAAGTTCTTCAGAAGTGATGAACAGTTCTTCGGACACGGACTGTTTGCGTGCGAGATATATGAAGCGAAGTACATAACTCAATACCCTGAGCACTTTAGAATAGGATGAAAATTTAATCAGGATGTCTTCTGAAGGATTTTCTCGATTCTTCACCATTTGTTTTGCGTTACTTATGGAAAAAGTATTGACATGGAAGTTTGATGTTCGTTTGCATTCTAAATCCGTCGGACCAAATGTTCGAGGTTCTGGCCAAACTTCTTCAGGTTGTGATAGCCAAGGAGGACCATGCCACCACATTTCACTTTGAAGCAGTTCTTGTGTAGAGCAACCTCTGGTGGCAATGTCTGCTCGATTATTTTCGGATCTCACATGTATCCAGTTCTCGTTGTCCACCACACTCATTATTTATGCGACTCTATTTGCTACGAAAGTTTTCAAGGTTTGAAGTGGTTTTTGTAGCCATCCAAGTACAATTGATGAATCTGTCCAAAGGAAGAGTTCATATGATACGTTATAGGTTTCCCTTAAGCCTTTCACCATTTTTGAGAGTAGTAAGGCTCCACATAATTCGAGCTTTGGAATGGTAACTCTTTTTATTGGTGCTACTTTGGTTTTGGCTAAGAGTAGATTACAAAATATTTCTCCCTCTGAACTGACAGTGCGCATATAAACTGCGCCGCAATAGGCTCTTTCCGAGGGGTCGTAAAATTCGTGAATTTGAATTCGATATTGTGGAGAAAAGTTTACTCATCTTGGAATTTTCAAAGAAGAAATCTGTGGCAACGTTCCAGCAAATTCATTCCATTTTTCTAATATGTTGAAAGGAACTCCTTCATCTCAATCTACCTTACATTCTCATAAGTCTTGCATCAATATTTTTGCTTTTATAACTAGTGGGCTTAACCAACCTAGTGGATCGAATAGCTTTGCAATAACGGATAAAATCTGCCTCTTTGTGTATGAGGGTAATTCTTCAATCGGCTGCACCACGTAAATGAATCTGTAACCATGTAAAATGAATCTGTCATAGCGTTCCAGTGAACCCCCAAGGTATTTACTGTGCTGGTAGTCCCTAATTTTAAAAAATCTTCATCAAGAAGATCCTCGCGGGCCAAATTTTCTAGAATAGAATGGTTGTTTGCAGCTATTTTCTTTAATGGGAAGCCTGCCAAGCTTAAAGCGCTGTTAAGTTGTTTTTGTTTAACAATAGCATCCTCGATAGTATGTCCCCAGACAAAATATCGTCCACATAAGTTTCCTTTTTCAAAATTGGTGTGGCTTCCGGTGTAATGATCGTCATGTAAAGTTAGTATCGCCAAGCATGAATGATTGTAGTTTCTCAATCTTGCGCTTTGTGGCTAGCAACCGTTCATGTTGCTAGCACTCTTTATTCTTCAAAGTTCTGTTTATAACTTACTGTACAAAATGAAGCTTACATTCTAAAGACCTAGTATAATATGCATGAGATTCGTTTGTAAAGTTGGGCCTTGATAAAGTACGTCGTTCAACGAGAAACCACTTTCACTTTTTTTTGATGCATTGAAGACCACTCTAACTTTAGTTGACTTGCTTTCGGGTCTGTACACTGCGTGATGTGGTAAAACAAATGGAAATTGTTTTTCTGCGTTTGATTGACCTTCGGCTATGGGTTCCATGTGGTCTACCACAAGATATTCCTGAAGAACTCGTTGATATTCAGTTTTTAATTTTGGTGTTTTATTTAAGGTTTTCTCTATTCGATAGTACTGCGCTAGAGCTGCTTTCCGTGACTGACCCAGGAAAATGTCTGTTGGAAATTCTTGCTTGAAAGGCAGCCGAACTACATACCGGCCATTTGATTCTCTAGTAGTTGTGTTTTGGTAGAATTCTTCGCAATATTTGTCAGCTTCTGTTGATAAGGAATCTTTTTCTATTTCTTCTAATTCCCAAAATCTTTTTATTTGTTCGTGCAGGATTAGATTATTAGAAGTGGAAACTGTTGTCGTAAACATATTAATTTGGTGTTCACGTACCGGTCTCGAGATGTACCACCCAAAGTGAGACTCTCTGGCTTCGAAATTGTTTAAAACGTTTAATTTGAACCCCTTCAGATTGATGAAGGGTAAGTAATCGCTCCCTATACTAATATCTACAGCTGATGGCTTAAAGAAATATGGGTCTGCAAGTACTAAATTTTGAATATCCTCCAGATTTATTTTAAATTCTTGTGAGGGTATGGTTTTTGCTAAGTTAGGTACTACTATAGCATATATGTTAATTTTAAATGGTGATATCCTTGATTTCAAGGTGATATTGCATGTGCCTTTTGAGCTTCCTCCGATTGTTCCACCCAACCCTGCAATTTGGAATTTATGGGGCTGTAATGGTAATAATAGGCTTTGCTGTAGTCGAGAAGAAATTAAACTTTTCTCCGATCCCGCATCGAAAAATGCTCTTACCGTAAAGATATCTCCAGATTTCTCTATATCAATCAAAGCGGTTGGCAAAACTCTTGTTGTATTATTTTGAATAAACATTGCTTGTATATCTTCCCGATATTCTGAAGTCGACGTATCATTTCGTATTTGAGTTTTAAAACTTTGGCTATTTGAAGTAGAAGGAGTATTATCATTGCTCATTTGAGGCGACGTTTTTGTTGCATTTCCCTGCTTAGTGGTAAAATTGTTCTCCATGTGCAACATAGTATGGTGTTTTCTATGGCATATATTGCATGTATTTGTACTGGTGCATTCAGATTTAAAATGTAATCTCGAAAGGCAATGCAAGCAGTATTTATTTTCAAAAACGTACATAACTCGCTCGCTTGGCGGTAAGGATTTGAAATATTTACACCATTTTAATGGGTGTGTTTGTGTACACTTTCTACAAAAGATATTTGGTTTTTCTATTCTGGCTTGTGAATGAAACGTTTGAGATTTTAAAATGCATGGTTCCTTGCTCGTTGGCTTTTTTAAGTCTGACATGGTTTCTAATATCTCAATGCTTGCAGTAAGAAACTCACTTAATTGATCCCATGATGGCAATTGTTTATGATTTTCTAAAGTGACTTCCCAAGCTCTTAACGTTTCTTCAGGTAACTTTAACGTTAAAAGATGCATTAGCAATGGGTTATCATCTGCTATGTTGACGTCGTAAGTTTTCAAAATGGAAATGCAATCGTTCACTATGCCTTGTAGGGTTCGTATACTCTTCAGCGTTTCAACTTGAGCCAGGCCAGTTCGAAATTGTCCCCTACCAGTTCAAAATCTTTAATTACTTTGGCCGCTTCGCCTCCTAATTTACTACGTAAGTAATACAATTTTTCTGTTGATTCCAATGATGAATCTTTGCCTACAACGGCATGGAATATATCTCTAAAGACAGGCCATTTTGAATATCCACCTTCAATAGTAGGGAGTTCTACAGCTGGTAGTTTTAACCCTGATCGTCGATAAGTGACTACGTTTTGCTGAGGTTCGTCTGAAATCATTTCTAAAATTTCAGCTTTTAACTCCCTATATGTTTTACCTGCTTCTTCATATTTGATAGGGATGTCCTTGTCTTCCGTAGCATCGTCTGCTGTTATATATTCTTCATGAGATCGAACTAATTTATTCCATCTTCTATCTAGTTCTTGTATATTAATTTTAAAAAACGAAGTTGTATTTTCCGAAGAAGGAATATCGGTTAAGCTAGTACATAATATAGTTAACTGTTGTAAATCAAATTTGCACTTTCGTTTGGCTGCCATTATAATTCAATATTTTTTTTTTGATTCGTAAATTATTTATGTAAATGTAAATTCCAAATTACGGGAAATGATTTCTTCAATGCCTCAACCTCTTTTTATTTCTTAAATGTTTCTTCGAATACCTTTTTAAACTTTGCAAAATAGCTCTACCCTTCTTGAATGACTATTAAATATTTATTGTTGTGCCCAATTTCATTATTGGTTAATAAATTGTAAATTTTCACTAACCTTCCAATTTAGCGGTTGCAAAAAAATTGGCTTGAGAACCCATGCGTTTGCTGTTGGTACTGGTCACCCTAATACGTTTTATTTGCTGATTCTTGTTGTTGTTGTGCAAGTTTAATGTACATATGTATGTTTATTTATTTTTGCACTTCTTTCCTTGCTAAAACTGTAACCAATATACTTGCTCAACGAAATAATAAATTTGACAGCCTTATATTGCTCTTCATATGTCTTAGAATTAAAGATTTAAACTACGGATACTTCAAATTCTAGTGTTGGAATATGTTGACGTACAGCTGGACGTGGAGTTTGTTGATTTGGTTCAATTCCTTTGCAACGTGCCCTTTTCCAGGCGATACTCCCGTGGTGATATTTAATATGTTTAATTTGTGACGGAAGTTTAGCAGATACCGTTTGGTGTAATTTGCGTTGAATTTCGGAGATATATTTAATTTGGTCGGAATAGATCTTGTGGCGAATTCCTGCAATTTGAATCTCGTCTGAATAACTGATGTCACTTATATTGCTCATTGCTGTGTATGATGTTTGAAGAGATGTAGAGACAGTTTGATGACCTTTGATGATGATTGAGTTTAGCTTAATTGTACAATCTGGTGAGATTTTTTGGAGACCAGATCCTTTTAGGGTTAACTGTGATTTTTCTTGCCCACATACGGAGTTTATTCGAGACGGCTGCCGCATAGTGTAGAGCCATTGATTGCTGTATTCTAACTGTGTAAGTGATGTGCTATCAACAACAGAAACAATGTTACAATTTGTTTGAGTATTAGAATTAAGAAGAGAAATCTCGCACAAGCATTTGTCAGCGTTTGCAGTAAATTTTGTTTGCATTTGTGGACATAGAAATTCATTCTCTCTTATTGTTGAACATGTGGTCCACTGTTTCTCTGCCAACACGAAATACTGATCTTTATGAGCATTTATAGCCAGGAAGTCACTGCAAGGTTTAGTAGCGAGCATTGTCCCATTTATTTGAACAGGAATTGGGTGTAGTTTCAGATCTCCGAATTTTTCAGGGTCAGATAACGGAATAGATATGTGAAAGATGACGTCGTCTTTTGTAACACCTCCTTTTACATTCATGTTTTCGTACAGTTGTAGAATGCTATCTTTGCTTACTGGTAGTTCTAGAGATGTTGGAAGATGATTTCTTACTTGTACTAGCTCGGTTTGAAGTTGGGACGGTGACAAAAGCATTAGGCTAATTTTACCATTGTGTGAATCCGTTAATGCTGCTATGATTTCTGCTTGAATTCGGTGTAGCCTTGCTGATGTTAAGGAAATTTGAACTGATAGGAACATGAATATTCGAAACAGCCTTGCTGGATATTGTTCTTTTTCATTTTCTTGTAACCTAGATGCCATTTCTGAAAATTGATTATCTATACTAATGAACTTTTGTTTCACATTTTCTTCATCTTGTTTAAGAACGTTTAGAGTTGCATCAACAATTGATGTTTGATTTATGAGGAGTTGTTTGAGATGATTTTCATTGTCGTTTACTGCGTTGGTGGTGTTTGACATTTGTTCAGCATAATCCGAATCCAGAATACCAAACAGTGAATTAGCTACATTGCCAACGACGTTAATAGCACCACGCTTAGCTCTCCTCTTTAGTAAGAGGTTTTTATCTTTTAGGCCTACTAGGCTGAAGTCAACTGCCTGGAGAACGCTCGAACAAGTCGCCCTTTGAGTTAAAACGTTGCATAAGCGGTGTAGTGCCGTTGTTTCGTTCATGAAGGTACTTATTTTTTGCCAATATAGTTTTAAGTTATAGTAGGAGATGATATTCCATTCTGACCGCGATACCCGTGTATTGCCAATACCCTCAAAGTGCAAGCCGATATTGGGTTCAAACTGTGTTACTTTGATTTTATTTGTGGACACTAGTGGAATCAATAGCAATATTGTGAGTAGAGTGGTCGTAATTAAGCTTGGCAAGGTCCGCTGTTTTTTGGCGAGTGGCCTTCCATCCAATGACTGTTGTGATGATTGGTTTTCTGCTAATATCTCATGATTATCGTTAGGTTCTGTCATTGTGGACATGATTGCTGTTCTTCTTCTTCGGGTTCGTCATTGAGCTTAGGGAGTGGAACTAAATATTGAATTGCTCGCTTAAAAATGCCTGAAGCTGTTTGGACATCCGCCACTCTTACAACCTCGTCGTGTCCTTATTTATGTTTTTACTACGCGCCCAAGAGGCCATTTCATGACTGGAACGTTATCTTCTTTTATAATAATTATCGCCCCTGGTTTCAGATTTTTTCATTGTTCTCGATATTTGTTTCGATATTGTAGCTCATTTAGGTAGTCTCGTGACCACCTCTTCCAAAATTCGTGCTTGAGATGAGACACTAATTTCCATTGTGTTTCCAATTTAAGGTTTGTAAACCTTGCTTGAGCATCAATTTGAGCTGTTAGTGGTTCACCTATAAGAAAATGTCCCGGAGTCAATGCACCTATATCGTTTGCGTCATTTGACATGGGTGAAATGGGTCTAGAATTTAGTATGGCTTCAATTTCGACAACTATGGTTTCGAGTTCGTCGTACGTTAGAGATGCATTCCCTTATCAAAAGATATTTTGCTGACTTAACTGCTGCTTTCCATAGACCACCAAAATGTGGTGCTCTTGGCGGAATGAAATTAAATTGTATACCCTTTTTGCCGCAAGCATTCGTAATGGCTTCTTTCGCATCTGATGCATGTATGATTGTGGTGAGTTCATGTAATTTATTCTTTGCTCCGACGAAGTTTGTTGCACTGTCGCAATATAAATTTTGGGAATGTCCACGCCGGGCTATGAAACGTTTAAGCGCACCTATAAAAGCTTCAGTTGTGAGATCGCTCACGAGTTCCAAATGTACCGCCTTTGTGGCAAAGCAACAAAATACAGCAATGTAAGCCTTGTGTGGTCGTTTTCCCCTCAGTTTATAATGTACAGTAATCGGGCCAAAGTAATCGACACCGGCATTGATGAATGCACGGGCTGGTGTGACACGTGTCGAGAGTAGGTTTCCCATTATTTGGTGGAACAATTCTGGTTTAGCTCGGCTGCATGTCGTGCATCGATGAACTGTGGCTCTTACCATAATTTTTCCCTTTATTGGCCAGAAACGTTGCCGAACAAGTCCTAATAATGTATGCGATCCACAATGCTTGTGTTCTTCATGAATCATTGAGAATATTAATTTTGAATTAAATTCTGAGAGTTGCATTTGTGAAATAACAGGTACCAGTGCTTGGCTGAGTTCCGTTATTGTAACTAATTTTGATGGCTATCGCATCTGCTTCTGACATCTAGTGTGGGCAATGAAGCGCAGAATATATGCAACAATTCGCTGCAGACGATGGAATGAATTTTTATGGTTGATTTGGTAAACAAAAGTTGGTTCCGTTGTTGTCATTGCTCGTGATTCAAGCAGCTTTGCTTTTCGTTCGAGATTTGTTGGGATGTTGGAGCTTGGATTGAACTTAGGTGGCCACACCTTTTCTACGCCATGGAGAAACATTGGACCATAAAACCAAAGAGTGCAAGCTTAAAAGCCGCCGGAGACATCCCACGAGATAATATATCTGCGGGGTTGAACTTAGAGCCTACGTGATGCCATTGTTCTGCGTGGGTTTCTTCTTGAATTGCTGAAATTCGATTTGCTACAAATGTGTTGAATGAAGCTGATGATGAATTTATCCATGAGAGCACAATTTCTGAATCAGTCCATAACCGTACTGGGTCTTTAAATTGAAGGTCAGACCTGACTCTTGTGGCTAGTTGCGCTCCAAGTGTGGCTGCAAATAGTTCCAATCGTGGTATTGTTTGCCGTTTGAGTGGAGCTGTGCGGGATTTAGCACAGAGTAAGTGTACCATAATGGTCCCATCTTTGAAAACTGATCGGATGTAAGCCGTATCTCCATAAGCCTTTTCGGATGCGTCTGTAAAAATATGTAATTGTTGGGATTCTGGAACCCTTTCCTTCAAAATATGTCTTGATATTTTAAAGTTCTTTAATACATTCAGGTCTTTACGAAATGTTATCCATTTAGTGTGTAGCGATTCAGGCAAAGAAGTATCCCAATCCAGTTTTAACTCCCACAATTCTTGAATAAACATCTTTGCCGTTACTATAATGGAAGATAAAATCCCCAATGGGTCGAATAATCTTTCAAGGTCCGATGTGACTGTTCGCTTGGTTACTCTCTTAACATTGCTAGTGTTGACTTTAATACCCAGTTTGTCAGTTTTCGGCAGCCGAACTAGTCCTAATGTTTTGATGGTGTCGGTTTCTATGTTCTCAAAATCTAAGTTTACCTACAGGTTGTCTTGTGGAATGTTGTGGAGTAATTGTGGATGGCTTGCACACCATTTGCGTAACGGGAAGCCGCCCTCTTTCATAACTTGCACAAGTTGCTCTTGTAATTGCATCGCTGTTGATAAGCTGTTTGATCCGCCCAAGCCATCATCTACATAGACAATTTTTTTAATAAATTGTGAAGCAAGAGGATAACGTATATTATTTTCTTCAGCCAGTTGATCAAGACATTTTGTTGCTAAGTATGGAGGAGCTCTTGTGCCATATGTGACCGTGTTGAGTTGGTAGTATGCAATGGGCATTGTGGAATCCTTTCTCCAAATTATGAGCTGAAATTTACGATCTTCAGGAGCAATCAATACCTGCCTATACATTTTTTTCAATGTCAGTGGTGAAAACGAACCTTGGCATTCGAAATCTGAGAAGTATGGAGAATAGTTCACTGTGTAGTGTTGGTCCCGTGAACATGAGGTCGTTTAGAGAGTACCCTAAGGAGGTTTTCGCTGAGGCATCAAATACTACTCTGAGCTTAGTGGTTGAACTTTCTGGCCTCAGGACGCAATGATGTGGAATGTAGTAGTTTGGTGATATTATGGTATCTGTTTCCAATTTTGTCATATGTCCCATTGATTCATACTCATCCATAAATTCAGTGTATTTAGCTTTCTATTCCAGGTTCTTTTGCAAGCGCCGTTTGAGAGCGAGAAGTCGGTTGAGAGCCATTGCGTATGAGTCGCCTAGGGTGTTAGAGGTTTGATGAAATGGTATTCTGACTACGAAGCGGTTTTGATGGGTTTTAGTAGTACTTTTTACAAAGTGCTCTTCGCATTGTCTGTAGGCTATTGATAGTGGTGTTTTAGTTGTTTTAACTTCATCTATTTCCCAAAGTCGAGCGAAGGACGCTTCAAGTCCTTCATCTTCAGTACATATTCCACAGGATGCGTCTGTAATGCGTGCTCTATTTATTTTTCCTGTTACAATCCATCCAAGAACCGTGTTCTGCAAAATCGGAAGTTGTGGACATAATTTTATTTGCCCAATTGCGAGCAGTTGGTGATAATACTCGGCACCCAGCAATATATCGATTTTATTAGATCGATTGAATGTTAGGTCAGCTAGCACAAGATTTTGCGGTAGTAGCCACTCATCAATGTTGATAAATTGTGATGGTTGTGGTGCGATAGTTCGAGGCAGAACAAGTGCTTCCAGGCGTGTTGTGAGCACATGACTTCTGTTTGTTTAGCTGAAGTAGTGGAAACATAGACCTTTGATGATCTTTCTTTCTGGTTTATAGGCTTTAGGGATTGAAACCGATTTTCAAGAAAGGTTAATAGGTCTTTGATTTTTTGTAGCTCTTTTGGATTGCTAATGTTCCTCTCATATAGAACATGAGTACCCCGATCCAATTTTTTAATAAGTATGTGAAACAGCATGGGATCCCATGAAGCGGTATCGATCCCGATGTTGTTTAGCGCATGAAGACATTCTTGTGTTGTATCATGTAATTGTTTGATAGCAGCAGCTGATGGTCCAGCGCTTGGTTGATCCAGAAGTTGTTGCATTAGTGAGGTTACAAGAACGCGTTGATTATTGTATCGTTCTTGCAATAGGCTCCATGCGGTTGCGTAGTTTTCGGCTGTGGCTAAAAGATGACTTATTAGTTTTTCAGCTTCGCCCCCCGAGTTTGATTTCAGGTACTCTTTTGTACCGCAGGAATATGCTGATTGTCAACAAGTTGAGTAAACAATTCGTGAAAGGATCTTCACTTTAAATAATCTCCATTAAATTTTTGGATTGTGACTTTTGGCATTGGTAACACGTTGTTTTGCGTAGGTTCGAACCCTTGCTCTCGTGTGCGGGAAACCAGCTTGAAATTTTCAATAACTCGCTTCTCCAGGTTTTCGTAGGAGTTCATGTCGTATCCTTCTTTCAGTGGGTCATCGTTTGACTCCCATATTTTGAGATGTAGCTCTTGGATTTCGCCCCACAATTTTTCTTTCAGCTTCAACGCTTTAACGATGACATCATGACATTGTGCCTTCTTATTGTAGCATTTGCTGAAGTACATGTCGAAAATGTTCTTGCAGTTGTTACAGGTGCCTTATTAGTGTTTTGTTGACAGGGGTCCAGCGTTGGTATTTTCGATGTCTCCTTTATGCCTGATTCAAATATCTCCCTGTATTTTGTGACGAGTTCCTCAATGTTTTGATAGTAGTTCTCGGTAAAATATTTGTGGTCTAATTGGAGCTTCTCAAGGCATCGTATTTCATTATCGGTGTGTTCGAATTCTGCCCAAGCGGAGTCCAATCTTCTGATTCTTTCTTCGTAGTAGTGGACAGTCTTTCTGGATGCTGGATCCTTTTTAAAATTCCGAATGATGGACTCTATCAGCCCTCCTGTTGCTCGCTGAGAAGTTGTAAGTGGCTCCATTGGGGAGGTTGTTTCACAAGTAGCCATGGTGTTGCCTGTTCGAGCTGATTATGCCTTTAGGACTTCGTTCCTGGGAAGTGGAGCTGACGATTTCTTGAAGTAAATCACATCGGGGTCACCAGAATGTTTTGACTCAGCTGATTTGCTGGTCGGTGTTGATTTATCCGGTCGGAAACACCGGGACAATTGTAGGTATAATTCAAGCACTTAAGCTTGATTATGTTTTATGGTTAAATAACGCAAGCACTTGAACTTGGTTATTTTTTTATGGTGAGATAACGCAAGCACATGAACTTGGTTATTGCGGTGAAATTGAGAATATAAATAAAACAACTGCTTAGTTTGATTGAATAATTGTTTCTCGATTTATTTAAATTAAATCATGGCCTTAAATACTGTTTTATTGCCAAATTGCAATAATTATTTTTAACGTATTTAAATACTATTTTATTGCTAAATTGCAATAGCTTATTTTTAATATATTTATTAATTATATAATTCTGCCTTGCATTTTCCACGCGTGTAAGAAATTCCAGGAAATCTAAAATCCCAGACAAATGCAATAAACTTAAAATTATTTCAAGGTTGTTGTTAAATGTTTAAAGTAAACGAATTTAAAGTAAACAATAACTACAGCAAAAATTGAAACTTAATCAGAAGTTCAAGGTTTCTCTTACTTTTCATAATTTGAATTAACTGTTGAATTAAAAGTAAAAGAAAATGCATAAATCTAGCAAAAAAGTAAATACAATAAAAAATTAAATTAGCTTAGCAACTTAAGGTTGTTCAACTAATTTCGTGCAGGCATGTGTACTTAAGTATGTTTGTACATTTATACAAATTAACTTATGCACATATGAAAGAAATTCATTGTGAAAGTCTGAACAATACTTTTTGATATGTTTTTATTATTAAACGCTAAAATTTGTTTAGTAATTTTTTTCTTTTAATATTGTTCACCCGAAGTATTATTTCTTTAATTTTAGAAATTTTTTGTTTTTTAAAGTTTGCTTGCCACTGATGTTTTTATTGTAGTTCGCCTGTATGTAATTTGAAATTATTAGCACGATTGATATTGAAACAACTTCTTTTGAGCGTTTGGTTTTGTTCCGTTTTGGACCGTTGATTGTTGTTATTGTTGTTTTTATAGAGTATGTTATAATTTTGTATTGTATTCTCTTGGATTTCATTTGGAAGTTCGAAAAATTAATTTCTTTTGCATTCGCTATAATGTAAATATGTTACAAGTTTATGATTTAGGCTGGTTGTTTTTTTTTTTTTGTTATTTTTTGCATTTTACGGTTTTTTTTCCAAATATCTATGACTTAATATTGAAGGTCGTTTCAAGTTTATTCTTGTTAGGAGAAATTCAATGTTGCACCAAAAAACTAATTTCAGAGTACATATCTATATTTCCCTTGTAATTTCTTTGCTGGCTCTTGTGTGTATACCTTTGAGGAACCTCTTTTGTTGGGACCGTTTTTTCCCTGATGAATAACTTTCCGTCTTCTAGTGGAAAATCTTCTTACCTGCACAGCTTCTTCTGTGCCTACGTGTGATTCTACCTAGTTTGTTGCTGCTGCTGTATGCCCCTGTTGGCTTAGTGTATGCACCCTTTGTTCTTTGTGGACTTGGATTTTACCACGATTAAATAGTAGTGGACGTAAAGTCGCTAATATAATTCACTTTTAGCTTCTCCTAGAAGTTATCGAAGGACCAAGAATGTAGAGTACTTTGTCCCTTTATCTTGTTGAGAATAAAAGGCACATTATTTCTTATAAAACAACGTTTATTGTCACTCCACTTTTATGACTAACTCTCATGAATAAAAGGAATGAATATATATATATATATATATATATATATATATATATATATATATATATATATATATATATATAAGTATATATATATATATATATATATATATATATATATATATATATATATATATATATACAAAGGTTTGATGTCGAACAATGCTGCGCGACAAATGTAGTTAACAAAAAGAATAAAGAATAATGCTCTTCTTGAGTAATTGAATTAACTTAAATATAAGAGATTGGCTTAAATATCATGAATATAAAAAAGTGATGTAGATGTCTGACAAACAAAAAAAATATATGTAGGTTGAACACGGTTCAACACTTTCAATAAATATTTGTTTCGCCTCTGGCAACACGACACTGTCAACATCCATCCGTTTAACTAGCCTAAATTCAACACAACTGTTCAATCTAAGTATAGGCTCAAACCGATTATCCACAACCAGAAATAATACCTTATGTTCATTACCCGATTCAATATCAACACCATATAGCACTACAGTGCCAAAAACTTTAACCCTATTATTACTATAATCATACACAGGGAAGTCACTGCTTCTATTACTAATTTTTATTTTTAATTTCCTCACAAAATCTAATGGAATACAATTCACATCAGCTCCAGTATCTAATTTGAATCTCACTACATTTTCTCCAATTCGATATTCTTTTGGCCATTTCGTCCTATTTGACTCTACCGACTCTGTTCTAAAATAAGATTCATTACTTGGCATTACCCCTTCCGTACAATCAAAAAACCTACCTTGAACGTCATGTTGAATTTAAAAGACTCGTTCGCTGTATTTTTTTTTTTTTTTTTTTTTTGTAAACAATACTTGTCAAACTTTTTTAATACGTCATCTAAGGACCTTTGCATCACTGCATCTTCCCCAACGCGGACTTCACCCAGCATTGAATTTTGTGTACCATCGTTTGGAAACAGTGAATTGTATATAACCGCACCTTGCTCACCAATGTGAATGTGGCAATTTTATTTTTCTCCGGCTTGTCCATCTTACCGGTAGCAATCATCTATACTACGAAGTTTTGTTTCCATCTTGGCCATTCAACAACCATATTGGCACAATCTAATGAGCGTGGTGTACGACTTTGGTTCTCATCTGCTATCTTGAAGTTTTGAAGTTAATTTTCTGACACGATGTAACAAGTTAGGTGTTAATGTTTTTATTTTTATGTTTTTATTATTAATAATGATATTATACAATTAGTACTTAAGTAATCAATTCTAACACGTTGCGTTGTTCCACCAAAAAGAAAGAGAACAGGAAATCAATTGTATTGGCTGTGTCTGGGCCTACCTATCTATGACGTTCATTTGACACCCCCACACTTGTATTTTACTACCCTTGGTTACATACCTGTTTCTTGCCTTTTGTTGCATACCTGTTACATCATGCACTTAATGTGCAAGAACAGCAGCTTGTAGCTCCTGTCGCGGTATTGTCATAGATTTCAGTGGAACACATTTTGTTTTGGCAGCAATGAGTGATACTCCAATTTCCGCATCGGATGTAATATATCGCCAGTAAGTCACAGCACCAAATGCTTCTTCGCTGACATTAAAAAAAATATGTAGTTCAAACCTTTTTCAAAATATTATCGTGGTACTTTCAGCGAGACTACATTTCTCAACTCTTGGCGGCAATTATTCCACATTTCTTCCAATGAATCTGGCAGTTTCTCATCCCACAATACACCATATCTTCACACCTCTCGCATCAATAGTTTTGCTGTAATCATATATGTACATAGTTGCTCAAGAAACCAAGTGGGTCGAAAACAGACATAACCACACTTAAGAGCTCACGTTTTGTAGGGCACCTTTCGCCACCTAGAACCTCAGCATTCATGTTGTGGAATGTCAAAATGAATCTGAATATACCATCCCTTGATTGCCAATACATACCAAGAATCTTCTCTGACAGCGGCTCAATAGCATCATTGAAGAAATTCATGGGGCCATCAACTGTGCCTCTGAGAATTTTTGCGAGCTCTAATGAGCTTTATGAAAATTACGTAACTCAAATCCAGCTGCTTTATGAATGTCACGAACCTGTTAGGCAACTTCAATAGCCTTTGCCGCTGTTGGAAAACTATCAACAAAATCGTCCACATAATGATGATCCAAAATGGACTTTACTGCTCGGGGATATTTATCACGATAAGTCATGGCATTCGTGTTTTTGACATAATGAGCGATGCAAGGCGAACAGGCAGTGCCAAATGTCATTACTAGCATTTCGTACGAATCAGGTAGATTTCTATCATCTTCGCTCCGTAGAAAACGGTGGGAACAGCTATCTTCCGGAGCCACGACAACCTGGTGAAACATTTCCTTAATGTCCCCACATATTGCTACAGCACCAATACGAAAATTGAACAAAACCAACAAAACAGCGGAATATACTCTTGTGGACCTTTCACCAGGTTTGCGTTTAATAACACACCTTCGCCAGAAGCAGCGGCATAAAAAACTAGGTGAATTTTTCCCGGCTTATTAGGATTAACAACTCCAAAGTGAGGGAGATACCAGGTTCTGGGGCACACATCAGCATATTCAGTAGGTGGCAATTTACGTATATACCCTTTACACAAATAATCCTTCATAATAAATTTATAGGCCGTGCCGAATTCTGGGTTTCTTTTCATTTTTCGCTCTATACCAATCAACCTATTTAAGGCCAAAGTAGCCGAGTTTGAAACCTACCATTGGTTTTAAAGGTAGACTCGCTCATAATCTTCCGAGCTCTTAATCGTCCTTTGCCTCAATAATTGGCAAGGCCTTTACACCAAAATTTTCAGTTTCAAAATAATTTTCTAGCAAGTCATGAAGTACTATCCCTGGCTGCACTGACAATAAACACAAATGGGAATTCAATGACTTACCCTTCGTCGGACCAAATACTACCGAGCCCAACGGGGTGTTAGCGGCACGACTTCATCAGGAAGACCGAAATGACAATGGTCCAAACCAATTAAAACTTTGGGTGCGACATCATTGTATAATTTAATAGGCAAACGAGGGTGAGCGCTCAAATCCATATTCAGACTTTGAGCCGGCAATTTCAGATTTGAGACTCCATAAAAGTTCTTTAATGCATATTTTCTCCGACTTACAATACCACTTATATGCTTATTAACCCCTGTTGTCATTTCTTGTGACGCCTTTCCAGCATACCAATTTAAATTTCATCTACTTTGTTGCCCCTGAAGCCCCAATTTCTTCACCAAGGAGCTGTCCACCATAGCAACCGAAGAACCCTCATCCAACAACGCATAGGTTTCAATTTTGTTACCAGCACCATAAAGTATTATTGGCACCACTCTATACAACAGCACACCCTTATCTCTAGCTTCAGAGACACAGCTAAGAACAGATTCACAATTATTTCTTGAGCCACTTGTAGTGGCCGATTCAGACGATACAACGTTATTAACCTTCACATCATGTAACAGTTTGTTATGCATTTTCAAACAACCATTCACTGAACACGGCTTATGAACTCGACGAAATCTGCTTGAGTGTCCAGTACCGAAGCACGAAAAACATAACTTCAATTTTTTTACCTCATCCTAACGATTAGTCACAATCAACCAATTTATGGTTTGCCAAGCACATAGGGAACATTTGTTTACGGTGATCATCAGCAGCATGAACAGCTTTTCTTTTCTGATCACTAGCTGGGCGATTGACAACAATATTTGACGTTTGTATACTTCTTAGCAAATTTGCAAAGTTGAAGCAAATTGAGCCCTTTCCAAACGTTTGCTCATTGGCAGCTTCTGAACTAATTCTTCCGTCAAGGTAGCATTCGATAAATGTTGTTGGCCATTTGCATTTCCAAAAATACCGCTAAATTTCTCACCATAATAGAAAATGGTACTAACTTGTCGACAGCGTTTTCCCTATAGGCTGAATTTCCCTAATTTGTTGTAGCTGTGTGCACATTATTTGGGTGGATGAGCAACGACTTCACACACTCTCTAGCTTCAACCTTAAGAGCCTTCTGTAATCGTAAACAATTTTCCAAATTATTATAAAAACATGCGGCAGTAGAATGTTCAAAAGCAGACAAAAACATAGGCCAATCCTCAGGATTGCAAATCATAAATTTTACGCTGCATGGGCATAGACGAAACGGAAGGCTGAACATTAATAGGTTGACCTGTCAACAGCTGCTGTTGGCCTCGGCAACTTGAGGTTGCCGTAGAATAAGGCGTTGGACTACGGCATTGAATTACATCTCCGTTGGCAAAATTACTGGCGTGTTCTGTTGAATATTAATCATATGTGCGCCTTCAACAGCTTTCAGTGCTCTTTGAACGTCAAGCAATTGTGCCTGCAAATCTTCCATTTGGCGTTGAAGACATGTCATTTCATTACTTACATACGTTGGTTGCTGATGCAACTTGCGACGATTCAAAACTCACACTAGGACGAGCCACCAACGGCGGTAGAGTTTAATCACTAATAATATCAAAAATATTCCCCCGGCGGCACAGTTGTTGTTGTCTATGCAGTACCACACGTGGCAATTGTAGTTGTTTCAGCATTAGAGACACTATTAATTTTCTTCGGAATAGGTACACCATCAACCAAACTAAATTCACCATTAGCCTGACTTGCGGCCATTTGGTGTGAACTTTTCCTTGTTGGAGATCGTATCATCATCAAAATTTAATTTTCGTTCAGGCGGATGAACTTACAAAAATGCCCAAATATTTGTTCAGCAATTAATAATTGTTATCAATTTAAATGTTCCGTCAGAAAAGGAACCATAAGCAAAAATAAATTTATTTAAATAAAAATGTTCCGGCAGACAAGGAACCACAAAACGTTTGCCAAATTACAGGTGCGAAATAAAATTTTTCGCTGGCTGCGACTGCAGTTTATAATCGCCCGAATTTAACAACAACAAATAACAAGACAGTACATATATCCGTTATAATATGTGTGCGCGTGTGTGCTTGTGCGTTTATTTCTATTAAAACAAGTAGTTATAATACAAATATAATTTAAATATATGAACTACTTACCGCAGTGCCTTTCCCTTACAAGCTAAACTTTACTTCAAAAATATTCTGAGTTGAAGTGTTAAATATGTACTATAAAATCAAAACACCTTGCTTGATTGGTAGTTAATACTCAAGTCTCTTTATTCTCTATCTCTTAAGTCTAAAAATACATGATTTAGGAAGTGTTCTTAAATATTTATATCAGTGACGGGTAATCATAAAGGAAGTGTTTGGGCAATTGTGTTGATACATAAAATAGGTTCACTACAGTACTTATTTTTTTATGTATGTGAGCATGTATGTATGCAAGTTATGATTCTCTTGTACCAGAGAGCCAAAAAATTTATTATTAACACACGAAATGAAACACCACACTTCTAGTCACAACATCAACTAACTGTATTATTTTATTGATAATATTTTTATAGTTCACAAATGATTACTTAGCTTAAATGATATTTTGAATAGTTAAGCTTAAAAGATATTTTGCAATAAAAACTGTCTAACTTTGTTATTCGCTTATTGAAATGATTACTTAGCTTAATGATATTTTGAATAGTAACATTTATTTTATTAAATTATTTATTAAAGGGTGTTTTTTTGAGGTTGCTGAACTGCTTAACTTATTATTGGCTTATTGCGACATACAAATAATACATACTACGTTTACACGCACGTCTTATTTGCAAATAAAAAAGAAGAATGTTGCCGTATAACTTTTTTATTGTAACTTATTAACTCACTTAAATATTAAAAAATCGAATTTTTTTAAGTTTTTTGCGATTTTTATCTGGAAGGTGAAGTTTTTTTGATTTTATATGTTCGCAATTTTTGTTCTTTATGACAAGAGCTACAAGTTTGCCTCAGAGAGTAAATCGAAATTCGGAACGGTTTGCAAGATATGAGCCCGAGAAAATTATCACTTTTTTGCGAAAATGGAACCGAGGCCCCAAATCTTTGGCGGCTCATAAAAAAAGTGCATGACTTTGGGAAAAATTGGGAGACAAGGGTCTTTTTTTTTAGTCTTTTATCACGTAGTGGTGTCCGTATATGGTTATTTTGCCACGACTTAAAAAATTACACACAGTGTAATCGCAAGAAGAGGATTGTTGTACTCATACGTGTTGACTGATGCTTGCGCCCAATGAAAAGATATTCTGAAAAAAATTTCTAAGTTTTAATGTGTGACTTGTGGACTTTTTTCCCGGTGGTAGTGGTTATGGTTACTGTGTTATTTTTTTGCCACAGTTTCTTTTGCGTATAATGGCTTGTTTTTCCATTTTATTTGGCTATTCCTTTTATAAATGATTTCACCTGTCTTAAAGTCTTTAGGTTTTGATCTAGTACGGTTACGCCTATAAAGGTTTCTTTGTTGATTCCTAGCTATTTCGTCTTTTAGGTCCGAATTTACTATATTTTTAAAGTTAACTAAATCCTGATAGTTTATTCTTTGTGTTCTGTTAAAAAATGTCTGCTGGTTTGTTTTTGGTTACCGAATGCACGGCGTTATTATATCTATCTACAGCGATATTTATAACTTCTTTCAAAGAGAAATCGGGATATTCTTGTATAAGACACCTTATAATTTCGAGAATCGTGGAATGAACTCGTTCCACTGCACCATTTACCTCACTTTTTTGTGGAGGTGCTAGATAAATTGTTATGCTTCTAAATAGTTCAATACAATGAGACTTACAAAACTACCTTCGTTATCCATAACGAGGAATTTTGGAAATGTAAAATAATGGAGTAATTGAAGTAATTTGTATCTAACGTGCAGCACAAATTTATTTTTTATCCGAAAAAATTTCGCGAATTTTGAGAATTTATCAATGGCCGTAATAAATTTTTCCCCTTTAACCTCTATGATGTCGGTATGGAGGATTTCCGAAGGATAGGATGGCATAGGGGCTGGCTGAAGTTCGGGTTTTTGAGGATGGCGATCATATTTGTTTGAAGAGCAGATTCCGCAGGTCTTTGTATAATTCTTAATAAGCTTAGCCATCATCGGAAAATAGTAATTCTCTAGAATTTGTTGTCTGTTTTCTTTAGGGTTCCTATGGGCGCGTTTGTGTTCGTCTTGAATTATTTTCCATTAGGTGTCTTCATCAGCCTCAAAAAATCGTATTTTCCGTTAGCGGTGGAAAATGCCGTTTTTTTCTATATCACGGTCCTTCATCGTGGTAAAAAATTCCGAATTACCTAAGCTCGCGATAGTATTATTAATGTCGGGAATTGGATAAGCACCGGGTGTTGTTATAGCGTTTAGCCTCTTGAAATCCACAACTAGTCTATGTTGCTTTTCACGTGCCGCATTTTTCTTTCTTTGGAACAATCCAAAGTGGAGAATTATAAGGGCTTTTAGAAGGCCTTATTATTCCGTCCTTTAACATTCGTGATATCTGTATTTCTACCTCAGATCTCAAATGTGTCGGATAAGCGTATGATTTCGCGTAAAACGGTTCGTCCTTCGTAGTTCTAATTTCGGCTCTAATTTTTGTGTCTATAGTTCCGCCGTCGCAGACTGGTCCAAAAAGAAAGTCGTAGTTTTCAATAATATTACGAAGATCATGGTCTTCCGGTATTTGATCTATATTTTTTACTTGTTTAGAATCCTTAGCTTTTAGTTTCAGCTTAACTCCTGATAATAACTGTAATATCTGATTTTTCCTGTCTATGACTGCCTCTAATTCACGAAGGGTGTCATCTCGGATTATACCATCAAATGATGATAGACCAGGGCCCTGTTTCACAAAACTTACAAGTGTTGTAATACAAGTAAAATACTTGTAAAAATCAACTATTTTACAATTATGTGTTTCTGAAAACTATAATTGTATAATACAAGCCACAAGTCTGTTAAGTTATTTTACAAACATATTTAATATTTTACAAGTATGTTATACACAGACTCGTTTCTCAAAACTAATAGCTAACGCTTGTAATTTGTATTATCTGTCAAAAATTTTGTGAGTCAATTGCCGTTTGTAAAAAAATATACAAGTAACTCCAATTTTAGAAGTGTTTTTAATTTATAAATAAACCACATATTATTAAACTTTTATAAATAGTATATACCTGAATATAGAAACATGTGGTCTAGTGACTCAAGCGATGATGAACATTTCCGAGTGGTAAGAAGAGCTAAATCATATCGCCAAAGAATTAGCTACGATAGGATTGAAATGACCTATGAATTTAATGAAAGATTTCGCCTCACTTCGCATAATATGGAAAATCTTTTAAAATTGATAGAAGCTAAGCTGAAGAGACCTACTAATAAAAATAATCCAATGACAGAGAAATTGCAATTGCAAATTGTTCTGCACTGGATGGGAACGGGCTCACAATACCACGCAATTGGAGATATGCACGGTGTTTCCAAAGCTAGTGTTTCTAGAGCCATTCATAACGTTGTTAATGCTGTAAATACTAAAGTACTCCCCCTCTACTTGAAATTTGCAAAAAAAAAAAATGAAAAGCACCATTGAAAAATTTTATGCTATAAGGGGAATGCCAATGGTCTGTGGATGCCTAGATGCAACCTTAATTAAAATAGACGCTCCTACCAACTCTGAAGAAGCATTTGTCGACCGCCACGGTAATCACTCCATTACGTGTATGGTTGTGTGTGGACCCGATATGCAGTTTTATTACTCCTACGCAAACTGGCCTGGAAGCACGCACGATGCCCGAGTTTTGAAAAATAGCACACTATTCCGTCAAATGGAAAATGGTTGGAGACCCGCACAAAATGGAATTCTTCTTGGTGATTCTGCTTACCCCCTTAAAGAATGGCTAATTCCACCAATTTTGACCAATGAAACTGATGAGTCAAATTGAAAATTTCTAAGAGCTCATAAATCAACCCGCAGGATTATTGAAAATGCCATTGGTATATTAAAAGAAAAGTTTCCATGCCTTAACTATTTACGCTTAGAGCCGATTGAAGCATGTGCGGTTTTTAATTGCTCTTTGCAATTTTGCAAGATCAAATGATCAGCAAACAGAAAATAATAATGATGACGAGACAGAAGACTTTAATACAATTACTTTTGGAGAACCAACACATGAGGACCAACTAAGTGATGGACGAGGACGTAGAAAATTTAACAATATTTTAAATTTTTTCGAAATTAGATTTCTTTAGAAGTACATATATGTATGTAGGTATTATAAAAAATATATACTACAAATATATACATACATATGTTAGAATAAAATACAATACGTCTTTGGAAATAAGTTTACCCTTGTGAATTAAATATTGTGTAACTTTAGGAACTTGTGTTTCAAATATAATAAAAATTAGCACAAACTTGGACAAACTAGAACTGATAAAAAAATTAAATTCGTTTTACTTCCGAATCGGCAAATATAATAAAAACTATATTTTTGGTTACTTGAAAAATCTCACATTACTAAATACTAAATGTCAAATTTGCTTGTAGAAATGTTATTTTACTTGTGGAAATGTTATCAAATGTACACTAACATTACAAGTGCTGTTAAAATCTTTGTGAAACGGATTTTAACATTACTTGTAAAATTATAACTTGTAATTTGTAACTTGTAGATTTGTAAATTGTAGTTTTGAGAAATAGGCCCCAGGTAAAATAAAAAAATCGAGATTGTTGTTAATTCCAATACCCTTAAAGAATGGCCCTGTTACTTTTCTAGTGATTGTTATTTGTCCTGCCGCTGATTGGATTTTGAATGGGGTCTTAATTGGTTTCGAATTAAAGCCTAATTTTTCGCTAATAAAATTTTTATTAGTCCCTGTGTCAATGAGAAATTTATATGGTTGTCCGGTTTTAGGGAAATATTCTAGGTATGGTACGCTAGAGAGGCTTCTGTTGTAAAATTTACCTCCTCTGGATTCCATGTATTACCTTCTTCAACCTCATCCTCAAATTGTTCAAGATACTCCTCTTATGTTCCCTCTTCCCCTGCTATCTCTAAATTTAACAATGTTTGTTGTTTCCGAGGTATGTTTGAGGATTCATTTCAATGCATTACCTTTGGGATAGGTCTGTACATGTAATTTATCCTGTGTGATCTAAGTGAGCTATCTATTTCCATTGGAATGGGGGTTTGGATTGATCAGGTCTTGGAGGTGGTTTTTGATTTTCAAATGGCGTCTGGTTGGTACGTCTATAGTTGTAAATTTGGTTCTGGTCTTGTGTGGTCATTTGTCCGGGTGCAGGTCTGGGTTTAAATTGAGGTGAATACATTTGATTTATAGGCGAGGATATTAAATTTTTAAAATTATTCGGGTGAAGAGAGAAATTTCTAAAATTATAGTTTTGTATTTCAAGACATGAGCTATAAGCTTCTGGAAGAGTTTGGGGCCTTTGAATGAGAAGCATTCGTGAAACGTCACTCTTTTTCTGTAATTTTTTACTAGTGCACTTATTGTCTCTTCAGTATAGTCTTCCGTTTTTATTTTGTTAATAATTAGGAACCCTTGCATAAAATTCAAGTGTACGCAAGTCGCGCTTTTCGGCGTAATGCAATGATAGATATTTTTTAATATTTGGCCAACTGTCATCAAATATGTTGTCTGATGCTCCTCTTACCTTTTGTCTGATGTTTTGAAGTATGGATCTTTAGATAGGTTTTTGTTTTACTATTTCATAGTCTTTTAATATTGTTGGGTTCCCCTCAAATATTTGGAGGTCTCTAACACAGTGCGGTAATTTTCTTATATCATTTAAATCCTGCTCATTTCTGGGGACTGACAATTCGTCCCTATGGGCTTGAGGTTGAGAAATTCTACCCTATAATTGCTGGATTCTGTCTCTCAATATCCTTATCTGTTCTGATTGACGTTGGGCTGTTTCTCCCCCATGGGGCGGTGGAATACTTCCTTCTAACTGTTGAACTCTATCACCTAAGGTTTTTGTTTGCTCTACCTGGGCATTAAGTGCACCAGTTAGTTGTACAATACTTTCCTGCAACCACTCTATTGTTTTATTATCGCCAGGTGCCATATTGCTCTACAAGATTTGCTCTATATTCTTAATAGAAACAGGCTTACTGTTCTTGTTTAAAATTAATAATAATTAAAGTAATATATCTTACAGTATCGCAATGATGAACTGCATCACTCGATTGGATAGTCCGTAGGTTTCCTTTTTAGCAGAAATTAATTGCTTACTCCGGTACGGGTTGTATCATGGTTGAGTTCTTTGTGAGTTGAGTTGGATTTTTTTTCTTCTTCGGGTGTTTCCTTCTCTTTCCTTGCTGGTTCTACAAGGCTTCAGGCAAAATTCGGAGTGAATCTTTTTTATCACTAAATTTTGTGGTGAACTATTAGAGTCTTTGCTGATTTAAGTCTTTCAGTTACTTTTTTTGTTCTTTAAAAGTTATTTTATTAAAGTTTTTCGTTTTTGCACAGCACTATTTTATTAGAGTCTTTGCGGACTTTGTACAATTAAAACTTTACGTTTTTTTGTTTTTTAACAAGTCGTCTTTGTACAGGACTATTTTATTAAAGTCTTTGCGGACTTTGTACAATTAAAACTTTAACTTAAACTGCTCGGGCGCCAGTTATGGTTCTCTTGTACCAGAGAGCCAAAAAATTTATTATTAACACACGAAATAAAACACCACACTTCTAGTCACAACATCAACTAACTGTATTATTTTATTGATAATATTTTTATAGTTCACAAATGATTACTTAGCTTAAATGATATTTTGAATAGTTAAGCTTAAAAGATATTTTGCAATAATAACTGCCTAACTTTGTTATTCGCTTATTGAAATGATTACTTAGCTTAATGATATTTTGAATTGTAAGATTTATTTTATTAAATTATTTATTAAAGGGTGTTTTTGCATACAAAAAATAAAATGAGGTTGCTGAATTGTTTAACTTATTATTGGCTTATTGCGACATACAAATAATACAAACAGTAAAATTATAGTCAGCAATATTTAGTTGGCTCGTATCTAACAGTGGCTTAACTTGCATGCGCAAACACACAAGAACCAACGGTAACTTAACGAAACCGAAGCACTGCCGTAAGATCAATGTTAAAAAGAACAATAACATTTTAAGTATGTAAGGCAAGTAAGCATGCATTAAGATGGCTCAAATTTAGCTTTGCAAAAAATTAACATAAGTAATATGAATTCAATTCTACATATATATATGAAAATAAATGAAATAAAGCAAATTAAATAAACTTTCCAAACTCCGTTTGGCGATAACTGTAGAAATTTCAATGATTATTTACTCCTGAATTATTTTTACTTCTTCGTCCAAGAAGTGTTTAAATGTTGTTGTACATTTAACTGGCGCTCTAGATATACAATCTGCCATGATGTTGTCTTCAGCTTTAAGGTGTTTTATCTTGTAGTTGAAACCTTGAAAGAATGATGCATAATTTTGTTTTCAGGTTCTTTAAGGATGAAAAGAAACAAATCTTATTATTTTTTTTCTTTATTATTTAGTCAATCTTTTGACTGCTTTATGTTATGAATCAATCTTCTGATTAACTTAATGCTATGCTTTACAATATTACTTGTAACTAATAAAATGCTTAATAGGCTTTAATTTAAAGAATTGCGACATTGTTAAACTTAACTTATTAAATGTTTATTTTGCACTTTCTCATAAAATAAGTTTTGGTATCAAATAAAATTCAAGGAATTGAATTTTATGTTATAATTAGGGCAACCAAAAATATGCTCTAAAAAATAGTTTTAAGCGCCAAAAATATGCATTAAAAAACGCGTTTAAGCGTTAAAAATATTCTCTATAAAATGCGAAAAAGTTCATATAAAATTATATTTATTTCCAAAAATTTTAAAACATGAACAAACGTAACAAATAAATTAACCACCAACCAGATTAAATAAAATTGCATTATATTTATATTATATTTTAATTTAATTCCAAAAGTAAAGAAAAAAAATTAAATAACAAAAAGTGTCATAAAAAATTCAATCTGACAGGAATACAAAATAAAAGATAACAAAATTAATTTAAATTTTTGTTGCAATAAATGACAAAGATTTCTCTCAAATTTTGAAACAGGAAGCTTTGTCTGTTTAATCATAAAACTCTCTTGTACATCGAGAAAGTTCTTTCGTCATCAACGGAAGTAATTGGTGCGAATTTGAAAGCTAAAGTTTCTCCAATGGTATACTTTTCTGTTACTGCATTTTGGACGGATACTCCAGTCAAATATAAATATTCTTCAATAAAACAAAACCACAGTTCTTTTCAATTACAGTAGCAAGTTTTTTTTATAATGTCGGCTGCCTGGCCATTTATGACGTTAATTGCTTCCATAGCGTCTGTTACCACCTTAATCTGCGCAGCAATTTGCAGTCCAGATGTTTCTAGTATAGTTATTTATGCTTCAAGAAATCCATAACTTGATGCAATAAAAGTTAGATCAGCTTTGATTGTGCTGTCACGTAGAAGGTCTTGCGATATTTTTATTGAGGCTGCCTCCTCATTGTCCAACGCTTCAAAAACTCGCACAATCTTTTCATAGTTGTTTGTATAGTAGTTTACGGCCGTGAGCCAAGTTCCCCATCGTGTGGTTATTGGTTGCGGAGGAAGTGGGAGTCCAGGTTCTAGATCCTTAAAAATCTCTACTCTAGACGGAGCCTTTAAAAATACCTTTTTTACATTTGCAATTAGCTTATCGACGTTAGGATGCAGACCTCGTATTTGCTCACATACTCGGTGCAGTCCGTGGGCAAGACAAGTCAAATGTGTTATTTTTGGGTAAAATATCTGTATTGCCCGGGCTGCTTTTACCATGTACGGTGCAGCATCTGATATAAAAAGCAGAATCGAATATTTATTAAAGTTTTCACCTAAAAGCTTAATTGAGTCGTCAAAAAGCCGAGCAATGGTGGTGTGATTTGCTTTGTCCAGCTGTGCAGTATTCAATAATAATTTTTGTTTAACGATCAGCTCATCGGGATCTAAAATTCCAATGATGACATTTGCCACATATCTCTGAGCTACATCAGTGGTCTCATCAATTGATAACCACAAAAAACGATTCTTGATGCAAATTTTAATGTTGTCAATGCTGGATTTGTAAAGGGATTTTACGTGATTTGTGCGAAGGGTGCTCTCCGATGGAACTTTGTGCTCCGTGTATTTTACCAGAAAAGACTGAATTGTTTTATTCCGCATTTTATACAACGGTATATCTGCAGCAATAAAAGCTCCACACAAATCTTCGGCAAATTGAGCATCTTTTGAGGCTCTGCTAGATTCACCCAAAAACTGTTGCGTTGATTTCTTAGCTACATTTCTTTCGTTGAGCTCAATATGTTTTTGACTTGCGAGGTGCTGTTTTATGGTAAATATTTTCTCTGCTGACACTGGCTTATTGCACACTTTACAAAACAGAATTTTCCCATCAGTTTTAAAATCTGAGTATTCGCTAACATATTGCTGTAGTCTGTTTGACACGGATTGCTTGAATTTCGGCATATTTAATTTAATTTTTTATATTATGTAATTATTGCAATTTTTCTCAAATAGGTACAATATTTAAAAAATACGTAGCTTTTAATTTAAATTCACTATTACACAATGGTTTTTTAAACGGTAATGCCCCTAAATGTAACTTGAACTGTTTAATTGTGCACTTGATAAGTCAGCTGTTTTTTGTTTACTTTTGTTACAAAAGTAAAATAGTGATGTAAGAAAGTAATGCTTACTACAATAAATTCAAACACCTTAAACAATTTAGTTCTTCGCTTTCTTTAATTTTTTATATAATTTTTTAATAAAATTTGGTAAAGCATGTAAAAATTTTGTAAAATATGTAAAAATTTGTAATATATGCCATACAAATATGAAAAAAAAAATTAAAAATGCAAAAATATGCATTAATGGTGAAATATGCAAAAATACGCTCTAACAAATAGGGTTTAAACGTTGTAGTTTTTCCTAAAATAAATTAATATCTTGCTTGTTTTCTAAATAACGTAAAAAAAAACATGCTAATTAGAGCTGTGCACAAATCGTTCATTTCAGTGAGCGCTCATTTTCGTTCAAATATTGAAACTGACCTCGGTCGTTCAATAGACAATATAAATGATCAAAACAATTGTCTATGTTCAGTCATCACATACATAAATAAATGTTTTGCTTGGGTAGCGTTATTTTACTATTAATACATCAAAAAGATGTGAAAAGAAAATTATCCAAATAGTAAAATGAAAATATTTCATATTGAGAAAATCTAAATTTACATATTGAGAAAATCTAAAATTAAAGAAATTACAAAAATCAAAAATAAGGACAGGAGGATAGTCAATCAATTGCTTCAGTTAAGCGGGTTATAATTCCACAAAAACCAAAATTTGCGTAGAAAAATCCTTAAAAACTGGCAAAGAAAACGGCAAGGCAATTAAAGAAAGTGTAAATGGAAACGGAAATGGAATGAAGACGTTTAATGATTAAACTTTTAATGTTATATAAATTACAATTATTGCAAATAAGATTTAGTTAGTTAGAAATAAAACACTGTTAAAATAATATTTATAATTTATTGCTTTTGTAAAACATTGTTTTAATTGTTTGAATTCCAATATGTACAACAGAAAACATGTTATTACTTTAATTTAATTCAGAGGTCTCTTCTTTGGACTAGAAAATGGTACATAAGGCGCTTCGTTTTAACGTAATAATGAAAATAACATAAGGTACTTTTGTTTGGTCCCAATATGTACATATGTGTGTACATAAATATGTATTTGATAAAAATACTTCAGTCAAAAAATACATCACATTAGATGGAATTAATCTCAAAATAAAAAAGCAAAACAAAATTATAGTAATATAAACTTATTTTTCATATTGCTATATATTACCTTTTAAAGCTTACATATTTCGCTGAAGAAAAATCAGGCTTGAAACTCTACTCGATTTTAAGCACGTTCGCCTATCGTTTAAAATTTGGCCCATTGTGGAAAAGATTCGCTCACAGGGTACCGACGTTGCCAATATACACAACCGTTTAAGAGCGAAAGTATAAACTCGAGGATACATTTTTTTTCTCTCACTCCACCATATTAATGGATCTTGTGTTCGTTCTAAATATTCCTCATTAAGAAATTTATCAAATTCTCTAATTGCGGCAGCGGAGTTGTTATCGGGACGAACATCTTTTTTATACTCCTGGTCATACTCCGCCCAAAAGCTCAATCCTTCCCCAGTATTTGCAGTATCCATTTCTTGATGAACAGTATCATCAATACTGCTGTTTGGCAAGCAAATTGTACATAATTTTGCCCTTAAGTTTTTAACGGCTGTCTGATAGCAAAGTTCACTTTTAAAGCCTCTTCTTTTAAATCGGGGATCTAAAATTGCACTTTCTGCATATAGTACATTTTTTTCGTAATTCCCAAAACGAGATTTTATATCATTTTTAATTTTTAAAATCATTGCCAATATTTTGCTGTCTGTGGAAACACATTTTGAAATAAAACCCTCTAGAATGTTACAAATAACCGTTACCTTTGAAAGTGTAACGTTCTTCTCTGCACAAATTTCCTCAGTTACTTCAAAGAAGGGCTTTAAAATGGGAATTATTTCATTGATATAACCCCAGTCCTGTAAGGATAGTAACAAGTCGGGACGTTTCAACGACAGAGTTGTTGTAACTGCATCCTTTGTTGCCATAATTCTTTCTAACATTAGATATGTTGAATTCCAGCGTGTTTCCATGTCCTGCTTAAGTTTGAGCTCAGGTAATCCCATTTGTTTTTGACTCTCAAAAAGTTTATTAAGACCCTGATAACTTCTGTGGAAATACACTACTATTCTCCGAACTTTTGCTATTGTTTCTCCAACTTCACCTAAAGCTGCTTGCACAACTAGGTTTAAAGAATGTGCAAAACAAACCACGCCCCGCCATTGCCCCTGGCGAACAGCTGCAACAATATTTGCCGCATTGTCGCTAGTCACTGCGGTTACCTTATTAGAAATTTGAAACTCCACCATAATTTTTTTTTTAAAAATTGCATATATTTTCAGCTGTGTGTCTCTCTGAAAATTTTTCGCACGAAATCAAATACGACCTCAGCTTCGTGTCTTCGTCGATGTAGTGCGCTGTTATCGCTAGATAGCTGGCATTAGTCCTGGATGTTGAACTATCTGTAGTGAGACATACTGCTACGGATTTGCCAATATTGCATTTGATACTTTCCAGTAATTCCACATGGACACTTGGAAGAAGGTTTTTTGATAATGTTTTCCTCGTTGGCAACTGATAGCCTGAGCAATACGAAACTTCATGTATCAGTTTTCTGATTGCCGGTTCATCAACAAAACGTAATGAATGATTGCCTTGAGCCACCGCTTTCAGCACCAGTCTGTCAATACGTTGCACTTTTCGTATTGGAGGAGGTTTTCGTATGAATTGGGACATAGTTTGCTGCTGTAGCCTGGTTTGCAAGCTGGAAGGATCTTGTGAGATGGAGGGCTGTACGCTGGTAAAAGGCTCCTCTGCTATCTCTGAGACCGAATTTATGGCTATCTGACGCTGTAGAAACCGAGGCGTTAATGGATGTTTTGCCTTTAAGTGTCGATTTAGGTTTCCAGAAGATCCACCTGCAACGCTCAAAGAAGATTTGCAATAGTTGCATTTGGCACAATCTGCTCCATCCTCTGTGAAATGTAGCCATACTTCGCTGCTCTTTTTTGATGACATTTTTTAAATTATATTATAATATATTTACTATTTTATAATTATAAAATCACTTTTCTAATTTAAAATTTCTTATTTATATACGAAACCACTACGCGTTTGGGATTCACACTTTTAAAAACACTTTTATTAACATACTATTCAAATGCAGCGATGTTAATACGAAATTTATTCTGAAACATAATAAATAAAGCAACTCTGGCTGAAACGCAAAAAAACAACATTGATACAACTTAAAAGAGAGCCATATGAACGATACAAAAATTTAAGGTGGCAGTCCCAAGTACAAAATTGAACGAACGGGATACTGAGTTAAAACTGCTCAGTAAGATGAACGGATCACTCCGGTCATTTGTGTGATCCGTTCAATATGATCCGTTCGTTCGTGAACGACACAGCTCTAATGCTAATGCATATTTTTTGTTGCCCTAGTTATAATCATTTAAAATGAATATTTTAATATTTATTGAATAAATTTCAATTTGGAGAATTGAAATTTGTTAGAATTTTAAGTTTCAGTTTATTCAATAAAGCGAATTTATTTGATCTTAACAGAAAGAATATATAAGGTAAAAATGCAAAACATAAAAAAACGTGTATAAAAGAGAGAAAAAAAACAGCGTTGTATTAATTAGTGTTACCAGAGGGATTCAATTCATACTATGTGTTGCAATACTTTCAACACTCCTTCTCAACACAACTTGAATTATATTTAAAAATAAGAATCCCGAATATAAAAAAAACTCAAAACCTATATTTTCTTTTTCCCTGTAAATTGCTTGAATAAGACCCATTGATTCTACAAATCTGTGATGCTTCACCCTGCAAAGGTTTTTGGTTAAAATATCAGACATCATATCCTCTGTGGATCTGTAGTTTATTACAATCTCGCCTTTAGCAAACATGTTACGAACGTGATGGTATTTAATTGAAATATGTTTGCTTCTGGGATGAAAAACGGGGTTCTTCACTAAGCAGTGAGCACTCTGATTGTCGTTAAAAACTATCATTGGACCAATAATAGGGAACTTCAACTCAGCTAAAATTTTTCGTACATACGAAGCCTCCGTTGCCGCTGTTGAAATTGCTACGTACTCGGGTTCCGTGCTGCTGAGTGATACCATATTTTGTTTTCTTGCGCTCCACGAAAATACACACCCAACTGCTACAAAAACGTAACGGGAAAACGACTTTCTATCGCTCGCGTCTCCAGCCCAATCGGCATCTACATGACATTCAACTGGTTTTCCCGTCTTTTTGTACTTAAGCTTAAAATCAGATGTCTTCTTCAAATATCTCAGAATATGCTTGTATGCAGCTTCATGTCCTGAATGAGGATCGTTGTTTCTTTGCGCCAACTTCGTAACTGACAATAGGATATCGGGTCGTGTTGATAACGCCTAGTACATTAACACACTGATAGCTGACTGGTATGTTGTTTTATTTGCTTTTCTACAATCCCCTTTCGTGCTGCACTACTGGTGGCATATTAATTTCTTTCCGATCATCTATTGTACTTACATCTTGCTCACAAACTTCCATATCGGTAATATTGGCTAAATTTTCATGTGCATCACCTTCCGCACGTAACTGTTCATTTGTTGGTATATTATCATTATAAAACGTAAAAACATCCGCTGTGTTGTCACCAGAATTACACTCATAGAACGATTCCCCCAAAAATATTACGTCCCTGGCAACTATTACCTTGCGGTCTGAATGACTGTATAGCCTGTAGGCTTTACTCTCTTCGCTATAACCAATCATGACATATATATTCTTTCCCTTTTGGCAAAAATTTCTTAGAAACACTTTTGTCAAGAACTACTGCCTTGGTGCCAAAGGTTTTGAAGTGATGAACCGTCGGTTTATGCCCATGCCAAACTTCGAATGGCGTTCTGTGGTTAAAAACTCTTGTTGTCGAACGATTTCGTATATAAGCTGTTTACCCGTTTGTTTTTCTACTTCAGTTTTAAAGTCTTTAAATATATTAAGTACTTCACTCTTAGCTTCAGTAAAATAAACTTTAATGTATCTTGAGAAGTCATCAATAAAAGTAACGAAAAAACGTGAACCGCCCAATGAGCTTTTGTTTATCGGGCCACATACATCACTATGTATTAATTACAATAGTTCACTTGTTCTCTTTTCAGAACTATTATACGGTTTTTGGCATATTTTGCTCTTTGCGCACGTTTCACATTCCATATTCGTTGGAAAATTTTTAATTTTGATACCACGCACAATATTTTTGTTTACCATGACCGTATCTGTTATGCCATTTTATGGCTTCTTTGTCTACTTTGACACTGTAACACCTATTTTCTTTAGTTCTGTAAACAAACAAACCATTCTCTTCAATCGCTTTTAACAAGCACTCGTTGTTTTTGTTTTTTATTTCAACATAGTTGTTTTCGAAAATAACACTCAATCCATTCTTTGTTGCTTTGCTAACCGAAATAAAGTTGTTTGGAATTTCTTCCACATGCAAAACATTATTTAACCCTCCGTGATACACATGTGTCATTTGTCATATTAGTAACACATGAGGCCTCATATCAATATCAAAATAATTACATAAGTAGATATCAATTTGAAATGCAAAATCAGCCTAAATTTAAAAGCTAAAAAAAGTTTTATTTAATTCAATTTAATTTTTAATTTTTTAGAAATCAGAATAATTACTTATAACGTAAATTGTTATCATGTTATGAATTTAAGCAACTAAATCATGTATATTCCACTTTAGAATGTTGCTGACATACTGCATTTGAACATTTCGAAGAAAAAAAATCGAGTCTTTCTGTGAGTTTTTCACTTCCCATTGAACATTCTTTACAATATTTCTTTTTTTCTAGGGTATCAGCTCCGCTGTTGGTAGTAATTATGTTGGATACCTTATACATACTTATAAAAATAAAAATTCACAAGGTATTAGAAAGCTTCACATTGGCATACATATTTTTTATTCAACTTACATTTATTGGCTTTCCAAGAAAAGATTCGATTGCCGAACGAGTACTAAATTGTTTTATAACATTAGTGTTATTCATTCGATTTTCAATGTTTGGAGGAACTTACTCAAAAACTCTCGTCTTGCGTCATTTCGTTTGTTGTCATCAACTTCCTTGCAGCCATGACATCCAGCATATTGCAGAAAAATTTGAAAGTCCACCTCTTCGTTAATCGCTTTGTTGTGAAATGTGAAACCATTTGATCCATACAGTCGACACCAACTTTATTTTTATTATAAAACAAAATTGCTTTTGGATTTTTGGCTTCGCCTTCACACTTATCTGTATAATGTACAGTCGAAAGAAGATTGTCGCATTTATTATTTTTTGGAACGTAGCTACAAATAGACACCAAATTCTCGTGAAATCCAAAAACAGATGATAAAACAGGTCGTTTGGGATGTTGTCTCATTTCCACAGGAATGCACTTCTTGTTTGACCGAATAGTGCCAACGAATGCTAGAGCAAGCTTGGCATGGAGTTTTACGCCTTCCAGCGAAGTAAAAAAGTTGTCAGCAATTATTGTACGACCACTATTGGCGTACGGCTTTGCAAGTTGTAGCATAACGTTTTCTCCCTGATTGATTTCACGTTCTTCACCTTCTTGTCGACCCGTGTACAACTTTCCTTGTGCTGGATATTTCGTTTTCGAGTCGCAAGCCCACCAAATTTTTATACCATATTTGGCAGGTTTGGATGGAATATATTGCGTAAATTTAGTTTTTCCCGATATGGAAACAGTTGCTCGTCAATTGTTATATATTCATGAGGACTATAATTTTTGGCAAGATTTTCGTTGAAAAATGCCAGATGTCTCGAACAGGTGCAGCTTTGTCTTCACGTAGACGATATGAGCGGGTTCTGCCATCATCAAACCGAATATATCTTGTCAAGGATTTAAATCTATGAAAAGACATTGCTGCCCTAAATATAGGTAAATTATCTGAACGCCATAGAACCTGCGCTTTTTGAATATTATTTTGTGAAACTCCCGCTGCTAGAAGAATTCCTATGAACGCATACAATTCATTTTCACTGAGATCAATCCAGACTCTTGGTTTTTTGTTTGAATTCGCCGCATTCCATTTATTCACTGCTTCTGTACCATATCGGTTCGTCTCAGAACCAGAAAAAAAGTTTAATTTTCACACTAAATATATGTGGGTCTGGCCAGACCTCATGTGTTACTAATATGATGTATATGTTAAAAAATCATTGTGACTTCTTTCTTCATAATTTTTTTCCGTTTTCTTTTTACCCACAGAAAGCCAAGAAAATTTCAGGATGTAACCTGAAAAATCAAGTATCTAGCAATACCGCAAATATACTTAAATTGCAAAACAATCTCAAAAAGGTCTGGCCAGACCCATGCGTATGTCCAAGGGTTAAAGTAACATTTGTGCCACGAACATCTACACTGCCACATGTTGTTGAGCAAAACAATTTTTTCTTCATACTCTTCGTATGTTTTAAATAATTCGCGCACACAACAATAATGACTGGTTGCGCCGCTGTCGACGCACCAACTTTCAGCACTTACATTCTTATTATGGTTGTTCATAGTAAGCAACTTTTTTCTTTTTGTTACATTTCGCTGCATAGTGTCCGATTTGCCCACAGTTGAAACATTTTCTATTGTGCTCGCTATTTTTGTTTTTACTTTGATCATACCGATTATTAAACTTTTTGTTGTACTTTTTGTCAGTTTTTGTTTGCATTAATGTTTCTACTTTACCACTGCTGCTTGAGCTATAATGGATAGCTCTGTCATGCTCCTTCTTCCGTTAATTTTACTTTTATTACACTTAACGACGGGAGACTGTTTCGTGTTTCGATTGCTACCACAAAATTCTCAAAACTTTTGGGCAAACTTATGATTACCAATATTTCATCCGGCAATTTAATATCTACTTCAGCCAAATTTTCCTTAACGTTTTCGAATTCATTTAAATGGTCGACTATATTTGAATTTTCTGACATTTTCATGTATATATAAAAGTTTTTTAAACAGCAAGATCTTTCTGGCCGGTCCCTTTGGTTGGTGAATATCCTTCAGTTTGTTCCACGCCTCTGCTGCTGTTGCGCATTTTTTAATGTTGTTTAGCTGAGTGGCTTTAAAGCATGGTGATATTGAAGCTAATGCCTTTTCGTCTTTGCTGTCAAAAACTGCGGCAGCATTTACCTCGTAGGCTTCGTTTTTCTACCACAGGTCACTGCCCATAGGTCAGAATGTATGAGGAGACTTCATATGGATGCACCATGTTCCATAGTTGGAATTATCTAGCTTTTCTATTTGCATAAGGTTCATTCTTTCTTTTTTTTTAACTTTTCCATTTTTTTACTTTTGTTCGCTTTATCTTTACTTTTAGTTTCACAAAGAAATCTTTTTACTGATAATTTTTTCACACAGAACTTTTTTTTTTTTGTTCACACAAAGAACTTTTCATTTACTACCGGCGCAGTGCTATGTGGACTGGGCCCATAACCTGTTAGAATTTTAAGTTTCAGTTTATTCAATAAAGCGAATTTATTTGATCTTAACAGAAAGAATATATGTACATATAAGGTAAAAATGCAAAACATAAAGAAACGTATATAAAAGGGAGAAAAAGAAAACAGCGTTGTATTAATTAGTGTTAACAGAGGGATTCAATTCATACTATGTGTTGCAATACTTTCAACAAAATTTGCTAAATAAATGTATTATAAAAATTTAAGCAAGTTTTTCATTTATTAGGGTAATTACGAATTATATTATATTAAGGGGCTTTACTATAACACCCCCACTGTTAGTTTGAGGCTCCGACGAAATGTGCAATATAGACATTTTATTTCTCATGTTACGTAGCAAAAAAATTTTTAATATAATTATTACAATTGTAATTGTTGTGCTAGTGCAAAAATTTAATAAATTTAAGTGGACATTTTGTGTAATTATTTCTTGAATGGATTTTGCATGTTTAATTTGTTCTATATATAATGTTTCTAACTTTAGTTTTGCCAAAGTTTAATTTTTCAGTGATTTTTCTTTATTTATTTATTTATTTTGATTTTTCTTTAATTTTAGTGATAAAGTTCGGTAAAATGAATTTGTCATAAGTTTTTATTTTTATGTTAGAATATGTTTTTTTTAGTGTTTTGATTTCACAGTTCTCAACCTTTACTATAAAATTTCCTCTTATTTTAATGTTCATTTTGTTACAATTATGTTCTATCTTTGAGTTAAAGTGTTTGAATACAAGTATTCCTTCAATGATTTCTGATATTTCCATTTCATTAATAGTCTGTATAATACATTGTGCTTCTTCGAAGTTTATAATATTTGATAAACAAAGATATTGTTTTTTGAATCTAATAGTATTTCATACGTGCTTAAATTTATAGATTTATTACTTATATTTGGGATTAGCTCAAAAATTATTTTCGACAGAATATTTTTTGAATATTGAGGTATTTGGAGGATAAGTATGATGTTATTGTCGTGTAATGCTACAGCTACTTTGGTATTAGTATAGCTGTCGAAGTCATTTATTAAGTCTACTAGTTCTGTTTCGTTAAATAAGTATGTCT
This sequence comes from Germaria angustata, assembly GCA_963681545.1. Taxonomy (NCBI): domain Eukaryota; kingdom Metazoa; phylum Arthropoda; class Insecta; order Diptera; family Tachinidae; genus Germaria; species Germaria angustata. Next base: position 80,572,473 of record OY812999.1, on the reverse strand, counting down.
GAGGGAATTATTCCTAGCTTGCAGGAAAATATTATCTATCCGATGTTATCTATGTGGTTACGAAGAAGTGACATATAATTATTTAATTGGTAGATATGTTCCAAGAATCTCCATACTTCTCATACAATTCCGAAGAAAAACACGGCCCGAGAACATTTTTTACAATACCAGTCGCTTTCGTTCGATGCAAATTTAAATGTTTTAAGGCATCCGAGTCAAGAAGTAACTGCTTTAACGTTGGGATTATGTTGTCAATACATAGGAATGACAGGTTGTTAACAGCCAACATTCCAACAACTTTCAGTTCAGCTCGTTTAATTTTGTCTTCAAAACTCCTGTTTTTCTTAAAAGCTTCAGTTATTGCAGCTGTATGATTTATGGTTTTAGCTGATCTTTTGTGTTGTAGTGAAAAAAGGTGTCTAAGCAAAACCTTTTTATGGGCCACTAATTGTTTTTTGCAAAGTTTGCAATATCCTACATCTGCGTCACTTTGTTTTTTCCTTTGCAACCAATTTTTAAAGCATAGCTCGTCCAGCCATTGGGTGCGAAATTTATAATCCATGACCTTTAAAACTGTAAACAAAATACATTAAAATTAAACATTTCTTTAGAATAAATTGTGTTTCGTACTTACATTGTCATTTACGATTGTGAAAATATTTTAATTTTGTATTGTGCATTCAGTTTTAACATTTTTGTCAAGTTGATGACTGTTGCAGAAAGAAGCAAAGAAAGAAATACAAAAAAATAACTGTCACTATAAATTACATGAGTAAATTTGTTCTTTTATTTTCAATGAGTGAAAAAAGGATAGATATATACATACAAGATATCTGCCATGTGTTAAAAAGCGAAAAAAAGCAAGTAAGTGTTGCATATTGATGATAGCTAAAGCTATGTACAGACGGTTGTAAGATCTGACAATGTTGTTTGATTTACCAACGTACTGGCAATGCTCTGACAATTCAATATGGCTACAAAAATGTACATTGTTAGTTCAGACGATTGTAAGAAAAGCTTACAATTTCATTGTCAGACAACTGTCTGGCAATAAATTTACCTACCAATAAAAATTGTCAGTTCACACGGTTGTTAGATTATTGTACAACAAATTTGTTTTTCGGCATTGCCAGAAAATTTAAAACATTAAATTTACGTGTATGCGCGCGCAGTGTTGCCAGTAGAAATATTTTTCTGACAATGGTGTTATTGTCAGGTGCATAAATTTTCGACATCTGCCAATAAAAAAATTACCTTACAATGTCTGCCAATTATCTTACAATGCCTGCGATAGGTGTTCTCACGGTTGTCAGATGCCTGACAATATTGTCGTCTTACAATGGACTGACAATGGTTTTTCTGACAACGTTGTAAGTAAAAAATTGGCAGTTCACACGATTGTAATACATTTTCAGACAATTTTACTGGCAATATTGTAAGATCTGCCAACCGTGTGTACGTAGCTTAACAACAGTGATGTTACCACGACAATTTAATATAATTAAGAAAAATTTATAATATATAAAAATTTATATTGAAATTACACAAAAATTACACAAAAATTTCATTATCCAAAAATTATCCAAAAAATTTTAAATTGTCCCATTTTTGGATAATTATCCAGAAAGTGCCAACACTGGCTGGCTCTAGCTGTGGGTTGACTGCAACTTTATAGTCTACACATGACTGGACATTGCCGTCTGGTTTAGGTATCTTTATCAACGGTGAGTCCCAATTACTTTGACTTTGGTTATAATACCATCACGTTCTAGACTGTCTAGCTCACGTTCGACTTTTTCACGCAAGGCAAATGCACCTGTCTTTCTCTTATACACACTGACTTAGCACCTTCATGCAGCTTTAAGCTACATACCAATTCAGGAATGCACCCTACCTTTTCTTGGAAAATTTCTAAAAACTGCTGCTCAATTTGGGTAATAGAATTAATTTGGTTTACTTTTTTTGTTCACTATCGCCTTGGTCAATGTCAGTAAGGTTGATTTTTAACCGTCTTATCCATACGCGTCCCAACAGCGCTGTATGTTCTGATGATACGAATTACATGTCTTCTTTAGACGCCTTGTTTTTATATTTCACATTTACATTAAGGACTCCCAATGGTACGAAAATATTACCGGTGTAAGATCGGTAAGCAATGTTTGTTTTGTTGATTTTTGCTTTTTATGTCGAATTTATTAAAATCTTTTTCCGGTAACAGTGTGTAACCCGCACCAGAATGAACTTCGAATATGTGGTGTTTGCCTTCTATAAATACTTTTATAAAAAAATTTTCCGTACCACTGTTACCAATTAAATAATCGCACACCACTCATAAAATAATATAAGCAAAAAAATATATCACAGAAAAACACGCAAAACAGTCATTAAGACAAACAATTTGTCAGATGAACATAAATATGAAGAGAAAAGTGATACAAATATATTCTGCAGAGTAGCGTTGTCATCTATGCTTTGATCTATTAGATGCATTAGTATCTATATCAGATATAGAAAGTACGAAAAGTCCATTTAAAAATCACTAGAGCTCCTCTACGAAAAAAGCTATCAACATGTGCATTACAGCACATTAGAAGATGTTTTTGTACGTGCGTTCTTCTTCACTTAATTATTCTTATTCTTCTTCAACTAATTGAACAGATATAAAATCTTATATACCGAGCATTATTCGATTATTGTCTTCCCGTAGATAAAACTGTTTAACCAAATTTTCTCATTCGTTTAGAAGTTTACGGCCATCTACTGAGTTCGGAGATGAGAAAATACCAACTGATTTGGAAGTTCCTTTACTATTCTCTAGATAAGTTATTTTTACTCCATGACTTAGGTGCTATTATCATATTATTGTCTTAAAAGAAACAGAAGGATCATCAAATTTCTTCTTTAGCTGTTTTGAATGCCATTGCCTTTTTGGGGGTGTCTTAGTTTCGTAGGAGTTTGTTAATTAATGGATTATATTCGCTATTTGTTGAATTTACACTTGATGTAATGTATATTCATTATTTTATTACATATTTGCATACTGGGAAATGATTTCCAAGCATTGAGAGCTTTAACACAAATACGAGTACTGGAAAAAAGAGTTTAAGAACATTCCGTCAAGGTCAGAAGGTTTTAACACTAGTTTGGTACAAATGTATATTTATTATTTTGTTACATGAGAGTTAAAAAATTGGAATTTAAAATGGTCACTCCCACTTTGTAGTGCACTTAAGTATATAACTTGAACTAATAGATTTCGTATTTTAAAAATTTTATACCCTAGACTATTTTTTTAAATTTACTTTTAACATTTTATTATTTATTGAATATTTAATATAAATTTAACTAACAATAAGCATTAAAGTCTTAATTCCAAATATTTAATTATTTAAGAGCACACAATGCTAGACTAAACTTCTGCGGCTTGTCTTCAAGCTTTTCGTATTCCACTAAGAGTGGAAGTATTCCTCCTCAACCGAGTGTGGACTGTATAATATATAAAACTGCAGGCTAGTGGGTTAGGATGATTCTGAATTTTCGAATTGAATGAATCTGTATCACATATGTATTTGATTAACCGTGCTGATTCCGTCTAAATTGATTTTGAGTTTTAATTTCCGACACCAATAACGACCCATGATAGCTGTGAAATCCTCAGGGACTGTAAATTTCTTCAGTTATTGATTAACCATTATAAGATGTGTATGACTTAAAAGTCATGGATGTTGAAAGAAGAGGAGCTTTTAGGTTGAGTTTAGAATACTGGTTTCTGGGCAAAAACGTAAATTTCGAACCCGCATCAGCTTCAAATTTAATAAGTTTGCCTTCAATGTTTATGGTTGTAAAAATTTTGTCTGACTCTTTTGAAGTATTCTGATGGATATCAATAACGTTTAAAATTCCATAGTGATGAGTTTCCTCAATTTGATTAGTAGATTCTTGGCTTGAGCTACCTTTCTTCAAACGTGCTTTAATACAAACCTTGACCACATATCCACTATTACCACATTCAGAGCATTTGAGTTTATGTTTACTACTAACACAATCCTTAGCATAATGGTTGCTATTACCGCATCTTAGACAAAGACCATCAAGCCCCAACGATTTGAAATCGACATTGATTTTTTTCTTTCTTTGATTTGTTTTTATTTGACTTACGGTTGTGTTGAAATTTTTTCCCTCCTGAAATTTTGTTTATTTCTGCTGACATCAACTGATTTGATTTTTGAGCAAGTTGCTTTGGGTCGTTTTGCTGTTTCTAGTGCGAGAGCTTTCGTTACGATTTCAGAAAAACCAGACAGTTTGTTTTGTAAAAGTTGCTCACGTATCGCATTATCTTATCCTGATAAATTGCGCCCGAAGGAAAATATCTGCCACAGATTTCTTACATTCGCAGCAAAATTCACAGCCACCAATATCCTCCCTCAGTTTTTCTACGTGTTCTGCAATTGAAATGTTTTCCTGGTATTTCGACAGAAACTAATGCTGGGCAACTAAAACGTTTTGCTGAAGAGGTAAATGCTGCTGTAAAACACGTGCATGTTATATATGAAATAATTTATTAAAAAAAATATGTACATACATACATACATATGTATGTACATACATTTGTTGTGGAAATCGAAAATGAATAACACATATGCATACATAATTATATGATTAAAATAACTAAAAAAAGCTGAAAAATATACTTATGTATTGTATTTGCACTTCAGGTAAAAAACAAAATAACGTATGCATGTACATACATACATACATACACATGTATGTGAATATATAAAAATTTAATTATAAACTGAAAAATTACTAGTTTTATTTATGTACATACATACTTATGTATGTTAAGATAATGAATTAATTTTAGGCAAAAAAAAAAACTCAAAAAATAAACATCAATAATTTCGACATTTTTTTTTTTTTTTGCTTTATAAGCTTTTTGATATTAGGAGATATTTCTGATAATGTACATCTCAAATCATTTTCTCTATCCAATCGCGATCGGTTTTTATTTTTAATTGATAAAAGAGCAGAGGAGCTTGTTTCACACAAATACGTTAAGGAAAATTGTATTAACAGCTTTAACGCTTCAGCTGCTACATTTGGATAACCTTTGGAGTATTTTAACCAAAATGATTCTATTTCAATTGATTTAAAATCAAATTCTGCACATGGAACAGATTTTAGCACAATGAATTCTTAATGCAACTTTTCAGTAGTGCGATTCAGTAACTTTATTTAAAGACTGTTGAGTTGGTTAAAAATTTTAACAGCAAAATTAAAGGTTTTGCTATTCAGTAACATTTTTAACCACATTCACTGGCGTTATCTTAACGGCAGTAATTTTTGTGTGGTTAACGAAACGATTCAAGTCAGCTGTTCAGTAGAAGCACGTACTCTTTTGCAAAGAGGGCAAGTTGTTATTTTGCAGCAAATACGTAAAATTATAAAAATATTTGGATATACAATGTCATTTATATTATTTTCTTATAGAATTTTACTTTTATTAATCATAATTAAAGTAATTCATGAAAATATATTATTATACACTGCTTGGTCGACACAAATTCTTTTGTTTTTTTTCTGTTCCTCTTTGTGTTTTTCTCTTATTGTAACAGAGATGCCACTTGATATCAAATTATAACAAAGATGTTAAAACGAAGTTAGTGAATCGCACAATGGTTAGTGCAAACCACACTAGTTGTTGTTATATTTAACCACTATTCAGTCTTTAAAAGTTACTGAATCGCACTACAGGTATTTTATCAATGCTAGTATTGAAAGGATTTCTCAGTAAATTATTTGCCACGACTCCGTTTTTATTTCAGGGAAGTACCTATGAAACTCATCATAAAGCATATCGAAATGTGTTGTTATCAAAGATTTTAAATTAATGTGTTGTAGGTCGTATGTATTTATGGCTTCATTTAGTAATGGAAAAGAGCAATAAATTGGAATTGCTAAATGACTTTTCCATAAGGAAAGTTTTGGCACAAAGGCCTTAATTGAATCATATGATGTCAAAATATTAATGTTTTTTTCCTTGTAATTTTAAATTTAGATTGTTTAATGCTTCAAAAAAATCTGTTAGATATGCAAAATAAAATAAAAAATTAGTATCGGTAAACCTTTTATGGAGAATATAATTCTTTTCACTCAAAAGGAAAATTTCTACCTCAGATTTTAAAGTATACAATCGTTTTAGCATGTTTCCTTTCGACAACCAGCGAACTTTTGTATGGAACAATAGTTTTGTGTAGTCAGAACTGAGATCCAGGTACAAAGATTCAAATAGTCGTGTTCTTGAGGCACTTTTTTTTACAAAATTTACAACATCAATTGCGGATTGGAGGGAAATTTTAAATTTTTCTGGCAATCTTCTCGCTGCTAGAGCTTGTCGATGAATTATACAATGGGACCCAATTATGTCTGGATTCTGTAATTTGGCCAATTTCAAAAATCCAGCACGACAACCTATCATAGATGGTGCACCATCGGTGCAAATTCCAACAATTTTTTTTCCAGGCAATGCCATTTTGTGCTAAAAATTCGGAAAGTACGTTAAAAACATTCTTGCCTTTTGACGTTGTGGGAAGAGACTTTATAAAAGGAACTCCTGGCACATTCTTCCATCTGAAATATATTTACTATAAAATAAAAGCTGGCTTGCATCAGAAATGTCGGTAGTTTCATCACACTGGAATACTATATACGGAGAGCCTTTTATTTTCTCGATTAATTGCCTTTTGATGTCCGCAGCCATATCATCAATTCTTCTCTTAATGGTATCATTGGACAGCATTACTTTCTTTATTTTGTCATTACTTTCTTTATCAAGCATAATTCTTTCTACTGCTGTTATACACTGCTTAATCAACGCATTGAAACGTTGCAATGTTTCACCAACTGTATGCGGCTTTTTGTTTCTTGCAATGTGCATTGCAATTTCGTAGGAAGCTTCCATGGCCCGTTCTTTTTCCAAACAAAAATTTCCAGTTGAGTTCAACCTAATTTTCTTTAGAGAACTCAGTTTGGCAATAAAAAAATCCCTTTTCTTGTCTTTTAGTTCCGGATGATTTGCGGTTAGGTGTTGTTCCATCTTAGATGGTTTCATGCTTTCTTTGGAAAGAGTTTTATGACAAATTACACATTGAGGTAATAGCTCGTTATTATTTTTTAAAAATGTGAAACCATATTTAATATAATCTTCATTATAAAGCCGTCTTTTAGAACTCATTTTTGAAATGTTAATGTTTTATTTCACTCTTAAAACAAAATCAGCGCCTTCAATGCTTTTAAAAGAAAACACCAGCTTCACGGCGAAAAACTAAACAATGTTAACAATCTAGCCCAATTTAGCGTAAAATATATAATTACATGTCTACACGAGACATACGTTTTACGTTTATTATACGAAAGCCATATTACTAAATCTTAATAATTGTTGTGTATTTAAAAATAGAATATACTTTTTATATTAAAAACTCAAATTTATTAATTTCACTTCTTTTTACATTTTGAATTTGTTCTGGATACCATAAACTACCTAGACCCGACAACTTTGAAAACGTGCATAAAGTTTGTGTAAAAGAGATAGCAAAACTATTTGTTTTTATATAGATATCTCTTCACACAAACTTTATGCACGTTATACAAAGTTTATGCAAAATATGATTCGGACCCTTTTTATACGTCAAAGTTGGGTATTCTGTGTATATTCTGTGCTGGATACTTCAAGTGTTTGACGGATAATGCCAGAATAAAAAAGGAAATGTCTAAATAAGAATAATAAAGCAAAAGGAGAATTGAATGACATTAACAATTAAGGTTGCCACTACAATTTTAATATATTACAGTCTCCCCCACTTAATGGGGTTCATAGTCCTTAAAATGGGCTGGTGGTCTTCTAGCACGGCATGGTCTTCTTAAATTGTCTTCTTGGTTCTCTCTAGACTCACATAGCAGGCGCATCTGACTAGAGGGTTCCCTTCTTTGGTGTGTACTAGGGTCGATAAGTATTTCTTCTATTTCTGGTTTCTTGTGTACGGGTTGTTCGGCAAACGTTACGGATTTCCCCGGCAGTTCCACACCAGATTTATGTAATTGGTTTATGTGGCGTTTTATTTCGTACCCATTGTCGAGTTTTATAGAAACTACGTATCTATAATGAGATACGAAAAAAAACACAATGTTCTTTTTGGTTTCAAAATTAAAACTGTTCTTCATTCTTTATTTTCTACTTTCTTATATACTAATATTTTGTTAATAAAAAATAAATGTTTGTGCAATAATTCTTAAGAAATTTGTCTGGTGCATTTTACAAAAAGTATAACAATTCTTTGGAAAAAATATACAATCAATAAGGTTGCATTTTCGTTAACGGAAATGCACTTGGAAATAAAGTTATTAAAATTCTTTGGAATTAATGCATTTGGACAAATATAAACATTAAAGTTATTAAAATTATTTGGAATTAATGCATTTGGACAAATAAATATAAACAATAAAATTATTAAAATTATTTGGAATTATTGATACAGTTTTGTTAACCGTTGCATTTTCGTTAGCGGAAATGCAATTGAACAACAATTCTTTGCAAAATACAATTTATAAATATATTTTAAAATTCTTTACGAAAATACAATTAACAAAGTTTTAAATATACATATTAAAATTCTTGGGAATTAGTATATTTTACAGTGAATAGAAAAATAATAAAAAACAATTGGTAATATTCTTAATGATAGCGTGTGTATGTGTGTATGGTCAAAATAACGTTAAGGGAATAGTGGGAGACACTATAACACCCCCACCGTTAGTTTGAGGCTCCGACGAAATTATATTATTTTTGCCGGGTTGTTTATAGTAGTTTCGTTTGTTCATTGTACATTCGGAATATATGTTTTTCTGTTCTTGAACAGATATAAAAAGACAATTAAGATACATATTGAAATTATAATTGAAATATCTATGCTAAAACTAATTATTTTTGAATTTTTATCTCTATACAGTACTTGTTTCAGTGTTTCTTCGTATTGTATTTGTTTTAAATATAATGATTCAATTTTAATGTCTGCAAGAGTTGTATTACTATTTTCTTTAATTTTTGTTATAAGATTTGGTAAGACAAATTTGTCGTGTAATTTTATTTTAACATTAGTGAAAGTTTTATTCAATAGTTTAATTTCACAATTTTCAAATTTGAGTAAAAAAGTTCCAGTAATTTCTAAATTAGCTTTGTTACAATTATGGGTTATTTTATCGTTAAAATGTTTATTTAATATTTTCATTTTGCAGTTGGCTTCTTCAAATTTTATTATGTTATTTAAACAGTTAGCATTTATTTTTATTAGATTTCTTTTTAAGTTATCTTTAGTATAGGTATTGTAAATATTGTTTCCTGAATCTATGAGGACCTCAGAATGATTAAGTTCTATGGATTTGTTAAATTTGTCGGGGATTGGTATGAATCTTACCATAGAAAGAGGATCTTTTGATAATTGTGGAATAGAAAGGATTATTATAACGTTACTCTCGTGTGTTGCTATGGCTACTTTTATGTTGGTGTAACTGTCAAAGTCTGTGATAAAGTTAAGTTCGGTTTGCGTTAGAATATCTGTAGGGATTATTCCTAGTTTACCAGAGAAAACTATTTGCCCGATGTCGTCTATATGTTGGCGTAAGAGTGAAATATCATTGTTTATCTGGTATATGTGCTCTATAAATGTTATTTCGTCTTCTATGGTTGAAATTTTGTTTCCTATTATATTCTTGAATTTAATAAGGTAATCTCCGATAGCATTTTGTTGATAATTTATGTGATTAGTTATATTTTGGATTTGGGATTTCATAACATTGCTTATGAATGTTAAGTTGTTCATTTTGTTTACTAAATTTTCATCGTTTGTTTGCAGCAATTGGAGAGTTTTATTTATTTGTTCTTCATCATCGCTGTCCATCGTCCCTGCAATCATTTTTAAACCTTTACCCAAAATGTTTACGAGTGCTCATTTCTTCCGGAAATGTGGATTAATATTTTCTATTTTAGCCTTTAATAACACAAAGTTCTTATTAACTGTATCAAGTAATTTTTCTGATTCGTTACTTGATGTCTTTAAAATGTCGATGTTATTTTTGATTATTTCTACTGTCCGTTCGTATTCTGTTATGTTTATTATATGTATTATTTTAATGTAGTCTTCAACTATTTTTGTTTCCCCTGTTTTGATTGGTATGTAGCCATTATTGTTCGATAGGTCTTGTATGTCGAAAGTTTGAGCCTTGGCAGTTGTAATAAGTGTAACCATTATTATGATCCAATTAGTCATCTAAAAGAAAATATATAATTATTTATTTTTTGCTTTGATTTTGGGATTGTTTTTGTCTTGGTATTTTTTTTTTGTGGTCTTATGTGTGCTTTGTAATATTTATGTCCTGTCGTTGTGTTTTCTATGTGATCCTCGTCTATTTTCTTTGAGTTTATCTTTCTATACTTCCTATGATTTCCCCCCCCTCTTATTTCTCTTATATAGTTAGTGCCTTCTTGTATTTCTATATCGGTCCTATTTTTATTTAGTTTATTTATGTAATTCTGTTTCTTTCTTAATATTAACTCATATATTTCGGGGTATTTTTCTTCATTTACCTTGCCGTTTACAAAATCTATTGGTTTTATTTTTGTGGTACTATGAATAGTATTGTTATAGAATCCTATAATGCGTGAGATTTTTTCTTCTGTCGTTTCATTCTTAGACTGTTCATCATGTCGTAGTAGTCTTAAATGTTCGTTCAACGTATTGTGGAGCCGCTCAATATCTGCGTTTGACGTGTGATTGCTATTTGAAGTGTAATGTATATTTATATTCTCTTTCTTTAAATATGCTTGCATCGGAATGGCTTTAAAACCTAGCTCATTATCAACAGTTATTCTTTCTATTTTCCCAAACGTGCTGGTATATTGAATTAATTTTGTTTTGAAATCTACCCAAGATCTTGCGTTAATTTTGTATGCTGCGGCATGTTTTGTGAACTTATCAATAATAGTTAGATATAATTGCTTTTCTAATGTATAGAATACGTCTAAGTGCAACATTTCTCTTGGTCTTGTGGGTGTTTCCGTTAATTTGTAAGGTATCTTAGGTGGTCGTCTGCCATATTTTTCTAATGTGCACACTTCACAGTTGTTGACAAATTGAGTGATTCTTAATTTTAATTTTGGATTATAAATTTTTATTCTTAGTTCCTCAAATACTGCTTCAATACCTCTATGGTTTTTGCTCAGATGTTCTTCCTCAATTATTCTCGTTAACTCGAGTTCATCTTCTATGTCGTCTAGTTTTTTAGAGCACCTAATTAATCTGAATCCATTATTACATGAAAATAGTTCTATATATGTATCCTTGAAAATTTCATAAAACTCATTATCTATTAAGACTGCATTCATTTGGGTCGGGTGACAGTGGTTTTTTAAGATCATAATTGCGTATTCTTTATCTAGTTCTTTAATTGATATTGTTTTTCTAATATTCTTAAAAACTTTTTCGGTCTTTATTCGTGCTGATCCGGAAAATATTTTTTATTATAATTTGATTTTTGAATAAATTAATAGGTGAATCAGTATCTGTTAAATATGACTGATTGGCTTCTAAGGAGTTGATGTTAACGGGTTCTTTTTCGATTCTTGATAATGCGTCCGCGTTACCGTTTTTTGTTCCCTTTTTGTATTTAATTTCATAGTCAAATTCTGACAGTTTGAGTCTCCATCTGATTAGTTTTGAATTAGGCTCCTTAATCGAAAAGAGCCATGTTAGCGGTTTGTGATCCGTCTCGATTATAAATTTGCGTCCAAAAAGGTATGGGCGAAAGTACTTAGTGGCCCAAATAATTGCTAAAAGTCCTTTTTCTATGGTACTGTAATTGATCTCGTGTTCATTTAGAGTACGACTAGCGTAGCAAATCGGGTGGTTTTCTTGGGATAGTATTGCTCCAAGTGCAAAGTTACTAGCGTCTGTTGTTAAGGTAAATTTCTTAGTAAAATCGGGGTAAGCAAGAATTGGATCATGCGTTAGTAGAGTTTTTAATGTATTAAAACTTTCTTGATATTCTTGATCGGATACGTTTATTTTTGCATCTCTTTTAAGGCACTTTGTCATGGGTTTAGCTATTAGTGAATAATCTTTTATGAATTTACGGTAGTATCCTGTCAAACCAAGAAATTGCTTAATTTGTTTAGGTGATTTGGGGATAGGGAAATTGAGTACACATTCTATTTTCTTTGGGTTAGGTTTAATTCCATCTACTGTCACGATGTGACCAAGGAACTCGGTTTCCCTTTTCAAAAATTCAGACTTGTCCAGTTGAATTTTTAGATTGGCTTCTTTTAAACGATCAAAAACAAGTTTTATGGAGTTTATGTGTTCTTACAATGAAGTAGAAAATATTATTACGTCATCAAGGTAAACAAGACAGATTTTGTTGATATAATCTTTGAGAACTTGATTCATTAATCTTTGGAATGTCGCTGGAGCTGTCTTTAGCCCGAATGGCATTCTCAGGAATTCATAGTGTCCTCCTTCGACTGTGAAGGCGGTCTTATGAATATCTTCTTCCTTAATCTCTATTTGATGAAATCCTTTCGCCAAATCTAAAGTGGTAAAATACTGGCATCTTCCCAGTTTATCCAGGATTTCATCGATATTGGGAATTGGGTACCTGTCGTCGACGGTTACCTCGTTGAGCTTCCGATAATCAATGACTAATCTCCATTTGGTTTTTCCACTTGCATCGGCCTTCTTCGCTACGATCCAAATGGGTGCAGAGTAAGGAGAATTACTATGCCTTATAATGTTATTGTCAAGCATTTCTTGAATTTGAGCTTGGACCTCATTTTTGTGTATGTAAGGGTAACGGTATGACTTTGTGTGTATGGGAATATTGTTTGTGGTCCTAATTTCGTGTTTTATAGCAGAAGTAAAAGTTAATTTTGTATTTTCTTGATAAAATATATCTGCATATTTCTTAACTAATTTTAAAATTTCTGTTTTTTCTTCAAAATTAAGATGATCCGTTCGGATTTGTTCGAGTAATGGTTTATGTTCTTTTTCTTCAATTATGCTAAAATTTTCGTGGTCTACCTTCTGCGTAGTTACACGATTATTTTTAGATAGCAAATTAATTTTTATATTTCCATCTTCATTATTTAAGATACCCTCTCTTAATATTTTCCCATCGTTTTCTTCTTTATAGTGAATTAGTTCAGAGTCATGAGAGGTTTGTATCTGTTTTTCATTTGTTATTTCATTTTCAAAAAATATGGGTAACTTTTTATTACCAATGGTTATTATCTTATTCTTATAGTCTATACACGCATCTAATGGCCTTAATATATCATTACCTATCAGACCGTCGTAGAAATTATGAAATTTAATTATGTAAAATTCGAGTGTTTCGTTTGATCCATTAATATTAAATTCTTCAAAAATGGGTACTATTGCTTTTTCATTTATGTAAATTTGATGTTGAAGAGTTTTGATTAAAAGTGGGCTGGTTGAATGAATTCTTTTGGGATCGCAGATCCCCGGGTTTAAAATTGAATTTGTTGCGCCTGTGTCTATTATAAGTCTTATGTACCCTATCCTTGTCCTTATTATTATAAATGGTAATTTATTTTTGAGGCTGGTTGCTGAAAATTTTCAGCCACTTCTATTTTTCCTATATCCATAGCTTCTGGTTGGTTTCTAGAATTTGGTCCTTGGAATGATGGATTTGGGTTGGGGTTTTGTGGGTTTACCTGTTGGTATGGGCGGTGTTGTTGGGATAATTGTTGGTATGGTCGGTGTTGTTGAAATGGTTGTTGGTATGGTCGGTGTTGTTGGAATGGTTGTTGGTATGATCGATGTTGTTGGTGGTCTCTTCCATTATTTTGGCGCACTGGTTGGAAATTTTGTCTGTTGAATGGTTGTTGGGGGTTTTTGTATTGTGTTATATTCCTACTATCTCTCCTATTGTATTGTGTATTGCTTCTGTAGTTATTGTTCCTATTACTCGAATGAGTTTTAAACTCCGGGCCGTTATTATTCCCTACATGCGCGTATCCGGCCTGGAACAGTATGTCCATAGCTTGTTCCAAATCTTCTGGGTTTCTGCAGAATAGGATAGACTTCATTGGTTCAGGGATCTTGTTTTTAAAGATGTTGAGGGCAGTGCGTTTATAGTTCATCGCGCTCTCTCTAGTTGCCTCGGTTTCCCCTAAGATAACCACTAGTTTGTTATTTAATCTGTGCAACTTGGCTTTCATATCGTTGTAAAAATCTAGGGTGTAAGGTCACGCTTCGTAATTCGTCAAAGAGTTCTTCACAGGAACGTCTGTCTCCAAAATTATTCTGTAGTATTGTTTTAATCTCTGTCCACGAAGTCGCATGGCAGTTTATTTCTATCGTCTGTCTTGCACTTCCTTTGAGTTTTGACTTTATTATGTCCGAAAAAAGTAGTTGGGACAGTTCGTCGTATGTTTGTAGGTGTGGGTGTATTCGGTCGATGAGTGTGGTGAATGTCTGTAGGTCTCCTGGGTCGCCATAGAATTCAGGTAAATTGTTTAGGTATTTCAAAGGGTTTATAGTTAATCTGTTCATTAAGTTTTCAGCCTGTACTGCCATTTTTAATATAAAGTATAGGAAAAGAAAAAAGAAATTTTCTCTTACACACGAATGCGTTTTTCTCTTTTATTCTTATGTCTCAAATAATTTTTCTTTGCTTTAGTTTTTATCAATGTTATATTGTGTAGGAGTTCTCGTAAATTTTTGATTTCTTGTTCTCCTGACGTATACAGTAATTTTCTTTTAATTTCTGATTTTATGCTTATCTTTTCAGTTACATACATTTAATGATAATTTTAATAAAATAATATAAATAATATAATATGAATATAATATAAACAATATAATATAAACAATATAATATAAATCAAGTTCTTACTTTCTGATGCTGTTGTTGAAAATACGTATATATATTGCTGTCTACTTGGGTTTACTGTTGGATTTAAAGTAGTAGTTGATTTCTTCTTTTGTTAGGGCTTCTGTTGTTACTTCTCTTTGTATTTGTAGAATTGTAGATGGTGACGCCTTTTTTATATTTTCTGCTGGTTTGGAATCGGCACTTTATAAATTTAAATTGTTTTAAAGTCTCATAAAACACTTTTTTTTCGATCTTTCGAAAAAATTTTTTGTATATCCTTAAATCTTTTTAAGGATTTTTTTTTTCTTATTTGTTCTCTGGTCTTTCAAAGTTCAAATCAATTTAAATCCTTAAAAAAAATTTTCACTTAAAACACTTTTTTTCGATCTTTCGAAAACTTTATCATAAATGTTTTTTTGTATAAATATATCCTTAAATCTTTTTAAGGATTTTTTTTTATTTGTTCTTTGATCTTTCAAAGTTCAAATCAATTTAAATCCTTTAATCTTATAAAGGGAAAAAAAATTTTCACTTAAAACACTTTTTTTGATATTTGATCATAAATGTTTTTTTTGTGTATTTATATCCTTAAATCTTTTTAAGGATATTTTATTTGTCCTTTGATCTTTCAAAGTTCAAATCACTGTAAATCCTTTAATTTAAAAAAGGAAAAAAAATTTTTTTTCTTCACCCGATAAGGATATTGAAATATCCAATATCCTCTTATGTACAAAAAAAAACACAAAAAAAATTACACGCGAGGATACTCGGGTATCCTACCGACTGCGCCAGAAACTACATATCTATAATGAGATACGAAAAAAACACAATGTTCTTTTTGGTTTCAAAATTAAAACTGTTCTTCATTCTTTATTTTCTACTTTCTTATATACTAATATTTTGTTAATAAAAAATAAATGTTTGTGCAATAATTCTTAAGAAATTTGTCTGGTGCATTTTACAAAAAGTATAACAATTCTTTGGAAAAAATATACAATCAATAAGGTTGCATTTTCGTTAACGGAAATGCACTTGGAAATAAAGTTATTAAAATTCTTTGGAATTAATGCATTTGGACAAATATAAACATTAAAGTTATTAAAATTATTTGGAATTAATGCATTTGGACAAATAAATATAAACAATAAAATTATTAAAATTATTTGGAATTATTGATACAGTTTTGTTAACCGTTGCATTTTCGTTAGCGGAAATGCAATTGAACAACAATTCTTTGCAAAATACAATTTATAAATATATTTTAAAATTCTTTACGAAAATACAATTAACAAAGTTTTAAATATACATATTAAAATTCTTGGGAATTAGTATATTTTACAGTGAATAGAAAAATAATAAAAAACAATTGGTAATATTCTTAATGATAGCGTGTGTATGTGTGTATGGTCAAAATAACGTTAAGGGAATAGTGGGAGACACTATAACATTTTATCTGGTAATGAAGATGGCCAAATTTTAATTTTACAACGCCATATTTCCACCCCGGTTTGTTTCCGTTGTACCATCGGACTTGAACTCTATCTCGCACGCTTAAATGATGGGCTATGGGATTTGTCTGTAAGTTTTTCGAATCTTTAAATGGGCGTATTGCATCAAGATTAATACGATAGTCGCGGCCAAGGTACAATTGCGATGGGCTTTTGCCTCATGACAAGGGTGTTGCTCGATAACGAGAAACAATTTGTTGGACCTTGATGTTCAGTGGCGACTTATCGTCCTCCATTGCCTTCAATTTTGTTTTAAGAGTTTGCACGTACCTCTCAGCTAACCCGTTCGTAGCAGGATGTCCGGGCGCTATAAATTTTTGAATGATTCCTGCTTGCTGACAATAGTTCCTAAATTCTGCACTCTGAAATACTGTAGCATTATCAAAAACGATAATTTGGGGAAACCCATGTGTCGAAAAAATATTTTGAAGCAGTTCGATTGTTTTACTGGTTGTAGGAGCATTTTTAGTAATGCGAATTTCCGGCCATTTTGATTTGGCATCTACCAATATAAGAAAAAAGTGGTTTTGGAAGGGTCCAGCATAGTCTATATGCACCCTCTGGAAATTTTCATTTGGTTCTTCCCAATGATGGGTCATGATTTTTGGCGGGTCCTTCCGTATATTGGCGCAATTGCTACAAGATTTTACTAGTTTTTCTATATCTGAATCTATGCCTTTCCAGTAACAGTATTTTCTGGCCAATTGTTTCATTTTAACAATACCCATGTGTGGGTGATGTAGTTCTTTTAATATTT
Organism: Germaria angustata; assembly: GCA_963681545.1. NCBI lineage: Eukaryota > Metazoa > Arthropoda > Insecta > Diptera > Tachinidae > Germaria > Germaria angustata. The sequence continues at coordinate 80,555,259 of OY812999.1, read as the reverse complement.
CCGAACGTAGACTTTTTGGGATTATGACCCGGCAGCCTCTAAATAAAATACCATCTTGAAACGTATATTCAGGCTCAGTTATTTTCCCGGTCATCAAATTCCTTTTTAATTTTGAAAGATCAGGGTCGCGTTCTGTTTCGCTGGAAATGGTTGTCGCAGTTATTGCTAATGTCGAAATTGTGTTTATTATTTGGCTTTGGATACATTGAATTTCTTCTTCTAAAAAGTGGTTAAAATTTGAATTTTTGCTGCATGGTGCTCTTGATAGGCAGTCTGCATTCATGTTGTTCTTTGCACAGCGATACTTTATTTTATAGTTAAATCCTTGGAGAAATGATGCGTACCTTAAGAGGCGCGCTGATGTCATAGCTGGTGTTTTGGCATTTTGGTGAAAAATTCTTGACAAGGGACGGTTATCTGTTAGTGGCGTAAATTCTTTCCCATGCAAGTACATAAAAAATTTTATCAACAGCAAAAATAATTGCTAGAGCTTCTCTGTCCAGTTGGCTGTAGTTTTGTTCCGCTTTTGTTAATGCTCTTGAAATAAATGCGATAGGCCGTTCATGCTCATCTATTATGTGAGAGAGAACTGCAGCTATGCCCGTTGGACTTGCGTCACAAGCTAAAATTACTGGCAGAGTCGGATCGTACGGGACTAGCACCCTATCCTCCTGTATCTGTTGTTTGAGTTTTGTAAAAGCTTCTTCGCAATTTTTCGTCCATTGAAACTTTTTATTTTTCCCTAAAAGCTGTCGTATTGGGAACGTTCTTGTAGACACATCAGGGAGAAATTTTGCGTAATACGTTATCATACCAAGAAATCTTCTTGTTTCATTTATATTTTGCGGACGTGGTAGCTCTGCAATGGCTCGAACCTTTTCTGGACATTTTGAAATTTGATTATGGCTTATAATGTAACCAAGGTATTTGATTTGCTCCTTGAAATACTCGCACTTATGTTTATTTACATGTAAATTATTTTCGCTAAGCCTTTCGAAATATTTTTCTAGCCTATGTTCACATTGTGTCAGTGTTGACCCATACACAACAATATCATCAAAGTACGAAATTGTTCCTTCTAGGCCTTGCAAGATTTGGTCTAAAATTCGATTGAATTCATTCGGTGCTGTTTTAATACCGAAAGATAACCTATTGAATTGATACGTACCCCTATGCGTAGATATGGTCTGGATATTTTTGCTTTCATCATTTACCATTACATGTAGATACGCTTTATACAAATCAAGCTTACAGAAATATTTAGCATTTTTGAGTTGGTTGAAAATTTCATCAATTTTTCGGATTGGGTAATGTGCTGCCTCCAGTTGGGGGTTCACAGCGACTTTATAGTCAACGCATAGACGCACGGTTCCGTCGGGCTTAGGTATCACCACTAAAGGTGAACCCCAATTGCTAGTGTTCACCTTTGTAATAATGCCATCTTTTTCCAATGCGTCCAATTCATTTTCAACTTTTTCACGTAATGAGAAGGGTACTTGTCTTTCTTTCAAAAACACTGGCTGTGCGCCATCGCGTAGCTTTAAACGGATCTTTAAATTTGGAATACAACCAACTTCTTCCTTGAAAATTTCAGAAAATTTATGTTTTATTTTTGAAATTACATTAATTTTATTCCCATCATAATTCCCGCAATGTTCATGTCGATCTATTTCAGATAAATTTATTCCCAAATGGCGAATCCATACCCGTCCTAATAAAGGTGTTCGATTGGAAGCCACAACGTACATGTCTTCCTTAGAAAATTGATTTTTATACTTAACGTTAACTCTCACGACACCTAGCGGCATAAAAACATCTCCAGTGTATGATCTAAAAGCAATATTTGTTTTTTTTATTGGAACATTTATTTTTAATTTGTTAAAATCGTTCTGTGGGATCAAGGTATATCCAGCTCCCGAATCAACTTCAAACAGTTGTTCGTTTCCTTCAATGTAAACGTTTGTATAAAATTTTTGTAGATCTCTAAATGGCAAAACTGTTTCATTATAAATATCGATAATTTGATTAACACCAGGGTAATAATCATTTGTACTAAACGATTCTATTACATTTGATGTGTTGTTGCCTCTGTTTTTACTTTGTTTTATTTTATCTTGAATGCATACCTTTTGAACATGCCCAACTTTCCCGCATGAATAACACTTTAACTTATTCTTGTTGGTTTTGCAGTCGGTGGATATGTGATTATTACGGCCACATCTGAGACATAAACCTTCTATGCCTACTTCGCTGTAGTTGATACGTGTTTTTGATTTTGTTTTTCGATTTCTTGAAATGTTTCGATTGCTGTTTATGAAGGAACGACGATTATTAGCACGTTGATGTTGAACTTGGTTTATCTTGGTTGCTGTATTGCTGCTCTCAAAACCCTTATTGTCTATTTTGGCTGATTCTAATGTTGTTGCTTTACTTACAATTTGTGTAAATGTTAATATTGGATCCTGTAGTAATTGCTCACGAATGTATCCATTACTAAGCCCCCTGATGAATTGTGATCTTAAGAAGATGTTTGCCACTGACTTACCGCACTCACAAGTAAATTCGCAATCACTTGCTCGATTTTGCAAGGTTGCAACAAAATCGGAAATAGACTGTTCACTGTTCTGTATTTCGGACAAAAATTTGTGTTGCTCCAGAAAAATATTTTTCCTTGGGCAAAAATGTGTATTTAAAAGCTCTATTATTTCGTTGTACCTAAGTTGGTTTATGTTATTAGGCGAGGCTAATGATGTTAATAGGGAATATACTGGAGATCCGATATACTGTAGAAGTAATTTTGCGCACAGATCCTTGTTTTCGAAAACCTTCTTTATCTGGAAGTGAATTTCCAGCCGCTCTTTGTACATACGGAATGATTCTACCTTGGGGTCAAAAGCATCGAAATTTGAAATTATATTTACACTGGTTGTATTGTTTTGTTGATTTGGCTGCTGCTGTTGTATTGTTGTAGTCATGGCAGTTATTGCCTCCAGTAATTTTTGCACTTGTTGCTCCATATTAATTTGAGGTTAAACACGCTCTCACCCACGTTGCTGCACATTTTTTTAGTTGCGTACTTATACACAGTGTGTATATGTGTATCGTCTTTATTTGTTATTTACTTTGGTAAAATGTGTGTACAATATGTAACTTGTTGTTCAATCCTCGTCGCCATTCAATTTGTTGTGTATTTAAAAATAGAATATACTTTTTATATTAAAAACTCAAATTTATTAATTCCAATTCTTTTTACATTTTCAATTTGTTCTGGATACTTCGAGTGTTTGACAGATAATGCAAGAAATAAAAAAGGAAAATGTCTAAATAAGAATAATAAAGCAAAAGGAGAATTGAATGACATTAACAATTAAGGTTGCCACTACAATTTTAATATATTACAAATTTGTTATGTTTATACTGCCAACCGTCTATACCGCATTCTTTGTTGGAGTCGCATTTTCGTCTATGTCTCCCCAAGCATTGGCGACACAAATTTTTGGTTTTCAAACATTCCCACTTGCGATTGAGCGACAGATTTTTAAACACGTCACATTGGACTACTTTATGGTTACCATCATTGCATACTAAACATGAGGTATTTACTGCGTTCTTATTCTCATTGGCATCTTCACGGTTGTGTGTATTTACTGATCCACTAGTTACACTACTTGCTGATTCTGCCATACTGTACAGCCAATCGCTAAAAACCTTAACGCTGGGAATGCTGCAGTCCTTAGGAAACATTGCCCAGTTCAATTTATGGTTGTTGGGAAGCTAATTCTATGACTAATTCTTTGACTAATAGCGGATTGTTCAAATGAGAATCCATTTGACACCCTTCCATTGTGGCACATATGTTGCGAACGCACATTGCAAATTCGATTAATATCTCCAATTTGTCCTTGATTGGGGGAAAGCTCCTGGCCTTAGAAACCGCGCGTTCCAAAATGTGTTCTGGCCTTCCAAAACACATACGAAGTGTCCGTATAATTTCAGGAATCATCTGTGGCACTAGTAATTTATTTTTAACAATTTCACGGGCCTTACCTTCAGTTTCCTCTTATCTTAAATTTTCAGCATCTGTGTAGCCTGCTAAAGACATGCTGTTTTCAAAACTGCTTATAAAAGGTGGCCATTCATCGGGATCGCCATTAAAGGCTGGGAGTTGTTTTGGAAACGATTGCCTTGCCGCCAATTGTGCTGATGTAGGTCCAACGTTAACTGCAGCTGCCATTGTTAGCTCAGAATTTGGCGTCGGCACCGGCAAATGGGGTGTCGATGACTCATTAGTTCGCGATAATATTTTGTATTTTTCATTTAAGTACTGCCGCTTGACCTGCATTTCTTCTTCCAGCTGTTTTAGCTCTAAATTTCTTTGCCTAGCAATATCATGCGTTGTTTGGCTTTGAATATTTGAAGAAGTGGTGAGTTAAAAATGACCTGGCAGTAAATTTGGTGGTATGGACGCTGGAATAAGTGGATGATAAGCATTTTGCCATGCAGATGGTGGTAGGTACGACATTATGGGAGCAGAATAAATCGTATGTAGTGGTGCCATCGACGGAGGGCAGATTGCGGTGGAGCTGTAGCTGTGGCCAGAGATATAAGTGGTATAATATTTCCTAAGTATTCTGATAAAGCTGCTTCCTGAACCAGACCTGCACTTGCTGACGGCATCGTAACATAAGCTTGTTGATTTACTCCTCGCGTTTCGGTTGACGATCGTTGTACTTTGGCGCTGGTGTTGGTTGGTGTGGACGTGTGAGTAACATGACCGGCAAGTGTAAGGGATGAAGTAGCTTTACAGAATTCACATCTCCAACTTACGTTGGCCACGTTACTATCTACTCCAACACATACAAAGTGGTACCATTGGTCACAGACGTCGCATTGTACCATCTCATCTGTGTCTTTTTCACAACACTTTTTGCAATTATTTTCTCCAGCCATTTGTTATTGCTTCCGTTGGAGTTTTTAATTTTTACTTAAATCACTCACAAAACAATTTTAAAGAAGTGTTACAGCAAAACTTTACAAGTTTTAAGAGCGCCTCACTATTATTTTATTTTATTTAAAATAAAACACTGTATTAAATTCAATAATATTTTTATTTTAATTTTTCACAAATAAAAGCGAGAAGCGCTTTAAGATTCTTTTGTCTTGTTCCGCCAACTCTTAAAACAGAATTAAATTTATTGAACTAATTTAAATAAGAACAAACTTCAAGAAAAAATTGGCTTGGGGTTTGGTACTTGACCGTTATTCCTTTTTTGCAATACCTAGCTTTTTTAAACATAAATACATAAGTATATAAGAAATAAAAGATAAATAATATATTGATAATGATCATTAACTATTTACATATGCATAAATATATAAATATCAATGGCTTTGTATATTAGGATGCAGTAAATAGTTAATAAATAAATGAAAAGAAAACAGATATTTAAATAATTGGAGTCGACAATTATTTAGCCGCAACAGTTCTTATTGAATGTGTTGAAGAGAGGGACAAAACACGTCTTTCTTCATTTCAGTCGATATTTCGTGTTCTTAAAAACAACATTGTTGCACGCACGCGGATTTAACTCAATATGAAATTCAATTTATTAAGAAAATTCAGTCTTTACATTAGGAGAGAAAAATAGTAAGTGAAGGAAGTAGTATATATAACCTTACAATTTAACAACGTGTTTTTATCTCAACAGTGATGTTAAAAAATAGAGATAACTTCTAATTAGGTATTTGGTATCAATTACAGCATTACTTTCGCGAATTTGTTGCAAAGTTACAAATGTTTTAAAAACAAAATTTGACCAATGGAACCTCTAGATCTTTATGAATCCTTGAATTTCTTACATACTAATGGCAGCTGTAATCGTACATTGGATTTTATTTTGACCCCTTTAAATTTTTTACATTAGACGCCGAGTCTGTGTCCCATAACTAGATTAATTTTTCACCTATATATTTTTCATTATTTTAAATTTTTTTTTATATATTCCTGTAACTTGCGGAATGCCTTCTATATATCAAATATAATATGGAGCCTAAAATACTTCCTTGCGAAGTTTCGGCTTCAATTGGGTATGGTGTACTCAGAAAATTTACTTCAGTTTCCTCTTATGATAAGAGAGATAAGAGTCTTATCCAATTACAAAATCGACACCATCAACTGCATCATCGCAACAACAGCACCAATAAGTATAAAGAACATCAACAAAAATATGTTTGACAAATAGAGTAGTATGTTTGCGGCAATTTTGGATCAACCTTGTTATGGTGGCGCAAAGTAATGTCGTAATTTGTACAGGCTGCCATTTTGTTATATATGAAAAAAGCTCTGTTTTCATAAAAAGTTTATTTGAAATTGTAAAATTGAAGACATTAATTGGAAAAAAAATCATCGTTCAAATGGCCACCTCCCTAATTGATGCATAATTGCGACCATTTTACGATATTTTGAATTGTTGCTCGCAAAACATCTGGCTGTTTGATTGTATTTTTATAAGGCCTGTAAATGAGTTTTCCAAATTTTGTGTTGTGTATTAAGGGGTTGCTGATTGTTTTAATGAAAAAAGATGTTCACATACAGGAAGATATTTACATACATCTTACATCAAGTGATGTATGTTATTATATTGAAAATGTAAATGTTGAGAATGTTATTATATTGAAAACTTTTCCTTGTGTAGTATTAGAACTTAAACTGACTTAACATCATGTTCCGAGTGGTGGTAATCAGAGAACAGTTTGAATGCTTGGCGTGATCATGAAGAAATCACAAGAAACTATTGATTTGTTGTCAATTCACAAAATTTTCTTTAAATAATACATGATACCATTCTGCAACGTAATGTTACACTCACAAAATCAACGAAATAAAAAACAATTGATGTGAATGATGTCAATGTTAACTGCATTAAGCAGCATACATTGTAAATGTTTTTGTTGTTTTTTTTTTTAAACACAAAAGAAGAAAATGTTAAGAGAAAGTAAAAAAGTTATTACTTAGAATGTATATTAAACAAACACATGGCTTAGAGGCAAACTAAGTGCCAATTTACATTGAACGATTTTTGTCGCTGCAATTCTTAGTTTGTTGGTAAATAGGGGGAGTAGAGTTAATAGGGGAAGAGAGGAACAAAAATAGTACACATATGCATGTACTCTTGCATTTATAAAAGAAAACGTCAAAAATTATACGTATGTACATACATACATATGTATGCATCATTAAAAAATCTCTGCTACAAAAATCGTTCAATGTAAACGCAAACACAATTTTAAAGAAAGAAAAACAAAAATTTCAGCGAGAAAAATCGTTCAATGTAAACTGGCACTAAGCAAACACTTAATTTCGTTGCTTGATGTATGAATGCACTAGAGTTAAATAACAATATTTATAGTATATATTTATTAATTTTATCGACCTTATGGCATGTAATTTATGGTTATTTTTATTCCATGACCTAGAGCCTGAATAAAAATAACCATAAATAACAATATTTATTGTACACTGTTTTACAACAGGCTCTTAGTATAGTAGTTAGATGTTAATATATTTATTATTTTGATACATATAATTATATAAAGAAAATGTAATGTAAAGAAAAGAAAAAATAAAACTTAGTTAAATATGTTTATTTTGGTATTTTTTACAAACTTAATAATTTTATTATTTCCTAATTATTTACATATATATATATATATATATATATATATATATATATATATATATATATATATATATATAAGTATATATAAATTAAACTGATTAAAATGTGTTCTCTAAATTTAGATTTTGTTCTTTTTAAAACGCAATAATTTTATTAAATATTTAGAATATTTTTTTCAGATTCTTTATATACGTTTCTATAATATTGTAACTTTTAAATAAAAAATTAAAATAAATAACTAAAGTAAACGGATTTATTCTCTATATTCTATTTAGATTTTTTCTTTTACTAGTGTTCGCCCAGTGGTTGAAATTCAATCATTATTGCAATAATACAAAACCGCTCAGATAAAATATCACATTTTTCTTTATTTCTAATAAAATGTATTACCGTACTTAATCCATTCTTTAATAGTTGTATCTATTAATGTGAGCTTTCCAAATAAATAATAGAAACGGTTTTGATGTTCATTTAAGAAACATAAATTTATTGCATATATTAAAAATTTTAAAATTTTTTGATTAATTGAAGAAAAAAAAAATTAAAAAAAATTCATTTTATTCAAAATATTTAAAGTAGTTGTACGACTGCACCTTTATCTAAGGAAAATTTCTTTATATACAATATTCTTCGTAAAAACTCTATTGTCAATGAGTATGTTTCCTTGACAATTTTCATGTGAAATACATATAAAATTTTAGGCCGTCGAATGAACGAACTATACTCGCAGCTACATATACATTTTGCTGCACAACTGATCAATTGAATTTTGGCAATAGTCTGAATTTTCAAAGTATTTTTTATTCGTTAATTTTTTTCTTTTCTAATGGATCAACACTCAGGTCATGACCCCTACTCGTGCAATGTATTGTGCTGGAACTAGTGCTGTCTACCACGAATGGATGCGCTCTTAGTAAAAAACGTCTTGGTTGTGAAAAGAAGCGGGTTTCTGGAACCATTTCTTTAATCTCATTAGAGCACACTCAGTTGATGTAATGATAAAACATAAAAAGGACATCTCCTTCGATGTACCAGTGTATCAATAATGCTAGCTTCACTGCTCTCACTGATGAGCCTCTTTGCCCTCTTCTGTACTCGGTCAAATAGCTTAAGATAGACTTTCAAGCACCCGCACATAAACGAGAGTTGTTTCAATTTTTGGACGGTGGTGGTGTAAATAATAAGGAGTTTAGAAGGAATGAATTATCTCTTACAACGTCTTAAGGAACCAAGGGCCTTGAATGCCTCTTTAGCGACATGAAGGATGTGCGTAGTTCATCAAACATCTCATTACATTTTTCTGCCAAGAACATCAAGAGCTTCTGAGTCCTCAGCATTTATATCACCCATAATTACAAATAGAGTAACATACTTAATCATATCCTATGTATTCATACGACACTGGGTCTTAGAAGCATTAAAGTCGATCGTATTCGCATGACCCCATTTAGAGATTGTTACATGATCATGATTAAGTGTATCATTAATATTCTGTCTCATGGCCCCAATATTCATTACCGACACCAAAACTAATAAGTTTTCCAGACGTACTCCATGCCACACTTTATCAAACGCCTTGGAAATATCTAGAGCCGCCATTCCATTCGCCAAAATGGTGAATGGAATGACTCCACTTTTTTAATAGGAGTGCTAGTGCGAATTTACCGCTATTATGGATGGCGATGATATTATTCCGGACCTCCTTGATCTCTAAGAGCCTCTTCGAAATAGAATTTCAGATCTGTCTAGAAGGCACCGATGATTCCAGAAGAGCAACTGAAGTTGGTGGGATGTCTACATTGAAGAATTCGCAATCGCATCATTTCAAAGGTACAACTGTCTGCCATTCAAAGGGAAGTTAATTGGTTTACGTTTCATGGGATATAAGGCAGAGATATCCAATTTATAGTCCAATTATGTAAAGGTATTCGTGGTTGGCCTGGCAAAGGGAAAACCATACTGCAGTATGTTGAAATCGACAAATTCTACATCATCCCGCTCTCATCTTTCTGGGTACGAATTAATAATAATGCTCTCATGCAGAAGATTCAGATCAACTGCAACAGTGAGCATATCTGTCTAATAGCGAAAACACTCTGTCCTCATCTTAACGATGCATTTTCTGAATTTTTCCAGAGTGACGACTGGGTATCTCGTATGCTTGGTTACCGAGCACTGCAAGTGCGGCAATTATTTCAAAAAGCTGGGTCTCCCATACAATGACTATCGCTTCAGTTGTCGTGCAGAAGAGTACGAGAAGACGGTGTACCTTCTCCTATGCCCATGCCCCAATCTTGAAGAACTTAAGTAGCATATTTGAACTGTCGGAGGAGGGACTAAATGAGATAAACATTTTCATATGGGTGGTTTGCGCGTCAACTTCCCTCGTGACTCCTGTTGAGCAAGGCCTTCACTTTTACTCCCATGGCCTTTATACTCTTCCTTCGGCTTATGTGTATATCATCGTTCCCTTCACTTCACAGTCGTCTATCCCTCGTCTTTCTTTTCCCTTAGGTACATCAAAGGGATATATCAGCAAGCTGTAAGCCTAACCCAACCCAACCTAGATGTTAACTGTGGTATAAACTGAATATGTATGTCAACATTAGTTGTCACAGTGCCGATCTGAGAAGTCAAATTTCAAAACTTGAGCTTGTGTATAGATTTGTAAGTCTCATGTGTTTTTTTTGTTGCTTTTAATCGCCAGCCGTTGCAAAACTGTCGATTTATTTTCATTTTGTGCCACTAAAAATCCTCGAAATACATTTTCAAGACAATTTTAATAAAACATCTTGTGTGATTATATTCAAGAAGCAAATATATCCGCTTAAAATTTCCGGCAAAAGTTTTTGGTCACATTGACTTACACCTGTCCCTGCTTTACACGGAAAATAAGTTCTTCATAATACCGTGCAAAACGCAAAAAAAAAATTTATATGGAAAACCATGTAAAACGAAAACGACCAAGCTTTTTTCAAAGGAAATTATGAAAAATTAATTAATTAAGTATGTGTATTTAAACAATCATGAAATTTGTGCCGCTGATTCAACTAAACTAATTCATAGACACATACAATTTCGCCATTAAGAAGTGAATTATCGTTTTTATATTTTTAACGTAGAATACGTTATACGGTAAGGTAGGGGTGTTGATCTTGAGCACAAAATTTTGAGAAAATGTTTGTCAACTTTCACCCACTTTTACTTACATATATATTAAAACATATTTTAGCAATTTTTATATTTTTTTATTTTAGACTTTTATCGTACATGCCGCTGTTGTTGTTGGTTTGTAAATGCCGCTCTTGTTTTTGCTGTTGTTGTGAAATCAAATGATTTTGGCTTTGCTGTGCTTTGTTTATTTATCGAGCAGCGTGTAAATGTGTGTGCGTACATTTCGTTTTGTTGGATCGGTCGGTTGTTAGTTCGTTTGGTGGGGAACATAAAATGAAGGGAGGGGAGCGTGGACACTTGTGTGCGCTTGAAAGTTTACAGATCTTTGCTGTAGTTTGTTTACTTCTGCGAGCAACGTGTAAATGTGTGTGTATGTACATTAATACAAAGGATTGGCAATGTATAGGCTCACTATATCAGTGGCGTTTTTCCTAAACACATTTCTGTGAATACATTGGGAAGTAGTTGGAAAGCAGCTTATCTATTGTGCTGCCATATCATAAAATTTATTGATAGATTTAAATCATTTATAAAAAATTATATTTAATTCATATACATATTTTAATTGCAAAATGACTAACGTATTCTACGTCTGACCTATGCGCTCGTGTTATCTAACACAGGCTTGTATTATTTTTTTTTATCAAAATTAGTATATAGACTTTTGTATACATATGTACATACATCGTAGGTATTACCAGAAATGAATTCGTGTACCCTCAAAGATAGTCGATTTCTAAAAAAAGTGTAACGGGGGTTAGGTGTATTCTTTTAACTGGTATTCCTCCAGTGGTTGAAATTCAACCATTATTGCAATAATACAAAACCGCTCAGATAAAATGTCATATTTTTCTTCATTTCTAATGAAATGTATTACCGTACTTAATCCATTCTTTAATAGTTGTATCTATTAATGTGAGCTTTCCAAATAAATAATAGAAACGGTTTTGATGTTCATTTAAGAAACATAAATTTATTGCCTATATTAACAATATTAAAATTTTTTGAGTAATTGTAGAAAAACTAAAGGTAAAAAAAATTCATTTTATTCAAAATATTTAAAGAAGTTGTACGACTGGCATCTGTATGTATGTATGTATGTAACGTAATGGCTCCAAAACGGCTGGGCCTATTTTGACGAAATTTTCAGGGAACCTTCAGAATACTCGGCCGGGTGACACTGTGAAGTCTGATTTTTCGATTTTCGGTCTGTGGGCGGAAGGGCGTGGCAAAATCCAATTTTCATATTGCACCACCAATGACATATACATATATTTATTTTTGGTGCTTTTTTATTTTATTTTACTTTTTTTTGGAAAGCCGTTCTCATGTTCTTCAAAACGAGATATCAAAGTCTTAAATCGGTTATGTAGTTCCGAAGATATTTACAAAAAATCTATGTTAATAATGATTCAATATCAAAATTTTAAAACTTTCGAAATGTTGCATTAAAAAATCCGAGTTTTCGGTTTATTTACAAAATATTTACATCATTCGATAACACAAGATATTGCACGCTTACTAAGGTGCAAATTGTACAATAAGATCTATACATATAAAACAGGATATATATATGTATGTGTAACGTATGGACTCCAAAACTTTATGATATGTATTCCATGGATTTTTATTTAAAGGCCGTAAATTTCGTTAAACGCTCAATTTAAATCGTATGGTAATATAACTTTTGAGCTGTTTGCTTAGGGCCAACAACGCGGACGGGGTCAGCTACATAAGTATATATGTACATAAAAATTACGTGTATGTTCGTGATCGCTAAACTCAAAAACTACTGGACCGATTTTGACCAAATTTTATATACATGTTCTATGGGAAGTGAGGTGTGCTTATGTGTAGTTTGAAGTTTTTCCGACAGATGGCCCAATATTTAGTTTTTTGTGTTTTGCCCAATAGAGATTAGCGCGATAAGCCTATGCTGCATTTTGCTGAAGGCGTTGGGTCCTTAATCAGCGTGTAGTGGGGTTAATTAGCCCGATACCGGTATTTGAACAATAATCGCTATGTCGATTTAGTACAAAACAACGTTTGCCCGGGTCAGCTAGTATACAATATTCTACGTAAAAACTCTATTGTATGTTTCCTTGACCATTTTCATTTGAAATATAAAATTTTAGGCCATCGAATGAACGAACTCTTCTCGCAGCTACATATAATTGTCCATGAGCAAATACAGGTAGTCTCAAGAGGATACCTATCTTTTCAAATGCTTGCCGCTGTGACTTGTTAATGGTCATAGCAAATGCGGGTATAATTGGAAATTGTGTCCGCTGAAATTTAAATGGAAGAATTGTTCCAGAAAATGGTAAATTTATTCGTGGAATCAAAATTCTTTTATTACGACCTACTCCCGTTAATACTTCGCAATCTATGGTGTTGCCGTGCAAGCATTTTACTCTCATTCGAGTTCCATTTACTATGGCTTGTGCCGTGTTCAAATTACGAATCAGCATAACAATATAATTTATTTTCAATTTATGCGGTGGCATTCCGCTTACGTTCAGTGAATTTAAAAATTAAGAAGGATATCCATTTACGTCATTGACATCATTAGAAACTTTATCAAAACTCTAATAAACCTTCTCCTCCCCTGAAAGACGATTAAGTATATCATTATTTATTGAAGCGCAGTCTTCATTGGTAGGAGCTAAAATTACGGAATTAAGAATTTGATCCGATAATATGTTCTCACGAATATTACCATAGATATCAGTAATTAAATTATCAAAACAACCAATTATTTGTTGTGGCAATTCAATAATGTCATCACCTAACTCTGGATAATTTCTTAATTCACCATTACCAAGTTTATTTATGTAATTCGACAAATTCTACTTGTTCTGGTCTAGCTCTTATATTTTGTGTTAATGTAACTTTGTGAAAGAATTAAATTCCTTCCAACTAATGATGCAATTTTCAATTAAAGTAAGTCGGGTCCTGTGTGGAACAACAGGTAAAATTTGCCTTAAATTGCACCTTAGTAGAATAGTTGTACCACCAAATGGAATAGAATGAACAAATAAAATAAGTTTTTCCTTCTAACGGTCTAATTCATAAACCCACAATAACAACTTTATAAGAAATTAATAAGAGAAATTTGAAAAAAGAGTATTCATAAACGTTTAATAGTCTATTAATCGCTTCATAACACTGTTTGAAATTAGGAATTTTTATTGTAGCCATTACCCTACTTTAACAGTTCAATAGAGTGAAATAATGAGAGACTTCAGAGCAATTAAAAACTTTCCTGGCGTTATTGGTGTCATTGATGGGATTCACGTTCGCATCAAAAAAAACCGAAGATGACTTATCCCAATATTATATTAACAGGAAGGGCTACTATTCTACTCGGAGTGACGACGAAGTGTGTGTAAAAAAGAAAACAAAAAAAATTGAAATAACCCGCCCAGCTGCTGTGGGGAATTATAACACATGCATGGGTGGCATAGATTTGTGTGACAGATTAATAGCTTACTATCGAAGCAGGATGCGTACAAAGAAATGGACTGTACGATCCTTTGTTCACTTTTTGGACTTAGTTGTGGTTAACTGTTGGATAATGTACATCCGCTGTTGTGCCCAAGAAAACATAAATGCAAAAGATAGACTTGGATTGCTTCAATACAAAATAAATCTGGCCAAGGTTATGATAAAGTATGATGGCGGGGGAGTTTCCCAAGATTTTTCACATCTTGGTTGAAAATTACGCCCTAGTACAAGCATATCTGCCACAACCAGTCAGAATTCTGAGGACGATCCATGTGAAAGTCCAAGCGAGCCCCCTACAAAGAAACATCGTGCGGTGGTTCCACATCGCGTTGTCGTACCATTTGCTGAAAATGTAACATTTACTTATGTACATGCATACATACATGCATATGTATGTATATATTCTAAAAACCAATTGCTTTGAAAACTACCACACTGTTAAGAGCCTAGGTACTCAATAATTATATGTATAGATCTGAGGTGCAGCCATGTGCACCTACATTTTCCACTACTTCAAATAAAAAATTAAAACAACAATTATGCTAACCTCGGATAAATGCACAAATATTGCAATTATACAACTATTGGGTAAATGCAAATTTTTTGCATTTATATAGTTACAGAGAAAGAAATCAAATTATGTACATACATATATGCTTAGAGTATATATACATATGAGCATACGTTCCTTAAAAATTTATGTAAGATAAAATAGACCGTTGATGGTTTTTATACACAAAGCTAAGTTTTATTGGTAATTCATGTATATTTTTGTTTGTCTAATAAAGTTCAACAAAAAAACTTAAAAACCTAAATCATAAAGTTTTAACGTACATACTATACATATGTTTACAAACTTTCATATATCTCTACATATCTAAAAATTACGTGTATGTTCGTGATCGCTAAACTCAAAAACTATCGGACCGATTTTGACCAAATTTTATGTGCATGCTCTATGGGCCGTGAGTAGTGTTTCTGTGTAGTTTGAAGTTCGTCCGACAGATGGCCCAATATTTAGTTTTTTTGTGTTTTGCCCGATAGAGATTAGCGCGATAAGCTTATGCTGTGTTTCGCTAAAGGCGTTGGGTCCTTAATCAGCGAGTAGTGGCGTTAATTAGAACGATACCGGTATTTGAACGATAATTGCTATGCCGATTTAGTGCACATTTCATTCTTCTTCGAAATATCAATATGACATGACTTTGCAACGAAACCAGACTGGCAGTGAAAATAAAATTTGAAGGCAAAACAATTTTTGCACGGGTCAGCTAGTCGTATATATTATGTAAATAAATTTTTTTTACAAAACTTAAAGAATCAGTTCAGTTTAAAAATAGTCTTTAAAAAATCACATGTGCGCAAAGTTAATTTGCTTTTGTTTTTAATCAACAACAAAATAAAAATTTTTTACTATTAACAAGAACAGTTATTAAAAAAATGTTGGTATGGAAGATTATATAGATGACGAGCAAACTGAAGAATCTGAATCAGATTGCCGTGGATCACATGAGGTGAAAAAATCTTAAACCTTTTTGTAGAAAAAAGTGCTTATGTGTAAATTAAAATTGTATATATTTTAGTTGTGCATTTATGCATACAAAGTTGTACTAAAAATGTCTCTTGAGGCTTGAAATTATTATGCACTTATGCATTTTTTTGCATTAATCCGTGTTGCACTTATCCGTGCATTTTTACATGAAAAAATATAAAAGAAGCTTATGGCTTCGAAACACGTTGCACTTAAGCGTTTTTTACATTTATGCGTGTTGCACTTATCCGGTTTTTACTGTATTTCATTTGCTGCCCAAAGAGTAAACAAAATATACAAAATATGAAAAAAAATACTTGAAACATTATAGTGATGCACAAACAAATGCAATCAGGTGGGTACCTAAATAATCGTTCAACGATGAAAAAAACTAACGTGTTTAGGTACATTTTTTATAAGAGATTTGTACTTTATAATTTCGTTTGTAGAAAATTATTTCTAAAACTTTGTTTTTTTTAGCTTAATATATGTAATTACAATCGATTCCAAATATTTTTTGTTAATTTTTGTTGTATTTGAATCAAATACTCATATAACCCATTTAAATTATTTGTATCACTAAACATAAAATGAGAGAGGATTTTGTACATGGTTGCGAACAGCATAGATAAATCTGATAAGAGTTTAATTGCTAAAGCAGCGTTACTAATCGTTTATGAATATAAAATTTTATTGCATGTTAATAAATCGAAATTTGTTTAATAACTATTCTACAGTTTAAGGCTGAAATAAAGAATTTTTATGAATTAGACCGTAAGTGTTTACGGAGTTGCCAAGCCAAATTTAATTTAGTTAATTTTGAGTTTTTTTGTTGTAATTTTTTTTTAGCAAATTAAGAGAGAAAGAGAGATCATGGCTTTATGATTGGCTAATATTCTTAACTGTTTTTAAATATCTTAGGCACAAAAATGTAAAATAAAAAATACATTCTGCACTGCTTCTATTGACAATCTATCAAATAAACAAAAAATCAAGCGAATAAGTTGAGTTTAGGTCAGTTAAAATGGTTCATAACTTTTTCCATTTGCCTATTTATATATAGATTAAGTTCTTAGAATATTTACTTTTCTGAGATTCCTTTACGTAACTATTATGTATGTATAACTAAAAATGTGTTTGTACAGGTTGAAAAGATTTTGTGTTAATATATGTATATTCGTTATGAAATAATTGACATGCACATCAGAGAACTGCAACGAGCACCCGTTTTTATGATTTTATATGCTCGCCTAAAAACGAGTTGCGGTGTAGTTAATACACAATATTGTTTTTGTATCTGCTCGCACACACTCGGAAGAATTTGTGTTTGTACATACGAGCCTCTAAAATACACAATACAAATTATGCTTGTGTCCGTTTAGTATTATTTCTTACATATATTTTTTTCAACAATCGGCAATGGTGCTCGCACTTCTGATGACAAACACTACAAAGCTTTGCAAAGGCTCGTGTAGTAATTTGAAGACACACACAATACATTATTAACCCGAGTTATAGTTCGCAGAATTCATGGGTATCACTCGCAGCGCTCGTCAAACGTAATTAACCTAAAAAAGTGTTGCCAGAAGGTTTAGGAAAAAGTCAATGATCTTATATTTAAGTTAATATGTAGGGCAAAGGTCATAATGAAATAATATGTACTTAATAGTAATTATAAGAAAAATTTCATGTAAAATTTTTAATTAAATATATTAAGAATTTGACAGGCAGAATTTAAAAGAGGCAGATTTTTATGAAATGGTTAAACCACAATTTGATTTATACGTCAATTTCATTTCTTGAAAAAATGATTAAGGGAGTTTTGGATTTAGCTACTATTTTTTTGAGATTTTGCAATTTTTCCAATATTTATGCAGATATTTTTTTCTCATAAGGAATGCTTCCGTAATAATATATGTAGATATAAATTTTTTTAATTATTTTTTTTATTTGTTGATGTTTTTATGTAGAGTCTACATTGTAGATGCATGTACATATAAAACATTTTGAACTTTATTAAAAAAATTTACTGTATTTTACTACCTGCTTCCTGGACTCCTATACTTATCTCTTTTCTATATAGGTAACGTCTGAGCAATAAAAATTAAAATTTTGGGAAAATAACAAAAAAATCCCAACAAAAAAAACGGTTAGTGTCAAGCAACTCGTTGCACAAAAACTATTTTTTTTTTTTTGTTTTCTTAGAACTCTTGATGATTAGCAATGAAATGTTTTTATTTTTAATGTGGGTTGGTTTTTCCTTGTCTGTTTGCAAATTGACTGGTATGCAATTTCCAAAGTGTGCGGTTCATATAATACTTTTTTACGAAAAATTTTACAACAAATACACAATTATGTTTTATGATGACAAAGATGCGCGAAACAACATCTTTTTAAAGCGCATTTTTTTATATGACTCATACTATTTAATAAGGATAAATATCTCCTTTGAATTGAGTTTTCTACTTAAGGAAATCGTTTTAACATCTTTTGTTTAGTTGATCAGTTTTCATGACTGCAGATGGTTCTATTTTGTATCATGGCGGGAAACAACGAATTGGTTGCAGAAAAAATTGCGAGTGGAACATACACCCTTTCTTCAAAACATAAAGGAAAAAGTTTCGTTTGGAACATTTTGGCCGAAATAGTAAGTTTGAATTACAGTCGAATCCGCTTTAGCGCAACACGCTTTACTGAAAAAAATTGGATTACCGAAAGCGATACAAATCCCCGCACTAATTTTAAACGCAGCTAGTCTTATTCACTTCGCTTTAGCGAAACATCGCTTTACCGAAAATATCGTATTACTGAAAACCAAAAGCAAGCCCACAAATAGGTTTTGTATGAAACTTACTTCGCTTTAGTGAAAAAATAAACAATGACAAATTTATTTTTTAGAAATCGATTGCATGACTTAAGGATGAAAAAATTGTGCAAGTTTTGTCCGTTAAAATATTAAATGGCAAAATGTATTTGTCCTTTTCGCTCTTACGTACTTTATTGTATTTTTCTACATATGTATATTGTCAAGTTTTTTTTTTTTTTTTTTTTTTTTTTCACGCTAATATATGTTTATTGTATCTTCAAATAATTGAACTAACAATAAGTGTTCAAATCTTAAATATATAAATAATTATTAGGCCCAACCAGTGTCGGACATAAACTTAGTGATAATAATTAATAATACATAAAATTCATGTTACGCACAAAAAATATTTTCAAAGAATTTCATCTGGAGAGTTGCGTATTAATGCCGTAGTGTCCCTCTTTTTTAAGCGGATGTGTCCAGGAAAGTTCAAGATGTTACGAGCAAGGGGATTAGGATGGAACTCGAGTTTTGTTAAATATTTTCCAGCATATTTTGCAATTTCAGCGGTCACAAGTGGCATATTTAAATCACGATGTAAAATAGAATTTTTCAAGTACCATGGAGCCGTAGTTATTAACCTTAATATTTTGTTTTGCATTCGTTGGATTCTCTCTACATTGGAAGCTGAAGCAGTGCCCCATAGCTGAATTCCGTAACACCATATCGGCTTCAAAAGCGACTTGTATATTAAAAGTTTACAATCTAGACTGAGGGTAGAATTTCTACCAATCAGCCAATGTATCTGGGTTAATTTAAGCTTCATTTGTGTCAGCTTAGAGTCAATGTGGTGTTTCCATGTAAGCCGTCGGTCGAGGTGAATACCAAGATATTTCACATGTGAATGTTGAGGAACAACTTGATTGTTGATTTGAATGGGGGAACAAGTATCTCTTCGTAGGGTAAATGTAACATGAACACACTTTTGTTCATTTACTTTTATTCTCCATAAGTTCAACCACAATTCCAACAGGTTAATATGTTGCTGAAGATAACGGGATGCCTCGTGAGGGTTTTCATGCATACTAAGGCAGGCTGTATCATCGGCAAATGTAGAGGTGAGGATATTACTGCTCAAAGGCATATCACAGGTATAAATCAAATACAAAACTGGCCCCAGTATACTCCCCTGAGGCACCCCAGATGAAATGGTTTCGGGCACACTCATGAAGTCTCCTTCCACGACAGTGAACTTCCGGGCAATAATGTAACTTTCCAAAAGATTTACAATGTTTATTGGTAGATATGTCTTCAATTTTAGAATTAGGCCTTCATGCCACACTTTATCAAATGCCTGAGAGACATCAATAAATAGGGAAGAACAATACTTTCTTTCTTCAAATGTTCTTCTTATGAAATGAACCAATCTATGACATTGTTCAATGGTGCTGTGCTGACTTCTAAAACCAAATTGATGGTCCGGTATGCATCCATTATCAGCTAGAATTGGGGACAATTTTGTCATGAGAAGTTTTTCAAAGAGCTTCGAAATTGTTGACAGCAAACTTATTGGCCTATATGACTCAGCCTTGGTAAGATCTTTACCCGCCTTTGGAATCATTTTGACCATGGCAAGTTTCCAGCTGTGTGGGTAATACTCCAGTCGTAAAATGCCATTAAAAATAAATAACAGGATTCTAATAGCAATACGAGGCAACTGCATCAGCATCTTGTTACTAATTCCATCAATACCCGGGGCCTTCTTTGGATTGGTTTCAGCAATTAGTTTTTGTACATCAAGCATCTTAAACTTTATAGGTCGAGGGGGTAGAGCAACTACGCTCGGCAAATCAACAGCACCAGTACATGTGTTTGGGGTAAATACGTCTTTTAAATGACCAGCTAATATGTTACCTTTTTCAGTATTAGTTCTTGCCCAACCTCCGGTAGAAGTGCGCAGGGGTGGTTTAGACTCAACGGGTGTTTTAAGCTTTTTAGCAGCGCGCCACAAGGAGTAATTAGATGCTGCAGTGACATCGAGACCTTCCAGGTAGTTCTTAAGAGAAGCAGATTTTTCAGCTGAAAGCAACTCTTGGAGACGTTTAGTGCATTCTCTAAGTCTGATTTTATGTTGGGGCGATCTGTGCTGTTGCCATTCCCTTCTAGCTCTTCTTTTTTCACATACGAGACGTTCAATGTCCGCAGAATAAATTCTATTAAACCCAGTCTGCGGATGGGAGGTAGTGGCATGTTTAGCAGCCTGTTTAATATTCTCGGTAAGATTGGCAATGTTAAGTTCAATATCATCGTGAGTTCTAAGCCTGATGTTTTCCGTACAATGACTACTGAGATATTTTTTGAACCCCAACCAGTTAACACGATGTATCATCTTCACATATGGGTCAGGTAAGTCACTTCTTAGTGGGCTACAAATTGTAACGATCGTGGGAGAGTGATCGGAGGAGAGATCATGTGAAGCTTCAACATGAATTAAATCCCTAGGGATATTTTTCATGACCCCAAAATCTATATATTGTCAAGTGGCTAGACATTTTACAGGAATTCCTGAAAAATTTCAATAACAAAATGTGCACATATGAGTGTGTATGGTGTGTATTAAGCACAGAGTACTTAACCAGAGTACTCAACTTTGACGTATAAAAAGGGTCCGAATCATATTTTGCATAAAATGTATAACGTGCATAAAGTTTGTGTGAAGAGATATCTATATAAAAACAACTAGATTAGCTCTCCCTTTCACACAAACTTTATGCATGTTTACAAAGTTGTCGAGTCTAGTTCTAGTTTATGGTATTAAGTTAGTTGGGTATTAATTGCGAACAGAAACAGACGTAGCTTCTGTTTGTCCTATGTATTTGGAATAAAGCTTAAGACGAAACTGATTAAAAACCAAATAAATAAAATGTCTGAAACAAAGGTATAAATAGGAAATTTTCGTTTTATTTACTTATTTAAACTAGGAAAAAATAGGAAATATTCGTTTTATTGTTTATAAAAATTTATTTATTTAAACTAGGAAAAATCTCCCAAATACAAATGCCTGACTATGAAAACCAAACTGGAAATTATTGAGAAAATTAAAGCAGGTGTGTCGAGAAAGGTTATTTATGAAAAGTTTGGATGTAGCGCAGCAACCGTAAGCAGAATATTAAAAACTGAGAAAACTCTTTCTAACATTGCCACACAAAATAAGAGCATTCTTATGAAACGCATCAGAGGGGGTTCAAATAAGCAATTGGAAGAGGCTTTACTTCTCTGGTTTAAAAATATGAGATCAAAAGAAGCAAGAGTAACAAGGCCAATTATAATAGAAAAGGCGAAACACTTGGCCCATATTATAAACATAGATTTTGTTCCAACTACAGGGTGGCTAGAGCGCTGGAAGAAAAGAGAAAACATTCACTTTAAAAAGCTACATAGAGAAAAAAACTCCGCGAATAATGTTGAAGCAAATGAATGGATTAAGAACATATTGCCCCAGCTTGTGAAAAACTACTCTGAAGAAGATATATATAACGCCGATGAAACAGCTCTTTTATACAAAGCATTGCCAGGTGGAACGTTAGCAAACAGGGCTGATAAGCCATCAGGAAGCACAATTTCTAAAGACAGAATCACACTTCTTTTCATTACAAATTCTACTGGAAGTGACAAATATGTCTATAGTGTTGGTAAATTTGCAAACCCTAGATGCTTTAAAGGAAAAAGCGTGCCTGTGAACTATTTTGCTAATAAGAAAGCTTGGATGACAAGTATTTTATGGACAAAAATTATCAAAGATCTAGATATAGAGTTCCAGAAAAGAAACAAAAACATTATTTTGATCATTGACAATGCAGCCTGTCACAAAATATCGGATGAAGTAACACTGACAAACATTAGAATTGAGTTCTTACCTCCAAACACCACTTCAATAATTCAACCATTGGATCAAGGTATAATTAGATCATTCAAATGCTGCTATAGAAAGAAAATTATTTCAAAGCAACTTTTGTACCTTGAATGTTCCAGCACACTAGAGAACTTTTCAAAGCAAATTGACATTTTTGAAGCCTTAAATATGGTCAAAAATGCATGGTCAAGTGTAACATCACAAACTGTTAAGAACTGTTTTAGAAAAGCTGGGTTCGTTACTAGTCAAACATTGGAAATTTTGGAAGAAGAGGATGACATATTAAATGCAATCGGAGATGAAATGGAAGCCTTTATAGAAATTGATAACAATTTGGAATGTTGCGATGATTTGACGGAGGAGGACATAGTTGAAGAGGTAATTGGAACTAGAGCAGTTCTAGAAAATCAAGATATACTGATGGATGAAACAATCACGCTACAAAAACGAACTGTTCAAGAAGCCTTTAAATCAATATGTGTACTAAAAGATTTTTTCTATGAAAATGTTGAAGCAAGCAATATTCTACATGATCTAGAAAATAAATTATCATGTACAAATTTGAAAAAAAATGACTCAAAGTCAAATTCAAAGCTATTTTAAAACAATGCATGATTTTAATTATTAAGTGTTATGTTAAGTACATATTTAATGCATTGCATTGACTGAATTCTTATTAATTTATGTTTTTTTAACTGCATGTGAAACTTAATTATTTTAATTTTTATTTTATACTTTTATTTTTTGTTTTAAAAATAATTAAAAAATATGAATAATTTAAATAAAATTTTTACGTTAAATTAACGTAAGAAAATATACAGATTTTATATAAAAAATATTGTTTTACTGATTTTAAGCAGTACGCTTAACTGTAACAAACTTCAGTAATCCGAACTACGTTTTAGAGAAAAAATCGGATAACTGAAAAAAATTTGGGTTTTGCTTAGTTCCAGTAAAGCGGATTCGACTGTAATTTGTTTAACTTTAAATTTGTCACATATATTTCATAAGCTTGATATTGTTGTTGTATAATGATTGGGATTTTTCCTTTCCGTTCTTCTTTGAATAATATTTCATATGTATATGTAATATACATTTAAATAGCTTAACGAACTATAATCAAAAATTACAATTTTAATCAATAAAAACAAAAATTAACATTAAAAAATGTTTTTATTTGAACCCATAATGTATAATTACAACTACATGTAACGTGTAACTGGTAAAGGTCGATTGAAATTATATGTAATGTGTAATTGGCAAATATTCGCAAGATCATAAATCAGTTTTTTCCCCTTTTTTCAGCCTTCATAAATATTTGCAAATTTCTGCGATTTTGACGAATTTTGTATTTTTTTTAACTGTATAGAGAACTTGTGAACGTTTCTATATCTTATTTTACCTTTTAAAATTTTTCGGAAATTTTCGCAATTTTACGCGAATTTTATCTTGATAAGCTAATTAAGAGAGTTTTGGATTTAGCTACTACTTTTTCAGATTTTTGAAAATTCCACAAACTTTTGATCTTATAATAAATAATAAAACAGCCACTAAATCATCAAAACGCCCAAATTGCCAAACCTACGACAAATCATCAAATCTGGCAGCCGCGTCAGCAGTGAATGTTAAATAGTACATACACAAACATATACCCAATCAATATGCCGTAAACGTGTTCTTACAAGCTACTCGCAATACATAAGACGAGTAGGTTAATACAAAGAAATTACCGAGTATGAAAATAGAGAAAACACGAGCCTTTGTACTGAATTGTGTGTGTATTGTTATTACTTGTTTCTGCGCTCTTACTTCTTTTGTAATCAAAACGGGTGCGAGTTAAAAAAAATTTTTGTATGTTTTCATGCATGAGGCTCGCGCCGTATGAAGCACGAGCGATGAAAACAACAACTCATTGAAAGCGAGTGCTTAAAAGTACTCGAGACTTAAGCTGAAAGTCCATACCATACGTTCTATGCGTATGCGTTCTATGCGTATGTTGTGCGTTCTATGCGTTCTATGCGTGAAGTTACATACAATGCGTTTCATGCGTCAGCTTTTTTATTTTGATCAGCTGTAGTGTAAAAATTTTTATCAAATAGAACAAATTTATGCAAAAATGGAATGTGAAATTGTGACTTTAAAAGAATTTATGGAAGTCATTGAGTTTATATACATAATATTTTGGTCCTACGGAAAGCTGCAAAAGAACATGAAATGAGCATTGAGTTGTATTTTTGCATCTTCAATAACATTATTTTCCTTGTAGTTGATTAAAAAATAATAAATAAAACAGAGATGACACTCGGTACATAAAAGTAATCGATAACTAGAAAGCAAATTTTCTTAATGAAAAAAATATGTTAAAAATTGACTTTAATATATTTTATCAATAAAAGTAGTTGTACACTTTAATGGGAAAGGTTTTTCTTTTATTAAAAACTTTTTTAATGCAAAAAAAAAGAGAACATTAAAATCCACCACACAAATTTTTAATCGATATCATTGAACATAAAATATAATTTGTCATCCCTGGTTAACAAAAACAACTGATCTTTTTTCACCTCTTTCTCATGACGCATGAGACGCATAGAAAAGTAGAAAGTAAACCTACTTCATGCGTTCTATGCGTTCTATACGTTCTATGCGTTTTGCTCTGTAACTTGTTACATACAATTACACAGAATCTACTTTTTGGACAGACGCATGAAACGCATCGACGGATAGAACGGATGGTATAGACTTTCAGCTTTAAAAATACTTAGTAAGCAGCGAGTGCGCTCGCGGGTATAATGTATTGTTGCAGATGTCTGATGCACATACATATGTTAACATCCCGAGCAGAATCAGTTATTCTAAGATAATCATAATTATACATTGTTATACATTCTTAATATAATAATCATTTTCAAGAATAATTTCATTTGCTTCCCCCAATTTGAACTACTAAAACCATTTTTGAATACACTAAATATGAATAATAACCAATTGAAACTGGGAATTAATACGGAAATTTGCATATCATAGCTACTTGTGAAGTCGACGATTTCAACTCATTATAAGTATATTCAGTTTTGTTATATTTCACTGTTTGCATAGTATGTTTTTGCAATTTTATTCTTTATTGTCACACTAAGTTGTCAAAAAATAATCCCAAATATGTTGCTATTTGTTGTGATCTCCCTTGTTGTTTATTAGGTAAGCGACGCAAAGAGGAGCATTTGAGCTCCAAAACCGGACAAAAATAATAGCGTCGTTATTTTTGAATCTAGATGTATGAAATTCAGTTTTTGGGGTCGCCAAATTGATTTCTGGCATTATTATACCGATTGAGTCAAGTGGGGCTGGCCCAGAGTGGGCGGGGGAAGGGACATAATGTTCAAAACATGTAATGGGTATCGTTTTATATGTTTTTAGGTGAAATTTTCTTGCATGTTGGTTCAGATTCACCAGAGTACTAGTCATAAAATTTTTATATTATATTAGAATTAAGTACATACCTTGTTTATCAGATTCTATCATAAAGGTTTTTTTTAATATTCACTTTGCAAAATACGGGACAACAAACACAAGTCAAAACATTAACCGATCAAGAATGAACGATGCTCAGATTGCAATTATCCGTGCGCAGCGCAACGTTGGGTAGGGGCTACTTTTTTATTTTCTAAGGGCACGTTTACTCATGTACACAACAAAAATAATTTCAATAATTTCTTGTACGTTTTATACTTTTCCTTTTTGTCCGGTTTTAGAGCCAAAGTGCTCCTCTGTGCTACGCGTCGCGACATACACGTTTAGCTGTAATAAAATGATTTTAAAATCGCATGTGAGTTGAAAATCACCAAACATATTTCTACATGTTCTGGTAAAGGTAAATTCACCCATTCGTTTTGAACGTTCTGAACGCTTTTTTATATCTAGTGCATTCGTAGACTAGTAGCTAGTGTACTAGACTGGTAGTCCGAAAGTCGCAGGTTCGACTCCTGCCGCAGACTCCGGGTGTCTCTGCAGATAAGCCAAGTAGCTTCGCAGTTTGTGTTTGTTAATTTAAAAAAAAAGTCTCAATTTTTGAGAAAGAGGGAGAAAGGGAGTAAAAACCAATTCAAGCAAAAATTGTTCCGCATTAAATTTACTCTCTTTCTCCCTCTAAAAAAAAATGGAGACTTCAAACTACATATGTATAAAAAAGCGTTCGGAACGTTCAAAGCGAATGGGTGAGTTCACCTTAATTCACTCGTTTTGCTTGCGATTTGTTATTTTTTAAGTTATGTTCGAAAAATAAAAACATATGTCTTTGGGGTGTAAAACCTAAACGAACAGAAATACAAAAATGCCAACAGCATTCTTGCTTAGGCTGAGTACAGAGTGGCCGCTTGTTGCCGAGCCGAGCTGACTGACGCTTATTGCGAGAACGTGTTCATGCGAGCAACAAGTTTAAGTGTGCATAGTGGATGCGGGAATCAGCGCTGATATTTTATCTATTATTTGAGTTTTATGTATGTTTGTATGCATTTGGGTATGTTGTTCATTCGTGTTTGTGAAATTGAAGTGAAGAGATATGGATTCGTCATATGATGAGTATTTAGCTTCGGCTACTGTTTTAAAGATTAATGTTGAGAATAACGTTTTCTTTATTATATGTTTGTAAATTGATAGGGTAACATTAATTCGAAGATATCATTTGACGTTTGTTGAAGTTTATGAATGTCATTTTTATAATCTAATTTTTTTATGCATTTCCGCTTTATCTTTTGGTCGCCATATATATTTGTGTAATTTTTCTCTGAATCACACACTTTTGTAAGAAGCAAAAACTGAAAATAAATTTTATGAAATTATTGCAAATATCTTGTGTTTTCATCTGGACATCTGTGGAATATTTTATAACGATTTCTCAACAATTAATAAGAGATAAATTTTATAATTTCATATGCATGAATAAAATATAATAAATTTCAATATAACTTACTTGGTATTTTCATTTCTGAAGCAACGGATGTCTATAGCTTTTCCACTAAAACACGGTTATGATAACATTTATTTTTCTGGTCCCACAAAGCCGGCCGAGAAAAAACTTCACGACTGTTTTCAAGAAAAGTTCAACAAGAATGCAATTAAATGATGAATGACAGCATATAATATTTGCTTTCAATTTTTACAAAGAATTTTATGCCCAAAATTATAACAACCGAAATGCAATAGACAAAAAGAGAAAAAGCATTTTTTAACTTTTTCTTAAATATTTGTTTTTATGTTTTCCAAACAAGCTGAAAGTATAACAACAACATAAACAATGTTTTCGGCACAGAAATACGCTTTGGAACTGTTTTCTCGGACTCAATCATCTTTGCACTCTGACCAGCTCGACGCCTGTTTAAAATAAACCAAAACACACAACTGTTTTCAAGAAAACAACAACAACCCAAAATTACAAAAACCGAAATGCAACAGCCAAAAAGAGATAAAACATTTTTTCTACTTTTTCTTAAATATTTGTTTTTATTTTTTATGTTTTCCAAACAAGTTGAAATCATAACAGCAACATAAACAATATTTTCGGCGCTGAAATACGCTTTGGAACTGTTTTCTCGCACTCAATCAGTTTTGCGCTCTGACCAGCTCGTCGCCTACTATGGCCTGTTCGCGCTTATTTGTACTAATTTGTATGTTACCAGTTTTCTCCCATTGGCTCTCGCAATAAGCGTCAGTCAGCTCGGCTCGGCAACAAGCGGCCACTCTGTACGCACCCTTAGTATAATTTCTTTAAAAAAAACTGGGTTATTCGGGTATGTTCCAGGTTTCGACTCGGATTGAAAACGAAAAATTTTTTCAATCCCCATAATTTATAAATTGGTGTTCTGAATTCAGCATGTTTTTCCACATTCGAAGTTTATCGGGTATGTTCTAGAATCCGAATTCACTCGAAAGTGGATTACTTTAGCATTTTTGGTGTTCTGCAATTTTTTTTCCCCACTAATTTTTTATTTTTTGTATCTTCAGAACTGAACTAACAAAAAGTGTTCAAATCTTAAATATAGATAGAATATTTAGGCCCAACCAGTGTCGGACATAAACTTAGTGATAATAATTAAAAATACATAAATGTCGTGTTAAGCACAAAATTATTTTCAAAAAGTTTCATCTGCGTTGCGTGTTAAGGCCGTAGTATCCCTCTTTTTTAAGCGGATGTGTCCAGGAAAGTTCAAGATGTTACGAGCAAGGGGATTAGGATGGGACTCGAGTTTTGTTAAATATTTGCCTGCATATTTTGCAATTTCTGCAGTCACAAGTGGCATATTTAAATCACGATGTAAAATTGAATTTTTCATGTACCAAGGAGCCGATGTTATTAACCTTAAAATTTTGTTTTGCATTCGTTGTATTCTTTCTACATTGGAAGCTGAAGCAGTGCCCCATAGCTGAATTCCGTAACACCATATGGGTTTCAAAAGCGACTTGTATATTAAAAGTTTACAATCCAGACTGAGTGTTGAATTTTTACCAATCAACCAATGTATCTGGGTTAATTTAAGCTTCATTTGTGTTAGCTTAGAGTCAATGTGCTGTTTCCATGTAAGCCGTCGGTCGAGGTGAATACCAAGGTATTTCACCTGTGAATGTTGAGGAACAACTTGATTGTTGATACGAATGGGGGAACAAGTGTCTTTTCGTAGGGTAAATGTGACATGAACACACTTTTGTTCATTTACTTTTATTCTCCATAAGTTCAACCATAGTTCCAACAGGCTAATATGATTCTGAAGATATCGGGATGCCTAGTGAGGGTTTTCATGCATACTAAGGCAGGCTGTATCATCGGCAAATGTAGAAGTGAAGATATTACTGCTCAGAGGCATATCACAGGTATAAATCAAATACAAAACTGGCCCCAGTATACTACTACCCTGTGGCACACCGGATGAGATAGTTTCAGGCACACTCATGAAGTCTTCTTCCACAACAGTGAACTTCCGGGCAAGAATGTAACTTTCCAAAAGATTTACAATGTTTATTGGTAAATGTGTCTTCAGTTTTAAAATTAGGCCTTCATGCCACACTTTATCAAATGCCTGAGAGACATCAATAAAGAGGGAAGAACAATACTTCTTTTCTTCAAATGTTCTTCTTATGAAATGAACCAATCTATGAGTTTGTTCAATGGTGCTATGCTGACTTCTAAAACCAAATTGATGATCCGGTATACACCCATTATTAGTTAGAATTGGGGACAATTTAGTCATTAGCAGCTTTTCGAAGAGCTTTGAAATTGTTGGCAATAAACTTATTGGCCTATATGACTCAGCCTTCGTAAGATCTTTGCCCGCCTTTGGAATCATTTTGATCATAGCAAGTTTCCAGCTGTGTGGATAATACTCCAGTCGCAAAATGCCATTAAAAATAAACAACAGGATTTTAATAGCAACACGAGGCAACTGCATCAGCATCTTGTTACTAATTCCATCAATACCCGGAGCTTTCTTCTGGTTGGTTTCAGCAATTAGTTTTTGTACATCACGCATCTTAAACTTCATGGGTCGAGGGGGTAGAGCAACTACACTCGGCAAATCAACAGCACCAGTACATGAGTTTGGGGTAAATACGTGTTTTAAATGCTCAGCAAATATGTTACCTTTTTCAGTATTGGTTCTTGCCCAACCTCCGGTCGAAGTGCGCAGGGGTGGTTTAAACTCAACGGGTGTTTTAAGTTTTCTAGCTGCGCGCCACAAGGAGTAATTAGATGCTGCTGTGACATCGAGACCTTCCAGATAGTTCTTAAGAGAAGCAGATTTTTCAGATGCAAGCAACTCATGGAGTCGTTTAGTGCATTCTCTAAGTCTGATTTTATGTTGGGGTGATCTGTGCTGTTGCCATTCCCTTCTAGATCTTCTTTTTTCACATACGAGACGTTCAATGTCCGCAGAATAAGTTCTATTAAACCCAGTCTGCGGAGAGGAGGTAGTGGCATGTTTAGCAGCCTGTTTAATATTTTCAGTAAGATTGGCAATGTTGAATTCAATATCATCGGAAGTTCTAAGCCTGATGTTTTCCGTACAATGACTACTTAGATATTTTTTGAACCCCAGCCAGTTAACACGATTTATCATCTTCACATATGGGTGAGGTAAGTCACTTCTTAGTGGGCTGCAAATTGTAACGATCGTGGGAGAGTGATCGGAGGAGAGATCATGTGAAGCTTCAACATGAATTAAATCCCTAGGGATATTTTTCATGACCCCAAAATCTATAACATCCGGAATTTTTTGTATGTCAGTTGGCCAATAAGTGGGCTCCCCGCTCGAAATGACATCCAAACCCATTTTTGAAATTGTGTTGAACAATGCTCGACCTCTAGGTGTAATAAGACGCGACCCCCAGAACGTATGCTTTGCATTGTAGTCGCCAGCTGCTATGAGACAAGGGCCAAGAGTTTTATAAAAATCCTCGTATTGATCCTCAGTGATTGAAAATCTGGGAGGGGAGTAAATGGATGATATCACGAAATTTGTACAAAAATTTTCAATGCAAATATTTGTTGCCTGCAGATGGTCCTCACAAATGTTCTCAAGAATGTAGTGTTTGAGTCTTGACTTTATTAGAATTGCCGATCCTCCGCATGCTCTTCCTCTCGGGTCCTTTGTATCATATAAGGTGTAGCCACTCATTTTAAAAAGGCTTCTCGAAGTCAAATGAGTTTCAGATACCAACATTATGTCAATATTTTTTGCCGTGAGGAAGTGCTCAAGTTCATTTTTATGTTGGCGAATGCCGTTTGCGTTCCAGAAACATACTTTTAACGAGTTCATGGCTTGTTAACTAATGCTAGAAGTAAAGTGTTCTGCATTCGCAGCATTTCTTGCATCATGCTAGTCATATTTGTTGTAAAGTTGTTTATTGTTTGCACCAAATTGTCAATAGTAGCTTCAAGGCGATTGAAATTAAAGCTTGCATTTGCATTTGTTGTACTAGTTGGTGGTGACACTTTTTGCACTGGAACTGAATTGATCTTCACAGCGTCAGCATACGATACTTGTGTAGAAATTGGTTGGGCCATAGGAGGATAAGTAGCGGAGTACGTATTTCCTGTTTGCGCTGGAGTTACTTTAGGCTTTTGGCTCATAGCTTGTTTAACAAAAGAGAACACAGGACATCCCCTGTAGTTAGCAGTGTGATTACCTCCACAATTACTGCACTTTTTTTCCTTCTGGTCCTTCGACTTATTGCAAATAGCAGTATTGTGTAATTCACCGCACACAACACAAACACTAGGTAATTTACAGTAAGTTTTCGTATGGCCATATTCTTGGCAATTATGGCACTGTACGGGACCAGAACGCTTGTGTGGTTCTTCAGCTGTGATTTTCCGGTATAATAGATATTTTAAATTGTAAATGGGATGGGTCTCATTTTTCTTCAGTATGACATCATTTGGCTCCAGTTCAACGCGAAATAGGGGTTGGGGGATCTTCTCCCTGTTTATTATGTTAGAGACATTCTTTACCTTAAATCCCTGGAGGGTGAGAGCATCTTTTATTTCAGCAGGGACAACTTAAGAATCTATGCCCTTCAATACGACCTGTAGGCCCTTGGCGCTCTTAAGCTGGAATGTGTAAAAACTTGTTTTATTTTTTTCTAATTCATTAACCATTTTCCGGAAATCTTTTTCATTATATATTTGAACTTTTGTTTCGTCAATGTTACCACGTTTTATTGGAACAATGTGAAATGCCTTTTCACCAATGACCGAGATTAGTTTTTTGATAAGTGTGTTAGAATTTTTTTGCCTCAAATAGATGGGTGGTGGTTTGGAGGTTTTTTTCCAGGATGCTTCGGGTTTTTCGTTGTCATTCTGCAATATTTTAAAACGATTTTGACGGTTAACTGGGGCGGCGTCGTTATCCCTGGATATCTTGGGAACCGATGAGATTTTAGACGAATTTGGGCTACGCCCGCGCTTTACTACTGTAATATATCTGTCGGAATGGACGACAGGCACCTTAGGTTTCTGAATACTCTTGTCTATTGTGATAACTTGGTTAAGTGAAGAACACGAGCCCGGAGCGGATAATGGCGCTGATTTAAATAAAGAAGTACTAGGCAGCGGTAATGTTAGAGAATCACTACTTGGCATCGGAGTAAGCGAATTTGATCGCTCACGTAAAATTGGCTTTGCCGTTAGAAAAAGACTATCATCAATTTTTTTATTTTTATTGTTTGCATTAAGAGCTTCTGAACTCACAGTAAAATAGGCATTTCTGCCGTTAGAACTCACTTCACAATTGTTTGTTTTTGAGGTACTCATGCAGAGTATTCCTCAGTCACTTTGTTTACGGTTGTTTTTTTTTTTGTTTTTGTTGTTTCAGATTATATGAAAAATGTTATTAGTGCAAATAAAGCAAATTTTAACAAAAACCCGTACTTATTACGAATCAGTACTTATTACGAATATTTTTTTTGTTTGTATTTTTTTTGTTTACTATGTAAAAAAAACTCCGCTAACACGTCTGTTCACTACGAAGGTTGTTTGTTAATTAAACAAATAATAATAATATACTTATACAAAAATCAACATATACTATACGAAAATTCACTAGAATTCAATCATGTTTTTCTTCTTGTGACCTACAAAACACACAAGTATATACATATGTAAGTATAATAGTTTCAGAAAACATTCATACAAACACAATGTAAACAATTATATTCGACTTGTGTCTTTCTCAGCTAAGCCAACAAAGACAATATATTGTTAAATAATTATTTTGGATAATATCTCGAATTATGAATTAAACAAAAAAATTAAAATTTATAACATTATTATGCATTGCGAAATAAATATACATATGCACATCTAAATACAGAATTAGCCAAATCGTATGGCTCACTGTTTTTGTGATATAAACGACATGCTTTACTTTTTATATCAAAGACGTTTTTAAATAAAAGAGTAACATATTTCTAACTGACAAGGAGAATATTATCAATTCGTTTGTTTTTTTACTTTTTTCAATGTTTGCAAACGCATAACTTTATCATTTGTGTACCGATTTCTAACATTTTTTATGTGTTTGAAAGAGTTTGCTTGAAGGTCGGTTCTATATTTTTTTCGATAATTGGACAGGCAACATTTCGCTACCCGAAAATTTAATTATCGCATAACTTCTCCAATAATGGACCGATTTTCGTTTCATATGAATTAAATTGAATATCGGACGGACAAGTCGTCGCTCGAAATAATAATGATAATATAACTAACCCCGCAGCTATGGACCTACATACATATTTAAAAAAAACATTACTTAAGAAGATATTTCAATCTTTCCTGGAAGTAAAATATAAACCATAAATTAGTTATAACGGGTTTTATGCTAACACATAGTTGTTTTGGCCTTGTAATTTGCTCGATTAGCTCTCTGCATTGAAGTCGGTTTTTTTACCATAGTTATTTTCCGTCTTAGTTAAATTGGCCGTTGTGAAATAAAAGCAGAGTTGGCTGTTTTTGCGCTGAAGGTATATTCAGTATTAAGGCTTCAGTAAGAGAATATGTATTTCAAAAAAATAATTTGAAATTAATCTGATCTATTGCTTGTTACATTAATCTACGAATAATATACTTAAGGTATGACTCAGCCAGTGCTGGTACTAGGAAAACATTTAGATTATGGGAGGAAGTATAGAGGAAGTATTTTTTGACTTGCAGCTATACATGTTGGGAAAAAACTTACACAGAAGTTTTTTCCACATACGAGCTATACGGCTAAGGAACAAATTTTTTTGTATTCCGTGGTGCAATTCACTGGCATATAAGCCACAGTTGCATATGCTCTTAACATAGAATATCTTGTTAAAAAATGGGTTTCTAATGATCTCACTAGAAAATAGTCCGCCGTAGTACTGACAAATCAATGAAATACATCCCACGTTGCATCGTTGCTGCAGTTTATCAATAAAGTTGTCTATACTACTGTCACCGATGACTCTCTTCGTCCTCTCCTATACCGGTTGAGTAACTTTATATGTGGAATTTGAAGGGCCGGCCAATAGAAGAAAGTAGTATTCCATTTTTGGGGAAAAATTAAGTAGCAAACAGGAAGTGCAAGTATGATACATTATCTTTAATTTTATCCAATGCGAGTTTTTTATTTCATTAAAAAATTTGGTATTTTCGAAGAGTCCACTATACCGATTTTGTTTTCATAATTTTAAAACGACTAGTCCAATGTCAGTAAATTAATTAATTTTGAGCCTTGATTATCCTTAAGTTACACAAACACTATTTTATAAAAACACGTTCAGAGTTATTCCCAAGAAGTGGTGAAGTATATATTTGTTAGTAAAAAATATTTATTCCTGAAAAAAATGTTCAACTTAAAATAGTTAATCATATCATTTTATTATTTTAAAATGAATTCATAAAGAATTTTGAGTTTTAAAACACCACTAAGGAAAAATGTGGGATGATGTTCCACGATTTTGAAAGCATCTTCCAATGGGTGTAACAAGCATAGCTGGTGTTGAGTACACAGCGTCAGATCAAAACCCATATGAAGCTCTTATATGGTCGCTTTAAAATATATTTATACTTGGTTACGAGTACAGCTACTTTCATTATTATTTCATATTATAATCAAGTGGGATATTTCAAGAATATACTTACGATTAGAAACAATTTTTACGTTAACTTGGTAATAAAGTCAAATTTATAAATATAAATAAAAGCGTTTTTAATATAATACAATATATACAATTGGCGAAGAGAAAATAAATGAACATTTCAATCTGCTAAAATAAAAAGCATATGTATATGTATATTTTGTTTCAACAACGTTTCTGAAAGAATTCTATTTTATCACAAGAAAATACAAATATAGACACAGGAAATGGTAACTAATTTAGTAGCACTACTTCAAACATGAAATTTTCCAGAATTTTCTCCTAGCAGCGTGGATGTTATGGGAGTAAAGGATGGATATACATCTATTTTTGGGAGATTATATGTAAAGACAGTAAATTCAATAACTAATTGTGTTAAAATTGATTGGTTCTAGCGCATACAATGTATTAGATAGTTTATGCAGCCCTGATTCACTTCTACGAGAACCCATGACGTTTTCTGTAAGATTTTGGGAACGCACTATACACCTCCAACCATAGTATTCCACGAACATAAGAATTTTCATTGCCCTGTCAAAAATTAAAATGAAACAGTTGCAGAATAGTTTGCTCTCGACAAAATGTTGGCACTGAGCTGCAAGTTTAAAAATAATTTAGTGCCTTTGTCTTAAATAAATTTTTTATGGGACTATCAAATTATATAGAAGAGGATGTGAGAATGATAAAAATATTACAATACAGCAAGCCCTAAGAATTGCATTAATAATTGAAATAAAACTTGCAGTTATAGCGTCATATTAACGGCCTGTTTGCCGATGTCGAAAGAAAAATTTCTTTCGCAATCTAAGCGAAAGAAAACTGATTTGGGTTTACCTAAATTGGTTCTATGCGAACGATGACTCGAACGACAACTCGAATGAAAACGTAAGTGTTTTCATACAAAAATGCGTTTGTCTATTTCGAAGTTGTTGTCAACTTTGCGAACACAAATTTCAAAATCAGGCACCAGTTATCTTGTGTTCGAATGACAATGATTTTTTGAAAAAATATATAAATAAACAAATATTTTATAAAAAAAAATTTTTAGTTAACAAATAGCTTTTTTAGTTGTGAGTACATACATACATTCATACATATGTATGTACATTTGGGGTGGGTTATTGCCTACATGTACATATACATATATGTACATACATACATACATAGGTACTTATTTTGTATTTGCTACTTGCAAAAATGACACATATTGTTTGCAGATTTGAAATCTAGAACCAAAAAGAAAATAGCTGACAACAAAAAAGTATGCAGGAAACAGGTGGTTGTAGTTATATTTTTTTTATTTTGTAAACTTTTAGTTTGTTTTGGTTACATTTTTTTTTATTTCGACAGCTGATTAATTTCAAAAGTAGTTGCATTTGACTTCAAACAATTTAGTAGTATTTTTTGTATTTTTAGAGGAAATTGCTGTAAAACAATTATACTTATAAGTTGGCACTACTTTGCTTTATTAACACGTAAGATACAAAAATTGACTGACGTAAGTAGCTGCGAACGAAAGTGAGTGACATTGACAAACTCAAATTGATTCGAATGTGCGTGAGTAGCTTTCTTTCGCATTAGTTTTCTTCCGATATTGACAAACAGGCTATAAGTCTTAGTACACGTCAATTCTAATTCGAACAATATTGTAGCTGGAGTTTTGTCTCACAAATTTTCGAGTGGTATTAAATCAATTACATTTGTTTCAAGAGCACTAACTTTAAATGAAAAAAAAAAAATACAAGACTCTTGAAAAAGAGCCGATAGTGATAATTAGAAAAATTATATGTAAATGTAATTGAAGGAGATAATTATATAAATAATATAGGGCTACAAAACAGTTCTTCCTGAGGAATTAACATCGAGATCTTATGACTGGTGGCCTGGTCTTGTAAGGATATTTAAAATATGATTCGTAATTACAAAGACTGTCAAGAGCTATTGCCAAGCCTACAAAAAAGTCATTTAATTACAGGAATGCCTAGTATGATAGTTTGGAGTCGCAATCATGTGAATTTTGCGATTGGATATATTGATAGCAGCCTACTATCAATAAAGTCCAATGCAGTTCGTGTGTATGGGTTAGATCCTAGGTTTTTAAAAATTCTCATTTCAAAACTTCTTCCTTTTTTATATTACATTTGTTTTCAACAAGATTTTTACTACCAACCGATATCCCAAAATTTTGAAACTTTCTAAAGTTATTCCTGTTCCTAACAGGCCGATAGCAATCTTCCCGTTTTTATCTGAAGCCTTTGAAAGATTAATTCATAACCAAGTTATACCGTATCTTGAAAACAACAATATGCTCACTGACCAGCAATCAGGTTTTCGTAAAAATCATAGTTGTATAACGGCCCTCATAGATGTTGCTGAAGATATAAGACAACAGATAGACGTTGTATCATAGGTAACGTTACCTTTTTAGTTTTGCTAGATCATTCTAGAGCATTTGATACGTTTGACTATAACATTTTGTGTCTTAAACTTAAACATATGTCTAGATTTGCATCAACTGCCACAAATCTAATATATTTATATTTAATCAATAGAAATCAATACGTTGAAAAACCTACCTCAGTTCCAATCTTTTTGCCGTCAATTCGAGGTACCCCACAAGGTTCGATCTTAGGCCCTCTACTTTTTTCGCTATACGTGAATGATCTTAAGAGCAAACTCGAATTTATGTAGGATTAGATTGTATGCAGATGCCGTTCAGTTATATATCATTAGCAGCAACACGGCGGTTGATGAATGTGTAAGGACTTGAAACCAGCAGTTAGGTCTCATTCATGAGAGGTCCACTGCTAATGGGCTAGCAATTAATCCTACTAAGTCCTCAAGTATTTGATTATTAAAAAAAATTATTAAACTTGACTGTAATCCTATTTAAACTTTAAACAACCAGGCCATAGATATTGTTAACTCTGCCAAGAATCTTGCTATATACTTTAACAACACTCTGACTTGGTCTAATCACATTATTTTCTTAATGTTAAGGAATCTTTGGCAAACTCAATACTGTACTCCAATTAAAATTATAATACCTCTTGCCAAGTCTTATTTAATACCTATCTTATTGTATCTCCTTATCTTACCGTATTTGCCAGCTGCGATAGCAAAAGTAAAAGGAAACTTAATGTGGCGTTTAATAACATTATTAGGTACATATATATATGGTCTAAGAAGATATGACCATATCTCCTCCTATGTAACTTTACCCTACGGCATTAGCTTTTATGATTATTTAAGATTGCGAGTGTTACTGTTTATGCATAAAATTATATATACACACCAGCCCAAACATATCAATGAACGTTTAAACTTTTGAACACTTGATAGAGGTAAAAGAACTCTTGCATTTGATCATTGTACATTGATTTCTTATTATTTTATTGTTTTAGCTTTTCTTATAAAATGTTGTAAACCGTTATATATAACCTTGCTGGGATAACTACCTTGTCGTGGTGTGAGGGCTTAAGTGTGGGCTGAATTGCACACCTCTTCTGAAGGCGAACGAGGGTCCTCTATAGGATCCATAATTTAACTGAAGAAGGCGGTGGGCATAAAAGCCTGCATACTAAAAGTTATCCACCCCCAAACAGAGGTGTTACGCGACCCGTGCCTATCTGTTCTCTTTGCAGTCGGGGGCATGAGACTGTATTTAAACGGAGCTTTGCTGATACCTGGGCACCTCAGCAAATAGACTACGCCCCCTCCACGTTACCGGGGGCTATGACGTGGAGGAGATCCCTTTCCCCACACTCGTGGGACCAAAATGAATAATAACAATAATTACAAACACAAAAACGAAAAAATAACGCTGACGACAATGGACATACAAACGAACAACGGAACAGAAAATCGGACAAGGACAGCGACACCAAAAAGAGAGGAAGAGGTGGTAATACCCGGGGAGGACTTAAAGTCAACCCAGCCTTCAGTGACAGGTGGGAATACTAACTCAGACTCTCATAACGTAAACCAGTCAGGTAGAGATGCTTCGCAGAATCTAGACAGACTGGTGGATGAGGTGAGCGACAAAATCGCGAGCCTAAATACTGGAAAAAAGCGGCTCTCTGGGGCTCAAAGGCGAAAACTTGCCAAGAAGAACCAGGCAGCAGCTAAAAATGCGCAAGATGCCCTAAAGGGAGCATCGGAAACTCCCTCCACCTCGGTAGAGACTGGTAAGAGGATCCGATCTCCACAAGAGCAGAACATTGCGGAGCCGAAGCACAAAAAGAGGTGCTCCTCGTCGACCAGTAAGTCGCCAAAACCGGGCGTCTCCCTTCTTAAAGGAGTCTCTATGAAGAATCCTTCTAGTAAGGTGCAGCACTTACTGAGAAGGCGGGCACGTCGGCGAAATCTTCCGCGGAAGCGGAGAACGCCAAAAAGCGGAATCTCTTCACGCACAAGAGGAAGCTAGACGTAACTAAGGAAAAAGAGCCGCCATCTTCCGCTAAAGTAGCCAGGAGGCTATATAGGGACAATCTCCGCTACGCGGTCTTTGACACCTCACGTCCGACTGGCAAAATACCAAAAAATCACAGCAAGTGGTTGAGGATCTGGTAAATAGCGCAATATTGGAATACGTTATAGCAACCGATAACGGATCTCCAATAAAAATAAACAGCTGCGAGTTTCAAAGGGGCGTGCTGTTGCTAAGATTAGCATCGCAGACCTGCGCAGCTACCCTAAAGAAGCTGGTAGAAGGAATCCCTCCGCCATGGGAAGGCTGTAAGCTGGAACTGGTGGAAGGGAGAAATATACCAACTCTTACCAAGGCAACCTTCTACGTCAAAGGATGGGGATGCAAATTCACATCCGACCGTGTTTTGGAGGTTATTGGTAAACAAAACAAAGAACTGGCGGTAGAGAAATGGGAGGTGTTCCACAGAGAGGAGGACCAAAATGGAACTCTTTTTGTGGTGGGCATCGACCAAGGATCTATTTCCAGCCTTTCCAAATCTGAAGGGAAGGTGTTCTTTGTGTCGAAAGCCATCTATTTGCCCAACCTCCGGTCGAAGTGCGCAGGGGTGGTTTAAACTCAACGGGTGTTTTAAGTTTTCTAGCTGCGCGCCACAAGGAGTAATTAGATGCTGCTGTGACATCGAGACCTTCCAGATAGTTCTTAAGAGAAGCAGATTTTTCAGATGCAAGCAACTCATGGAGTCGTTTAGTGCATTCTCTAAGTCTGATTTTATGTTGGGGT
This sequence comes from Germaria angustata, assembly GCA_963681545.1. Taxonomy (NCBI): domain Eukaryota; kingdom Metazoa; phylum Arthropoda; class Insecta; order Diptera; family Tachinidae; genus Germaria; species Germaria angustata. The sequence goes on along the minus strand of OY812999.1, from coordinate 80,514,789 downwards.
GATCTGTGCTGTTGCCATTCCCTTCTAGCTCTTCTTTTTTCACATACGAGACGTTCAATGTCCGCAGAATAAGTTCTATTAAACCCAGTCTGCGGAGAGGAGGTAGTGGCATGTTTAGCAGCCTGTTTAATATTTTCAGTAAGATTGGCAATGTTGAATTCAATATCATCGGAAGTTCTAAGCCTGATGTTTTCCGTACAATGACTACTTAGATATTTTTTGAACCCCAGCCAGTTAACACGATTTATCATCTTCACATATGGGTGAGGTAAGTCACTTCTTAGTGGGCTGCAAATTGTAACGATCGTGGGAGAGTGATCGGAGGAGAGATCATGTGAAGCTTCAACATGAATTAAATCCCTAGGGATATTTTTCATGACCCCAAAATCTATAACATCCGGAATTTTTTGTATGTCAGTTGGCCAATAAGTGGGCTCCCCGCTCGAAATGACATCCAAACCCATTTTTGAAATTGTGTTGAACAATGCTCGACCTCTAGGTGTAATAAGACGCGACCCCCAGAACGTATGCTTTGCATTGTAGTCGCCAGCTGCTATGAAACAAGGGCCAAGAGTTTTATAAAAATCCTCGTATTGATCCTCAGTGATTGAAAATCTGGGAGGGGAGTAAATGGATGATATCACGAAATTTGTACAAAAATTTTCAATGCAAATATTTGTTGCCTGCAGATGGTCCTCACAAATGTTCTCAAGAATGTAGTGTTTGAGTCTTGACTTTATTAGAATTGCCGATCCTCCGCATGCTCTTCCTCTCGGGTCCTTTGTATCATATAAGGTGTAGCCACTCATTTTAAAAAGGCTTCTCGAAGTCAAATGAGTTTCAGATACCAACATTATGTCAATATTTTTTGCCGTGAGGAAGTGCTCAAGTTCATATTTGTGTTGGCGAATGCCGTTTGCGTTCCAGAAATATACTTTTAACGTGTTCATGGCTTGTTAACTAATGATAGAAGTAGTGTGTTCTGCATTCGCAGCATTTCTTGCATCATGCTAGTCATATTTGTTGTAAAGTTGTTTATTGTTTGCACCAAATTGTCAATAGTAGCTTCAAGGCGATTGAAATTAAAGCTTGCATTTGCATTTGTTGTACTAGTTGGTGGTGACACTTTTTGCACTGGAACTGAATTGATCTTCACAGTGTCAGCATACGATACTTGTGTAGAAATTGGTTGGGCCATAGGAGGATAAGCAGCGGAGTACGTATTTCCTGTTTGCGCTGGAGTTACTTTAGGCTTTTGGCTCATAGCTTGTTTAACAAAAGAGAACACAGGTCATCCCCTGTAGTTAGCAGTGTGATTACCTCCACAATTACTGCACTTTTTTTCCTTCTGGTCCTTCGACTTATTGCAAATAGCAGTATTGTGTAATTCACCGCACACAACACAAACACTAGGTAATTTACAGTAAGTTTTCGTATGGCCATATTCTTGGCAATTATGGCACTGTACGGGACCAGAACGCTTGTGTGGTTCTTCAACTGTGATTTTCCGGTATAATAGATATTTTAAATTGTATGGATGGGTCTCATTTTTCTTCAGTATTACATTATTTGGCTCCATTTCAACGCGAAATAGGGGTTGGGGGATCTTCTCCCTGTTTATTATGTTAGAGACATTCTTTACCTTAAATCCCTGGAGGGTGAGAGCATCTTTTATTTCAGCAGGGACAACGTAAGAATCTGTGCCCTTCAATACGACCTATAGGCCTTTAGCGCTCTTAAGCTGGAATGTGTAAAAACTTGTATTATTTTTCTCAAATTCAGTAACCATTTTGCGGAAGTCTTTTTCATTATATATTTGAACTTTTGTTTCGTCAATGTTACCACGTTTTATTGGAACAATGTGAAATGCCTTTTCACCAATGACCGAGATTAGTTTTTTGATAAATGTGTTAGAATTTTTTTTGCCTCAAATAGATGGGTGGTGGTTTGGAGGTTTTTTTCGAGGATGCTTCGGGTTTTTCGTTGTCATTCTGCAATATTTTAAGACGATTTTGACGGTTAACTGGGGCGGCGTCGTTATCCCTGGATATCTTGGGAACCGATGAGATTTTAGACGAATTTGGGCTACGCCCGCGCTTTACTACTGTAATATATCTGTCCATTCCGACAGGCACCTTAGGTTTCTGAATACTCTTGTCTATTGTGATAACTTGGTTAAGTGAAGAACACGAGCCGGGAGCGGATAATGGCGCTGATTTAAATAAAGAAGTACTAGGCAGCGGTAATGTTAGAGAATCACTACTTGGCATCGGAGTAAGCGAATTTGATCGCTCACGTAAAATTGGCTTTGCCGTTAGAAAAAGACTATCATCAATTTTTTTATTTTTATTGTTTGCATTAAGAGCTTCTGAACTCACAGTAAAATAGGCATTTCTGCCGTTAGAACTCACTTCACAATTGTTTGTTTTTGAGGTACTCATGCAGAGTATTCCTCAGTCACTTTGTTTACGGTTGTTTTTTTTTTTGTTTTTGTTGTTTCAGATTATATGAAAATTGTTATTAGTGCAAATAAAGCAAATTTTAACAAAAACCCGTACTTATTACGAATATTTTTTTGTTTGTATTTTTTTTGTTTACTATGTAAAAAAACTCCGCTAACACGTCTGTTCATTACGAAGGTTCAACAAGACTATCTGCAATTCACATCCCCATGTTTTTATTCGTTTTCAATTAGAGTAGTAAGGGGTGGGTGAAAGTAAAACGAATCGTACTTTATTTTTATAAATGCTAACATTATTAAGAAAAATACAATTTTGGTTTTTAGTTTGAAGTGTTTTTTATTGAACTTCATCAAAAAAATTAAAATTTTCACAGAAATATTAATGCAAACAAATTTTTTTTAAACTTTGCCAAAAATTTCAATTTGGTTTTGGCAGATCTCACTTGTGTAAAAAAACATGAAAAAATACAACAATTTTGTTTATGTTCGAAAACACAAAGTTGCCATATATAATAAAGTTTGATATGTCAATCTTTTTTGAACTAAATCTCAATGCATTTAGATCTTATTGATAAAGAAAAATGAATTTTTTGAAGGAAATTAAAACTAATTTCATATATATAAATATATTTAAACAATAATTATAATAATTCGAATGCATTTAGTTGTAAAATCGCAGTTTATAATCAGGCAATACTTTGTTTTAACAACATAAGGTGCCAAGACAACGTAGTCGATAAGCCTATAGCCGGCAAACAGCCGCGCTGATAAATAACGCAACTAGAAGATGAAAAGAGAATAAAATTAATAATTTCTTTTAAAAAATTGTAAAATCAAAGCCAGTTTGTAAGGTCTTTGTATTTGTTAATGTGAATTTAAACTAACATCATGTTCAAAAGTTGTAGAAATTTAATTGAAAAATTTGAATATCTTTGTTTTCATAGGGCCTTCACACACGAGAACAATTATGCTGGCATAACATCGTACTTTGTAGGCAAGAAAAACGAGGGGAATGGTTTTTTCGTTGGCACAATTTTTCAACCAGGCATAACCCAGCATTAGCAGCACAAAACCAATACATATGCATTTACAGAATATATACATATATTAGTAAAAAATAGGTAGCAAATTTATTTTATTTTGTTTGTTCTCTATTCCTGTGAAATCCTTTTGTATGATGGGTTTTTACACTTCTCGTTACATGCGAAAAAACATGTATAGTACGATCGCGAAATGTAATCTTTAAAAAGTAATTTAAAAAATTTTAGGTAAAAAATTAAATAGGTGTATACTTAAGTATGTACTTATGTTTATAAGTTAAACACCTTTACTGCATTATTTACAGGCGTCCATAAATCAAAAACTTTTATAAAAATCACACATGTTTCATACATATTTAATTCTTTAACCAAATATTTAATATTTTACTTTCTTGCCGTTTTCAATAAATTATAGAAAATAGCTTGAGTTTCAATTCAATATTTATTGATTTTTTATATAAATAATACACAATTGTATAGTTTTCTAAAATATACATAACTTATAGTTTCCTTCATTACAAAAATATTCAGTAAACTCGGTTCCTACCCAATTGCGGTACACACTTCCATTACAGCAAAGTTTAAATACGATGCAGATAATTTGGAATTTTATGAACGAATTATACACTTCTTCAACATCAAACAGGTTGTACTCTTGCAGGAGGAACTGAATATTATCACCAGAATCACGAGACTCCCTCCATGGCTTAACCCGACAAGATCTAGATTTCTCTGCTGTCTCTGCTTCCAAGATTAAAGCTGCAGCTTCCAAATTACAGGCACTTTAAATTGCTCGTAATATAATCATTATTTAACTCCGCCATATTTCTGTCAACGTTTATCAGCCTAATTACGAGTGTCGTTGTCGTATTTCGACTTCGACAGTTTTGTAATAGATTAAAGATAACATGCAATGTTCTTCTTTAATCTAGGACAAAAATGTCGAAGTCGAAATACGACAACGACACTCGTAATTAGGCTGAATAATTCACTACTAGTTGGTTATGCGCCGAAGTGTGTATGACGAAAACAATAATCAAATGAATGTAAAACACTAATACACACAAAGCCATGTACACGTATACATGTTATGCTAGATGAATTAGACTCGTGTGTTCTCAGAAGAACAAAAATTGTGCCAGCTTAAATATTGTTCCCGTTTGTGAAGGCTCATACTCTGTAAATTGTTTTACTTTTGTAATTTGTTACACGTTGTCCACATTTGCAATTTTGTTGCAGCAGTTCTTGGTTGTTTTTAGGTGAGTGAGGTAAGAAGCTTGGGGAGGGGTACAGAGTTTCATGTTCTCTGCAATTCTCTTTTGCTTTGAAATTCTTACTATTCAACTTGATTTTCGGTGTTGTTGTATTTGACGTTTTATATACGTTTTATACAAAAATTGCAATACCAGATTTTTCTAATGTGGACATTAAAGCAATTCCAAAGCAGAATTTTAAAGAATTGCATGCAACAAAATTGCAAATGTGGACGGCGTGTTAATTTTTTGCAACTTTTTTGCCGACCGCCGTTGATTTTTGCGTAGCTGTAGCCGTTGACATTTAGATTTTTTTTTTCGAACATAAACCTCGAATGTGGAAAAACATGCTGAATTCAGAACACCAATTTATAAATTATTGGGATTCAAAAAATTTTTCGTTTTCAATCCGAGTCGAAACCTGGAACATACCCGTATTATGTTCGAAAAAAAAATCTACAGCTACGCAAAAATCGACGGCGGTCGGCAAAAAAGTTGCAAAAAAATTAACAAATTACAAAAGTAACACCCAATTTTCAGGATGATTTTTTTACTTGTCTTTAAGACATGTCTTTTTTGTTTGTTGGCATATTAGGTAGATAAGAAAGAGGGGTAGCAAAAGAAACATGGTTTCTGTTTTCGTGATTTTTTTACAACAACAATGAAGAAAATACATCTCTTCCTTTTAGCTGTCATTCGCAATTTTACTATTATGTTTTATTTGCATTCGTCTGTTAAGGTGGTTATTTCTCTGTGTTCTTTATTTTTCTTGTTTTAAAGTGCTTGTTTTTTGTTTTGTGTGTACATAAAAGATACATATATTAATATATAAATAAAAAGTACAAATAAATATAAACCATGTGGAAAAACGAAATTGTGGAGCTTTTAATATCTAAATATCAGGAATTAATCTTACATATATGGACCGTGTCAAGCGATCTAGCTCTTTGTTCACAATCTGCCAAGAGCTAATGATATACATATACTTTTTAAAGTTATATTTTAATAAAAGACGAATTTATTTCAATTAATGTACTTATAATAATTTAACTTGTTTCATTTTAATTTCAAAATAATAAACCAAAGTATTACATTCTATGAATAGGCACGATAAAATAAGTTATTTTTCATATACATATGTACCTACTCAAAAACCTTTAAATATTCATTTTTAAAGTGTTTCCAAATTGCCTGGCATACGTCCGGAACTGCACAACAAAGAAAGGTTTCCCATAGTCTCGTCTGATAATTTGTGCTTTTGATGGACTCTCCAGTAGCGAGGTATTGGGAGTGTGGCTGCCAGTTTCTCTGCTGGAGTTATCGCTTCTCTCAAGATGGTATCTTGTTTTACTATATCACCTTCGATTTTTGCGAGTATCAAATTAAATGTCTCTCGGCTTATTCTGATATAGTTTAGAAAAGACGACTTATCTCCCAAGAAGTCGTTCATAAGAAACGAAAATGTACCTCGCTCCACTCAGCATTTCCGCCTTTGCTTCACCCACTCACTAGTTTTAGTCAACTAGTTTTACCTCCATTGCTTTCTTCGAGGTTTTTCTGTATAGCACACAATTTTGATTTTTTTAAGAAAATTTACTTTTTTAAATACTTTACTTCTCAAGTTATTAAATTCCGTTTTTTGCGCCCAAATTATAGGAATAAAAGGAATTAAAGATAAAGTAAAAAATACAACTCTGGCTGTCAAATAAGAGCTTTTTTTACAACAACAGTGAAGAAATAGACATGTTTTAAAAATCATCATGAAAATGTGACATGATTTTGGGAGCAACTTTAAAAGAAAATAAAAAAGACGTGTTAAAAAATCATCTTGAAAATTGGGTGTAAAACAATTTACAGATTATGAAAACAAAGATATTCAAATTTTTCAATTAATTTTCTACGCGAATAAAAACAAAATTAATATTCTTAAAGAAGCATAGAATGAAAATAAAATTATTCAATACTCTCAAAAAAGACAGCGAACGAAAATAAAATTATTTGCTTTTGGTTGATCTGCTGGATTTGATATACCGTTACATCGTACAACTTTTGAATATGAAACATGCTCTTCTTAATTTAAATACACATCAACAAATACAAAGACCTCACAAGCTGGCTTTGATTTTACAATTTTTTAAAAGAGATTATTAATTTTATTCTCTTTTCTTCTTCTAGTTGCGTTATTTATCAGCGCGGCTGTTTGCCGGCTATAGGCTTATCGACTACGTTGTCTTGGCACCATTTGTTGTTAAAACAAAGTATTGCCTGATTATTACATTGTGATTTTACAACTAAATGCAATCGAATTATTATAATTATTGTTTAAATAGATTTTTATATATGAAATTAGTTTTAATTTCCTTCAAAAAAATTAATTTTTCTTTATCAATAAGATCTAAATGCAATGAGATTTAGTTCAAAAAAGATTGACATATTAAACTTTAGTATGTAGGGCAACTTTGTGTTTTCGAACATAAACAAAATTGTTGTATTTTTTTCATGTTTTTTACACAACTGAGATCTGCCAAAACCAAATTGTAATTTTTGGCAAAGTTCAATAAAAAACACTACACTAAAAACCAAAATTGTATTTTTCTTAATAATGTTAGCATTTATGTATATATTTGTTGTTATTTTTATATATGTAGGCTCTAGGTCATTATAAGAATAAAGTACGATTCGTTTTACTTTCACCCATCCCTTCCTACTCTAATTGAAAACGAATAAAAACATGGGGATGTGAATTGCAGAACACCAAAAATGCTAAAGTAATCCACTTTCAAGTGAATTCGGATTCTAGAACATACCCGATAGTTGAATTTTAGTATTTAGGGAAAAATTCAACAAAAAGTTGGCAACATTTGTCAAATTGTTGGCAGCACTTTATCAAATGTCATAACTGTTTTACAAATGTTAATTAAATAAAATTTTCAAAACATACATAAATATTAAAAAAATTCTATGTAAATAAAATAAACCTCTAAAAACTGGATTGTGTTTCATTATGGGAAAGTGATGAGGAGAATGATGTAACTTCAGAAAGGGTGCAAAGAAGGATAATTCGACACACATCGAATGTTATGAGTCTCAAGCTGAAAGTCCATACCATCCGTTCTATGCGTTTCATGCGTCTGCCAAATAAGTAGATTCTGTGTAATTGTATGTAACAAGTTACAGAGCAAAACGCACGAACGTATAGAACGCATAGAACGCATGAAGTAGGTTTACTTTCTACCTTTCTATGCGTCTCATGCGTCATGAGAAAGAGGTGAAAAAAGGTCAGTTTTGGTTGGTTTTGTTAACCAGGGATGACAAATTATATTTTATGTTCAATGATATCGATTAAAAATTTGTGTGGTGGATTTTAATTTTCCCTTTTTTTTGCATTAAAAGTTTTTAATGAAACAAAAACCTTTCGCACTAAAGTTTACAACTTCTTTTATTGATAAAATATATTAAAGTCAATTTTTAATATATTTTTTTCATTAAGAAAATTTGCTTTCTAGTTATCGATTACTTTTATGTACCGAGTGTCATCTCTGTTTTATTTATTATTTTTTAATCAACTACAAGGAAAATAATCTTATTGAAGCTGCAAAAATACAACTCACTTCTCATTCCGTATTCTTTTGCAGCTTTCCGTAGGACCAAAATATTATGTATGTAAACTCAATGACTTCCATAAATTCTTTTAAAATCACAATTTCACATTCCATTTTTGGCTAAATTTGATAAAAATATTTACACTACAGCTGATCAAAATAAAAAAGTTGACGCATGAAACGCATAAGGTCTGTTTGTTTACTTTTCCAGCAATATTTATCCAGCAGCTTCGTGATAGAGAAAATTACCAAATATACTCTCAATTGCTCTCAATTATAAAAATTTGCAAAATTTGCAAAATTCGCGAACAGCATTTTGCAGGATTTTGTCAGTTATTTTGCTGAACAGCTGATGAATAATGCTATTTCAAAAGAATGTTCATGTGTACTTATGTTCATATGTGTTAAAAATTAAGTTTTCAATAAATAAATAAATATTTATAGCTTCAATTCAAGTTTTTGTGGTTTCTAGTGTGAATACATAAATACATACATACATATTTTGTCCAAAAACCCAATTTAAAGTTGGTTTCTTATTACTTTGAAAACTTTCAGCAAAATATTTCACAAATAAAACTTTTTTGTTTACTTTTTAATTGGTAAGAAGAAGCAGTCAAAACATCTGTTCTATCTTGCAAAATTTTACTGAACAAAATTTCTTCAGCAAGATTTTGCAAGTTCTCAGTTATCAAATGTCAATTTTCTGACTCTCCTTCACTCAATTTAAATAAATTTTCTTGCTGGAGAAAGTAAACGAACAACATCCAGCAACATTTTGCACAATTTGTTACAAAATATCACGTAAACAAACAGACCTATTGTATGTAACTTCACGCATAGAACGCACAGCAAATTGGTCAAGATCGTTTGTTGAGAATGTCGCAATCATACATTTCAATTTGTTATCTGAGGTTTGCGAAGTAATAGAAAGAAACACAGCACAAACACTTTGGCGGTAAAATTCCAAATGAGTATGCACTCGTATAAGGTTTATGTATTAAATTATATTACACAATTATTTTTAGATACATATGTGAGATGTATATCAGAGCTATAAATGGACGTTTCGGAGGAGCTTGCCATGACTCGCATGTCTAGAATTTGTCGAACGAAAGACAAGAATGAACTTGGAGATACTGGAACCAGACTACTTGGTGAGATTTTTTTCATTATGTGTTAAATACTAAATTACGTACATTTTTAGGTGACTCAGGTTATCCTTTAGAGCCGTGGATTATAACGCCTTCCTGATAATTCTGCAGTGTCGGTTTTCAATGACCAACATTCCAAAGGTAGATCGATTATTGAGAGGACATTTGGTGTTTTGAAATAAAGATTCCGTTGCCTTCTATCAGCAAGAGAACTCCATTACTGCCCAGAAAAAGCAGTTCAGATGCTTAATGTTTGCTGTTGCTTACACAACATTTGTTTGTTGTATAAGGTAGAAAGCAAAATTTTTTTAAATACAGGATACTGCTGGCACGTCTTCTATTAGCAGTATCGCTGTAACTAATCTAAAAACTAGTTGTAGCTAGATAATTAGTAGTAGCTAGAAATATTAGAAATGAAATTATGAATAATATGACACGCAATCAATAAAACCTAAAATTTTATATTTATTTAAATGCATTAATTGTTTAAAAGGCTATTTTATGAAATTAATTGATTAAACACTCAACTCATACCAAGATCAAACAATTAAAATTATTATACATGCATACATATATTAATTATAATATATTAAAAACGAAATAAAAAAAAAATTATAATAAAATTAAACTTTTCAATACTGTCAAAGTTACATTCTTTCAGTAATATTATTGAAACCGAAGTTATTTATGTATGTCCGTACTTCGCGCATTCCAGTTCATGAATTTTTTTGTTTAAGTTCTAGTTGTGCAAGTGTACGTTTTGCTTTTTCAATTTCATCTTTTTTAAATTTTACTTTTTTCAGCTTGTAACTTCGGTCCTTTATATCGCTGCAACGTTTTAAATATTTATTTGTGACTGTAATAGCCTTACTTATTTCCTTCAGCTCTTTTAGGCAACATCTTTGGTTTTCATCAAGTTTATTCAATAGTTGGACCAAACTTTCTTGATATCTAATTTGATTTTCTACTTGTTTTTGCAATAGCCCATCTTTATTCAAAGAATTGTTACGGACACGTCTGCATGGGGTATTAACATTGATCTCATTTAATATCTGTTCATTAGCATTTCCCACATTATTACTTTCCTGCACCTTTATATGCTGTTTGTAATCCGCCCAAAACTATGATTATGACGGCAGATATTTCGCTATATGTATAACTCATTTTTATATATTTTTCAATTTACATACTTTTTTCCATTTTCCTACTTCATTTGTTGGAGGCCCTGCAGCATTCAAGTCTTGAGATAGCTTCTGCAACAATTCTCTTGACTTACTTTTAGCATTTGAAGTATTGAGGTGTTCCTTGGCCAAGTCGGAATGCTGCGTCATAAACTCTACTATTATTTCCTATTGCCTTAGCGTTTCCCTTTTGGGGGAAAAAATTTATATTAGTTTCATTGTATTAACACAATATTTACATTTTAAAGTTTTTATGTATATATTTCCGTAGACAAAATGGCTATCGAATAAAATATGTCCGTTAGAATCCTTTTTGACATTTGCTTCCGTACTACATGATTGCATTTTCGAAAGGGAATTTTTTTGTTGTACAAAAGGGTTGCAATTTTTTTTTTCCGAAAATCGCACTACATAATACAATTCTTACGAATTCGTAAATTTTCCGTTTCCCTGAAATCAAGAAAAGAATGTATTAAAGGACGCTTACTTAGAGATTCTTCCAATTTAATAGACATTCTGTAGCAATCGGAGGATAATAGTACATTCATCTGAGTTTGAAGTTTATTATTGCAGAAAGGGGTATTTCAGCCTAATAAATGTGTTGATCGTAAATATGTGTTAAACGTAAGTTTTATTTATGCATATATCAAAGTTTGAAATAATCAGCATAATTTATCATAATAGATTTGTGATTATCAATTGAAGGTACGCATTATTGCATTCATCGGCTCGAAACATTGTGGAAAGAACAATTGCAAACTTAAAGAGCCGCTTTAAAAGTATTCAGAAGTGCCTTCCATATACACTGTTATAAGTGATAAAAGTAATAAATGTTTGTTGAGCTCTTAACCCTTTAACCACTGAAAATCAAATACGAATTATTTCTTCTTAATAATTTTGATTCCAGAGTGCAATTAAGCAGAAAAACACGAATTTGAAGTCGGTTTGCTGAAAAAGTGCATTTTGAAAGTAATAGGTGAGAAAAACGAAAGACCGTCTGTAAGCGGTCCTAGTGGTTAAGCGAAAAAAAGATTTTAAAAATGCGGTTATTTCTTAAATCGGATTTATTTAAATAAATTTAGAAAAAAGGCTTAAAAGTACAATAAAATTGAATCATAGCCAGCGTTACCCTTTTTAACTTGTTGCGACACATCGTTAAAAGAAAGATATTTCCTCAGTTGCTCGTACTTGTTTTTTACGTGCAGTCTTGGACATGTCGAAATCCATATTCGCTCCAAAGCATTTCGATATTTGGATACGAAAATTCGACATATATATCAAGACTCCAATATATCTACGAATCCCATGTTTGTCCACTTTAAAAGACGTATTTATATTTTCAAGAACAGCAGCTCGATTCGTTTCCTGACTTATCAAATAAATTAGATCGTCAATAACAAAATAACTAAAAAACTGTAAAGGCGTTTTTAGTTTTTTTACTTCGACGGATAAATCCGTCTTTCCTCAGAAGGCAACCTCATTTACATGCAACTCCATAAATCTTTTACGCCATATTATATTTTTAAACTCTGCCGAGTCTTTACTGATATTTGAAACATCTGATGAGAAATTCTTACTAAAATTCTTTTATAGACATTTATTTTAATATATTTACTATCCCTAGTAAAGCCACCAGATGATGTTGGAGCTTGTGGTCCTCTAACTTCCATAGTTGGCAATGGTGAGCGGTATCTTTTTTTGAATGAAGATTCTTCCACTCCATACATACATTGCTTACATTTATCTCATTGTTTAGTGAATTTGTAAATAATGAGGAATCTAGTTGTTCTAAGCAATCGCTTATCAACACATCATCTTCCGGTGTTAGTTCGTTGCACTCATAATTTGGATCTTCAATGCTATCGTCAGAATCTTCAAAATCTTCATCAATTGCATCCATAGTATCAGCGATTTCTTGATCATTCAATGAAGAAAGCTTAAATTTCTTATTTTTCTCATAGTCCTTAGCTTGTTTACTTTCTTTTGACATTCTAAAAACTTTCTCCTTTAATTCTACTCGAAAAGACTATATGTAATAACAAATACTTTTTTTATCCGTTAAAAATCGTTACAGAAAATATTTTCGCCTTAGCAACTAACACCGTCTACAAACGGTGTTCAACAATAACTAAATTTGAGGGAGAGTTATTGCTCATAAATCAAAATAATGAAAATATATGAATAAAAATACATCTAATACTTACCAGAAAAATTCCCGACTTAATTGAGGTGCTGCAAATATATATTTTTTAAATATTTGTTTTCACTAAAATCAAGCTGAATTTTTTTCGACTGTTCTCACCAAAATCTGATTGCTAATGATTATTTCTCACACACGAACATAGCGACGATGTTATTGTACTTTAAATAAGCAAGTATTTTAATGGTTTGGTGGGGGAATCGCAGAATTTATATAAGTTAGTTTTTTTAAACACCTTCTATAAATGGTGTTAGTGGTTAAAGGGTTAATAACATTTGTAAACACTATAATAACCCAGTAGAAGACGAAGAGATCGTGTACTCAAAATAAAGAAGTCCTTGAATATAGCAGCGAATTACAAACTAAAAATGAAGCTGTTCCACAAGATCTCGGACAAGTTCGGACTATTGAGAGCAAAATGAAAATTACTCTCTAAATTTGCCAAAGTTACCCAAAATAGCTGGAACGCAAAAAACCATTTTTGTAGTTCCTGAAATACTAATGCTGCTTACTTTTTAAACTAAAATCTATTTAAGTGCTTTTAGACGCTTAAAAGTCATCAAATTATAAAAACAAAGCATTTGCATCATTGTCAATAGCTGTAAAATAATTGAAAAACAAGTGGAAGAAAAACTTAACAATTGCAATTTTTTTAAATATTTATAAATCTTTTAAAATGGAAAGAAAAATTACGATCGATTTAAATATTTTTAATGCTGTTTCTTTTTTCAACTTCTGCTTTTTAATATATTTATTTATAAAAACCACAGAGTACTCAACCAGAGTACTCAACTTTGACGTATAAAAAGGGTCCGAATCATATTTTGCATAAACTTTGTATAACGTGCATAAAGTTTGTGTGAAGAGATATCTATATAAAAACAACTAGATTAGCTCTCCCTTTCACACAAACTTTATGCACGTTTTCAAAGTTGTCGGGTCTATGTTTAGTTTATGATAAAAACTAAACTTTTTCTTTTGCTTGCAAAGTTTCCGATAAATCTATCAGTTTTATATGTAAACAAAAAACAGCTGATTGTTAAATTCTTGTCGGAACTTACCCAAAGAAAAAGTTCGTGCAAATTTGTACAGGAAATTGAAAAAATTACTCTCTCAATTTCTCTCTTTTTTGCACAAAAATTGTTATATGGAACGGTTTTGGGTAACTTTGGGCTAGTTCGGACTGTTTCGTTATGCATGTGGAACAGAGCTATTAAGTGTTGGCTGTTTTTATATGTTGAAACTTGGCAGCACCTTGCTTTGTTTTATGCAAACGAAAAAATTTGTTTAAAAAAAGTTCAAATTGCAAATTACAAAATTTACAAGTGACTAAAATGGATAGTGTTTTATTGTGGGAAAGTAATGAAGATGATTGTGTTCCAGAGAGTTCAAAGAAAGTTTATAAGAGATACATCAAATATTATGAATCTAAGTGAAAGTTCGTGAGTAATATATTTTTATAAATGATTCGTACATATGATTGAATTTAACGCAAAAATATTTCTTAGATTTATAAAAAATTTTTCGCCTCAATAAAGATGCATTTAGGTACATCTTAAACTCCATTAATAATGACTTAAAAGCACGGCAAAAATCAAGCGCTGTCCCTCCTATGTTGAAATTGGCATCCACATTGATGGGCCAAGGCCGCCTGTTGGGAATGTCAGTCATACATTTCTATTTGTTTCATTTTTTTGTTTCATTGTTTTTGGAATGAACGAAGAGAAAAAATGGAGGCAAAAGATATTTTACAGCAAATGTGCAATACCTGGAGTTATTGGAGCAGTGGATGGAACATACAAATAATAAGGCCAAATAATAATGAGCAATTATATTTTAACCGAAAACTTAAACACAGTATAAATGCTAAGTATGGCGGTAGGGTTTAATAAAGAAAATAAATTTATAAGCCAAATTATTATACAACGTAAAAATTTTTATTAGATTTGCGATCATGAAATGTATATTACGGCCATCAGTGGACGTTTTGGAGACGCTTGTCACGATTCTCACATTTGGAATTTGTCGGAAGAAGGGCAATATTTGAAAAGAAAGTTTCAAGCTGGAGATACTGGTACTAGAATTATCGGTAAAATATTTATATAAACTCGATGCACGTGATTCTGGTCATTTTTTGGGACTATGGATTTTGACACCATTCAGATATGCTATTGAGAGTTCCCATGAAACATTTTTTAATGATCAACATTACAGAGGAAAATCAATTATACAAAGAACTTTTGGAGTACTGAAGGCAAGGTTTCGTTGCCTTTTGACAGCGAGAGAACTGCATTACTCCCCAGAAAAGGTAGCACAAATTCTTAACGTATGTTGTGCACTACACAATAATTGTTTGATGTACAATATACAAAGTGACAGTTTTGAAACTGAAATTACCTTGCTTGAAGTAAATAATAAAAAATAATATGATAAGAATCTAAATAAAATAATTAAATCGAAACTTAAATCACATATGAAAGTAAATAGAAATATTTGAAACGTGAATAAAAATTTTAATTCATTGGAGCTACTGTTTAACAAAAAAATAATAATAATTTATAACAGTCAGGCATGTTCTGCAAATCACTTTTTGTGAAAGTGATTTGAAATCACAAGAAAGGTGTTCTGCGCACAAAACTTTTTGAACTGTTGTGATTTGAAACCTGTCAGCTATGTGGCTGGCGATCTGAAATCACTTTCTTAATTTTGGACGGTTTTTTATATTTAACTCAATAAAAACTCATTATTTGACCACATTTATTTGTTTTCTATTTATTTTAAGAGTAAAACTGATGATTTTGTACCAAAAAATTGGCTAAAATATAAAAAAAATTGCAAACACTTTCTATTGTAACAAATGTTGTTATTTGCTTTTGTGATTTGATATTTTCTATTTGTGATTTGCATTTACTTTTTAGTTGTCAGCTGTTTTTGTTCTTCGAAAATACACCGATGCTTGCCAGAGTAGATAAATATTTCTTTCGATGAGAAATGTATTTAATTTTTTTAACTAAACAAGCTATTTCCAATAAAACTTAATTATTTTTGTTGTTATATTCAAAATATTTATTACGAAGAGTGGCAACTTCGGTGTGTATTCTTGAAACTAGTTCTGTTCCACATGCATAACGAAACAGTCCGAACTAGCCCAAAGTTACCCAAAACCGTTCCACATAACAATTTTTGTGCAAAAAAGAGAGAAATTGAGAGTAATTTTTTTAATTTCCTGTACAAATTTGCACAAACTTTTTTTTGGGTAAGTTCGGACAAGAATTTAACAGTCAGCTGTTTTTTGTTTACATATGAAACAACAGAAAAAGTTTAGTTTTTATAAATAAATATATTAAAAAGCAAAATGGAGAGTTTCAATGAAAAAATTAAAGTGGTAAATACGTTAGTGCATAAACATTTTCTTTTTTATTTAATATTTAAAATGTTTTTAGAGCTATGTGGAGAATTTATGGACACATCCAGTGAGTCTGATGAAGACATTTTAAACATAATTGATGAAGAATCTGATAAGGAAGAAGAAATTTTGTTTGAAGTTCTTGCGTCCTTCGAAGTTGAAAAAAGAAACAGCATTAATAATATTTAAATCGATCGAAATTTTTCTTTCCATTTTAAAAGATTTATAAATATTAAAAAAAATTGCACTGTTTAAGTTTTTCTTCCACTTGTTTTTCAATTATTTTACAGCTGTTGACAATGATGCAAATGTTTTGTTTTTATAATTTGATGACTTTTAAGCGTCTAAAAGCACTTATATAGATTTTAGTTTAAAAAGTAAGCAGCATTAGTATTCACATAAACTAAACATAGACCCGACAACTTTGAAAACGTGCATAAAGTTTGTGTGAAAGGGAGAGCTAATCTAGTTGTTTTTATATAGATATCTCTTCACACAAACTTTATGATTTACACAAAGTTTATGAAAAATATGATTCGGACCCTTTTTATACGTCAAAGTTGAGTATTCTGTGTATTCTGTGGTATTTCAGGAACTACAAAAATGGTTTTTTGCGTTCCAGCTATTTTGGGTAACTTTGGCAAATTTAGGGAGTATTTTTCATTTTGCTCTCAATAGTCCGAACTTGTCCGAGATCTTGTGGAACAAACCTACTACTTTCTTTTGTTAAATTAATAAATTTCTTTTCAAATATATTACTGATAACAATAATGCCCCTTGCATATCAACTTAATTTTTATTTTAAAAAATTTTAGTTTACGTTCACTCATTATTTTGACTAAACCTTTATTAATTTTCAATACATAAAAAATTGTCATCAAATCAAAGCAAAACATCAGCCGTTTTCTTGTGTTTTCGAAAAGGTAAAATCACACCGAAAAGTTAAATTTCTTGTGATTTTCAGAACACCCAACAATCACATTTGTGATTTTAAAATCACAAGTGATTTTGAAATCTTGTAATTTGCAGAATATGCCTGACTATATTAAAAAATAAACAAACAAACGTAACAAAATAAAATATAATAGTATTGTAAACAAAATAAAAGGAAAGTAGGGAAATCTCAATATTTACAATCCCTCTTATTATGATTGTCGCGTCGACGTCACATCAAGGCGACAGTAGAAAAAGACAGCGGTTCTGAACTCTTTGTAGGCAATAATTAACTAATATTGGTGGCCAATTGTAATTTTATAAGACATAGTAGTAGTAATATCCTATCAATAATATTTAATAGCTCTCGAAAGCGATCCCACAATTGCCAATATATTGATGTCGACTAGATGTGACGTCGACGTCGACAATCATAATAAGGGCAAATAATTAAATTTTCTTGTTCTCTAATTCAAACACTTTTCTCTTCTAATTTTGCAGTTTTACATTTCGTTGTTTCCAATTGACTTTTCTTAAAAAATTCTATGCCCCGATTATGGTTTATAACACTTAATACAACGCAACAATAATTTTTTGTTTATGGTTTACAACATCTAGGTGTTGTGTATGTCACAGAGTTGCATTTTATTTTTAGTATGTATACGTAAAAATACATTCCTGCATGCTAAAAACTTAATATGTAATACGTTAAAGCTTAAAGTTTGTTAGAAATAAATTAAAAAAAATAAGTTTTTCCGCTTAAATAAGGATGTTTTCTTGTTTTTGATACAAAAATTGAGCACTTTTCTAAAAACTAAATCTGCACATTTTTTAATATTTCTAATTGGCTGTCCCAAGCCATGTAATTCTTCAGTAAAATTATCCCATTTCTGGAATTTTTTGATATTTAAATTGATTGTCTACTTGTTTTTCGAATAATATCTGCTTATTTGATAAACTACCACGGGTATAACGATGTGGAGTATATGGTCTATTTAAAGCTGTCTCACTATTGTTTACTTCTAAGTTATTGCAAGTTATTGTAATTTCTACAGTTGTGTCGTCATCTCTAATACTTGTAGGAATATTTATTTGTGCTCCATATCTACACGTACCAGTCATTCCTTCAATATGTTCAAGCAGTTCAGCAACTTTTTGCTCCTACGGCGAGACTACCTTTATGTGTTGCTTATAATCCGCTCATACCTTGGAATGCATGTGTGAAAAAGTTATATTGTAAGTTAAAGTATTCATATTTATGTATGTGCATGCATATTATACAGGCATGTTCTGCAAATCACTTTTTGTGAAAGTGATTTGAAATCACAAAAAAGGTGTTCTGCGCACAAAACTTTTTGAAACCGGTCAGCTATGTGTCTGGCGATCTGAAATCACTTTCTTAATTTTGGACGGTTTTTTATATTTAACTCTATAAAAACTCATTAATTGAACACATTTATTTGTTTTTTATTTATTTTAAGAGTAAAACTGATTATTTTGTGCCAAATATTGCGAATATATTTATGTATGACTATAGAAACTTAATAATATGTATATGTAGTTTGTATAACTTGGTGTTTTGTATTATACATTGCCATTGAATTATCTATAATATTTTTTCAATAAAAACTTTATGTTCGTTGTATTTATCGAAAAAAAAAAAACTAATAAAATCATTCACGTAGGCCAATAAGTTCTCTAAGTTTGCATATTTTTGTCTTCTGCAACGGCTTCGTTAGAATATGAGCTAACATAGAATCGGTTGGACAGTACTCATATAATACTTCTCCAGTTCTTAATAAATCGCGAATGAAATAGTATTTTACATCAATATGTTTACTTATTGATGATATCTTCTCATCTTGG
The DNA here is from genome assembly GCA_963681545.1 of Germaria angustata. NCBI lineage: Eukaryota > Metazoa > Arthropoda > Insecta > Diptera > Tachinidae > Germaria > Germaria angustata. The sequence continues at coordinate 80,495,696 of OY812999.1, read as the reverse complement.
AGCATCTTCAAACAGCTTTGGTTATCTTCGAAAATGATTGGTTGACCAATATCAATTTGAAATTCTTTCATTAGCCGAGAAATCCATTAAAATTCTTGAGACGCCTCCGCTAGAGAAACGAATTCTGCTTCCGTGGATGACAACGTGACATTTGTTTGCTTTCGGCTGGCATAACTAATGACCGCATATCCTAATTTAAAAATAAAGCTACTTGTTGATTTTCGTCCATTTGGTTCTCCTGCCCAGTCAGCATCAGCGAACCCTTTTAGTTCCAATTTCGATTTAGAACTTACGCATAACTTTAAGTCCATAGTTCCTTTTAGATATTTCATCACTGTCTTTAATTCGTTCCAATCATCTTCATTTGGATTACTAGTTTTCCGTGATAAAATTGGTACAGCCACCGAAATATCAGGCCTTGTATTATTCGAAATATACAAGAGCGAACCAACCACCTTACGATACAGGTTACTATTATTAAGAGCATTCTCAGAATTCAGCTTAAGATATCCGGGATCTATTGGTATGAATGAAACTTTTGCATCCTGAAGCCCATATTCACTCAAAACTTTGTTAATGTATCTTGTCTGCGATAGATAAAACAAGCCGTCATTCATCACTACCTCAATACCCAAATATAGCTTCAAAGCACCCAAATCAGTAATCTCAAAATTAGATTTCAGGAGATCTATAACATTCTCGATTTCAACATCATTCTTCCATGCTATAAGAACATCGTGAACATATATACGGATGTACGTAACAGAATCTCCACTCCCTCTCACATATAAGCATGATTCGGTTATTTCCCTCGTGAATCCCTAATCAATTAAAATTTTATTGATCCGGAAATTCCAACACCGAGCTGACTGTTTAAGCCCATATAGGCTGTGATTTAATTTACAAACAAAATTATCTTTCCCGTTCACGATATAGCCATCAGGTTGCTTCATAAATATTTCTGTATCCAATTCACCATAAAGAAATGCAGTTTTAATATCGACTTGACGTACCTTCATTTTTCTGTAGCTCGAAATTGCCAACAAGCTTCGAAATGTTGCTGCCTTAACAACTGGCGCAAAAACTTCATCATAGTTTTCCCCATATTTTTGAGAAAATCCTTTCGCCACCAGTATAGCTTTATATTTTATTTCACCGTTAACTAAGTGCTTAGTTTTGTAAACCCACTTGCAACCAACTAACTTAGCACTTTTGGGTAATTCTACCAAGCTCCAAACATTGTTGTCTTTCATTGTCTTCATTTCTTCTTCCATAGCTTTCAGCCAAAATTTACTATCACATCGTGTTAAAACATCCCCGTAACTTACTGGGTCACTTTCCTCACACACCTTGTAATCGTACTTCTTGGGAGGTATACCCTTATTTACTCTTGAGGATTTTCTGGACACAGCTTCAGCCTCATTTGACGACAATTCTGTCTCAGATGATGACAAGAATTCCTCGGCAGACTCAAACCCATTAAAATCTTCACTACTTACTCCATCCGTTTTAACTGATATACATACATATATCTCGTTGGGAACAATTTACTGCACCATTGTGAACTTTATTTTCATCACCGTTATCACCAAAGCCCGTTTCTTTCGGAAGCATAAAACTAACAATGCTACAATCTCTATATATGTAGTTTATGATTAAGAACAAATTATGAAGAGGCTTAAGAAAAATGCGGGAGCTCTGGTGACACTTCTGTTTACATTTTATGTGTTAGAGTATTTTCTTCGACTGGATATATTTTTGCCTGTTATTCCTATTTTCTTTTGAATTTGTTTACATTTTTAAGCGCCTTTGTGTTATTTTGCACGTTTTTCTGCTTTCGATAGCAAAAAGCACTATTGCATTTTTTTGTAATTTTGTGTTTTGTATAACTACGGGGTGCTCAATAAATGGATCTCGCATATAACCAAATTTTTACCAATTTGTTTTCGAATCAGTTGTTCGATTGCAACAGTTGATGCTTTTTTTACACCTCTCAGCTGAGCTAAATAATGCCAGAAGAAGAGAAATTTACAGTTTTTTTTAATATAGGGCATAAACTAGAACTAGACTCGACAACTTTGTAAACATGCATAAAGTTTGTGTGAAAGGGAGAGCAAATCTAGTTGTTTTTATATAGATATCTCTTCACACAAACTTTATGCACGTTATACATTTTATGCAAAATATGATTCGGACCCTTTTTATACGTCAAAGTTGAGTACTCTGTGATATAGGGGAAAAAGGAGGGTTTTATGTAGTCACATTAAAATGAAGTCAAACCATTTAATTCCAATACGTACTTAAAGAAACTTTGCAGACAAGCCATTAGTAAAAATTCGCAAGAAGTCTGATTTCTATAATTACAGACGTTTAATTATAAGACAGCAAATATATGATTTTTATAACTCTTTTTGCAGAATTACGAGAATTACATACACATGTATACATATACTTATATTTGGAAAACTCGTTTTTAAAAAAAATTTTGTATGTAGAAAAATGTTCTTAGTTTAGAGATCTCATGTACAAGTAAGAATTTGCAAAATAAAGGGCTGGCATCACCAGCTGAATAACAAATTGTGTAAGTACATATGTATCATAGGCTATATTCCGTGTATTCTCTGGTATGTACATATGTATGTATGTACATACTTATATATTTTATAAAAATATAATGCCGGTATTTTGATATCAAAGTAGACTTGGGTGCTTTTGATATGAAAGATAAAATGCTTTTACAACACTTTTGCATCGAGTAAGAGCAAAAGTAATATCGTTTGAAAATATACATACATATGTATGTATGTATCATACTAGTAGCGGTTTATGCGTTCATCAACACAGTTTGCAATCATGTACTTTGTGAACAATATACGTCATGCTCTTAAAAATTTGGTCTCGTTGAGTACGTACCAACTGTCACGTAGATCACTTAAACATCATGCCCAAGGTCTTCTGATAGGTGCTGGATTAGCAATCTCCGTAAGTATATCTGTGGCACAAATGGAACATGATCACCGTCGTAAATTGAACACATCTATATATATGGCCGAGCCAATAACTAGGACGGAGGATTTATTGAATAACGAAGATGATATGAAAACAAAAATGGAACTGTTGATTTTGAAGATTCAAAGTGATTTTTGCAAAGCTTTGGAAGCTGAAGAATATGCGGGACAAAAGTTTAAAGTTGACAGATGGTTGCGTAAGGAAGGTGGAGGTGGCATCACTTGTGTACTTCAGGATGGAGAAGTTTTCGAAAAGGCTGGAGTAAATATATCGGTGGTGAAAGGTAATTTGCCTCCTCAAGCCGTACAGCAGATGCGCAGTCGTGGTAAAAATCTGAGTGAAGGAGCTTCGTTGCCATTTTTTGCTGCAGGCGTTAGCGCTGTCATACATCCACGCAATCCTATGGTACCCACAATACACTTTAACTACCGTTACTTTGAAGTCATCAATAATGACGGATCCAAACAATGGTGGTTTGGCGGTGGTACAGACCTAACTCCTTATTATTTAGATGAGTCAGATGTCGTGCATTTCCACAAAACACTTAAAGACGCCTGCGATCAAAGTGACATTGGATATTATCCGAAATTTAAGAAGTGGTGCGACGACTACTTCCGCATTACTCATCGCAATGAAAGTAGAGGTGTTGGTGGTATTTTCTTTGACGACATTGATACTCCGAGCCAAGCAGAAGCGTTTAAGTTTGTGTCAGATTGTGCAAATGCTGTTATACCATCTTATATGCCAATCGTTCGTCGACACAAAAATGACTATTATGGTGACCGAGAACGCCAATGGCAGTTGTTACGTCGTGGTCGTTACGTTGAATTTAACTTAATCTATGATCGCGGTACAAAATTTGGTCTATACACTCCCGGAGCTCGATATGAAAGTATACTAATGTCATTGCCTCTAACTGCACGTTGGGAATATATGCATACGCCTTCGGCTAGTTCAAATGAAAGTAAATTATTGGCTGTTTTAAAGGAACCGAGAGAATGGGTAAAATGTGATGTTCCTGGAAGTATAGCCTGATATAATTATAATTAGGAATATACTTTGGTAAAATCAAAAAATTATTGGATGCTGCCGATTTTTGTCATATAAATAAAACTATACATACTTATATTCTTTTTTGTTAATCAAGTGGTGTTAAAGTTCAAAAATATAAATATATGTATATATTTACAAGTTTTTATTTTCTTCAACTTTTATTCTTAGAATAATATTTATCTTATGGTACCAATTATTAGACATACAAATATGTGATGGGAGCGACGATCGTTAATAAATTCTATGCAACAGCTTAGGTGATGAGATAATTTGCAAACTCCATATTTAATAGTTGTTCAGATTGCTTTAAAATTAATCAAACAGCACGGATATTGTGTTTTAATTACACCACTTTTTCTCTTTATTTACCAGAGTACCGACGATGCTAACTCAAAGCTTAGTCGTTTATTTTTGCCTTACGCATCTTTATCCATTTGTCCCTTTTTTACATTTTTGTGAGTAATTGTTATATTTTCCACCAGTACTTAAAAACATCAAAGTATTATAAATTTTTTAATTTTTAAATTAAATAGACGAATCCTTGGATAAAGTGAACAAAAAATTCACGAAACGTCGGGAAATATGGTTGTTAATCCAAATCGTCATTGAACTTTAAGCAGTTTGAAAATATTCAACCTCGTATGTTTGTGCCAAAACAAACAATATTTCAATTGCCCTTATTATGATTGTCGACATCGAAGTCACATCAATATATTAGCAATTGTGGAATCGTTATCGAGAACTATTAAATATTATTGATAGGATATTACTACTACTATGGCTTATAAAATTACAATTGGCCATCAATATTGGTTAATTATTGCCTACGAGTTCAGGGGGTTATTCTGTATTGCGATGCGTAAGCTAGTTCGATGCGTTTGATATTTTGTTAGCGCAAGATATTTAGCTTTAATGACCGATTTTAACATGCGCTTTCGTATTACAAAGTACACTGATCCCAGTTTTTCGAAAGTGAAAAAATTAGATGCGAAAGGACGCAATAAAGGGTACCAATTATCCGATTAGGTATATTAAAATAGTATTTTATTAATGTTATTTAAAACTACTGGAGTATTTCTAATTAAGACAAATCAATATTATTATTCCGCTTAAATTGTTTATATCAAACTTAAGAGATCATTTTTAAAGTCGTAATAGGAGTACCATTGCAAGATATCCTTTCATATATTGATGAAAACGTGACCACTTCTAGAGTATAAATTTTTATATAAGAAAATATGTTCAGTCCGTTCACAAACGAAAAAATTGCCGTGGAAACAAGCTATAACTTGACGCGTTTAACGCGTAAAAAGTTTACAACGCGTTTAACGCGTCAACGCGTGTTATGTACCTCCACCTTTATTACATACTTACGTAAGTATGTACATAAGTATAAAGATGATATAATACATCAAAAGGTAAATAATATTACATAATTACATATGTATGTACATAAATATTTGGAAATGTACAAGTAGTGTAATAAAATAAGTATTTCTTGCATTTCACGTAGGATAGAAGTTTCTCCTTTCTTTCACTACGCATGTGACCGTTAACTTAAGTTTGAGTTTTTGCGGAGAGGACGATTTGCGTTGTAAAACTGTTCTAAGAAAAATTCTGTCATATTAAAAACGTATTCCTATTCAGGAGAGAATTGCTGATATAGCGGTATTTAAATACATTTGCGAAACGGAAAATTTTGAGGTGGAACATTGTCAATTTTGGATATACCCATTGAAACCGGAATGCAACTCTTTCCAATGCTAGCTAAGACTATGTACTTATGTGGTTAAGGCATTTTTCGTTAAAAACCTAAGGGTATTTAACTTGGATGTCAAACACATATACGAAGCATATGACGATTACGACGAAGATCTATTAAAGAGAATGTGGTAATTAATATTGTGGATCGAACACCTTTTGTATATTTTTTTTTTTTAAATATTGCTTTAGAAATGGTGACATCTGAAAAATAAAAAATTATCGCAAAAACAAAAAAAAAATACGGTTTTTATTAGGATCATAGTTTTTTCACACCTAAAAGTTCAATGTCTGACCCGCGATCTTTAACGTTTTTCTTCGCATCATTTTAAACTAGGAACTCTTGGCACATTTTAGCATTTCTATACGAATTTGTGCCCAACTTAGAAATTCGTGTCATGTATACGAACGCAAATGTCAAAATCAGTGAACATGCTAATATTAAAAAAAAAATTGTGGAAGCCATTAAAAAAATTAAAACAAATATACATCCTTCTAACACAGAGAATCAACGTTAAATCAATTGAATTCATTGGAAACATGCATACAAATATGGATGAAAACAGTGGATTTGAAAAGGATACATTTCCGATGATTAAATTATTGCTTTCGAACTTTGTATTCAAATACAAACGAGGGTTATTTTTTTATAAATTTTTTCCAACGAGCTATAGATAAAAATATGATATAAAAAATAAAACATCAAAAACAACAAAAATAAGATATGACATCATAGTAATTTGATAATCTTCAAAAGTGTCACGTTATAACGTAAGACTGGCGAATGTTAATTCGAATGATAGTGGGTCGCTTTGTCGAACAAAAGCGACGGCTTTTCGTTTGTTCAAATTTTCTTTCTTTTTTACTTATTTGAATTAAGGACAATTTAAGTACCTAAGTAAAATAGTTCTGGCAGAAAAAAAACAGATTTCAATCGAGCAGATTACAAAACCGAAGCAACTATGGGTTAGTTTAAAGCCCATTGGAAATTGATATAATCCACTTCTATTTTCCTCCCAGGAAAGCGTGAAATACCTTCTTAAATTAAAGTTCTGTGAAAGCAAACTGCGAAGTCGGTAAAAACAAAATAAACAAGATGTGGTCATATGTTCCTAACATACATACTTAGTTTCCTGAACAAATTTATTTTTAATTTGGAAGTATTATTTCTCAAAAATTCCGAAAAATTTTAAAATTTAACAACGTCTGATGTTGTGCACATAATCAAAAGCGGCGTCAAAAATCAATGCATCATAAAAGTGCAATTTTTTAAATTATTCTGTTTTCAATCTTCTCTGGTATGGTAATTAGTTATCAGGTAACTGCAATGTAGGATCAAAGTAACGAATTATAACATGGATATGGTATAGGCGAAATATTCTTGCATCCAGACACACATATGTACATGCAACCACACGGACATCATCGCAAAAATAGAAAAACTTCCTAGAACCTCAAAACAATTTATGATGAAATCTCCATTTTCGAACATCGGGTTGGAATCCGTAACTTCACATTTTTTTGAATAGCGGAAAATTAAAAAAACCTGATTGTCATGTATAAAAACAAAATAAAAAAAAAACTTAAAATTCTCAATTAGACAAGTTTCCAAATGCAAAAGATAAACCAACCAATATTTGCATCTAAAAACATACGGGAGATATTTTAATTAAAATAGGATAATAGAAATGTTATTTCAAAACTAAAAAAATCGTTATCGACCTCTCAAAAGCGGGACGGACATACATATATTACACAGTGCCGCACTTTTTTCACTTTTGCGGCTACCTAAGCGCTACCTAAACGATGTTCAGAATTATTCCCAGGAAGTTTATATGTTGTAGAAATTTGTTTATTGAAATCTTAGGTAAATTTTTGTAGTTGATTGTTTCCTTGAATTTTGAACGGTTTGCTACCTATGGACCTGAACAAGAGAAAAAGGTAAAAAAATCGAATTTTTTTTTAAGTTTTTTGCGATTTTTATCTGGAAGGTGAAGTTTTTTTGATTTTATATGTTCGCAATTTTTGTTCTTTATGACAACGAGCTACAAGTTTGCCTCAGAGAATAAATCGAAATTCGGAACGGTTTGCAAGATATGAGCCCGAGAAAATGATCACTTTTTTGCGAAAATGGTACCGAGGCCCCAAATCTTTGGCGGCCCATAAAAAAAGTGCATGACTTTGGGAAAAATTGGGAGACACGGGTCTTTTTTTTTAGTCTTTTATCACGTAGTGGTGTCCGTATATGGTTATTTTGCCACGACTTAAAAAATTACACAGTGTTATACTAGATTTAATGCACTACGAAAATTTGAAAATCTGACCTTAAAAGTATATTAGAAATACGTACATAGTTTTTTGCCTTTCTGCAATATACGACTGATTCTGACCAGGGAAAATATCTAACATCCAATTTATTCTCACTTACTGTGAAATACATTACCAATATTCGATGAAATCGCACCAATATAGATCGGGTCGATATAAAGCTACTTTGTTCCACACCTTATATTACCTTTAACAAGTCTTGTTTGATAAATAATAACGAGTTTAGCACATTATATGTTATCAAAGTATTTTATTTGCATTTTACAAAGGTTTGAAGAAGGAAATAAAAAACTTAAAACTTTCACTCTGTTTTGGTTTTTGAGGCCTTTAATAAGAAACGAAATCTTACCATTTTTTATAAAAGATTAAAGTAAAACAAACCTGTTTTAATACTTCACCCATATTTTCAGAGTTCAATGGATATGTACATTTTAAGGATGAATGACTTTGTATTGTAAAAAAATCTACTTTAATTTTTTTTTGCAAATTCGAATCACCGAATTATACATTTGAAGTTTAAAATATCATATACCGTATGTATGGAAATAAGATTTGATTGAAATTATAAGAACCAACTTCTTACCTATACATTTCACACAAATTTACCTTTTTTAACCAATTTTACCTACTTTTGCTTTTTTATAACAGTGATTTGTTATAATCTGACCGATTATTTATCAACATTTTCTTTGCAGAAGATATTAGAAAAGCTCAATTTAGAATTCACTTACACATACACAAAGAAGTGGTGGACATGAAGTTTCGTAATCTGCTATCCACGAGAGACCATCTGTCTATACCATTGATTTTAAACTCGTATCACGTGGGTTTAAAGTGAAACACTCTGGCAATGTACTTGCAAGTCATAGAACGAGCTCCTAGAATAGGAAATTTTGTTAGTAAATGTTGTAAAAAACAATTTACCTTGAATATCAACCATTTTACAAGCGCTTACAATAGAATATTTTACAATTTGAAAAAGGAAATATAATTAAAAATACCATTTTTATATATTGTTTCAATTATAAAAGCAAGTTTAAAAACTGTATATATTTTTTATATTATACTTATTGAAAAAGAATAACAAAAACTCAAACTTCAAAAGAATAAACAGGCATTTATTTTTAATAGAAATGTTCGAGTACAAAATTTTGGGCTTAATTTTGTATTTCACTTCAGTAAGCTGTGTCGTTATTTAAAATAACGACACGCAACAATTCAGTTCGGTGAAATATAAAATAAACACATTTCTTTCGCATTTAGTGGGTTAGGCCGGCCCTTTAAGTAAAAAATAATATATTTCAAATTGTAAATATTCATTTAGTGTAATTTTTACCATATTTATTTCCTTAAATCTCTATTATTCCTGCTAGCCTCATTCGAAATAAATTTTCGAATTGCGACTGACTTACTGTATTATAATTCCCCAGTGACCAGTTCAAAATATGAACATAATTTCAGAATTAAACCTTATTGATTAATATTGAATTTTCAAAATTTAAACTGTAAAAAGAAAGAAAAAATTGGATATTACTAAGTATTTTTAACAGTGCCAAAATTATTTACGATGTACACACAATTCTAGCTAAACTTAGTTTTAACATAAAACGAAGAAAAAATATTAAAAACTCAACAGGCACCAGGCGAGATATCTATATTCGGCTTAGTCCGTTTCATTTTGCATTCATTCTTCTACTTCGGGGAAAGTTGGAAGATTATCCTCATAAGCTGTTAGACCACCATATATTCAACAAACTTATACACCCTCCCCTTACCTGAGAGGGAAATTTAAAATGTATTATACATATACATATTAAACATACACATACGCCGAAGTTTATTTTCTTATATTCTTTTTTACTTACTTTCTGGTTAGCACTCACACACAATGTGGGTTCATTACTTAATACTTAAATTTCTTACATTTGTTATAAACTACTATTTTCTTTTAAAAAATAAGCTTTTAAAAATCACCGGAAACTTTTTTAAATTTTTTAAGAGTTATTTTAAAGGAACAATTATATATGCAAATTTGTTAATATAATTGCGCACCTTCCTAATAATAATTATACAATGACTTTTCGATAATAATAATAGTGATTCGTGTTTAAAAGCAATTCAGTACAATTTAGTAATTTTCGGCAATAAGGTTTGTAAACTATCAAGTACACGAATAAAATTCCATTAAAAGCTTATTTTTGTGAAGAAATATGGCAAAAAATGAAATCTGAAAAGTTAGACAAAATTTAAGAATTCATATCATTTTAGGAATTATAATAAGTATACCAGTACATATAGTATATATAAAACCACACCACCATAGCCATTTCAAATTCCATTTTTTGTCTTCTTATTTAAGAACTAAACCTTTTAAATTTGTTTTTACCAAATTTAGAGCAGATTGAATTTTTACTAATGGTAATGATCCATAATACAATATTTTTGTTGTGATAGATGTAACAATCAATTTTAATTTTTTCTGCTTGAGGCTGTTATCGTTCCTGAAGTTATGTGAGAAATATTATTTAAAGAGAAATATAAGCACAACAGCAAATGATTGTTCTAACGCCACCATGATTGCTGGCTCTCACTGCTATTTTGACCATTTTCATTAGAGCCACTTAATCCACTTCGGCCTGGTATTGGTGGTGGTGGCACACTGAACATGTCATGTGGTGGTCGGAATTTTTCCTCTTCTTCATCTTCATTTTCTCGTTTTATCGAGGCTGTTGGATACATTGGATACGTTGGATATCCGTCGTCTATTGGCTCCTCCTTAATCTTAATAATATCCATCTCACGGAAGTCGGGTTTACGTTCCTTACTGTCACGTCGTTCACGTTCACGGTCTTTGTCTCGTCGTTCACGTTTTCTTTCACGTCGCTCACGCGATGAGTCTCTTTCACGCGATTTTGAGCGTTTCTTCTTACGATCACGTTCGCGATCTTTTTCACGTCGATCACGTCTCTCGTACTCGTCATACTCGCGGTCGCGGCTGCCACGTCTCTTTCTTCGCTCACGTGACCTGCTTCGTGAACGACGGGGACGTTCACGTTCTCTCTCTCGCAAGCGGTCTCTAGAGCGGGATCTGCGACGACCACTTTCACCACCAAAACGTCCAGCACCTCTCTCTACTGTGCGAGCATTTTCGCGATCTTCCCTTTCGCGTTCCAAGCGATAACGTTCTCGTTCCCGCTCATTGTCTTCACGACCTGAATGTTTAATATTAACGTCGTTGCCACCACGACGAGTGCCACCTAAGCCACCACCTAGACGGCGTGGCAACCAACCTTTTACTGTTCTAGCTCTTTCCACATCTACTAACACTCGTTTGCCATCAATTTTTTTGCCATCAGCGTGTTTGTAAGCAGCATGCATATCACGCTCGTGTTCATATTCAATGAAAGCGTAACCTTTTGGCTTACCAGTCTCCGGATCCGTGATCATAACAATCTTCTTAATGGGTCCATATATTTCAAATTCTCTTCTTAACTTTGATTCAGAGGTGTCGTAATTAACACGAGCAACGAACAATGTACGAAACGGGTCTTCGGTTGCATTTTTTATTTCTTGAGGATCCCAAAGAGCTATTTCACGTTCAAGTTTATACGCTACCTGTTCAGCTTTTTCTCTTCGTCGTCTCTCAAGGCGCTCCTGACGGGTTTCCATCTTTTTTGGCGGTGGAGTATCTTTAGGGTCTTCAAAGTCATTAAGGAAATTACCTACGCCCAAATATCCCCGAGATTTCTTTTCATGAGGCAACTTATCTACGGGCGGCATAAATGGTATGGGATCCCTTGCGGCAAAAAGGGCCAATAAATTTGGCGGTAGGTATTGTGTCATTTTGCGAGCTTATTTTTGTTTCTTATAATTTTCAACGTCTTTTAAAATGTGAGTCCTTTCCTCGTACAAAATTTATACAAACCTGAGTATTATTTTAATTACAATTTCTAGGTTAGTGTAAAGCTAAATCATTTCAACCTCTTTATCTCACCTCTTCATTGCAAAGTGCAACATATAACTTATTATAGATTTGTTTCTATAATTCCACCAACTTCTGCGTATGTAAAACAATTATATTAAGCACACTTTGTGACACAACTCGGATTTTCAATTTTATAAAAGATTTTTGACGACGGATTGAAAAAACAAATGGCTGCTGGATGTTAATCTATTACAAAAAGTAGTACCATACTAGCGACTTATGCATGATTAGCAAGTATTAACGATTAATTTGTATAAATGCAACTCTGTGTTATAAAAGCCAACTACAAAATTGAAAAAATTTGTTATAAGCAAACATAACAATGAGATGCCATGTCTTCACCACATATCGACTGTAGAGCATGGGTATTAACAAGTTATAGTACGTTTCCATATACGTGATTTCGGCCAAATTACATGATTTGCACAAATTACGTAATTTGGTACATGATTTCGCATACAATTTTCATGATATGATTTCATTCAAATTATGTCGAAAATTGTCTGTGCAACACTGCGCGGCTGCTTTAATTCCAAATGCAGCTCTGTGTCATCAATTATTAGTGACTTACAAATCCGAAAAAAATAGCAAATCAATTTGATTTAAATAATTAAGGTGGAGGTACATAACACGCGTTACACGCGTTGTAAGCTTTTACGCGTTACACGCGTCAAGTTACACAACACGCTTCATATTTATTCATACACAATCAGCTAGTAACAATATTTGCTTCATAATATGAGCTGAGTAGCCGCCATTTTTAAACATGACGCGTGAAAAGTTGTAAGTTAACGAACTTCACGTGCTAGACGCGTTGCCGACTTTTCATGTACCTTGTTATATAAAATACTCTAGTTCAACTTTTTTGACAGAAGTCTACAACGCGTTGACGCATGTAACGCGTGTTATGTACTTCCACCTTTATATTCTGTGTTCAAAGTGTTTCCATGTTTTAAGTGCTTTCATGTTTGAATTTTCGACATCAATTTGACGTTTGTGTTGTTTATTTATTTTTAACATAAAATAAATACAGCTTTTGTTTAGCAGTAATTTGAAGTAGAAAAAAATTTATAAAAATGAAAAATAACATTGAATTTTTATTAATTTATATTCAATACAAAAACGACTTAATAGCAAAAGTATTTGACTACTTTTCAAGTGCAACGTCAACGCCAAATACATAAGTATGTCTGCAAAGAATGAGGAGGAATCGCATACAAAAGTATTTTTTAATTCTTATTGCAAAAACTATAAGAAAATCTCCAAGGCTTTGGAAACCGTTAAGCTTTAGCATGTATTTTTGCTAAATAGTTTTTAATGCTGTATGTATTTAAAGGGTCGGTCGTCGAGATTTTGGGAACACGACTGCCAAGTAAACGAAGATGAAATCTTTAAAAACAATTTGCGGATGTCTCGTGAAACGTTTAAAATACTTTGTAAATACTTACAAAGCATGAAAAAACAAAACACCACCTTTGGAAGCGCTATTTCCTTAGAAAAAAGATTAGCAATAGCTTTATATGCCTTTGGCTCTTCTGCCGAATATAGAAATTTATTTGGTATTTCCAAGTCAATGAGAAAAGGATGAAAGGGATAGAATAGAGCAAAAAAATTGGAAAGAAAAAATGTACAATTTAAAATTAGAAAAGAAAAAATTTTTGGAAAAAATTTCAATGAACAGATTAAAACTGAAATAATAAATCTTTTAAAGAAAAAGTCTTAGGATTAGGTCTCTTCTAAAAATTACATTAAAAAAACTTTTTTACTCTTACGTACTTTTTTAACTCTAAGATATTTTTGTTTTATGTTAAACAAACAAAAAAAAACTGCTAAATAAAAAAATAATACAATTACAATTATTATGTTATTACCGAAATTATGTACCTGTATCCACGCAATATGAACTAAGTGCTTGACGTATAATTTCAGCGTCATTTCCTGTATCATCAACTAAAATTTAACTATCAGAGTATATCCTATTCTTTTCAAAATTCTGCCAGTCAGATATTCATTTGTGGTTAATTTTATCATTATGTGCATTTAGGAAATTATGAAGAACACAAGATGCTTCAATGATAATGTTAGCATAAATTATATCATTATCAATGCCCTTTCCTACACAACGAAAGCGAGCTTTTAGGTGACCAAAAGCATTTTCTACAACTCTCCTTGTTTTTGACAGAAAATAATTGAAAGTTTTTCTTTTGTGGTCATTCTCGGCATTAAAAGGATAAGGCTTCATTAATGTTTTCGAAAAACGGAAAGTTGAATCACCAGTGCTGTAAACCGGGACCTTTAGTCCACATATGTAAGTATATCTTTAGAATTTTCAAACAAGGCTTGGGTTTCGTCAAGCGATGTCTTTAACATTGATCTTTCATATATTTGAGGGTCATTACACCTTCCTGGACTTCCCACATTTATATAAAGAAACCTATGTATGTATATCTAAAAATACATAATATACAAAGGCTCATACAGATAAGTATATGTTACTATTCTATTTTTCTGGAGAATCATCCGTCTTCAAATAAAATTGTTGTACATTTTATTACACAAACATAAACAAAATAGCTCCAAGGCACTAAGGTAATCCTAATATCTCAAAGCTCCTTACGCATTCTTCCACATTTGCTGCTGGTATTTAAGCTTGTTTCATTGTCAAAGTTTGTTTATATGTGGTTTTAGTCTTCTTGTTTATATGAAATTAGTTCTCGTGTTATCCAGACAAGTGAATATGTCTTGCGCGGTATTGTGAAAAATATTAAAAAAATTCAAATATATAAATATATTTATCAATAAGCGATCGTGTGTTCTATGCAAAAAAAAAGTTGTAAAATATTTTTCAAGGGATATTCATACCAGGTAGACTAGCGCCAATTCGTTTCGATGTTAAAATCAATTGTGTCGTCAAATCCATGAATATGCCGATTTAGGCATTAATTGTGCGTAACTGAAACAAATTTAAAAATAAAAAATAAAAATGTGCGTCTAGTTTATAGATTTAAAAACAAAAAAATATTTTTTTTTTGCATACACCACATTTTTCTCATTTTTTAGCTTGTTTCACTCACGCACAATCAATGCCCCGATTATGGTTTACAACAGTTGCTACTTTAATGTTGTATTTTTTAAAATGCGATTATGGTTTACAACTGTTTTCAGTATGTGTTGTTTGCACTGTCAAAAACAGCACATTAGGTGTTGTTTTATTAACATTACAAGTTAAAAATCGAAAATAGATTAAAAAGGTTAAGTATGCACATAAAATTTGCTTCGAAAACATACAGAACTGTAAAAAATAAAATAAATAAATACAAAATAATAAAATAAATATTTCTTGAGATGATGAAAATTAATCCAAATATTGGCCGAGGCAAGCTGCCATTTTGATATAACAAAATACAGCTCATAGACAAATGGGATCATTTTACTGAACTATTAAATGGGACAATTAGAAATATTAAAGAATGGGAAAGAGTTAGTTTTTAGAAAAGTGTTCAGTTTTTGTATTAAAAACAGGTTTTATAAAAATTATACATACTTATTCTATATATGGTAGTTCCAATGGACTTGAACTATCTCGAATTCTTTTGCGGATACGTGCCATTTGTGTGCTTTTTTGTTGTTCTTTTATATACTTCTAACAAAATATACGCTTTAACAGTTTTTCGCATGCAGGTATGTATTTTTACTGAAATATGTGCTACAAATAAAATGCGACATAAACAACACCTAGATGTTGTAAACCATAATCAAAAAATAAATTAATGTTGTAAACCATAATCGAGGCATAATTCTTGACATCCAAAAAGTCATTTTTCCAAGCGAAATTAAATTTGGCATTTTATTTACACATAAGATATAAATAAATATGTCGAATAACAAATTTCATAAATATTGTTATTATAAATATTGTTTTTTATTTTGCCTTATAAATATATTCATTATCACTCAAATGGCGATTAATTGTATGAAAGTGTATAAATAAAAATAAAAAGACCCAAGTCGATTATAATGGTTTGTTATGTTTTATTTATATAAAAGCTATTATATTTATATATTTCGTAAATTACAAACAGAAAATATGATTGAGTTCTGTTTGGATTCTCATATAGTATTTGTAATTTTGGTATAAGTATATGAGTTTGAATGCTTTTCAAACATGATTTGGGTATTGATATTTGGTTAGCGCCAATGAAGTACAGGAATATACTCAGCTAAGCCATCAACAAACAATAAAATATTAAATATTTATATATTTTTGGAAATCCTGAGCCCGTCATGAATAGCCAAATCAAAAGAATATAAAAAAGTAGCCACAAGTAAGAGAAACATATATACTTATATATATATATATATATATATATATATATATATATATATATATATATATATATGTGTTATTTTTTCATAACATCTTAAGTCCTATCTTAACATATTAGACTTAAGATGTTATGATAAAACGACACAGATATATATATATATATATATATATATATATATTATATATATATATATATATATATATATATATATATATATATATATATATATATATATATATATGTAGGGTACCAAGCTCAGGCGAACTTACCGACTAAACGAATAGGATAAACGGACGAGAGAAAAGAGACAATAACTCAGACAAGAACAGTTAAGCGACAGAATAATTCAAGAGGACAGAATAATTCAAGAGGACAGAATAATTCAAGAAGACAGTAGAAAAAGAAGCGTCGAGTGGACAAGAGTGAATCGGTCAAGTTGTGAAGCAAAGAGGATTTTGTTGAATTTAAGCAACCTTAATAACCCAATAACTTTATTTTATTTTTCATTAATCTTAAGAACATAAGTATGTTAATAATAATGTGAATTAAATAAACTTGTAAAAAAAAAGAAAAGAAGTAAATGACTTAAATCGAAAAAAAGGAAAATAAATAAATACTTAAATTTAAAGTGGTGATTAGAAAAGGTCCGGTACGTGGAATAGACCCATTCCTACAAATTTATGGGGGCTCAACCGGGATAAAGTTATATGTATGTATACGTGGGTACTTGTGGTGCTATAAAATTATGCACGTACATATGTACTTACATACAACAAAAGCAAACAACAACTTGAATACAAATTTATGGTTTATGTTAAAACCAAATTTAAAAAAAAAAATTATGTTACAACCGTTATGTTAAAAACTAAAAAGAAATTTTAAGAACATTAAAGAACAATATTGCATCATCAAATTGTGAAAAAAAGCCGTTAAGTTTTAATTTAAAGAAGGAATTTGCAAAGAGACAATCACTTGATAAGAGAGAAACTACCAAAAAAAATCACGACAAAGAAATGAAGAGACTATGTTAAAAAAAAAACACACAAAATAAAATAAAAAACTCAACAACTAGACTGGAAACACTCAAGAGAAAATACCAAGCAACAAACACCTTTAACGAAATGATATGCGATTGCTCGTTGATGCGGAGATCTGTTTATTGGCGTATGGAATTTTGAGTTGGAATATGATGTTTATTGCTACATACACACATGGTGTTGTTCTTAAAACGTTGGCAGAGCTTACAGTGGCTGAAGTAAATATTTATGAAGGCAGAGAAATACGGTGGTGACAGAGAAGCAGAATATGAGACGAACACAGTGGAGCACAGTCGAAATTAAGCTGAGTATTTTTATTTATCATTCCATTAAGAATTTAGATAAAATACACATGTAAGTAGGAAGAAGACTTTTTAATTACAAAAGAAGTGTATCAGTATGAAAAATGTTTTGAGGAAGATAGATGTTTTATTAGAGAATATGTTATTGTGACAATTTTAATGAGAAGGAAATTATTGTAAGAAACATCAGATGCTAAAGGAAGGATGAGATTTTATTTAAGTAGAGAATTTCATTAAAAGAAGGATTATTGTAAAAGATTGAAGTTGAAGAAGTTTATATAGAAGAAGATTAGAATTTCATTGGAGAAGAAAATATTACTTTTAATACCGGAAGAAATACGTACATTAAGAAAGAAAATTGTACCAAGGAAGAAGATTTTTTTGTAAATGGAAATAAATAAAA
This sequence comes from Germaria angustata, assembly GCA_963681545.1. Lineage (NCBI taxonomy): Eukaryota > Metazoa > Arthropoda > Insecta > Diptera > Tachinidae > Germaria > Germaria angustata. The sequence goes on along the minus strand of OY812999.1, from coordinate 80,477,490 downwards.
CCTTGTTAAATATAATAGGGAATTTTTATTGGTAAAGAATTTGGTACAAAAGGAAGAAAAAAGAAAAATTAATTAAAATAAAACACTGAAATAAAAATTTCATAAAACGTAAAATAAAATAATAAATGATAAAGAATTGTGTAAGAGTTTTCGAATAGCCACATTATTGCAATTTTCGAAAACATTTGCTTTTATTTTTATAATATTGTAACTTTAATTGATATTACCATTAACTGATATTATATTCTGTAACATCACTTTGTTTTCTTGATTTATATCCTTTTGCAACTCAATATATATTAATTGTAACTTCTTTGTGGTTGCAACTTGTGCGTAATACAGGGCTATATTCTAGGAACGGACAAAATGAATCGGGAGGAGATTTTGGGTTATAGTATTAACGTGTTACGAACTAAACTAGGAGACTTAGGACTGAATACAGTTGGACCAAAGGAGGATTTACAAAGCAGACTTTTAAAACACTACAAATTAGATTTGTTTGACAGTAAAAGGGAAGCTGGGCTTGGTGTCCAGGCAGCGGGACCACCTGGCGAGGCGGCATTAATCTCAGCGATGGATGGTGGCAGGGGGGCCAATGGTTTCTCTTCATCAAGAAGCATGTTAACACTTAGGGACGTTGAGGATAGTTTATCCCACTTTTCAGGCACTAGCTCACCTGACATTACTCGGTGGGTGGCCGAATTTGAAGAAATGGGTACAATATTAGAATGGTCGTCACTTCAGATGTACATCTACGGGAAACAACTATTGACAGGTGCAGCAAGAACGTTTATAAAAAGCCAAAGGGGCATATGCAACTGGGACACATTGAAAAAAATTCTTACGGAAGAGTTCGGTACGCGCTTTTCGGCAGCAGAAGTTCTTCGGCAGATTCGTGATAGGCGCTTGGGACGAAATGAGTCGCTAGTAGAATACTTATACGGTATTATGGAAATAGGAAGTCATATTGATCTGGATGAAAAAAGCATCATAGATTTTTTCGTAGAGGGTATCCCCGACTCGAAGTTAAATAAAACAGTGTTGTATCAAGCTGACAGTATTGCTGAGCTAAAGAAACAAATAAAGGTGTACGAAAGGACACGGGTTCAACCCCAGTCGTCATACAAGGGTAAAGAATCAACACCGATCGTGAAAAGAGAATTTTTCAAAGCGCAACCGGCGGAAAAGAAATGTTTTAAATGCGGCGGAAGTTCCCACATCGCCAAAGAATGTTTTAAACAATACAAATGCTTCAAATGTCAAAAGTTCGGTCATCGTTCCTTCGAATGCCCAGTAAAAGAAGTAGAGAAAAAACCCGACAGGACAGAAGGTGGCCGAGCAAACATGGTTCATAGGTCGTCAGGGCTGATTTTCAAAGATGTGATAATTAAGGGGAGAACACTTTGTGCGTTGATAGACACGGGTAGCGAGTTTTGTCTCATTCGGAGAGACACGCTATTGCTCATAGGTGAAGTAGAGTTCGTTCCAGAAAAACTCGAGTTGTGGGGAATCGGTACCAGTCGAATCTATACGATGGGCCGTTTCAGCGAAATGATTAAAATTGATGAGGTAGAGATAGAAATTATATTTTATGTAGTAGGCGAACGTGACATTCACTATCCCATGATGCTGGGAAATAGCCTTTTCCGAGAGCTAGATGTAAATTTTATTCGTGGGGAAGCCTTTTTCAAGAAGCCGGAGGATAGAAATTATTTATTGCAAGAATTTAGGAGCATTTGCTTAAACGTCGAGAAACATAAGCCAGAAATTCAAATGGAACTAAGTCATTTGGGCGAATCTATTAAAAACCATGTGATTAAAGCAATTGCTGAGTATCAGCCAAAGAAAATTACGGAAAGCCCAGTCAGTATGAAAATCGTACTTAAAGATGATATACCGATATATCAGCGACCCAGACGTTTACCGACGCAAGACCAAATAATAATTGACAACCAAGTTTCCGAATGGTTACAGGAAGGTATAGTGCAACCCAGCACATCAGAATACGCATCGCCAGTTGTTTTGGTGCCGAAAAAAGACGGAACCAAAAGACTGTGCTGTGACTTCAGGAAACTCAACCAAAAGATTGTTCGAGACCATTATCCAATGCCTTTTATGGACGAGGTAATAGATAAGCTACAGGGCGCGAATTTTTATACGACACTTGACCTTCGTAATGGATTCTTTCATGTACCTGTAGACAAGGCTTCGAGGAAGTACACTGCATTTGTAACACACAATGGCCAATTTGAATTTTTATACGCTCCCTTCGGCATCAGTAACTCGCCGGCGGTATTTACTCGATTTATTGCAGCTGTATTCAGGGAACTTATTCGGGAAGGCACGGTTATAGTATACATGGACGACATTATTATTCCCGCTAAGGATATTAATGAAGGTCTGAGGAAGTTGTTGACTGTTTTAGATAAAGCAGCTTCAAGTGGATTACGCTTCAAATGGGAGAAATGCCAAATTTTACGTAAGACAGTTACATTTCTCGGATATATCATACAGAATGGTTCGATAAAGCCAGCTGATGATAAGATAAGGGCGGTTAGGGATTTTCCCATCCCCACAGAACGGAAAACGATGCAGAGGTTTTTAGGGCTTACATCATATTTTAGGAAATTTATTGAAAACTATGCCACGATAGCGAAACCATTAACAGATATGCTGAGGAAAAATATACAATTTCGAATTACAGACGAGGTGTTGATAGCATGTCAGCAGTTAAAGGAGGCTTTAATAAGCGGTCCGGTTTTAAAAATATATGACCCGGATGCGAGTACGGAGGTACATGCGGACGCCAGTAAGTACGGATACGGTGCGGTCCTTCTGCAGAAGAGTATGGACGACTCTCAATGGCATCCGGTCCAGTACATGAGTCGCCGAACAAGCCCTTATGAAGAAAAGTATCATTCATATGAGCTGGAAGTGCTGGCAATCGTCCAATCACTAAAGAAATGGAGAGTCTACTTACTTGGCATTCCCTTCAAAATCGTTACGGATTGCAACGCGTTCAAGATGACCATGAGCAAGGAGGATGTACCGGCTCGAATATCACGATGGGCATTATTTTTACAAGAATTTTCATACGAAATGGAACACAGACCAGGTGCCAAGATGGCTCATGTAGACGCGCTTAGTAGGGTAGCTTGTTTAATATTGGAGAGTAGCTTGACTCATAAGATTAGATGTGAGCAAGAGAAAGATGAGTGTACGAAAGCTATTAGAGCGATATTGGAGTACAGGAATTATGACAATTATTTTATGCAAAACGGAGTTTTATATAAGGATCCCACAAAGGACCTTATAGTAATTCCGACTCAGCTTGAGGAGGAGATCATCAGGTTAGCGCATAACCAAGGGCACTTTGGAATAGCAAAAACATGCGAATTAATCGAAAAGCAATACTACATTCCTAAATTAACCACAAAGGTGCCGAAAATAGTAAGAAGTTGTATCGAGTGCATCATCACCGAGGCAAAGTTAGGCAAGAAAGAAGGATATCTTAACCCGATAGATAAAGAGGATCGGCCATTGATGACATACCATATTGACCACGTGGGTCCTATGGAAACCACGAAGAAAGCCTACAACTACTTGTTGGTAGTGGTAGACGCATTCACGAAGTTCGTTTGGCTGCATCCAACGAAATCGACGGATTCTAAAGCAGTTATTGAATGTTTAGAAAGACAGTCTGCTATCTTTGGTAACCCAATCAGAATTATAACTGACCGAGGAGCGGCCTTCACTTCGCAGATTTTTAAAAACTATTGCATCGAGGAGGGTATTCAGCAGTTGATGATAGCTACTGGGATTCCAAGAGGGAACGGCCAGGTGGAACGGATCCACAGGATAATTGTTCCAATGTTAACCAAACTATGTGGTGAAAAACCAATGAACTGGTACCGCCATGTACGTCAAGTTCAAATGATAATAAATTCTTCACCACCAAGAAGTACACATTTTTCGCCCTTCAAATTGTTAACAGGCGTAGAAATGAGACGACCGGAGTATCCAGATCTTAGGGAGATGTTACAGGAAGAAGTAGTGAACGAATTTGAAGAAGACAGGAAAGAAATACGCGCAGAAGCTAAAGTAAATATTGCGAAAACCCAAGCTGAAAACTGTAAAACGTATAATCGCAGACGGAAACCTGAAACAGAATACGAAATCAATGAGATGGTGGCCATTAAGCGTACCCAATTCGGTACTGGGCTAAAATTAAAGGGTAAATTTTTAGGCCCATATAAGGTGATAGAAAAACTACCTCACGGACGATACAAAGTGCAAAGAATCGGTGACCATGACGGCCCAAACCTAACGACCACCGTAGCTGAGCACATGAAACGTTGGCAATCCGAGCCGTATGGCCGTCAGGAGGGCCGAATGTAGGGTACCAAGCTCAGGCGAACTTACCGACTAAACGAATAGGATAAACGGACGAGAGAAAAGAGACAATAACTCAGACAAGAACAGTTAAGCGACAGAATAATTCAAGAGGACAGAATAATTCAAGAGGACAGAATAATTCAAGAAGACAGTAGAAAAAGAAGCGTCGAGTGGACAAGAGTGAATCGGTCAAGTTGTGAAGCAAAGAGGATTTTGTTGAATTTAAGCAACCTTAATAACCCAATAACTTTATTTTATTTTTCATTAATCTTAAGAACATAAGTATGTTAATAATAATGTGAATTAAATAAACTTGTAAAAAAAAAGAAAAGAAGTAAATGACTTAAATCGAAAAAAAGGAAAATAAATAAATACTTAAATTTAAAGTGGTGATTAGAAAAGGTCCGGTACGTGGAATAGACCCATTCCTACAAATTTATGGGGGCTCAACCGGGATAAAGTTATATGTATGTATACGTGGGTACTTGTGGTGCTATAAAATTATGCACGTACATATGTACTTACATACAACAAAAGCAAACAACAACTTGAATACAAATTTATGGTTTATGTTAAAACCAAATTTAAAAAAAAAAATTATGTTACAACCGTTATGTTAAAAACTAAAAAGAAATTTTAAGAACATTAAAGAACAATATTGCATCATCAAATTGTGAAAAAAAAGCCGTTAAGTTTTAATTTAAAGAAGGAATTTGCAAAGAGACAATCACTTGATAAGAGAGAAACTACCAAAAAAAATCACGACAAAGAAATGAAGAGACTATGTTAAAAAAAAAACACACAAAATAAAATAAAAAACTCAACAACTAGACTGGAAACACTCAAGAGAAAATACCAAGCAACAAACACCTTTAACGAAATGATATGCGATTGCTCGTTGATGCGGAGATCTGTTTATTGGCGTATGGAATTTTGAGTTGGAATATGATGTTTATTGCTACATACACACATGGTGTTGTTCTTAAAACGTTGGCAGAGCTTACAGTGGCTGAAGTAAATATTTATGAAGGCAGAGAAATACGGTGGTGACAGAGAAGCAGAATATGAGACGAACACAGTGGAGCACAGTCGAAATTAAGCTGAGTATTTTTATTTATCATTCCATTAAGAATTTAGATAAAATACACATGTAAGTAGGAAGAAGACTTTTTAATTACAAAAGAAGTGTATCAGTATGAAAAATGTTTTGAGGAAGATAGATGTTTTATTAGAGAATATGTTATTGTGACAATTTTAATGAGAAGGAAATTATTGTAAGAAACATCAGATGCTAAAGGAAGGATGAGATTTTATTTAAGTAGAGAATTTCATTAAAAGAAGGATTATTGTAAAAGATTGAAGTTGAAGAAGTTTATATAGAAGAAGATTAGAATTTCATTGGAGAAGAAAATATTACTTTTAATACCGGAAGAAATACGTACATTAAGAAAGAAAATTGTACCAAGGAAGAAGATTTTTTTGTAAATGGAAATAAATAAAACCTTGTTAAATATAATAGGGAATTTTTATTGGTAAAGAATTTGGTACAAAAGGAAGAAAAAAGAAAAATTAATTAAAATAAAACACTGAAATAAAAATTTCATAAAACGTAAAATAAAATAATAAATGATAAAGAATTGTGTAAGAGTTTTCGAATAGCCACATTATTGCAATTTTCGAAAACATTTGCTTTTATTTTTATAATATTGTAACTTTAATTGATATTACCATTAACTGATATTATATTCTGTAACATCACTTTGTTTTCTTGATTTATATCCTTTTGCAACTCAATATATATTAATTGTAACTTCTTTGTGGTTGCAACTTGTGCGTAATACAGGGCTATATTCTAGGAACGGACAAAATGAATCGGGAGGAGATTTTGGGTTATAGTATTAACGTGTTACGAACTAAACTAGGAGACTTAGGACTGAATACAGTTGGACCAAAGGAGGATTTACAAAGCAGACTTTTAAAACACTACAAATTAGATTTGTTTGACAGTAAAAGGGAAGCTGGGCTTGGTGTCCAGGCAGCGGGACCACCTGGCGAGGCGGCATTAATCTCAGCGATGGATGGTGGCAGGGGGGCCAATGGTTTCTCTTCATCAAGAAGCATGTTAACACTTAGGGACGTTGAGGATAGTTTATCCCACTTTTCAGGCACTAGCTCACCTGACATTACTCGGTGGGTGGCCGAATTTGAAGAAATGGGTACAATATTAGAATGGTCGTCACTTCAGATGTACATCTACGGGAAACAACTATTGACAGGTGCAGCAAGAACGTTTATAAAAAGCCAAAGGGGCATATGCAACTGGGACACATTGAAAAAAATTCTTACGGAAGAGTTCGGTACGCGCTTTTCGGCAGCAGAAGTTCTTCGGCAGATTCGTGATAGGCGCTTGGGACGAAATGAGTCGCTAGTAGAATACTTATACGGTATTATGGAAATAGGAAGTCATATTGATCTGGATGAAAAAAGCATCATAGATTTTTTCGTAGAGGGTATCCCCGACTCGAAGTTAAATAAAACAGTGTTGTATCAAGCTGACAGTATTGCTGAGCTAAAGAAACAAATAAAGGTGTACGAAAGGACACGGGTTCAACCCCAGTCGTCATACAAGGGTAAAGAATCAACACCGATCGTGAAAAGAGAATTTTTCAAAGCGCAACCGGCGGAAAAGAAATGTTTTAAATGCGGCGGAAGTTCCCACATCGCCAAAGAATGTTTTAAACAATACAAATGCTTCAAATGTCAAAAGTTCGGTCATCGTTCCTTCGAATGCCCAGTAAAAGAAGTAGAGAAAAAACCCGACAGGACAGAAGGTGGCCGAGCAAACATGGTTCATAGGTCGTCAGGGCTGATTTTCAAAGATGTGATAATTAAGGGGAGAACACTTTGTGCGTTGATAGACACGGGTAGCGAGTTTTGTCTCATTCGGAGAGACACGCTATTGCTCATAGGTGAAGTAGAGTTCGTTCCAGAAAAACTCGAGTTGTGGGGAATCGGTACCAGTCGAATCTATACGATGGGCCGTTTCAGCGAAATGATTAAAATTGATGAGGTAGAGATAGAAATTATATTTTATGTAGTAGGCGAACGTGACATTCACTATCCCATGATGCTGGGAAATAGCCTTTTCCGAGAGCTAGACGTAAATTTTATTCGTGGGGAAGCCTTTTTCAAGAAGCCGGAGGATAGAAATTATTTATTGCAAGAATTTAGGAGCATTTGCTTAAACGTCGAGAAACATAAGCCAGAAATTCAAATGGAACTAAGTCATTTGGGCGAATCTATTAAAAACCATGTGATTAAAGCAATTGCTGAGTATCAGCCAAAGAAAATTACGGAAAGCCCAGTCAGTATGAAAATCGTACTTAAAGATGATATACCGATATATCAGCGACCCAGACGTTTACCGACGCAAGACCAAATAATAATTGACAACCAAGTTTCCGAATGGTTACAGGAAGGTATAGTGCAACCCAGCACATCAGAATACGCATCGCCAGTTGTTTTGGTGCCGAAAAAAGACGGAACCAAAAGACTGTGCTGTGACTTCAGGAAACTCAACCAAAAGATTGTTCGAGACCATTATCCAATGCCTTTTATGGACGAGGTAATAGATAAGCTACAGGGCGCGAATTTTTATACGACACTTGACCTTCGTAATGGATTCTTTCATGTACCTGTAGACAAGGCTTCGAGGAAGTACACTGCATTTGTAACACACAATGGCCAATTTGAATTTTTATACGCTCCCTTCGGCATCAGTAACTCGCCGGCGGTATTTACTCGATTTATTGCAGCTGTATTCAGGGAACTTATTCGGGAAGGCACGGTTATAGTATACATGGACGACATTATTATTCCCGCTAAGGATATTAATGAAGGTCTGAGGAAGTTGTTGACTGTTTTAGATAAAGCAGCTTCAAGTGGATTACGCTTCAAATGGGAGAAATGCCAAATTTTACGTAAGACAGTTACATTTCTCGGATATATCATACAGAATGGTTCGATAAAGCCAGCTGATGATAAGATAAGGGCGGTTAGGGATTTTCCCATCCCCACAGAACGGAAAACGATGCAGAGGTTTTTAGGGCTTACATCATATTTTAGGAAATTTATTGAAAACTATGCCACGATAGCGAAACCATTAACAGATATGCTGAGGAAAAATATACAATTTCGAATTACAGACGAGGTGTTGATAGCATGTCAGCAGTTAAAGGAGGCTTTAATAAGCGGTCCAGTTTTAAAAATATATGACCCGGATGCGAGTACGGAGGTACATGCGGACGCCAGTAAGTACGGATACGGTGCGGTCCTTCTGCAGAAGAGTATGGACGACTCTCAATGGCATCCGGTCCAGTACATGAGTCGCCGAACAAGCCCTTATGAAGAAAAGTATCATTCATATGAGCTGGAAGTGCTGGCAATCGTCCAATCACTAAAGAAATGGAGAGTCTACTTACTTGGCATTCCCTTCAAAATCGTTACGGATTGCAACGCGTTCAAGATGACCATGAGCAAGGAGGATGTACCGGCTCGAATATCACGATGGGCATTATTTTTACAAGAATTTTCATACGAAATGGAACACAGACCAGGTGCCAAGATGGCTCATGTAGACGCGCTTAGTAGGGTAGCTTGTTTAATATTGGAGAGTAGCTTGACTCATAAGATTAGATGTGAGCAAGAGAAAGATGAGTGTACGAAAGCTATTAGAGCGATATTGGAGTACAGGAATTATGACAATTATTTTATGCAAAACGGAGTTTTATATAAGGATCCCACAAAGGACCTTATAGTAATTCCGACTCAGCTTGAGGAGGAGATCATCAGGTTAGCGCATAACCAAGGGCACTTTGGAATAGCAAAAACATGCGAATTAATCGAAAAGCAATACTACATTCCTAAATTAACCACAAAGGTGCCGAAAATAGTAAGAAGTTGTATCGAGTGCATCATCACCGAGGCAAAGTTAGGCAAGAAAGAAGGATATCTTAACCCGATAGATAAAGAGGATCGGCCATTGATGACATACCATATTGACCACGTGGGTCCTATGGAAACCACGAAGAAAGCCTACAACTACTTGTTGGTAGTGGTAGACGCATTCACGAAGTTCGTTTGGCTGCATCCAACGAAATCGACGGATTCTAAAGCAGTTATTGAATGTTTAGAAAGACAGTCTGCTATCTTTGGTAACCCAATCAGAATTATAACTGACCGAGGAGCGGCCTTCACTTCGCAGATTTTTAAAAACTATTGCATCGAGGAGGGTATTCAGCAGTTGATGATAGCTACTGGGATTCCAAGAGGGAACGGCCAGGTGGAACGGATCCACAGGATAATTGTTCCAATGTTAACCAAACTATGTGGTGAAAAACCAATGAACTGGTACCGCCATGTACGTCAAGTTCAAATGATAATAAATTCTTCACCACCAAGAAGTACACATTTTTCGCCCTTCAAATTGTTAACAGGCGTAGAAATGAGACGACCGGAGTATCCAGATCTTAGGGAGATGTTACAGGAAGAAGTAGTGAACGAATTTGAAGAAGACAGGAAAGAAATACGCGCAGAAGCTAAAGTAAATATTGCGAAAACCCAAGCTGAAAACTGTAAAACGTATAATCGCAGACGGAAACCTGAAACAGAATACGAAATCAATGAGATGGTGGCCATTAAGCGTACCCAATTCGGTACTGGGCTAAAATTAAAGGGTAAATTTTTAGGCCCATATAAGGTGATAGAAAAACTACCTCACGGACGATACAAAGTGCAAAGAATCGGTGACCATGACGGCCCAAACCTAACGACCACCGTAGCTGAGCACATGAAACGTTGGCAATCCGAGCCGTATGGCCGTCAGGAGGGCCGAATGTAGGGTACCAAGCTCAGGCGAACTTACCGACTAAACGAATAGGATAAACGGACGAGAGAAAAGAGACAATAACTCAGACAAGAACAGTTAAGCGACAGAATAATTCAAGAGGACAGAATAATTCAAGAGGACAGAATAATTCAAGAAGACAGTAGAAAAAGAAGCGTCGAGTGGACAAGAGTGAATCGGTCAAGTTGTGAAGCAAAGAGGATTTTGTTGAATTTAAGCAACCTTAATAACCCAATAACTTTATTTTATTTTTCATTAATCTTAAGAACATAAGTATGTTAATAATAATGTGAATTAAATAAACTTGTAAAAAAAAAGAAAAGAAGTAAATGACTTAAATCGAAAAAAAGGAAAATAAATAAATACTTAAATTTAAAGTGGTGATTAGAAAAGGTCCGGTACGTGGAATAGACCCATTCCTACATATATATATATATATATATATATATATATATATATATATATATATATATATATATATATGAAGTAATGCGGCAGTGAGGCATATAGATTGACTTACTACTTTTAAAAATAAAAAAAATAAATTAACAATAATAATATTAAAAAATATATTATATAAAAAGAGAGAACTTAATACCAAGTTTTCATTTTTCGTATATTGCTTTATTGTTTCCAAGTTCGCAAATTTGGTTAATATTTATTTTTTTTTTAATTCTGCGAATTACAAAACGAGTTTGTTATTGCTCAGAGGCGAAATAATGCAATATGAACTATTTTAACCACAGAATACTGTGATTTTAACTACTGGATGAAGCAGTCAGATGTTGTATTAACAACATCTGTGGTGCGATTCAGGAACTTTGGCCCCTTTCAGATTAGGCACCTTTACTTGCGCAAGCCTTGTGTTTGTTGGTATAAGAGGAAAGGTCGGTTTGAAGGGAAAGAGATTTGAGTACAGGGGGCAAATTACGGCATTCGATATCGATCGAAATTTCAATACAATTCAAGAACATTTTGTTTGAAATTTCGTTCGATATCGAATGCCGTAATTTGCCCCCAGACTTGCTTGTACTTGGCAATTCTGTTTCTGCTGTCATTCTTGTCTTGGGATATTTATTTGTTTTTGACATTGTCTTTTATTTCTTCTTCGGTGTGTTGTTTTTTTTTTGTGAAAATTTTATATTTGTTAATAAGGCCCCTGTAAATAAAAAGCTAAAAAATTATGAGAAAATGGAAGCGAAATGAAACGGAACAACTAATCAATTTAGTTGAACAAAATGAATGCATTTTTAATGTTCGTTCATTTTCATTTTTATATTATATTATATTATTTTTTATTTATATTATTATATTTATATATTATTTTTTTCAATATATATAATTTTTGTAATCAAGCGTTAGGTCTTTTTTTAAAAAATAATAATTTTATTCAATATTTCGACGCCTCTTTGGGCGTCTTCTTCAGGAAATTTTTTTATTGAAATGACAATTGAAAAAATTTTTTTGAAAACTTATTTTACATACATACATAAATGAACAAATTGAAAAAATTTTTATGAACCAATCAAAATTTAATAAAGTAAAAAATTTTTTTTTAAAGAAAACAAAAAATGTTTTTAACCTATGAAGAAATGAAAAATCCTTTATACTAATTATATAATAACAATAAAAAATATTTTACATTCCTATTAGTCAGTTTAATTTACGAATCAAAAGCCTATAACATTGAGCAACATTATCTGTATCAGTTTTATAGTTAACTACCTTATTACTTGGAACATTAATAATGTTAAGCATCTCTAACATATAACGTCGTTTAAAATTCTTCTCTATAGCTAAGACTGATACTTTTTTTAGAGATGCTTAACATTATTAATGTTCCAAGTAATAAGGTAGTTAACAATAAAACTGATACAGATAATGTTGCTCAATGTTATAGGCTTTTGATTCGTAAATTAAACTGACTAATAGGAATGTAAAATATTTTTTATTGTTATTATATTATAAGACTGGCCTTCGTAGACTAGTAGGTAGTGTACTAGACTCGTAGTGCGAAGGTCGCGGGTTCGAATCCTGCCGCAGGACTCTGGGAGTTTGTGTTTGATAATTAAAGGGAGCGCACAACAAGCCTTCACTGGCTTAAGTGTATGTCGTATGACATGGGCTATCACACCCCTCCAATCAACCTAACCTAACCTATTATATAGTTAGTATAAAGGATTTTTAATTTCTTCATAGGTTAAAAACATTTTTTGCTTAGTTTTTTGTTTTCTTTAAAAAAAATTTTTTTACTTTATTAAATTTTGATTGGTTCATAAAATTTTTTTCAATTTGTTCATTTATGTATGTATGTAAAATAAGTTTTCAAAAAAATTTTTTCAATTGTCATTTCAATAAAAAAAATTTCCTGAAGAAGACGCCCAAAGAGGCGTCGAAATATTGAATAAAATTATTATTTTTTAAAAAAAGACCTAACGCTTGATTACAAAAATTATATATATTAAAACAAAAAAGGTCGAAAAAATAGTGTTAATTAATTATTATTTTTTTCTTCAACTTCCATTGTATATACCAAATTTCAAATCACTTTTACAATTACAATGAATACAGAAATGAAACAAAAAGTCAACAAATTACGAAAATTCGAGCAGAAGAAAATTAAACTTGCTCAACCAAGTTGCTGAATGTGAACATAAAAGCAAGTTCAAAAGAAAATAAATGAAAATGAAAATTATACTTGCGCAATTAAAGTTGCCCACTCTGAAAGGGGCCTTTTAACGCTCACGTTCACTTTCGTGAACGTTTTTTTCCCTCGAAATATTTTCCCTTTTTCCCAAGTTGCAATCGTGAATAATTTTTCCCTTCAAATGTGCGAAATGTAATTCAGTGGGGAATAACATGCACAAAATTATTCCCATTAAGAAAATTCGCAATATCGTGAACGACTCTTTCATAATTATTTTCCCCTTTTTTGTGTTAGTTTGTTCACTTTGTCACAGAATGTTTAGTTTATGACTTTGTTTTCTCTAGGGAACTGGATAAAAATGCAAGTAATTTTTATTTTCTTTCGAATATTCTGATTATTTAAAATCGATCGAAATCAACAAATAAAGTACAAAGCGACATCCTAGTCAATAGAAAGCAAAACAACCGACCCCATTGCTAGTGGTTTTGTAAGTTTCCAAAGATGTGATGGGCGAATTCTGGAGTTCTCTTGTAGAAGATCTAAATAGTGCTGGTCCTTTTCTGAAAAGAATCCGTGAGTGGAAGAAGGTAGTGTTATTTTATATATTGTACATTTTTATACATACATACATATATAACTTGTGTTAGGTGTGGATAGACCAAAAAAGGTATGTCCGGTCAAAGGCTGCCGCTACTTTGAAAAGCCAACGGGAAAAAGGAGGTGGACCAAACAATACAAAAAGTTTGTCAGTTAAAGAGCAGTGTATATATGAATTAATAGGAATGAAAGAGACGGTAGAGGGCTTAGAAAATTCCTTCAGCTTTGGTTTGCCAGAAGACTTTTATGGAGGAGAAAACTTTAATTGTTGATTTAATTACTTATTGATTTTAAATAAATACTTTTCAATTTAATTTGAGACATGAATATTTGTATTTATTTACCTTTATAAAACAAAATACTTTTTTAAATGTATATGTACATACATACAATTTGTAGTTATATTCTTATTCCCTGTTTATACATTCTTCTCATTTTACATTCACTACGTATTGATAGCGGGAACAAACATTCCCATAAAATTCACTATAGCAAATTTCCCTTCATGGGGAATTTCATGGGAACAAAAATTTCACATTTTATTGGCGATAGGGGTCAACAATAGCTGTGGTTTGCACAAACGATTGTGCGATTCACTAACTTCGTTTTAACATTTTTGTTATAATTTGATATCAAGTGGCATCTCTGTTAAAATAGGAGAAAAACACAAAGAGGAATAGAAAAAAAACAAAAGAATGTGTGTCGACAAAACAGTGTATAATAATATATTTTCATGAATTACTTTAATTATGATTAATAAAAGTAAAATTCTATTAGAAAACAATATAAATAATATTGTATGTATAAAATGTTTTTATAATTTTTGCTGCAAAATAACAACTTGCCCTCTTTGCAAAAGAATCGTGCTTCTACTGAACAGCTGACTTGAATCGTTTCAGTAACCACACAAAAATTATTGCTGTTAAGATAACGCCAGTTAATGTCTTTAAAAATGTTACTGAATAGAAAAACCTTTAATATTGCTGTTAAAATTTTTAACCAACTCAACAGTCTTTAAATAAAGTTACTGAATCGCACTACTGGTAGTGTTATTTCCCCTTTCTGTATATTCACAACATATAAAATTTGTCCGCTAACCCTTATGCAGCGAGTTGGTAATCAATTCGGTTTGCGTAGACATTATCAAGGCAAATTGAGAACAGGTAGTCAACAAAAGCAATATTAAAAATACTACACATATTTTGTTTTTGTAAAAATCCCCTGCAGATGTCAAAAACACATTACATGGCGAATTGAAAAATAAATAAATAAACATTTTATTAGAACTACATAGTGCCAGTTTACATTCAACGATTTTTGTCGCTGCAATTTTTGTCTTCCTTTCTTTAAAATTGCATTTGCGTTTACATTGAACGATTTTTGTCGCAGATATTTTATGCATACATACGTATGTAATTTTTGATATTTTCTTTTTTAAGTATATTCTTACGGTAAACAAACAAGGAATTTACGTATTACGAATTGCGGGAAAAAGGAATTGCAAGAGTACATGCCTATGTGTACTCTTTTTAGTTTCTCTCTTCCCCTATTAGCTCTATTCCCCCTATTTACCTACAAACTAAGAATTGCAGCGACAAAAATTGTCCAATCTAAACAGGCACAAGAGTTGCTGAACTTGTATTTGTTGTCATAAAGCATTACTCCAAATGATTGTCCGTCTGTTATTAATATACTTGCATTATGTACCATAAATAGATTTTGCAAACCTAGACGAAGGTTGCTCCCAACGTTTGCTTCGCTTAAATTGTCTTCCAAGCTTCCTTAGTTTCTCTGGTCCAGAGCACCCCACGCTTTTCTCTATATAGTACTTATATTTTTCCTTCATCATTTTGTTTTTATGCCCAAAAATAGTTTTTTACTTTTTAGTTCGATTTATCATTAAAGCGTGTTTTTCATTTTTTTTAAACTATAACTTTATATCTTTTAGTTCGATTTCTATATTAATATTAAAGAAATTTATTAATCCTGACGATCCTACTCAGGATAATGGAATATGTTTATCAAATTGTTGTAATGTCATCGGCCCCTGGAAAGTCTGCAAAGTTTGAATAAAATCTGTCCCTGTAAAGTGGGTCAAAATCACGTTCAAAGGAGTCGGTTTCAAACAAGCATACAGGTGAAGCCTATAAAAGCGTATTAAAAAGAGGGTGAAAAAGTGTAAAAATTGAAAAATTTTGTGGACAAAAAGCACTAAATTACATCTTCTGCTCTTCGTAACGAAAAAAATTAATGTTTATGTTTTGATTGAGATCCATTTACTTTATTTGTTTTTATAATAAAAATATTTAATAAATGGAATTTAATATACTGAAACCTTTTGTTTACTATCATTTATTTAAAATAATATATTGTAAGTAATTAGTTATTTTTTATTGTTTCTGTTTTCTTGAAATGTGTAAAATAAAATATGCACTTATATGCATACATATGTACAATACATACATAGTTATGTACATAACTGTTATAATAATAATAATAATAATAATAATAGTAATAATAATAATAATAATAATAATAATAATAATAGTAATAATAAATAATAATAATTAAAAAATAGTAATAATAACACAATAATAATAATAGTAATGATAGCACAAGTCACAATTATTTTTTTTAACTTTATTTGCATATTCTTCGTATTGATTTTTAAAATTTTTTGAATTAAAAATAACTATAAAAATGGCATACTTAATCAAACAAATTTTGACGTTGGAAGAAAAATTATCACCTGAGCTCTTAAGACCACCTGTTAATGAATTCGCCTTGAGACATTGTAAGTGGGGTTTTCTCTTGTGACACTTATTTTGACAGGACAACTCATTTTAAACACACATGTCATATAGCATCATTGTGTTGGATGCTCAAGTGCTATCACCCTTTAAAGTTCAACACCTTGGAAAGTATTTAAATTTCCAGGGAAAATACAAAAACAACGTTAAATAACGGCATCGCAGTTTTATTGCTGCATTAAAAGCAAAATTAGTAAGAAGCTAAAAAGTTTTAGTTTTTGCGACTTCATTTTGTAATACATTGTAATTTTCGAAAAATACAAATCTCTAGTAAAATTTACATCATAGTGTTTTTTGTTCGAATCCAATCGATTTTATTTAAAAATAATTTGTTATAAAAAAAGTAATTATTGTGCTTAGCTAAATATTTGTAATTAACGAAATTTCATACAATACCAATTTGCTTGGTAAGTTGTAACTTCTCAAATAATAGAGGTTTATTATACTCTAATTATTAATTGAATATTTAGATTAATAAAAAGAGAAAATAATGTCTACTAATAAAACATCGGAAAACAATATTTCCAAACTTGAGGATAGCGAAAACTTTGAAAATGGACAAAAAGAAAATGGCGCAGGCGCCATATCTTCAAAACATGATAATGTTAGTACATCACCAAGTGTAATAAAAAATATTATTGGAGAAGTCTCCAAATTTGTGTCAAAATATTCAACAGCTACTAAGAATGATATACATATGACTCCGCCTCCACCCCCTCCGACGACTCCGGTTCAACATAAAGATTTTGCAAAAAAACAGATTTTAGGCGAAGACAAACTACAAGATCATTTCAAGTCTGAAATCATTGATGAAAAAAGTGTCTGCGATAATTTGGGGGATGCATCAGGCAATGTTCCTCCGCCTCCGCCAATGCCATCAAAAGAATTCTATTCAGTTTTCAACAAGCAAAATGTCAAAACTGTTAATTTTAATTTCGACATTGAATCGGCCAAACATGCTTTAAAATGCACTGGATCTGAAAAAAACGATTTTCAAGCTGAAATGGTATGTAAAAAGTCCTATACGCTTTACATATGTATGTACTTATGTACATATGTATGTATGTATGTATCTACATATGTACATAATTATGTATGCATGTATGTATGCATGCTTGATTTTTCTATGTATGTAGTTCTAACTTGGAATAAGTTGTACATATTGATATGTGGAATTTTATGTACGCTGTACCATCGTCTTATAAAAATATATAAAATTTCACAGCACTTGATTTTTTTGACGGTTTTTTTCGATATGAGCTATAGTTGAAAATGTTTGGTTTAGATCTACTTATTCTATCGAAGTAGCTTTAATAGAAATTTTTGGCTGATAGATAAATAAAAAATTAAGTAAAATATTGGCAGCAAACCATATTTTCGGAGCTATTTCGGAACTTGTTAAATAAAACTGCATAACATATCTGAATATTTGTATGATCTGAAAAGCTTTTGATCCTATCTTAGAAGTTGCAAATTTTTGTTTTAATTTCATAACCTGTTAAGATATTTTCGTAAAAATATAACGGGTGATTTTTTAAGATAGAGAGATGACGTAACATGCTATAGGCCTTTGAATGATCACGAGTTTGTGAGATTTTTGAGCAAAGTATTCATACAAATGTGTTGCTTCTACTCTGGCCTACGTAATGAATTTAACTATTTTTATTGATTTTTGTTTAAATGCTTTGAGTTTGGTAACCAAGAGGAAGTAATTTTAACTGATTTTTTTAAAGCGTTTTATAATTTGTCCTAAGTTGAAAGCAAATGATTAAGTTATACCTTTATAATAAAGTTTGCTCGGTTCGGATTGAAGGTTAGGTCTATAAATAATATTTGCGTACTGCAGGGTTGCAAACTTTGCCTCTTATTGTTTAATTTTATAATTAACTAATTTGGTAACCAATTTCTTTAAAAAAATTGTTCTGATTTTGCTAACTTATAGGTTATATATATATTTATAGGTTATTTGTGAGATATAAGTTATATGTTACTATTATTTGGAGTTCTCATATATCTAAGCTTATCTCCCATGTTGAGAGACTTACGCTTCTTTATTAAATTTGCTATACTCTCTATTATATATAGCTTCTGTTCCCTACGAGTCTAATAGCTTGTATTTTAGAATCGTGTCGAAAAATTTACTCTGCTTTATTGGTGTAAGATATAATTATTTTTAGAAAACTGTCTGCTATATTTTAACATCAATTTCGTGGGTATTACATCCAATACTGAGAATTCAATGTATTATTCATTTAGTGAAATTTGCTATTCAAAAAACAAAAAAATAAAAACTGCTAAGTTTACTTACAATAATAATTAAAACTTAATTTTTAATTTTTTTCCATATGAATTTAAAAAATTATTCTAATTACACTATGGAACATTTTTGGGATTATTGTCTGGGGGTGAGAAATTCCAAGTCAGAGTGATGGTACTAGGTCAGTATAGTAAAACCCTCAAAGGGTTTGGCGTTCGTATGTGTCAGTTTTTTGTTGACCTTTTAAATTTTTTCCTTCTTGTTTTTTCGCTTAGTTGTAACATTTTGGCAAAAACGTAGTTTAACATAACTCGAGAACCACTTGTCCGATTTTGATGAAACAAATTTAGAAAAATTGAGAATTACAATTTCTTTAATCCGTTCATATAACGTTTTCCTATATGTGCAACACTTTCGAAGTTAAAAATGAATGTATGAAGGGGAAAAAGTATTTTTTGCCAAAAATTTAAATATTTTTTTTTTTTTTTAATTAATAAAAAATCCAAAATGGAAAAAAGGATCAGGTGTTATTAATTTCATGTAAAGTCACATAACCTATAAACAAAATGCGACATAGATCATAGAAATCGATTAACGCGTTCTGCTTTTATTTACAATTAAGTGAAGGTATCCCATTTTGACAAGAATATTGATATTTGTTTTTATTCAAAAAAGTGTCATTTATCGCCTTCTGGCCATAAACTACTAAAAAAATTAAGTAAACATTTTTATAATTTTTTATTTTTATTTTATTTATTTATTTTTATTTATTTTAATAAATATTGCCTAGACTTTTTCGATGGTGGTTGTTCGGGACTAGTGGCATCGCATTCATCGTTTCTTTCATTTCTGTACTATAGGCGATTGGAACTGAAGGTTTTTTATTGGTCTTATGCAGTAAAACCGCCTTCAAGCTGAGTTTTGAACTGTCAATAAATAATATCCAGTCATCTGCTTCATATTTTATTTCCATTGCGTCCATCAATTTTCCTACATCCGGGCAATATGCAGAAGTTTTTTCATCATTCACAAGGAATGAACTTTGGAGTGTTGCCTGACGACTTCGATAAGCTGTGACTTTCACACCGGGTGCCAACAAATTGTTTGATTTCAAAATGGAAACCAGCTCTTCCGATTTATGCTGTGTTAATTCCAACTTGGCAACAATTGAATCAAGCTTATTTTGATTTATTAAAATTGGCTCATTGGATACTGATGGCTCATATGGGGGATCATCACGTGCATGATATGTCGGAGCAGTCGTAGAAGAGAAAATATCTGGGCTAGAAGCTTTTGGCACAGGAATGTAATTATACGATTTTCTTATCCTTTTTGCGGCTCCTTTATTCGCACATGCATAGCAATTCAATGGATTGTGACCTTCGCCAGGATTAGTCCAAGTCATTGGGATACCGAATGGCATACTTTCACGTCTTCTATTTTTCCAATCCATTAGACGGTTGTAGCAGCTTTTACACACTATATTTGGTACCCAATTTTCGTTCACTATAACATTTTGGTTGAAGTACATCTCGTATGTTTGAACAAAATCACTACTGAAATTTCCCCTTTTTTTATGTGTTGAGACATATTGACCACAGCAGTAGCAAAAGCTATTTATATCTGGCTTGCACAGTTCCATATTCTGTTCTTTTAAATTTTTTCCTTCTTGTTTTTTCGCTTAGTTGTAACATTTTGGCAAAAACGTAGTTTAACATAACTCGAGAACCACTTGTCCGATTTTGATGAAACAAATTTAGAAAAATTGAGAATTACAATTTCTTTAATCCGCTCATATAACGTTTTCCTATATGTGCAACACTTTCGAAGTTAAAAATGAATGTATGAAGGGGAAAAAGTATTTTTTGCCAAAAATTTAAATATTTTTTTTTTTAAATTAATAAAAAATCCAAAATGGAAAAAAGGATCAGGTGTTATTAATTTCATGTAAAGTCACATAACCTATAAACAAAATGCGACATAGATCATAGAAATCGATTAACGCGTTCTGCTTTTATTTACAATTAAGTGAAGGTATCCCATTTTGACAAGAATATTGATATTTGTTTTTATTCAAAAAAGTGTCATTTATCGCCTTCTGGCCATAAACTACTAAAAAAATTAAGTAAACATTTTTATAATTTTTTATTTTTATTTTATTTATTTATTTTAATAAATATTGCCTAGACTTTTTCGATGGTGGTTGTTCGGGACTAGTGGCATCGCATTCATCGTTTCTTTCATTTCTGTACTATAGGCGATTGGAACTGAAGGTTTTTTATTGGTCTTATGCAGTAAAACCGCCTTCAAGCTGAGTTTTGAACTGTCAATAAATAATATCCAGTCATCTGCTTCATATTTTATTTCCATTGCGTCCATCAATTTTCCTACATCCGGGCAATATGCAGAAGTTTTTTCATCATTCACAAGGAATGAACTTTGGAGTGTTGCCTGACGACTTCGATAAGCTGTGACTTTCACACCGGGTGCCAACAAATTGTTTGATTTCAAAATGGAAACCAGCTCTTCCGATTTATGCTGTGTTAATTCCAACTTGGCAACAATTGAATCAAGCTTATTTTGATTTATTAAAATTGGCTCATTGGATACTGATGGCTCATATGGGGGATCATCACGTGCATGATATGTCGGAGCAGTCGTAGAAGAGAAAATATCTGGGCTAGAAGCTTTTGGCACAGGAATGTAATTATACGATTTTCTTATCCTTTTTGCGGCTCCTTTATTCGCACATGCATAGCAATTCAATGGATTGTGACCTTCGCCAGGATTAGTCCAAGTCATTGGGATACCGAATGGCATACTTTCACGTCTTCTATTTTTCCAATCCATTAGACGGTTGTAGCAGCTTTTACACACTATATTTGGTACCCAATTTTCGTTCACTATAACATTTTGGTTGAAGGACATCTCGTATGTTTGAACAAAATCACTACTGAAATTTCCCCTTTTTTTATGTGTTGAGACATATTGACCACAGCAGTAGCAAAAGCTATTTATATCTGGCTTGCACAGTTCCATATTCTGTTCTTTTAAATTTTTTCCTTCTTGTTTTTTCGCTTAGTTGTAACATTTTGGCAAAAACGTAGTTTAACATAACTCGAGAACCACTTGTCCGATTTTGATGAAACAAATTTAGAAAAATTGAGAATTACAATTTCTTTAATCCGTTCATATAACGTTTTCCTATATGTGCAACACTTTCGAAGTTAAAAATGAATGTATGAAGGGGAAAAAGTATTTTTTGCCAAAAATTTAAATATTTTTTTTTTTTTTAAATTAATAAAAAATCCAAAATGGAAAAAAGGATCAGGTGTTATTAATTTCATGTAAAGTCACATAACCTATAAACAAAATGCGACATAGATCATAGAAATCGATTAACGCGTTCTGCTTTTATTTACAATTAAGTGAAGGTATCCCATTTTGACAAGAATATTGATATTTGTTTTTATTCAAAAAAGTGTCATTTATCGCCTTCTGGCCATAAACTACTAAAAAAATTAAGTAAACATTTTTATAATTTTTTATTTTTATTTTATTTATTTATTTTTATTTATTTTAATAAATATTGCCTAGACTTTTTCGATGGTGGTTGTTCGGGACTAGTGGCATCGCATTCATCGTTTCTTTCATTTCTGTACTATAGGCGATTGGAACTGAAGGTTTTTTATTGGTCTTATGCAGTAAAACCGCCTTCAAGCTGAGTTTTGAACTGTCAATAAATAATATCCAGTCATCTGCTTCATATTTTATTTCCATTGCGTCCATCAATTTTCCTACATCCGGGCAATATGCAGAAGTTTTTTCATCATTCACAAGGAATGAACTTTGGAGTGTTGCCTGACGACTTCGATAAGCTGTGACTTTCACACCGGGTGCCAACAAATTGTTTGATTTCAAAATGGAAACCAGCTCTTCCGATTTATGCTGTGTTAATTCCAACTTGGCAACAATTGAATCAAGCTTATTTTGATTTATTAAAATTGGCTCATTGGATACTGATGGCTCATATGGGGGATCATCACGTGCATGATATGTCGGAGCAGTCGTAGAAGAGAAAATATCTGGGCTAGAAGCTTTTGGCACAGGAATGTAATTATACGATTTTCTTATCCTTTTTGCGGCTCCTTTATTCGCACATGCATAGCAATTCAATGGATTGTGACCTTCGCCAGGATTAGTCCAAGTCATTGGGATACCGAATGGCATACATTCACGTCTTCTATTTTTCCAATCCATTAGACGGTTGTAGCAGCTTTTACACACTATATTTGGTACCCAATTTTCGTTCACTATAACATTTTGGTTGAAGTACATCTCGTATGTTTGAACAAAATCACTACTGAAATTTCCCCTTTTTTTATGTGTTGAGACATATTGACCACAGCAGTAGCAAAAGCTATTTATATCTGGCTTGCACAGTTCCATATTCTGTTCTTTTAAATTTTTTCCTTCTTGTTTTTTCGCTTAGTTGTAACATTTTGGCAAAAACGTAGTTTAACATAACTCGAGAACCACTTGTCCGATTTTGATGAAACAAATTTAGAAAAATTGAGAATTACAATTTCTTTAATCCGCTCATATAACGTTTTCCTATATGTGCAACACTTTCGAAGTTAAAAATGAATGTATGAAGGGGAAAAAGTATTTTTTGCCAAAAATTTAAATATTTTTTTTTTTAAATTAATAAAAAATCCAAAATGGAAAAAAGGATCAGGTGTTATTAATTTCATGTAAAGTCACATAACCTATAAACAAAATGCGACATAGATCATAGAAATCGATTAACGCGTTCTGCTTTTATTTACAATTAAGTGAAGGTATCCCATTTTGACAAGAATATTGATATTTGTTTTTATTCAAAAAAGTGTCATTTATCGCCTTCTGGCCATAAACTACTAAAAAAATTAAGTAAACATTTTTATAATTTTTTATTTTTATTTTATTTATTTATTTTAATAAATATTGCCTAGACTTTTTCGATGGTGGTTGTTCGGGACTAGTGGCATCGCATTCATCGTTTCTTTCATTTCTGTACTATAGGCGATTGGAACTGAAGGTTTTTTATTGGTCTTATGCAGTAAAACCGCCTTCAAGCTGAGTTTTGAACTGTCAATAAATAATATCCAGTCATCTGCTTCATATTTTATTTCCATTGCGTCCATCAATTTTCCTACATCCGGGCAATATGCAGAAGTTTTTTCATCATTCACAAGGAATGAACTTTGGAGTGTTGCCTGACGACTTCGATAAGCTGTGACTTTCACACCGGGTGCCAACAAATTGTTTGATTTCAAAATGGAAACCAGCTCTTCCGATTTATGCTGTGTTAATTCCAACTTGGCAACAATTGAATCAAGCTTATTTTGATTTATTAAAATTGGCTCATTGGATACTGATGGCTCATATGGGGGATCATCACGTGCATGATATGTCGGAGCAGTCGTAGAAGAGAAAATATCTGGGCTAGAAGCTTTTGGCACAGGAATGTAATTATACGATTTTCTTATCCTTTTTGCGGCTCCTTTATTCGCACATGCATAGCAATTCAATGGATTGTGACCTTCGCCAGGATTAGTCCAAGTCATTGGGATACCGAATGGCATACTTTCACGTCTTCTATTTTTCCAATCCATTAGACGGTTGTAGCAGCTTTTACACACTATATTTGGTACCCAATTTTCGTTCACTATAACATTTTGGTTGAAGGACATCTCGTATGTTTGAACAAAATCACTACTGAAATTTCCCCTTTTTTTATGTGTTGAGACATATTGACCACAGCAGTAGCAAAAGCTATTTATATCTGGCTTGCACTGTTCCATATTCTGTTCAGTTTTGTTCACTTTTCGGCTTGTGAGTGTCAATGTTTTCTCCAAATAATGTTGTGCATATCGGGAGCAAATTTTTGAAATTCATACATTTACCTAATTGTGAATAAATGAGAAATGCGTAAATCCATTTTCATGATCTATGCTTTTTTTGCTCATGAGTTATGTGACTTTACGCGAAAGTAATTAGTGGAATCAGAAACTTATAGCAAAAAAAAAAAAAAAAAAAAAACCAAGATTAGCCCTACAATTTAGTGCAGACAGCTAATAAAAGTTTCTCCGTCAAAATTTTGTGCTTGTCACTAACGTTTTTTTTTTTTGTGGTTGAGACTCTATACGTTTGCTCTTTCCTGTCCACAGGAGCAATTTAGGTTTCTGCAGCTCTTGAGTTTATGATCAAGTGAAAAGACGAATAAAAGTAGTAAGGACTTGCGTGTACTGAATGTTCGACAATCGTTACTTTAAAGACAAAATCCGAATGTCTGTTTGGTGCATTTTGTTTGCTTCAAACGCTATAAGTATATTTAACCGATTTTTTAATTTTTATATATTTTTTCAATTAGACTATAACTGAGGGG
Source organism: Germaria angustata (assembly GCA_963681545.1). Lineage (NCBI taxonomy): Eukaryota > Metazoa > Arthropoda > Insecta > Diptera > Tachinidae > Germaria > Germaria angustata. Next base: position 80,452,449 of record OY812999.1, on the reverse strand, counting down.
ATGATCCCTAGTCATGCAATGCGTTGTGTTGGTATTAGGAAAATAGCTTATGTGAGGGAGAATAGGGGGAGTAGTGTTTATGGGCATTTAACTTGAACCTCTCCATGCTAGGAGCGACAAGAAAGACATCTGCAGGTAGCTCGTTCCATATACGAGTAGTTTGACTAAAGGACGAATTTTTGCTGTGTAATGTGATTCACTGGTATATCAGCCACAAAATACTGTGATCTTAATGAAGAACGTCTTGATCGCAAATAAGAACGGGTTGGCGGAACAAGTTCTCTGATTTCATCAGAACAAAATCGTCAAAATAGACTTTGAAGTACTTGCGGATATATGTGGTTTAAATAGTAAGGAGATCCGTCGGAGTGAAATATCTTTTAAACCGTCTTAAAAAAACGGAGGTAGTGAATGCTTCTTCAGCGACATGAAAAATGCTGCGCCGATCAAACATCACACTTAATTTTCATGCCAACAACATCAAGATCGTCTGATTCCTCTTATATCGTCTGATTCCACTTATATCACCTGTAATTACAGTTGGGTCAAAATGTTACGGTCATTTAAATTGAAGATATCTATTTCAACGTTTGCTAGGGAGTTAAATCGTCTTGTAAAGTAGTGTTAACACCTATTTGAGGATTGGTGTCTCATTAGCAACCTGCTAGTACATTGGCTAATGGACAATTTAGCATCGAACAGCACATCTTCAATACAAGTGTCGGCATTCCATATAGTTCAGGGGATTTATAACCTAAAGCTACATATACCCTCTCGATCTCGGGAACTTTGTTAGCGCGTCCTCAGTACTTTGGAACAAAAAAGAAAAATTGAGAATTGGCGGTTGCCATAAGTTATCGAAGATTTGCCCTTGCAATTCTCAGCCAATTTTTCTACGATTCGTGAAGGATTTGGCAGTCCCTAGTCTTGTATTAATGGAAAACCTCCAGATAGCGATGGTCAAAGAACGAACGCAAGAAACTTCCAGTTTCGTACTAAATGAGCATGGTTGCTGGTATTAGTGTTATTTCCGGTACGTTCTCTTTATTTATACCATTATTACAAAATGGATCCACTAGATTCATCGTTTGACCTTTGTCTTTTCTGTGATGCGGTCGCTGAGGAATCTGGAGTGATCGTTTTAGGCATGTATTCCTTGGTCCAATTTAGCGAAGCTACCTGCTCCGCTGTGAGGGAGTCGAAAGATTTGACCTTATGTCTGTCGACCAAACTCAATACCTCCCGTCTTTTCACGAAGGCTTTGCGTTTCATCTGACCTTCGCCTCGAGAGGAGTACGAAATCGATGAAATATGTTTCTCTTAAACGGGTTTTCGGTTTTCGACCGAACATAAGTGTTGTAATTTAAGAAAATAATAGTTAAGAATGGTTAATTTCAACTTGTACATACATATGTCTCAATTAGCTCGGTTATATTAATAAAGGAATAAGTAAAAAAGTTGATAAACAAAAATGATGGTAAAGCGAGTAAAACTCATAATATCATACAAGTAATATGAAATATTTTGCAATTTTAGTTATTTCATAAGTTTTATTGATTTTATTTCAACAATATTTCTAGACTAAGGAAGTAGATGTCTGCGCTAAACATAGTAGCAATAAATCACTGGCGTTGATGGAAATACCAAAAAAGTCGAAATGTGAGGAAATTCTTAAATCAAATAAACTGAAAATTCAAAAATTGCTAGAACAACTGTCAACTGATAAACCAGCCATGACTTCTGTAGCAATTCCACTACCGCCACCAACAAAACCAACTCTGGTTCCCATCGACATTTTGATGACCGTTAATGAAGAAGGTGAAAATGACGTTGTTTGTGAAAAAAGTCATGATATATCGAAAAGGACTATTGGTAGCAATCGAGTGGCGACGACATGCATTCGTCATCATGAAAATACTCATAATGAAGAAGAGGTGTTATCGCTACAGGCTCTATTTGCTCGGTCTTCCACTCCATATATTCAACCCATGCCCCATACGCCAGCAAGTTGTGATTTGACTAACGTATCCGAACACGTCAGTCCAGTAAAGGACGATGACATTAATATTTGCAGGCCCGACGTTGGAGAAATTCATAAAAATCTAAAAGCAAAAGAGCTTACCATTACCGGGTCTAAATCTCTCCCATCGGTGACAATTTGTACTGATAGTGAACAAATTTTTCCTAAAACTAAATCTGAAACTTATACATCTAACAATTCAGTTATTCGGTATACTCAATCCGATCTTCAAATTATTCAGAATGAAATGTCTAATCCAATGTCAAAACCAACTGTCCCTCCTTATGTTCCACCTAATATTGTCAATTGCGATGTAATTGAATTAGAGGCACGTCTCAAACGTTTAAACATTTGGAAAACTCTCTCTGATACTGAAACCACGCGCTACGACACCAGTCATAACAACATCAAAAATGTTAATGTAAAATCGCGTTGTAATGATATGATGCCAGCCTTTGCCAAACGTAAACTTATGGATGAATCAATTATAAGAAGTCAACCACCACAGCCTCATGATTTTAAAGTAAATGCTATTTATTTTAATGTATGCGCTAGTACTTTTTGTCTTATTTTTCAATTAGGATCCTGCAATTATAACGAATCAACGTCGTATTGGCAGCGGTCGCATAACACATAATAAATGGATTGGTAACTATCAGCCAAAGTATTGCCAAGCAAAGTTGTCGGAGTGTGGTCAGATTAATAAAGAAGTGAACGTTGATAATAACCGTACGGGTAGACAAATCTCTTAACTTGTTATAAAATTAATTAAATTCAAATGTTTGATTTTATTAATATAATTTTTTCTGGTAGGTTTGAGTGAAAAATCTTGCAATGGTCGGAATGCTGACGAGGCCGTTGGCAAATCAAACTATGTTAAAAGGGTCATGTCTGGATTTTTGGTTGTTTCAAATCCAAAGAATAGAGAAAAAGATGAAAAGTACGAACACTATAAAAATCAACAAAACGAAGAACCCGAATGGTTTAGCTGTGGTCCAACTTCACGTTTAGATACAATCGAGTTATGCGGTTTTGATGAAGACGATGACCAACAACATCTGCATAGTGGAAATAATAGTAGTAGCGGAAGTACTCGTGGTGCTATTGATGCTGACATCAATAGTGATGAAAGCAAGGAAAATGATATTCAAAATGCAAATAAGGTGATTATATCAAATATTAAATCATCAGTCATGCGTATACCATGCTTAATACTTTTATATTAAAAATAAATATACAAATATAAATTTATAATTTTTTTGCATTGTTTCAAGATTGAAACGTCTGGTAAATCAAAATTGCACGATAGCACTAATAAATATCGAAAATGTAATCTTAAATATGATTCGAATAATAATGCTAATGAAGTTAAAAAAGTTGAGGGTTCAAAAACAGTTAATCATAATGTGAAATCGGACCATGGGCAAAAGAAATCCATGATACCATTTCAATATGATCAATTCGTGGGAAATACAAAACTACGTTCCCACATGAATCAGAATCGTAGCGGCGGTGCAGCAAATAGCATTGGGACGCAGTATCATCAAAATTATAATGGAAGTTCAAAATTTTTACAATTCTTTGGAGGTAATCCATCAAAAAGCCATTCCAGTGAACAATTGGAAAATAGCGCTTCTTCTACGTCATTAAACGAATTTTTTCAGCAAGCGATGAACTCACAAAAACAAAGAGAACCACTTCATTTTACAGTAAATGCAAATACACGTGTTTCATCAAATGTTAATATCAATGAAATACCTTCCGTTGATGAATTGGAAGCTAAGTGGCGTAAAAATTCATCTAGTGTAAATGGTGCTAAAATTGGTGAAAACTCTGGTAGTGATTCCAACAACAACAACATTAATCGCGACTCCGAATATTTCAAAAAACTCATTGGTCAATTAAATAATTATTCAGTACCTAAATCTGAACAACAACCACAGCAAAATAAATATCAAAATAACTGTATTAGTAACAACATCAATAGCGAAAATCTTTCGACTTTAATTTTTAAACAACAGTTACATCAAAAACAGTCGCAGCAGCAGCAACAATCGTCAGGATTGCATCAAACAAATCATCTACAACATCAATACAATAAGCAAAATGTATTCTTACAGCAACAACAAGCTGCTCTTCTTGCTAATTTGCAGTTAAAGGCTATTTTAAGTAGACCAGAAGCTCAAATGTATTTGCTAGGGTTGGCTAAAGGTAAACAATTATAAATTTGTAAATAATTTATTGAGAAAAACTTATTGGGGTTTATTTTAAATACATATATACTTATATACAGGCGATATTTCAAAACATGGTCTCGTAGTACAATTAGCGAATCCACATTTATCTCAAAGAGAACGCGAAGCAATGACTGCAGTTCTTACATTTACCTCTGCACAACAGCAACAACAACAGTTTGATTCATTTTCAAATAATTTAATTATGAATCAAATACAAAATCTTCAAAATCTAGCCATTGTCCAACACACATTAGCAGCTCAGCAACAGCATCAGTCACAAGGAGGAAATAAACGTTTGACTACAATTCAACCTATGAGCCAAGAAGAACTTCAGACGCATGCCAACATTATAATGCAAAATGCTTTAATCAAACGTAAAATTGAGGAGCAAACAAACATGTTAGGCTTACAAAAAATTTTACAATTAAACGCAGCTGCTCAAGCTGCTAAACAGCAACAGACTCAGTCTTCTAATCGTAATATACATAGTTCTGGTAATCTTAACACTCAAAATATGAATCGCATGACGCCTGGTAGTCGTCGACTACAAGCACTAAAAAATTTGTTTAATGATTCCAACGGCATGGTCGACAATATGCAACAACAGGACATGAATACCTCGAATGTTGGTGGTAACGTTAACAATGTTGCAAGCACAAATTATAGAAACAACCGCAATGTTAATATTCAAAATCAACGTAAACGTGGTTCTGGCACCACGTCGGCAGTACCAGTTAAGTTTGTGCCCGAAGCTGGACATCAATTTCAGCAACAACAACAACGACGCCAATTAACGGATTCTGAAGCGCACTATCATAGTACAATGATGAATAATCCACATATGCATCATACGGGGAGAACAAATAAAATAAATATTCCATCACAACAATCGGCAGTTGCTCTTTCAGGAGGTGGTGGCAGTAAGTATAATTTGCTTGAATTTTTATATATGTATATACTTTGTTCATTATAAGATGATTTAAATTAAATATGTATTTCCATATAACATAATGGCGGGATGAAATAGTTTGATTATATATATATATATATATATATATATATATATATATATATATATATATATATATATATATATATATATATATATATATATATATATATATATATATATATATATATATATATATATATATATATATGTATACTTACGGATAACATTTTTTGCTCCGATATCTGCAATATATCCATTCAATTCGAGGTAGTTCTGCTCGAGTAAAATGCTTCTAGTCAGTAAAATTCTTATAGATTTCTTCAATCTGTTATCATCAATCTTAATTCTTTTCATAACTTTAAGTATAAGAGGTACTAATAACAGTGCTTTAGTAATCAGCACTACTAGAACCAGTAATGCTAATTGTTTCAAAGTTATTTGGTCGAACTATGCAAGAGCCTAATGCACTTCATATAGGCAACTTTAAGCTTCTTTTTACATACAGACTTTAACAACTTGCGTCTTTTTATTTTTCTTTCTACACCTTTATACAATTAATCGCCCATTGGGTGATAATGAATGTACATATTTATAAGGCAAAATGAACAACAAAATGTATAATAACAACATTTATCAAATTTGTTATTCGATATATTCTCCAAAAGAACTATTTAACATTTTATTTGATGATTTGGCTAAAGGGTACTGATGATTTGGTGGGCGCCAATGAAATGCAGGCCAGCAACAAACAATCAAATTTTAAATTTATTATATAGTAAATTTTATTCTGTCACAAAACATTTTTTTCTGTAGACAGGGATGAGAAAGAACACATACTTATACACATATATTGTTCTATAAGATTCTTTATTCCAATAAATTTATATTTACTAAGCTATATCTGGTTACATTTCTTTAAATAACTATTACATTAATCCGCTGATAAGGGACTATTCAAATAAGATAACCGCTACCATCCTTCACGTTCCCCTAGTGAAACCTAACCTTTGCGTCTTGTACACTATACTCTCCTGCCATACAGTATCGAAAGCATTCTCGAAGTCAAGGCTAACTGCTATTGTCGCATACCTATTGTTCAACTCCTTCGCATAAAACCATGGGGGCATGTGAAGTTGAATGACCCTTTCAAAAATCAAACCCACAATCAACATCGACTGGTTCATGGTTCGATCTGGCCTTCTGAATGGGCATGATCAGTGCTTCCTTCCATTCTTCACGTTCCCCTAGTGAAACCTCCTAACCTCAGCATCTTGTACGCTATACCCTCCTGCCATACAGTATCGAAACCATTGTCGAAGTCAAGGCTACCTGCTATCGTCGCATACCTATTGTTCGACTCCTTTGCTTAAAACCATGGGGGCATGTGAAGTTGAATGACCCTTTCAAAAAACAAACCCACAATCAACAACGACTGGTTCATGGTTCGATCCGGCCTTCTGAATGGGCATGATCAGTGCTTCCTTCCATCGAAGATGGAAGTACCCAATATTCAGCACTCACAAAAGAAACAGCAAAGAAGCAATGCCTGCGTCGTCAATGTTACGAAAACGGTTGGCTAGAAGCTCTGCCCATGATCTGTTCAACATTGCTGCTTTTATACCCGTTTCTGGCTGCACGTAATCGTTGCAAATTTTCGTACGTCCAACGTTTAGTAAGCTGTGCAAAAGTGAAAGTGCTATGCACTTAATTCTAGATGCCCGGCAAGAAGGTACTGAAAAAAAACGTTACTCGTACATATAAACTTGTATGAGAATATAAAGTATCCTTAATGAATAGTTAGCAAACAATAGATCTACATATATATCATTAATTAAAACAATAACTAAAAACTTAATAATTTAGAGTTTATGTATAATTATACTGTCGACCGTAAATATGTAGCTGTGGGCGAAAACGAGGTCAGTATTTTAAAATAGAATTTAAAAAAATTGTTCCTTTATGTGAGGACGTTGCATCATTAAAAGAATAATGGCAGCGAAAAATATTGTGTAGGAAGAATCGCTTTATTAAAACTTCAGTATTTTTTATTTGTTGCATTAAAACTAGTTACCATTTATCTTGTAAATGATACGAATGATCATTGGCAATTTAAAATGATGACTTTAGAAACGCCATGCATTATCAAAGTTTGAACCGTTCCGCACTGGAAAGCAACATGCGTTTAGGAAGACATCCTTATTTTTTTTAAACTACTGTCAACTTAACGACATAAGAATTCAAAAATACATTAATGGATACATTGGAAGCAATGAATATGTTCCCTTGGAATGACTTACACTCTTGTTTACATTGTGATATTAACTTGATATCCCCTAAATTCAAACTTTTTCTTTGCTTTATTTGCAATTATTCTTTGTTAATTTTTTTTAAATTTATTTTCTTTATATTATTAAATATGCACAGTTACTTTATCTGTTTAACACAAATAGCTTATGATACCTTCATTTTCTACTTTGGTATATAGTAATGACTTTCTTGTAACTAGTGGCAGCCCAGTGTCCAAAATTCTACCGTAATTATACAGAAGACATTTTGCTACGTTTGTTTTATTTATGACAGCCAATATCGACGCACAGTGGGGGCTTTTGACTTTTTTCGTTGCAAAAATCATAACTTTTGAACTGATAAAGATATTTAAAAATTTTAAAAAGCATTTGAAAGGAAACTCCTTTAGCTTTAATATACATGATTTGCACGGTCATAGGTTAGGCGCGGCACTGTGCACAGTGTCTGTTTTCGACTGTTTTTATTGAGTTTTTATATGGGTATCATTATTGGCAATAGCTTTGTGGAAGCACAATGCACAGTGGTTTTTTGTTGAAAACATCATAATTTTTAAAGTTACCAAGAAATTTGTAATGGGGAAAAACACTTGATTTTTAAATCTTTTAGGATCAAAATAAGTGTTCCCTTATTGTGATAGGCATTGGACACGATGACACCTTTCACCTTTCTTGTCGCAAAAATCATATATTTTGAAGTAATGATATTTTTAAAATTTCTCAAACATTTAAAACACAACTTTTTGTGCTTTAAATGACATTCTCATAGGGAAGTCTAGAAAAAATGCTACTCTAATATAACATGTTATATTTTATATTAATATAAATAACTCTTTTTATTTATATTACAGATAAAAATTATTGAAATATTTTTAATACTAATGTTAATTTATATTATTTTATAGTATGATATATTATAATATGATATTGAGTTATTTTTATTAATTTTTTAATAGTTTTCTTCAAAATAGTCATTAACATTTTGAGCGATTTGTAATAGACGTAACATATCGGAGCTATAATTATATTCTTCCAAATCCTTTCGAGATCTTACATGTCTCCGCGATGAAATCAGTGGGTCTGAAGAGGCCGCCAACATATTAAAAAGATCCTCATTCTGTCTATTCCGTGAAATTTTGCAAGTATTCGCATATCTAAAGTGCTTGTAATCTTTGTTTTTGCATTCCTTTGCTTCTTCTGATAACTCTCCAATTGGTAAGCATTGATATTCAATTAAATTTTGGCCATGAAACTTTGTCCATTTACCATTTCTCTAGAGTTTATAACATTTAGAATAACTGCCAACCTTTTTATAATATGGTTGTCGACACTAGTAATTTGGGCTGTTACCTTATCATTTTCAAAAAACGATCTGGACATGTTACCATCGTTAGTATTTCCATATCGGTGCTTTGGGCAGTCTATTTTTAGTCCCAGGTTCTTAAGAAATTCATTTTGTGTAATATTTTTTCGAGCAGTTAATTTTTCTTTTGGTGTTGCATTCTTATGGAAACTTTCTCCTTCTCTCGGAATTGTATACGCTAATTTTAAAATAAACTCCATGCACCTAATTCTCGCATGTAACATAGAAATTCAATATTCATAGTTTTGCTCATCACTTGAATAATTAAAATTTTGAAAGTCCTTCTGTGACTTTTTGCAAATTGCACACTTCAAAGTTGAAGAAGTATCTGTTATTACATTTAAGACTTTGCTATCAATCATTATAAGACAAAATTCATAATTAAAGAAAACCTTTTTTCCATTCTTCATTTCAATAACAGAAGACTTCAGATCGGAAATTTGATTTTTTTATATCGTTTACTGTAGACTTGATTATTTCTGAAGACTCCTTTGCATATTTAAAAAATATCGGACGGCAAAAATGGACTGACGATGGGCGAGGATTTTTCCAATGCTCAGAGATTTCACTTCTAAGTCATAAAGGAACTATAGAAGCCATAAACATATTTGCATCTGTAATAGTTATGACAGTTGTCGATATTGTTTGTTTGTAAGCACTTTGACCAGATGATCCATCACATCCCCACTTGCTTATCAAAGTAAACCTATCTGGAAGTAATACTCTTTCTTTTTCAGAAAACTTTGAACTAAGCGTTTAGATGTATGATCCATTAAGTCTTGCAGTTCAACTTCTGCTGATACTTCAGTAACTTTTATATTACATGGTACTACTTTTTTTTGGCAGAGGTAACCTTTTTATATCCAGGAAGAACATTCACATTATGATTCTTTAAAGAGCTTCGTAAAATATTATATTTCTCCTTTGACAATCCCAAGTCCATAAATAACGCTAAGGCTTCTTCTATGCTATACTTTGTGGGTAATATGCATTCGGAGGAGTTGGAATACTTTCTTTAATCCTTCGCAGCCGATCTGGGCTAGCAAGCTCCACAGCTTTTGTAATATCAGACCTTGATTTATCTTTATCTTTCACGTACTTAAGACATAATGCTTCTGACAGATTCGATGTAGATATATCTTTTGAAGCATTTTGAAGTTTAAGTTTTTTTTTTGTGTACTCCGAACACTCGTTTATAATTTTAGCAGGTCTTCCTTTTCTGCTGTCAAAAGATGTATGCGGTTCTTCGATGTTTTCAATTTAGCCAGTCTGAGTACTTTTCCATAAAGGTTTTTGTCGTACGGTTTGAGGCAAGCCATTTTCTACGAATATTCAAGAAAACGAAGTGAATTTTGTTTTTAGCATCCTTTTCGTGGTAACCTGGTAAACCGTGCAATTTTTCCACAGTAGCCAAATTAAGTACATTTTCATTATGTGATTTTCTAAATAACTCGAACAATTCTGAATTTTGAAATGACATTATGAGTTCTGGTACTGATCACTACTTTTGCAAAGTAAAACCTTAACAATTGCAGATTAATTTATACCCAAAAATAAAAAGGTTGAAACTACCTGATTTGCGAAACATAAATCTAGGCCATAATTAACTGGATTATATACAACTGCAGTTTTTATTTTACTTAGTATAAAAACCAAGTTTTAAAACTACCTGCCTATTTTCATGTTTTCTTAAATTTAAATAAATAAACAAATTATAATAATTACGCCTACCTGATTGACACAGCAAAATATTGTTTATCATTTATATGGGATTCATACTATGACTTTTTATGGTGACTTTTCAAGACTTTATTGACGAATGGTGTACAAAGGAGAATTAAAGAAAAATGTAGGGAAAAAGTCACTGCAAAAATTTCGTATTAACGAGAAGCAATAAATATTAGTAACAAGTGATGCAGTGAAAAGAATTGTATAGAGAGAATAATTTCTTTTCATATTTGGAACGCATCTTTGTTACATATAGTATATAAAATAATTTTTTATCTTTTAGTAATAAAATACATTTTATAACATAAAGTACAAGTTATTTTTCTCTTATTTTTGTAAAAAAAGAAAACTAAGATTTGATCTTCCTATACGATTATATATATTTTAATAAAATAAGGCTACATATGTAAGTACATATTTTTAAGTAGGCACATACATATGCATACATTAACAAAAATATGTCAATCAGTTCCACTTATATTTACATTTTTGTGCTGTAAGATAACATAAACTATAAAAAATATTAAAATTTTGGTAGTTTTTTTTTCCTTATTTGGCAATTTTTTTTAAATTTTGGTTGCAAAAATATATTGGCTGTGGCAACGCTGGCTATACGATTGTAACATCTTTCTTCCAATTTCAAGAAAACCTGTAATTTGTTGTGGCCCAATTTAGCTAAATTATTTAAAGTACTGTGCAGTAAATATGCTAAGAAAATATGGGCCTGACCATTTTTGCCCATTTTTAGATATTCTCTATTTTATTTGTAAAAACTACCTAAATATAGGGTGTCTGAAAAACGGCAACTGCCGAAAAAGTAGGGTATCTGGTGGACATTTTCTTACTTTTTTTTAATCTTATATATCTATATCTATATATATAAAATAGGATGTGTGTATGTATGTATGAATGTATGTAACGTAATGGCTCCAAAACGGCCGGGCCGATTTTGGCGAAATTTTCAGGAAACCTTCAGAATACTCGGGCGGGTGACACTGTGAAGTCTGATTTTAGATTTTCGGTCTGTGGGCGGAAGGGCGTGGCAAAATCCAATTTTCATATTGCACCACCAATGACATATACATATATTTATTTTTTGTGCTTTTTTTATTTTATTTTACTTTCTTTTTGGAAAGCCGTTGTCATGTTCTTCAAAACGAGATATCAAACTCTTAAATCGGTTATGTAGTTCCGAAGATATTTTGAGCTGACGGTGTCAGCTATATGTACATAAAAATTACGTGTATGTTCGTGATCGCTAAACTCAAAAACTACTGGACCGATTTTGACCAAATTTTATATGCATGCTCTATGGGACGTGAGGAGTGTTTCTGTGTAGTTTGAAGTTCGTCCGACAGATGGCCCAATATTTTGTTTTTTGTGTTTTGCCCAATAGGGATTAGCGGGATAAGCCTATGCTGCGTTTTGCTGAAGGCGTTGGGTCCTTAATCAGCGTGTAGTGGGGTTAATTAGCCCGATACCGGTATTTGAACAATAATTGCTATGTCGATTTGGTGCAAATTTGAAGGCAAAACAACGTTTGCCCGAGTCATCTAGTAATTCATAAAATGAGAACGGCTTGGCCGATTTCTGTAAAACTTTTTGTCAGTTGTTCGTATCTTCGAGGAGAAGGTTTTTATGGAAAATCCCTCCGGAAAAGTCGGAAAATTGGAAAAATCGAAAATCGAGTTTTTGTATGAAATTTTGTTTAAAATTATTCCTTAATGGCTTTTCAAATTAAAAAAATAGAAATTTTGTCTGAAGGCTTAGAATTGGGGCGAGGCGAAGTTCGCCTGGTCCGCTAGTAAACAATAAAAATACTTTTAAAACAATAGGTCTGTTTCTTTACTTTTCCAGCAATATTTATCCAGCAGCTTCGTGATAGAGAAAATAACCAAATTTACTCTCAATTGCTTTCATTATAAAAATTTCCAAAAAAGTACGCGAACAGCATTTTGCAAGATTTTGCCAGTTATTTTGCTGAACAGCTGATAAGTAATGCTAATTCAAAAGAATGCTCATGTGTATTTATGTTCATATGTGTTAAAAATAAAGTTTTCAATAAATAAATAAAATCTATAGCTTCAATTCAAGTATTTGTGGTTCCTAGTGTGAACACATAAATACATACATACATATTTTGGCCAACCCATCTGTAACTACAGTTTTTAAATAATGAACGCAAATTTAACTTTTACTTACTCTTCCATTGTTTATATAAAGTAATCACCTATTTTTATTTCAATTTAAATTATTTTAACAAATACAATTAAACTTTTGTTTTGTTTTTTTTATTACTCTGAAAACTTTTTGCAAAAAAAATTCACAAAAAAGTTTTTTTGTTTACTTTTTAATTGGTAAGAAGAAGCAATCAAAACATCTGTTCTATCTTGCAAAACTTTACTGAACAAAATTTCTCCAGCAAGATTTTACAAGTTCTCAGTTATTCAAATGTCAATTTTCTGACTCTCTTTCTCTCAATTTAAATAAATTTTCTTGCTGGAGAAAAGTAAACGAACAACATCCAGTAACATTTTGCACAATTTGTTAAAAAATATCACGTAAACAAACCAGACCTAATACCAAAAAAGTAGTGATCACATGGCAATATTTCTGACACTTCAGTTCTAAAATGTCTTTTTTTATCAAAATCACTTTTTTGGACTTTGTAAAAAACCGACCAGCTCCACCAGCTATAATTCTTATCCAATTAAGAAAAACGTTTTTGAATTCTGATCAGTAAAATGGTCTTTATACGATGTGTTCATTCATTTTACAAAATTTTGTCATTAAATTTTGTATTTTTGCCACGGTCTTTGGGAAAAGGCGCCACAGTGCGACAGTCGATACTTGAACACTAATCCCGAGTGGTTGCTTGGTGCATTTTGTTTGCTTCAAACGCTCATACATAAATTCCTAGATACTTAACACCGATTTTAACGAAGCATACATTCTGCACAAAATTTCGCTAACATTTTTGTTTAATTTTGTTTTAATTATACTAGTACTCAAGGGAATGATCCCTACTTATTCAATGGATTGTGCTGGTACTAGGATAATAGGTTATGGGAGTAAGGAATGGGGAGAATATGTCTGTGGACATTCAACTTGAGCCGCTCTACGCTAAGAGTGACAAAAAAGACATCCGCAGGAAGCTCGTTCCAGATACGAGCAGTTCGTAGTGTGATTCACTGCTGTATCGGCAACAAATGGAACAAGTTTTCTGATTTCTTCACCATTCGTCCATACATGAGAGTTGTATTCCATTTTCGGATGGGTACATATGTGGTATAAATAGTAACGAGATCAGTGGAGACCGTCTTAAAGAACCCGAGGCACTTGAATGCTTGTTTAGCGACTTGCAAATTGTGCTCTGTCTATCGGACGTCACACTGATTCCTTAGTAGTTACATCGCCCATAATTATAGATGGGACAGCATGTTTGAACATACTTTTATAAATAATAATATAATAAACATTGTGTCTTACGGATGTTAAAATCGTCCCCATCCGTTCGACCCATTCTGAGATTGTTACAAGAAAATGCTTAAGCGTATCATCCATGTTTCGCCTCATCGACCCAATCTCCATGCTTTGCTTGTGGGCGAATGAATAGGAATAGCTAACGCTGCTGTCATTTGCAAAAAAGTATATAGTATTGTAAGTTAGTTTGACATAGAAGTTCATTAAGAAAAAAAGAAATAGGGTAGGAGAAAATATAACCTTGAGGTACCCATTAGGCTTTTTCAAAAGTAGCCATTAGGCTTTTTCAAAAGTACATTTAAATTCAAATACATTTACTTTTTTTTAAAGATTCTCAGTTCAAAGCTAAATACAAAAGAGAATCAAAGCAAACAAATAAAGAGAGAGACAATTACAAAAACAATCTTTATTATCTTTATACGCTCAGAGCATTTACATATATTTAGTCATTCTTGCTCACTATAAGCAAGTCAAAGTAAGACAATTTTTTGCTGATATTGCTGTAAGTGTTTTTCTACATATTTATTTTACCATATGAGTATTTTAAGCATTGAAATCAAGCAATGGTTATGACTTTTTAATGTGTTTTATTTTTCAACCACGCAAAAATAGGATATTTTATACCCATCCCAAAATTGAATTTTTGAGTTATTAAATTTTTGTTTAATAAAATTTAATTTTTTATTTGTATAAAAAAATTGTTTTATTTTATTTTTAAGAAGCATATGCTCGCCCAATAACGGTTAAACAACACTTGAGTGTTTAGTTTAAGTTCATGAACATGTCCAATTTTTTTTGGTTGGTTACATAATTTATTACTTTTCTTTCGAATAATTTTTGTAGAAGATTTTTTCATAAGTTGCAGGAGATATGTAAAAAAAGATTTGTAAACTTATTCAAAATAAAAACTTAAAATTTTTTCCAGTTTAAGCTATTTTTTAAATTGTTTTTCAAGTTCTGTAAAATTTTTCCAACGCAAATATAACTTTTGTAAATTTAGATGACGATATCTAGGTAGATATGTTGATAACTTGATATTAGAATTAAATTAAACAAAAATGTAATTTCATACAAATAAAATAAAAATTACAAAAATACTAAAGTATTATACTAAATGGTTTAAGTACTGCTTGCCGTAACTCCAAGCATGTGCTTGTCTTATTATTAATTTTGCTTACGTTCCTATGCTCTAAAACTTGTCGTATTTATTTTGTACAAACACAATATTTATTGTATTTGTTTCTTATTAGAGAACAGCCATTTGTTTTTTTAAGAGAAGAGTACAATAAAACAAATAAACGAAAAAAAGAGGATATACCTACTTAATAACTTGTTTTTTGTACTTTTGCAAAAGCCTAGATCGCATATATAACAACACGTACGAGGTCTGTTTAATAGAAAAGGTGTATTTTGAAATTTCTCGGGCTAAGTGCATTCAATTAGCGATTTTTTATGTTGGCACCCTTGTCTCAAACATATATTAGGTTTGTTCCACAAGATCTCGGACAAGTTCGGACTATTGAGAGCAAAATGAAAAATACTCTCTAAATTTGCCAAAGTTACCCAAAATAGCTGGAACGCAAAAAACCATTTTTGTAGTTCCTGAAATACTGATGCAGCTTACTTTTTAAACTAAAATCTATTTAAGTGCTTTTAGACGCTTAAAAGTCTTCAAATTATAAAAATAAAACATTTGCATCATTGTCAACAACTGTAAAATAATTGAAAAACAAAAAAATTCTTCACATAGCTATAAAAGATTTTAAATATTTAATAAAAAAGAAAATGTTTATGCACTTTAATTTTTTCATTGAAACTCTCCATTTTGCTATTTAATATATTTATTTATAAAAACTAAACTTTTTCTTTTGCTTGCAAATTTTCTGATAATAGGTCTGTTTGTTTACGTGATATTTTGTAACAAATTGTGCAAAATGTTGCTGGGTGTTGTTCGTTTACTTTCTCCAGCAGGAAAATTTATTTAAATTGAGAGAAGGAGAGTCAGAAAATTGACATTTGAATAACTGAGAACTTGCAAAATCTTGCTGAAGAAATTTTGTTCAGTAAAATTTTGCAAGATAGAACAGATGTTTTGACTGCTTCTTCTTACCAATTAAAAAGTAAACAAAAAAGTTTTATTTGTGAAATATTTTGCTGAAAGTTTTCAAAGTAATAAGAAACCAACTTTAAATTGGGTTTTTGGACAAAATATGTATGTATGTATTTATGTATTCACACTAGAAACCACAAAAACTTGAATTGAAGCTATAAATATTTATTTATTTATTGAAAACTTAATTTTTAACACATATGAACATAAGTACACATGAACATTCTTTTGAAATAGCATTATTCATCAGCTGTTCAGCAAAATAACTGACAAAATCCTGCAAAATGCTGTTCGCGAATTTTGCAAATTTTGCAAATTTTTATAATTGAGAGCAATTGAGAGTATATTTGGTAATTTTCTCTATCACGAAGCTGCTGGATAAATATTGCTGGAAAAGTAAACAAACAGACCTAATCTATCAGTTTCATATGTAAACAAAAAACAGCTGATGGTTAAATTCTTGTCCGAACTTACCCAAAGAAAAAGATCGTGCAAATTTGTACAGGAAATTAAAAAAATTACTCTCTCAATTTCTCTCTTTTTTGCACAAAAATTGTTATGTGGAACGGTTTTGGGTAACTTTGGGCTAGTGCGGACTGTTTCGTTATGCATGTGGAACAGAACTATTCTTAGTTGAGCTTGTTTGTGTTTAGTTTAGTTTGTTTATGAGAGGCATAACAGTTAGGACGTGTTTTGCTTGTTCGTCGATTTTCTGCTGTGGAAATAAATGGATCAAAGAATTTGCGTCAAATTTTGTGCAGAAAAATGGAATTAAGGATGTCGGCATATCGGTTGGATCATGCCATAATTTTTTTTCGCAAATTTTGCTCATGGCGTTTGCATCAGTATACGAGTTCTTTTGGCCGAGAAGAATACTTTAATCGTGCCTCAGCCAACGTATTTACCAGATTTGGACCGCATGAAAGAACGGCTCAGAGCATTTTGAGCCCATACAACGATTAGACAAAAAATGGAAGGAGTTGCCGTAGCTTTAGGAAATTTGGTACGCAAGGGCACGCCTACCTGCCATAGAGAATAAAATTTTATAATGTTTTGGCCGAATAAATTTTCACATCAGGAAACTTGGCACAAAAGAGTAATATATTTCAATTACAAGTAATCTAAATGTTTGGGAAAATCGCCCCCTCATATGTACAGTAGGTTGTCCAAAAAATTTTTTTTCATGGATAATCAAGCATAATTTGAAAGGGGTGAAGTATTTTTTTTTGTTTTTTTTCAGAATTTTCGGAAAAGGTTTAGAGGTTGCTCAAGTCGAATTTTCGCCAAAAATTGGTTTTGACGGCCGTTTTTTTTCAGTTTTCTTCACGACTGCCAAAAACTCCGATTTTTTTTTACTTTTGAGAACACAGCTTGGAAGAAAAATTTCCAGGCTTTATTTCTGTGTGCAAAAACTATAATTTTTCGCAAGGCATTTGTTTGTTTAGGTACCCTACATTACAATTTTTTAATTTTTTCATAAATTTTGTAAGTAATGCTTTATAAATTTTAAAATTTCTATAAAAATGAAAAAAGCTAATGATGCAGTTTGAAAGATAAACTCATTTTAAATAATAAAACAAAAATTTTTGAATTTGCTTTTACCGTTTCTGAGTTTTATATATATATCCGTTTTTAGCTTTGTGCTCAGTTTATAATATTATTATAAGCTATTTTCCAGTTACCACTCAGAAATCGTTTTTGGGGTTCCTACGATGTACTTCAATGCCCAGCTTTCTGGCGTTTCAAACGCTGCATCGGCTTGATCTTTTCTCCTTCCCGATGAAAGTAGTACTACTCTAGAAGTTTGGGTCTGAATTTCCGGTTACACTAATAGAGATACGATAAGTTTTTTTCTTTTTATTCCATCCCAATGTACTGTTATGTAATTTGAGCCTCCAAACGATTTTTAATGGAATCTGCAGCAATCTGTCACTGTTTTATATGTTCAGGATCTGAGCAGGAATTCACTATAAGCGAAGCTTTACGACAACTAATTCCGGTTCTATCAAGACTTGCACAAAGCTGATGCTGATATTGAAATCCTCAGTATTCAAAGCAAACGAAAAGTTTTATATGCACAAACCCATTTTTAATCTAATTTGTCGGCCAACTGATTACTATGGGTTCCAAAAGATTTTAAATTTGAAAATTTAATATTTAAAGAACAAAATTCAATATTAAAAGTGGTAAATGATGTGGCAAAACGAGGTGTGGCTTTGGCTAACACTTACATCAATGGCACAGCTTCTGAAATAGACTTTTAGAATTTATTGATTTTTTGAACAAACCAAAACAAAAGATTTGATTTTTATTTGTATGTTGGTCATGAGTGGTAACTGGAAGGTAATAAATTATAATAATATCATCAACTGAGTACAAAGCTAAAAACGGGTATAACTCAGGAACGGTAAAAGCAAATTAAAAAATTTTTGTTTCTAAGATATATTAACCTAGCACTTTTTATAATTTTGTGATTTTATTCTATAGTCTCTTATGATAACATTCCAATGAAAATAGTACAATACTTTATATAATCAATGCCGTGAATTAAAATTTTCTGCACTGTTGCTGGCTTATAGTACCAAGGATACAACTGTATATATAATAGTGTAGTTTCTTTTAATAGCGCTTCAGAATTGCTATATTTATATCAAATCCACATGAAAGAGTTCTTAAGATAATAGAAAAGTTTTTACTTAACTTTTTATATACATCTGTTATATTAGCAGAGCCTTCTATATTTGCAAAGAAACGTCTAGTAGAGTGTTCCTATCATTCTTTTTCCTCCTCCACTTTGTCTTTCATATCTTTTCCTGTTACTCTCCATGTTTTAACGGATATTTTGTACGCAATATGTAGAAAACATTCAAAGCATTTTATGCATGCATGCAAGGTCCACAATCCATACTGGTAATATTCCTCATTGACTTTCTGTTAAAAAATTTTAATACTATTCATTTCAGATGGTTTTGCTCCACACAAAACAAGTTGAAATACTGTTGTTGTCATTTAATACATTTAAAACTGCCCCACCTATCATTGTTTATTTCATTTTATAAGGAACGTTAAGAATTTTGTTAGAATTCTAAAAATATGGTCTAAGTTTTTAATTTCGCTTTGAATGTTTTCCTTCACTGCCGTAATTACATCTGGATTCCCTTTAGTAAACATTACTTTTATAGTTCTACATAACCTCCAAGATGAATGTCTATCGCTTTGTCATACCACTTTTTCATCTGCCCAGTCTAACAAACGTAATAGGACAAACGAGGCAACTGTTGTCGTCAAATCCACATTTGTATTCTAGTATTAATTCATTTATAGTATCAAAATCATACTTATTCAAAATGCTGTTGTTCGGTCTAAAATTATTTTTAGTGGAATTTCTGCTGAAGTAGTATCTGTTACTTGAATATCATTCGGGACAAATTTTTTTAGCTTCTAAAATTGAATAATATTTCTCATCATATTATATTGTCTAACGGAGAGATCCATGCCATTATATGGAGTAAAGGCTTGCTTTACAGATAACTTCTTAACCCACCCAATAAATTCATCAACTCGCCTCCTTTTAGTTCGTTGTGACACTTCATCACAACACACATTGGGTCGGCCTCTACCGCAGCTTGTACTTGGAACCTGATGAGTGTAGAATCGAATTCAATTGAATTCGTGATATGTTTAACAAAAAAAAAAATTAATAATAATAATAATAATAATAATAATAATAATAATAATAATAATAATAATAAATAAAAAAATTACTTACAACGCGAACTTCTTGATTAAATATTTCACTGTCTAGCTAGTCGCTCAACTCTACTTCTCATACGCGAGTGCTTGGTCCATTTACGGTTGAATTTTAAAAGTGTAAAATTCAATTTCTGCATCTCAGTCCTGCGGAAACCATACTATATCATCTTACTCATCCAGGGAGCAGAAGTTTTATTAAAAGAAATTGTTGCGGTAAATAAGAGGATTTAATATGTGGATTTATAAGGGTTTATAAGAATTTTTATTTTGTGAAGTCGGAGTTTGTTTCGGTTAAGTCTATTTATAAATTGAATATTCACGCTTATTCTATTTGGCGTCGGCAATTTTAAGACAACATCAAAAAATGTCGACGACAAAATCAAAGGCAATTAGAGATAACATCAACGTCAATTTTGTTTCCAGAATACCAAACATATTTTAGAAGTTATTGATAAAATGACAGTATTGCCAACTGGAATACCGATTTGCAACAAAAAAAAAAAAAAAAAAACGGCGTTATCTTCTATTGGCGTTAAGAAGTAAAATAAGGGTAATTATAAGAGTCCTGTGGACAATTTGCTGTTATTTCGGTTTGCGCAGAGAATGGTCATATACACACAAAAATTACGTTCGGAAAGACAACTGGCTATTAATTTCATCAACGTTGTTGGACAATTTGATCTCATTATATTATAGATCAATCCACTGTGTCATACAGTGTCAAAAGCAGCTTTAAAGTCTACTAAAATCATGCCTGTTGATTTTCTTTCACTAAAGTTCGAGGTTATTATATTTCGTACTTGAATGAGTGGTTGAACGGTGTTATGTTCTTTGCGAAAGTCAAAATGTTTTTCACGTAAGTGGAGTACAATGGATGCCTTATTAGGTTTCCTTATCGTTACCAATTTTATGTGTTTCCAAGTTTTTGGAAAATAACTTAGTCGTGTTTAAAGTGTTTATTATTTTGGTAATGTATTTTAAACCTCTTCTAGTAAAACATATATTGTTATACCACCGGTACCACGACTTCTTTCGATTTCCGTCTTTATGATTTATCTATTGATACAATGAAATTATTATTTGTATTGTTTGGTATAGATCTAAGTTAATTTAAAGCGTTTTCGACTTCTCTTTTAGTTGAAGGAAAGCTGAGGTTTGATGAAATAGAGTGGTTCAATCTAAACGAATGAAGCAAACTTTAAAACTTGCAAGTTCGGCATTATTTTTTTAAATATATGTAATAATAAATACTTTTTAACCGATTTCAGAAAAGGAAGAGTTTAAAAATTTGGTTGTATTTTTTTAATGTTTGTAAACGCATACGGGTAATTCTATCATTTCAAAATAATTTTTTGATTGTTTGAAAGGATATGCTTGCAGTTTGATTCCATTTTAACCAATTCGTGATTTGACCAGGGGAAGGGTGTCTAACATACAAAGTAGTACATAATTATGGTATATTTGGATGACTATAATAGTGTTCAAAATTGGAAATATTTTTTACCCGACTTCGAAGCTGGATGTCATAAATTCATCTTATTAGCATACTCACTGCAGCTTTGGACTTTATATTAGACTATAAACCGATCGCACTAATCGCAGTGAACGGCATGCAAATCCGTTATTCATCCTAATACAACAGGCAGATGTCTTATAGACTACTTAGTTACAGTAGTTTACTAGAGGATATGGATTGTTACACGGAATTCAGCGACAAACTATCGTAAGGGTTTCAACTATAGTGGTGCCAGTTTAAACTTTTTCACTGACGGTTCAAAGACGGATGGGTGCGTACGAGCTGCAGTTTACTGTCCGTGTATCAGTTTGAGGAATATTAAAAATTTCCTGACCACCGTAGAATCTTCCAGGCAGAAATATATGCAACCAACATGACTGCAGTTATAGGTGGCAAACCCCAGACCATGAACGTACGTGTGAATTTGTACATATATTGACAATCAAGCAACAATTAAGGCAATTGCTGCAAATTATGAACTACTCATCGATTGTGCATATGTGCAAGGATGTACTATGTACTGGTGAAATATACATATATTTTAGGCTCGTGGACATGTAAGCAATGTTGGTAATAAAATGGCTTATATACTGGTCAAAAGGGTAATACATATAACTGCCTGTTGAGGAAACGATGTTGGCTCCGATACCAATTTAAAATCTGAAAGGGATCATAGAGAAGCAGAGAGAGTTTGGCGTGATACGAAAACTTGCAAAGATCATGTGAATTTTTTATGACCCTAGATCGACCAAATTTCTTTTTGGAGATATTAACTGCCCATTGCTGAACAGCTTCGCATGCTATTGAAATAGGACAGATACTTGATGGTACCTGGTGTAATTAAAAGAATAAAGAACATGCTGTGCCATCGTCCGGCTTTATGACGCACAAGATGTTATTGTCACACATTTCCGGAGTATAGAACTTGTATCGAGACTGGGACTGTGTAGACTGCTGAGGTATATTGAATCTGTACAAAAGTCATTCGAAACGAGCCCCACATACCAGTGTGCCATACTGATACGATTTTGTGATCTGCTGGTACCGCTTAGGACCACCTTCCAATCATTTCGAGGTCTATGACCACTTAGAATAACCTAACCTATAATTTGTGAACTTACTTTCAAAACGCTTTGAAAGGGCATACTTGTAGTTTGGTCCTATGAAAAGTTTTTGTTCGAAAATTAGACGGATAACGATTCTGGACCGATTCTGAAAATAACTTTTTTAATTTGAAAGTGCATTCCTGCAGTTTATTCCGATAGAAATTTATGTTAAAATCGGAAGGGTAAAATATCCTTCATTCATTTAAGAACATATTTCAATTTCCCTTGGGAGTAAAATAATACATACACCTTGGGAAAGTTAACGTGTCTACTCGCTCTGATTTTCACTACCTGTCCCCTCTCTACCCTTTCGCAAAAAGATCTAACACTTTAAGTAATAGGTATTAAACGCCTGCTTCTTACTAGTCTGTACTAAAAAAATGGAATGACATGTGATTAAAGTATCACTCTATACTTTTCATATATAAAATTAAGTTATTGATATATGCTGCTTTTATCGCGTGAAAAGTTTAAGCAACAAATTTAAAATTTTGTAGAGGAATTATCCTTACCTTAAATAGAATTAAAGTTTCAATATTGAACACACGAGTATAGGATTTGTATTGACTGATACTAGTAATTGTAATAATATTGGTTGTAATGAGTTACACCTATAAGATGACGTATGTTTGTGTGTGGTAAGCCTTTTTGGTTGTATTGAAAAATTAATATAGTAATATTATTTTAATTTTATTTTAATTAAATATAGTAATATTATTTTAATTGTCAGTTAAATTAAGGGTGATTTTTTAAGAGCTTTCGGATTTGATTTGAAAAAAAAAAAAAAACAATATTTTAAGAAATGTATGAAATTTTTATTTAAGTCGATAGAACGATCTATATAATTCAATGTTTAAAGATAATTTCACTTAAATGCCTCAAATGGGTCATACGCTGAGTCCAATTTTGAAATATTCTCTCAAACATGTCAATTTTGGCTTCCAGTGCGGTCTTGTCCTTATAGACATGAGCCTTAACATAGCCACACAAAAAATAGTCTAAAGGAATTAAATAGCTCGATCAGGGGAGATAATTCACTGGCCCCAAACGTGAAATAAATTGTTTACCGAATTTGCCTCTCAATTGGACCATTGTTTTGCGTGCTGTGTAGCATGTGGCAACGTATTGTTGAAAGCACATGACAGCCAACTTCAGTTCTTCTATTTTGAATTAAAAACAATTTGTAATCATCGCACGGTAGCGCTCGCCATTCACAATGACGTCACTGTCCCATAATGCACACCAAATGGTGCATATTTTGGGATACATTGGCAGTTCTAGCAATGCTTTTGGCTGCACTTCACACCAAATACGGCAATTTTGCTTCGATGCACGATGCACTTCCTTAACGGATCATGAATTTTGATAATAAAATTTAATAATCTGTAAGCGTTCTTTTGTAAGTCGATATATGGTTGAATTATAGACCAACCTGAACATGTTTAACAGTAACATGTTACACGAAAACAGCTGAGCCGCCAAAAAGAAAGTTGCTAAAAAAATCACCCTTTATAAATGTGATAGCAAGAACAGTATTGAAATTAAATAAATCCATTTATAACTCATTAACAAAGGTATAATATGAACTTGTGATGAAAAAAATTATGACGTCTTTTGTCGTTACAATATGTACTCTAATATAAAGTCAAATTCGAATAAGCGAAAATGGAAAAATACTGTGTTTTTTTTCCATTTAACCGAGATCATCATTTGAGCTGACTTCGATTAAATAAACTCGAACCGAAAATGGAAAATATGATAAGTAAATGTTACTCCTTTTTGAGTTATTGATGAAAAAGCATTAGTGAATATCCCCTGTATATGTAAAAAAATATCATAATCATATTTGAAGTTTAACTGAAATTAATACCAATAATTATCGATATGGCATCTAAATTAACATATTCTTAAATGCAACTTAGGCATTTATCAAATAATAAAAAGTATTGAGGAAAAAGTGTTCCAGAATATCCTCTTCAGAATTACATCTGACATCAAACTGTAAACTTTCGCTGTGGAAGCAAAAACTATTAATATTTTAATCGCGTTTTGCGAAGTCCGTTATTTTTTAAGATACGTGTATCTTGTAGTACACGAGCGATGATTCCGAGTTTGAATTAAGATTTATTGTATAAACTGATATTTTCGGTTGCGTTTTCTTTCGCCAGCGGTAATATGTTTACAGGACATACATATATATCTATATTTTCACCTATTTCATATACAGTCGAACTTCCATAACTCAAACTTCTCTAACTCGAATTTTCTCTAACTCAAACTAATTTGGTTGGCAGTAGCGTTAAAAGAACAAATTACATACAATTTTGCTTCCGTAACTCGAACTTCCATAAGTCGAAGTTCTCCCTAACTGGAACAAAAAACATACACATGAACTCTATAACTCGAAGAATTTTGCTTGTTTAAATGGTTTTTTGTTTTTGTTTTAGTTATGGTTTGTTTGTTTTACTCTCTTTTGTTGCTTGAGCTGCTTTGTATATTTTACATGCTATTTTTGTGCATGTTTTTCGGGGAATTTCAAATTTGTTTCTTATTGTTTACCTAGTATCAGTTTTATGCATAATTCGGGCTAGATGATAAATGTTGAAATCGATATTTTTATTATTATGGCACAACTGATGAGCACTACAAAGCTTTAAGTAAGTATGTACATTAGAGTTATTTTTTACTGAAAATAACAAAAAAAGTGAAATGTCAGTCACTTATTTCAGAATATTTCTTAACTTTAATTTTGTAATTACATATGTATGTACATATGACACATATGCTTGTTCTTTTAATATCTGAACTATGTAGTTTTCCATTAGAGGCTATTTAAAATAAAAAATACATAATACAAAAACCTTTTATTCTATTTTGACAAAAAATTCTGTAACTCGAAGTCTCAATAAGTCGAAGTTTTTTTTGGGATAATGGTGATTCGAGTTATGGAAGTTCGACTGTATGTATATAATATATTTTATCACTTTCTGAAACAGAATTTTCTTGAAATGTATTGAAATTTCGATCGATACCGAATTTCCTAATTTGCCTTCTAATAAATAATTAATGATTATTGGAAACAAATGAAAATTGGGAACAAATCTTATGTTTTTGTTTTGTTCGTTACCGTAATAATTTCTATTAAATATTTACACAAAACTTTTGGTTATGGAAAAGTTGCTCGTTGTACGCGATCGCGATAATTCCCGTTATAACGAGTGTATGTTAGAACCGAACTTAACTATATTATAGCGACAAAAATTTTGTTTTTTTTTTTTTTTTAATTTAAAATTAACTCTTGTTGGAGCGGATATTTTACAGCAACTTTATTGTACCCATGGAATATTATATGAATATTATACAATATTGCTGATCGTAATTGTCAAAAAAATATATATATAAATTTATAGGAAGGAACACAGAACTAATGCAGTATGTTGCTAAATCTTAAACTTAGAAAATGTTATTTTGACTAACTGCTTTATTTACCGGTATTTGGTGAAATATTTGGTCTAAACCGAACCCTTACCCTCGACCTAATCCGAAACATAATACTCGGTCAGATTCTAATAATACTTATTGGAATAGATACTCGTAGGTACGAATTTTTGGGATGTAATATGAAGATAAACTAATCATGTTACAACTTTTAATGTATTTTTGCAATGATTCCAAATTAAAATCTACAAATCTTTTCTTCGAAACTGAAAAAAAATCTTCGATATGAATATTTGATGAATATGACAACACTAAGTAAAAAAAAAATATTTTAAATAAGTTAAAAAGGTCTCTTTTTTATTGAATTGACATCGTACATGTATATGTACATACATATGTACGTTTTAGAATAAATACATAATATAGTTTTTTCATATACAAAGAAGAAAAAACTGGTATGTATTTATTTATAGTACAGGTTCTAATACTTTTCCTGCAAATATGATACTTCCACTGGCTTCTTCTTCTATGAAAAATATGAATGGGCGATTAATTGTGAACTCTTCGACAACTGGATTTCCGCCAAATTTATTGCCAATTTCGAAGACTGTGGATGCAAATGCTTCTGTGCCCTTTTCATTCACATCAATTCCTGCTTTTTGGATAACATTTGAAACCTTTAACTTGTTTGCTACTTCAGCGCCTCTATCAAGACCGGGCAAAGATGCATCGTCTGTGAAAATGTCATTTATGCCCAGAGCGGAAAGTGTATTTTTGAGATTTTTGTCAAATTCAAACTTAAATTTGGGTAAAGTAACTTTTAATTTAGTTTCTTCCATCATAAATTGCATGCGCTTAACTTGATCATTTTGCAGACCTTGTATTAATTCTTCTACGCCACCTTTAGTTTTGGGCAATAATATAAACATGGAGAACTTTTTGCCTTTGTAAGGCAGCCTTAATATTTTCGCATTCATCGAACTGTGGTCATAATAGTAAAAATATTCAGTTTGTTCCATATACTGAACTCGAGATTGGATCTCAGGTGTCTTGAAGAAAACTCCCTGGTATGTTTGATTGAACTGACGACGCCATAAACCGTGAAAATAAATGGCATTTGTCAACAAAAGTACGCTGTTTTGAATATTTTCCTTGGTCACAAGACTTTGCAATCGGCCATTAGTAACATTTTTGCACCAGTTGTTGATATGATCGGCCGACTTCTGAGCATCTTTAAAGTTTAAACGCTCGATATCTGTACCATAAAAAGTTGCTAACATTGCTGCATATCTTTGTCTAGGTTCAATGAACTCAGCAGTGAACAGCTTTGTTTCCAAATTCAAAGTAGTATATGGATTTTCCTTTTTCAATGATGTCAGAATCTTTTTATAGAAACCACGTAAGTTGTCTGGTGATTTGATTACATCCTGCGTTTTGATCAATTCCCTTTGTGTTTGCGTATTATTACCTGCTGCTTCAGCCAACATTGCCAGAAGAATTTTTACAGAAAATGGGGATATAATAACGTTTTGGTCCTCTTCTTCAAGTACATCTCTAAGCAATTCCCATGAAAAGTGATCGTGAGCATCACTCCTAAATGGAACGTAGTCATCAATATCATCGTAGGCATAAAAACCTGTGTCAAATGGTTGAGGAATAACATTAAAAATTGCTGTTGGTGCAGTTACCGCATTAGCTGTTTGTTGGGCTGATGTTCCTGATGTTGTTGTTGGTGCCGATGGTGTTATTGGTGCAGGCATTGTTGGTATTTTTGTTTCTGCTCTAACACATATTGTACAGATATTAAATATTGTACAAAAAACTATTAATTTTTCGACTAAAACTATATATTTTCTCATCTTTTGCTTATTATTTGAATTTATTAATAGTATACGAGTATGCATAATAGGTCTTTCGAAATAATCAGCATTAAAATCACAATTTTTTATTATTGATCTCTCACACTACAGGTTATTATTTGTTCCTGCTTTTGTTCTTCGATCTTGTTCGTTTGAAATGTTATCTCTAAATGATTGAAAATTTGTAATGATTTTGCATTTAAAACCAGTTTCTTTTGCAAAGCTAGTATGTGTTCGTTGTATTGATATGCGTGTGAATAATCTTAAATATATACATACGTTAGTATAAGTGATTGTAACGTCCCGCTATTTCCCCGAGACTATTAGAATAAATATATGTATTTAAATTAAGAAATTTTGTAGTGCAGATGTGTACATTGCATACATTTATATGTACTTATACATACATACATATGTACATATGTATGTATATACATATGTATTTAATGTACCCATGTTGTCTGATCTTCTCTTATTCCAAAAATATTTTATGATATGTGTACAGTGAAGTTCACTTATAACATACAGTTGTTATAGTGAATTTTCGTTAATAGTAAATATGTAGAACGTCTCCTGTCGCAACAGTTTTATAGAAATGTTTCATAGTAATATAAGCAACTTTGGTTATAATGATCTTACGCTTATAATGAACTCGTTTTTTATGTGCCCAATACATAATGCTTATGAAGAGCAAGACAAAATTGGAAATTTCTGTCACCGTTAAAGTCGTTACCATTATTTGACAACGACGTACATAGTTTTATTATTGCTTACTATTATTTATTAGAAGAAATTGTTCGGTCGCGCAAAGTTTGTTATAACCGAACTCCATTGTATTTTTGATTCATAGCATGGTTAGACCGCTCAACAAATATTTTACACAAGAACCATGACCACTATATTTTAATACTCTTAATTCAGAAACTAAATATGGACTTGGAAGGAAGCCATATTGCGTATTTTCTCTTTTAAGCTCATATTGCATATTTTGTTCTTAAAAGCAGTGTGAGGATGTTGTTGAAGTACATTTGATACCTTATTATTTGAAAAAAAAAAATGATTTCATGTGATTTCATTATTTCATAGCATTCAACCTCCTATGTTTATAGAAAAAATTCAAATACAATATGAGAATTCTATCACATAAGAAAATTACAAAATACATATATAAAAATAAATGGAATATACATATGTTTGTCGACATATAGAAGACAAATGGTAAAATTTTCAAATATGCGAGTAAATTTTTCAAATAATTAGTTGGGAGAATAACCCAAATAATTTTTTCCAACGAATGCTCTAAAATAATTTCTATATAGTGTTTGATTTGGAACTAATTAAGGTTTATGATGTAATTGTTTTTGAAAAGTGTTATGATTGTCGACCATTTCCTGGGACTTTTTTCCTATTAAACTATTTCTATTTTCTACCTATAAATTCTGGGTTTTTTTGACTTCCTAAGAAAAGAAATGAAAAATTCCATTACCACGGAAATACCAGAATTAGCTAAAACGATGTTAAATATATGTACTTTAATTGTATTTTCTTCTGAGAAAAAATATAATATTTTCTTGAACAATTTATAAAAATTATTGTGTTTAATTGACTTAAATCCAATGTACTTTTGATTTCTTTTAGTCTGGATTAGTAAGCTGATGTACATATGTACGTAGTGTTTGATTTCTTAAGAAAGACTTAAACATCAGGTAATTATTTCAAGGTCAACAATAAAATTCAACCGTAATTCCAATCTATACAGCAGAACATAAAAACGCTGTTTTCAGAGGCCCCTACACCCTCTCTTCAGTACTCATTTGTATTTCATGCTTATCGCCAGTTTTTGGTTGGCGATAGTTGCATGTAAATTAATGCTACTTATGCATATCACTTAGTGAAAAAAATTAATAAAAAATAATTTACGGGTCTAATTTAAAAAACTTAACACTTACAGGATTAGAAACTCTTCTCTAATAAGTTTGCGCTAAGTAACGAACAGTAAATTCCACTTTTTTCTCTTTGAGTCGAAAAAATGTTACACTTTTTTAGGAAAGATATGCCATAAGATCTTACGATTTATTCCTTTTTCTCCAAAAATATGTAACATATTTGTGCTTTTTCCTTGCAATTTTATAATGTCCTGCATGTATACTTTATATTTTTATATCTCCGATATTAGCAAATATTTTTTAAATTTATTCATTGTGCCGATTTAAATAAATCTTATTTTTTTTATCTTTTAGCTACTTTTAACCAATTTCATCGATTTGTTCCTCGATTTCAGCATATTTTTTTTTTAGAACCACTTAAATTTTTTCCGAAGGGATATATGTATATACCCCAGACTTGTCCCATTTTATAGAAATTGCCACTAGAGAGATAAAAAATTTTGCAATCACACTTTCAGCTTGGTCTTGTTGTTTGATCTTATAGATAATGGGGTAGTATCATGCCCATCCAAAGTAAATATTATTTACATATGTATACACAAGGGATAGATGCAATACAATAATATAATTTGTTTACTAGCTTTTGATTCAAAAACTAAGAGCTCAATCGCAAATGAATGTTTACTAGACCTACTGGAGATCCACTTAGTTAACGCATCTTGTACTCTACATCAAAGGTGGTGTAAAAGCGAGTATACGTTTTATGAGAAATACAAACATTACAACTTTTAGAATCACATTATCTCGAAAAATGTTAGTATTACAAAAAATATATGACGATTTTGTAGTCTATTTCTTAGGCTAAATGAGGCGATAGGTGAGTGACTATGAGTTAATGGGAAAAACATATTTTTTTTTGTAATCTTTGACACACATGCTTATGATCGATGGGAGCTTTTGGGATATTGAAATAGAAATTTCATGCAATAATCCAATACATTTTTTATGCTAGTGCAATTTTTATATTTAGATATTTTTTTGGTAAATGTTGGAGTTTTTTTTTGATTTTCAGTTCCGGTGGATGGAGTAAGAAAAATGCAGTGTTTTTCCAATAAAGTAGACTATATTTTTTTTGTTGTGGAAAAACATATTTTTTTTTTGTAATCTTTGACATGATCGATGGGAGCTTTTGGGATATTGAAATAGAAATTTCATGCAATAATCCAATACATTTTTTATGCTAGTGCAATTTTTATATTTAGATATTTTTTTGGTAAATGTTGGAGTTTTTTTTTGATTTTCAGTTCCGGTGGATGGAGTAAGAAAAATGCAGTGTTTTCCAATAAAGTAGACTATATTTTTTTTGTTGTGGCGCCTATTTCGTTAAACGTTTGCTCTGTCTGACCTTAGTTTTATTATATTAATAAGTTATTAGGTAAGCTTATTTCTCCGTTTTCGTTTTAAACTTTAGTCCTAAGAAATGTAAAAAAATATTTTTGTCCCATTTGTTTTTTTCTTGCATATTTTTAATGCTAAAACTACGATCAAGTTGATTACCCTCAATAAATGTAAATTCATATACAAACGTATGTATGTATACGTACGAATATGATGGGGTTTGGGACTTTTTGACATGCCCGAGAAAAGAACTAAAAATCGTATTCCGCTACTCTCTGAAAAATACATACTATAGCTCTTAAACTAAGTTTTTTTAACTAAATAAACATATATGTATGTATGTATGTATGTATATATACATATGCATGTATATATGTATGTTTCTCTGCTGTAAATTAACAAACAAAAATTTAAGTTAAATTCACTTCAATAATTGGCTCTAAAAAGTTGGAAATGACCAAAACATTTGTCTACGCGTTACTTACTAAGCTCTCTGGAACCGGTGCACAGTGCTGTTGCTCGTAGATAAATATATAAAAAATTTCTTATATTGTAATGAAATAATTGGATTGTTCGATAGATAATATTACATACTTATGTACTATGTATAACTCGATCGACGCAGAGGACGCCCAAACCAACGAATTTTAAATAAGAGTTACTATAAAAAAAAATTTGGGGTTTAGATGGTTCAATAAAATAATTTTTTAATAATTACCAAAAAATTATTTTTTGGTGTAGTATATTAAAATTTGGATATCTATATATGTATATATGTACATAAGTATACCTGTAACTATATGAATATAGTTTTATATAAATTCTCCCATATTTTATTGCTTTGAAAAAGTGATCTTATTCAATTAGACTAACAAAATTTTGAACTGATGGAAAAGTAAAAAAATGGCTCATTGGTTTTTTCCCCGTTTTCGAAAATACGTATTGCTCTCTAGTCACTAGAGAAAAATGTTTACAAGTTTTGCTATATTCTTGGAATTTAAAATAAAACAAAAAAATATAATGAAATATTTATGTACATATGTACATATACAAGGTGGCACAAAACTAATATCATAATTTCCACTAGCTGACATTTGTTATAAATGAAGAAAATAGGTCTGATTGCATTAATTATATCCAATTTCACGCTCTTCTTTAACAAAAAGTACAACTTAGATTAAAAAAAACGTTTGTATCCATTTTTTTTAAGAAAATCAATATTAAAAATTGTGTTTTTACAGGGATTGTTTTAAAGCCAAGTACGAGTATACTTGAAACTACACATTTTAAAAATTTTACGTAAATGCGTGTTATTTTTATTTTCATCGCTTTGAAGAACGCATATTATTCAATTAAACTCTAAGAAAATTTAAAGCTTAATGCAATATTGAAAAAATATTGGCTCTTGTCTATTTTCGCAAGTACATATTGCGTATTTTTTTTAATTTTGCTGGAATTTTACTTCCGTATGTATCTTTGAGAATATTATTATGTATAGTATGAAAGATTCTTAATAAAACTTCACTATCTTGCATTGGCTTAAGAAAAAACAAAAAATCTGAAGTGAAATATAAATTTAAATCGTTACTGTTTAATAAAAAACATGTGTTTGTTTATGTCGACGTCACAAGAGGACGCTAAATCACATATGACATAGTTTTTTGTTGATTAAAAAATTGTCAATTTATTTTTCAAATATTGTATTAAATGTGAATGCTTATCCCAAAATTATCTCTTATTGTAGTGAAAACCCAACGTACTTACATATGTATATATTATTTATGAAAATTTACAAATGATTAAGATTTGATGCAAGATTAAGAAATTTGCAAGGTGTTCTTGTAAAATTAAAATGAAAATACAGAAGAACAACCAAAAATTATAAAAAATGTCTTCAATGTTAAAAGAAAATATTTTTCAAAATTTCGTTAAATTTTTTGTTTTTTGCAGATGATTTGCCTTTATTTATATGTATATAACAGAGACCTGCAACCGGTGATTAAAAAAAAATCAGATTAATCAAACACTCGAAAAACATGTCATTTTCGCTCAAACGTTCAAATATGCCTTTATCAACATTGTGTCTATTCTATTTTATGCTAAGCAAAATAAGGGTTGTTTGCGAACATGTAAATTTAATCTGTTGCCGCATGCCAGCTATTCAGTTTGAGTGTTTAAAAACTGTGTGTGCATGAATTTTTGGACAACTCTTCAAAGCACACATTTTTATTTAATCACATTCATGATCGAAATCAAAAACTTAGAGGCATTAATGCAAAAAGCATTAATGTGAAAAAGGCAAAAAATCAACAATTGTACATTTATGCACAAGGTGCTGTGTGTTTATAGAATGGTTAGGCAACACGGTTGCCAGACTTAACAGTTTAATAGCATTTTTACGACGATACGCTGAAACAGATAATTAATCAAGTAATATATTTTTAAAATTATCCCGATTTTTACAATTATCATTTTGTAATTATATAGACATGTGTGTATATGTGTATACATGAAGGAAGTTATATTATAAGCAATGCGTTTTGTATTCTTATTTTTTGTTAAATACAGTAAAGTATTTTAAGCACTTATATATTAAACACTCTCACTGTCGCTCACAAAAATATAAATTAGCCTAAATCTACCACAGCTACAACGGTGGTCGTGTAGCCATGTAGCCGTGTTGTCGTGAAAATAATCATTTTCATATAAACGTGTAAAAATTTTGCGCTGTTGAATAAAATAATGTTGAAACGGGTGTATTTTATTGTACAAAGATTTTTTTCTCACACTGAAACAAATAGATTTGTTGAATTTGCTTCGGTGCCGCCAAAAATTAAAAAAAGCACCGAAATTTAAAAAAAAGCGCACCGCGCTCAGAAAAATACACTTAAAGACCCTTCTTTTTAAGTAATCTATGTACCAAACCAATAAAGCGGTATTCTTCTTGGGAGTTAAAAACGACTTTAATTTCAGTAAAATTCAATAAAACAAACAAATTTGGCAAGGTTGAAGTATTTCTTATAAAAATAACAAGTTTTTTTGAATGAGTAAAAAATAATCCGATCTTTAAACGATTTTAAACCGAAAATTGCGATTTTTAAAGTTTATTGTAAAACCGACGTTTTTTGGTAACTTCGTATGGCATCCTTATTTCTCAACCACAATGTTTAACAACATACATACCTACACACTCAAGATTATGTGCCAGCATATATCATTGCATGATTTTTCTTAATATTCTTTGCAAAGAAAAGGCATGTTGAATAAATGCCATTCGTTTTTGTGTTTAATCAATGCAAACGCTCAAAATAGCTTCTGTGTTAAAATCTTGCTTGAAAAATTCATATAGGCATTTTTGTATTTGCCTTCCTAATGATTAACACAAATAAAGATTATGAGCGTACGCGCATGCTTGCTTATGTGTTTGTGAATAATTGGACACAAAAAAGTTATGCATGAGTGAAGGCATAAAAAACGTGATTTTTGCCGGTCTCTGGTATATAAGTATATGTATAATATATATACCATTGACGTGGCCAGGTAATTTTTTACGGGATCTACTATCTTAACAGAGAGAGAAAAATTATGTCATTTAGTAGATATTCCATAAGAAGGAAAAAAAATCTGTTCTGTCTTAATTTCCTCTGGGAGCCACACATTCCTCTGACGCCTATGTTTCGTATATCTTTTACATATTATACAAGCGATTTTGACAAAAATTTTATTATTTTAAAGGTAATATGTTATATTTCGGTATTTTGGAAGGTATACTTGTTTAAAATTGCTACTAATACATGTAAACGTGTAGCTTTGCTTCTGGAGAGGAAAGTGATTATTTTCAAATGCATACATATGCATGCAAAGCGTGGTTGGTTGCAGCTAATATTAATAAACGCTACAAGTTTTGTGACGATCGGATAATTTTTGTATGAGTAACAGCATTTTTACGATAAATGGTATATGGTAGGATCTAGAGTCGTTGCTACCTTACTCCATAAAACAACTACGGATTTTTACGATTTTACGTTGGATTATATGTATTCAATATGAAAAAATATATTATTTTTAATCAAGATATTTTGTATTAGCGTAGCAAATTTCATAAAACTTGTGAAAACTTATATTTTTGTACCATCGTTATATGAAATCAAAGCACTGTGCAGTTCCAAGAAGGCAGAAAGCTACCTATTAATTTGATTTTGCTTTTATTATCAACATTTTTTTGTACTGTCAGTAAAGAGACACCATTGTGTTATTACTATTGTTTTTTTCAAGAGTCTCACTTTTAAAAACTATTCATAAGGTTTAGCCTATGAAATATATTGAACCTTTGTTTTTCTTCATTCGCGAGTTTATAAATTAGTGATTACATACAAGTATATACATACATAAGTACGTATTTTAATGAGGGGAATTCGTACAATATTTTCTCTGAAATTAGGTCTTTCCCGCTTCCCAAACCCTAATACATACACTCTAACTTGTGTAGTATTAGCTATAGCGTAACTCAATAAAATAAGGTGCTAATTTTAAGTTTATAAAAAGAAATTTAAAATAAATATTTACAAACTCAAAAGCTTCAAAATCTTTTGCGTCGAAAACCGTGCATATCTTTACTTTAAATACAAAAGAATATCAAATAAATTTTTTCCCCAAATTTTATTAATAGTAAATCTTAGCATTTTTGTTGTATGCTATTTTGATCTATTTTATTAATATAGAAAGCGTAAGGTCAATGAATAAAAAAAAAAAAATAAGCAAATTAATGGAAAATATGCACATGGTGACACGAAAATAATATACATACATACATATAGTCCTACAACTTTCTCTATAAATATTTTTTGAAGAATAGCAATATATGAGTAACTCATGCTAAAGTTGTGCTGATTTATTTCCCTATATTTACGGCTATTTATCAGGATCGTCGAGCAAACATTTTTTTAAGTTTCTACGATTTTGTTTAGCACATTTGCGCTATGTTATTCGCAGATAAGCTTCCTTAGGTAATTTGGATCCTTCTGCTACCGCCGCACAGAGGAGTATTTGACCCAAAAAGCTGGCCAAAAGGCAAAAATTAATTTGATGAAATCCTAAGAAGTAATTACGCAGATCGATAGAAAACTTCAAGATATTTATATGATATTTTTTTGTGGCTAAACGAATAGAGGTATTACATTGATTTTTTTTACCTAAAAGAATCCATCAGGAGCTATTTTTAATATTTAAAAAGAAAAAATTATCTCAAATATTTATTTTAAAAATATTAATTATAAAAAAATTATACATACATATATGTATATAAATTCTTACCAAAAAAAGGAAAGGTTTTTTGAAAGTGAGCTTAGCTGTTCTACAAATAATGTTATATACCACAATAAAATATGAGATCTCTAATTTAAGAAAAAAGAAAAAAAGTTTGCGCATGTTTGCGCCATTATTTTTGATGATTTTTTGAAAATTGTATCTTTTTTTCTATTTTTGCTCATAAGGCAATTTTTCTTATACTTTATTGTCGTCATAAACTTTTGTGTTTTTCGAATTATTGATGTGAAATATTATTTAAATCACTTTTAACAACTACCAATGTGATGGATTACCTGCCCTTAAAAAGGGAATTTCTTAAAATTCAGTTCTTAGTTCATAAATTCAAATTTACTAAATGTCTTATCAGGAATAATTATAAGCCAACCACACGCATACACACCTATTAAACTGTTTTTGTATACCTGCGGTCTATATAAAACTTGATCGTCTCCAGGACACTTTGTCTATGTACTACATACCTAATTTAAAAGAGTTACAAATCAAAATTACATTTAAAAACGGTATATGTATATAAAAAATGCACCCAAGTATCAGGTTGTTAACTAAGTAAGGGGAAATGCACTTTAAAAAACACACATATATGGCTTATTGCGCAGAATTCTTATTATAAGAGTTTTGCAACTTTGGGAGATAACATGGAAATGATGTTCTAAATAGGTTATTTTTGAGCAGTGACCCTTTTTTAAGCTGCAATACACAAAAGACACGAAAGATAAAAAAGCCTTTTTCATCAGATACTATCAAATCACTTCTTTATACGGATGATGCCGCCCATAATGAAATACGTATGACATGATCATAATTTGAACTTTTTAATTAGTTTAATTTTTTCATGTGATGAGTATTTAATAATATAAAATAAATATTAAAAGTGAATATGTTTTTGTTTATTAGGTTATTTATCCCTTATAGGAAGCCAAGCTACGAGACCAATTTTTTTAATATTTAATATTGGATAAATTATAATTTTGACAAGGGGACATTGTAACATCCATAAAAAGCTATGTTTTATTTCCCTGTATCTACACAACTACAATAGTTCGACTATCTAAATTTAATTTGAGTTGCTATTAGAATAAAGTACTGTTGCAAACAAAATTTTGGCGGAATGCGAGGGGGAGACCGGCATACGTAATAATAAATAATTTTTCTAAAAACACACAACAATCGTGTAGCGCGGCGTGTGAAACTCATGGAAAGCGTTAGATCTATTTCCGAGAAATCATATATATATATATATATATATATATATATATATATATATATATATATATATATATATATATATATATATATATATATATATATATATATATATATATATATATATATATATATATATATATACATACTTCTGGTCACACAATTAAGTCACTTATGCAGATTTTTAATTTCTGGAAAAATTAAGCATATTTAACAAGAAAGCAAACAAAAACAACTTCTATTGGTTTATTTTAAATACATACTTAACTGTTGGTTAATAGCAAAAACTTAATAATTTATAGTATTCGTTATAAATATTTAGCACAAATTTATTGTCAGTTTTATAATTCGTGTGGACATATAAATAAATTATCTGACAAAAGTAATGAAAAATTTGATTCAATTCCTTGATATTTAATTCAAACGGTTTTGAACCTTTAATATTTTTTTTTGGTACCACTTTTGGCGGATTACTTCGGTACATTTGTCTGGCATTGTTTTACCAAAGCCCAACAATGTTGAGGAGTATTCTATTCTGCCTGGATGTGATCCGAAAGTGCATTCTTATTTTAAGTTTTCTTGGCTGCGACTGCTTGTTTTACGTCACCCCATAGATTTTCTATGAGTTCAAATCGCCACTTTGCGCTGGCCAATCGAGATCCCTTTTTTTGGCCATCGCATCAACCCGTAATTTGTGCTTCTGGTCGTAATTTTTTCCCATAGATTTTCACTAGTGAACCAATCACAGGTGGAGTAAACTAACCCCACACCATTATTGACGAGCCTCCATGCGTGACGGTTTTTTATTGTACTTTAGGTCTAAATGTTTGCGGACCGGTCGTCGTACCATCGTTTCCAGAAACATTAAACTTTGATTCTTCACTCCACAATAATAATTTCAAAAATTTGGATCGTTATATGGGTAGATATTGGCAAATCGCAAATGAATATTCTTTTTCGAAACGTTTTGTTTTTTCTTGCTATGCGAACACTAAGTTTATTTTCATTCACACGTCTTCTCACAGTCCTTGCAGATATTTTAAGACCGTGTTCCGACTTCATACACGCTCTAATTTGTGTAGATGTGAACAATGAGCAGAGGAGCTCTCATTTTTACCCCTATCTTGACAACGTCAGACGAAACAACAGGTAGAGGTTCTTAAATATTTTAATTGACAAACAAACCTTTTTAACTTCCAAAAAAAATTTGCTAAATGCAAATATTATATGATTCTTACAAAAAAACATAAAACGCCAGTTAGTCGTTAATTGTATACATGTTGCAGAAAAATAAAATAGACTCACGTTGATCATAATTGGTTGTTGTGTTGTTTGTATAAAAGCACTCTAAGCCTACTATGATGCAGTTTTTTGTAATAATCACATACAACATAGAATTCCCATATTGTGTTTGTTTGTTTTGGCGTAAACATACGAGATCGAGTGTTTTCAAAATGCTACATATTCACTGACGATTTGGTTTAGCGACCAATGAAATGTCGCCATATGAACAGCTAAAGCCACAATAAACAAAACATTTCTTAAAAACTCTTAATTGTTTTAACAATTAGTTGGAGAGAATATTCCAAAATAATAAATTTCAATATTAAGTATTTATTTGTTTCCTCTAACGTATGAAAAAAAGATATTTAGAAGATGCAAGAGAAATTAGCTATAATATGCATTCCATCCTTCTTCATCTGCCTTCCCATAAACCTCGCAAGCTTTGCTTTGATTATCCGCAATCTATGTATATATATTTCAATGTTCCGCATTGAACAGTTTTGATTTTTTGTGTATGTGTGTTAAATTTTGATATTTCGTGGCGAATTGGTGATGTGGGGTACCAGGAATATGTATGTAAAACTTGTACTTATCTAGACAATATTCCTCAGTAAAAAAAGAACATCCAAAGAATTCAAAAAGCACCAGAAATTGTGATGCAGAATTAGTGCGAATTCGGATCACCTCTAATGACTCTAATATGGGCTTGTTATTATAAGATATTCTGTTGTCTAATTCCTATTCACTGGATTTCGACTCAAGTTCAAGATGTTAAAAAACCCATTTTTGAGTATTTCAAATGTTATTGGCTCCGTATTATGTTGTGTATTTTAATCCATTTGAAAAACACCCTTATACTCGTGCTATTTAATTCTTTTATTCACATAATCTACATATAAGTATGTATATTTTTTAATGATAATTTTGTTGACCAGATGATTTGTACTGGAACTTGTGAATGTTATTTCATCATACTAGTTGTTTAACAGAAAACGCGTTTGCCATTTCAGTCACATAAAAATTTCAAACTGTAGCGGTTGAGAGTAGCTGTGACAGTAAAATTTTTGAAGGAGATATTCAATAAAAAATAGTTTCCAAAGCATTCATGAAAAGGTGGGGACAATGATACAAAAAATCAAAATAATAGTAAATCACTTCCATCGATTTTAAATAGGATTGTTAGTACAAAATTACAGGGACGGGTAGCGGTTGCAAGTTGTATTTAAAAAAATACTTCTTAATGATTATTTTTCAAGTATAATTTTTTCTTGGAAAATAATAGTTATTATATTACTCGTATAATAGTAAAAGCACAAGAGTTTTGCTCGAACTGAAGTCTTTCATTTAAAACCCCACAATGTCATCAGAATATTTTCTAGTTTACGAAGGTTAGCCTCTATAGAACTGATTCGAATAAATTGTACTTTTATAAATTTTGTTACATAAAAAGAAAAAATAATGATTTCTGTATTTTGCATGAGTGATCGCGACTTTAATTACTCATACTTTAATTATTCGTATTATAAATCAAGTTTGTAGTAAATCTCTAACTGTGTGGAATTACGTGACTTACTTAAATTTTTAAGAACCACTAAAATGAAGAAAAAAGAAAATGTAATATTTTATATTACGCGAGTTTTTCCATTTAATCTAAAAAAACTGCATAAATCTTTTTTCTAAACAAAAAATTTAATGATTTATTTTAGTTATTTAAAAGTTACAAGTACAATTGAAAATTATATCGTAACCAGGGCTTTCCCTAATTTGTGGTGTAGACTCATAGCGAAATCCCACCCAGACAGTCAGAATAGCATTCTAGCTACTTGACTACATTCTAGTAGCAATTAGGGCTTCTAAATTTGAATGAAACAGCATTCCCAGGCAATCACAAAAATATGGGATACCTATGCTGAATACGGTTGTTAACTATTAAAGGTTACATAACCGCTTTTTTGCTTCTAAGAAATCAATTCTTTTTTTTCAGTTTATATTTATATCTTATTTATATTATCCACCTATGGTTAGGTCTTTGTTTTATAAAACAAATTTATTATAAAAATAATAAATAATTATTTTAATATTTTATTGTTTGCTGTTGGCTTAGCTAGGTATGTATATGCCTGCATTTCATTACTTATGCCACAGAGTAGAAATACTATATGAGAATTCAAACAAGTCAATTATAATTGTTTGTTGTGTTGTGCTTGTACAAAAGCTTTCTAAAGCTTTTATACTTATGGGTTTTTTGTTGATTACAAATAAAAAAATATGATTGAGTTCTGTTTAAATTCTCATATAGTATTTGTAGTCTGTGGCATAAGTATACGAGCTTGAATGCTTTTCAATCATGATTTGGCTAAAAGGGTACTGATGTTTTATTTTTTCATTGGTTAGCGCCAACGAAACGCTAAGCCAGCAACAGACAATAAAATATTAATAATAAATAAATATTTTTTTGTTTTATAAAAAACACCTGAAGCTAGATAATATAAATAGCATAAAGAAACAACGATAGAAAAAATATTAATTAATTATTAGTTTCTTCCATAAAAATAAAAAATTCCATAAAAATTATTTGTCTTAATACTATTTTTGAATAACAATAATATGTATATTTTCATAAGAATATTTTTCTTATAACCAGGCATGTTCTGCAAATCACAAGATTTCAAAATCACTTGTGATTTTAAAATCACAAATGTGATTTTGTGGTGTTCTGAAAATCACAAGAAATTTAACTTTTCGGTGTGATTTTACCTTTTCGAAAACACAAGAAAACGGCTGATGTTTTGCTTTGATTTGATGACAATTTTTTATGTATTAAAAATTAATAAAGGTTTAGTCAAAATAATAAGTGAACGTAAACTAAAATTATTTTTTAAAATAAAAATTAAACACAAGTTGATATGCCTGGGGCTTTATTGTTGTCAGTAATATATTTGAAAATAAATTTATTAATTTAACAAAAGAAAGTAGTTTCAAGAATACACACGAAGTTGCCACCACAGATATATTTAGTAATCTGTAGTTGCCACTGTTCTTAATATATAATTATTGTTGCCATTTGCTACTGCTTTATAAGTAATTATTTTTAAAATTAGTTAAACAATTGATAGCTAATAAATATTTTGAATATAACTTAATAAAAATAATTAAGTTTTATTGGAAAAAGCTTGTTTAGTTAAAAAAATTAAATATATTTCTCGTCGAAAGCAATATTTATCCACTCTGGCAAGCATCGGTGTATTTTCGAAGAACAAAAACACCTGACAACTAAAAAGTAAATGCAAATCACAAAAAGAAAATATCAAATCACAAAAGCAAATAACAACATTAGTTACAATAGAAAGTGTTTGCAATTTTTTTATATTTTAGCCAATTTTTTGGTACAAAATCATCAGTTTTACTCTTAAAATAAATAAAAAACAAATAAATGTGTTCAATTAATGAGTTTTTATTGAGTTAAATATAAAAAGCCGTCCAAAATTAAGAAAGTGATTTCAGATCGACAGCCACATAGCTGACCGGTTTCAAATCACAACAGTTCAAAAAGTTTTGTGCGCAGAACACCTTTTTTGTGATTTCAAATCACTTTCACAAAAAGTGATTTGCAGAACATGCCTGAACAATAATATTTTCTTCAATAACAATATCGTTTTATGTATTGAAGAAATTTGTTTGTGAAATTCTTTACACATCATTGAAAAGAAAAATATATCGAGTCTTAACCGCTAAAAAATGTATGTAATTAATTTATGTTGACAAAAGTAAAATGCATTTTTAAATATTTTTTGTTGAAAAAAGTGACTGGCAACGCTGTTGAGAAAACGTCAATAACAAGGAACATAGCTGCCGGACTTGACGATTTATCGGCATTTACACGATTTATCTCTTTTGACGATTTTGCTTGACAAATAGTTTTTGGACGATTTGTAGAAAATTAAAAACAAACATTTTTTATATTAATAAGTTTAGAGCAACTTACATAGATACTTTTAATTTAATTTTAAAGAACGAATTCTCTATACAAGACTAAATTTACACCTTCTTTTATTCGCTGACAGAAAGGATATTGATGAAAACGGGATAACAAAATTGCCGGTACATAAACTTTAATTTCTTAAATTTTGTATCCCAACTGTTTCACTCTACCTTATAAAGTATCATGAAAATGCTTAGTGTAATATAGTCAAAATTTATATATTTTTTATATATTGTGGAAATTTATAATTAATGTAAATAAACAAGAAAAGGAAATAGAAAATTTGTATGGTGAAATGCAAAATTTTTTGAAAACGATACGAGTATAAGTTTGTATAATTGATTATGATGTAAGAAATTTCTTAAACCCTGAACAATTTTATTTTGTTTCTATTTTGTCAGAAGAAAAATTTAGGAAATAGAAAAACGTAGCATCAACAATTGATTTATTTATATAGAATTGTTGGACCAAATACTAGTATGATTCGATCTTGAAGATGAAGTTTTATGCCTATGATGTAAAAGAAAATGGAATAAAATATATTGAGTCCGAATTGAGGCAATTAGAATTACTGGACATATAAAACGTTAACTAGGAGCAATATAAAACTTAGATTTTCC
The DNA here is from genome assembly GCA_963681545.1 of Germaria angustata. Taxonomy (NCBI): domain Eukaryota; kingdom Metazoa; phylum Arthropoda; class Insecta; order Diptera; family Tachinidae; genus Germaria; species Germaria angustata. The sequence goes on along the minus strand of OY812999.1, from coordinate 80,408,880 downwards.
GAAAAGGAATTGGGAGATTCTAGTCTCTTTATTTCCTACATTAACCAAATTTATTTAAAATTTTTTCTTTTATCACATTCTTCAGAAAGAGTATTTAGTTAAGTTTTTCTAAATAAACCAAAACTTAGAAATTTTTCAAAAATTGTTCTTAAAAGCAATATATACGAAAGATTATGTAACACCAAGGAACGAAAAATGTTAAATTTCAGATTACAGCACTTAAAACTCAAAATAAGCTTAGGGAGCTGGTAGTTTCGTTTCTTCAAAGTACATATTGAAATAGTGTTAAAAATGAATAGAACATTTAATAAACACCTACTCGAACTTTTGTTTCTAAATTATACTTCTTGTTTTTATGCGTTTATTTATGTATTTATTTATTTATTTTTGTATTTATTTATGTAAATATTTATTTATTTATTTATTTATTTATTTATTTACGTATTTATTTATTTATTTATATATTTGTTCCTTTTACTCCTGTAAAGAGCATAGCGCCGGAAAATTAATTAGATCAGTTTATTATTTTTAGATTTTTCTAATTTCACAGGTTTTCTAATTGGATTTACTTATTTTTTTAAATTAATTCTCAAACCTGAATTGTGCAAAGCGTTTGGCTTTATTGGTTGGGGTTATGGCGATAATTTTGCGTATGACATAAGCTTTGATTTTCATATTGATTGACTTGCGACGCGTAGTGGCTTCACTAAATTTCTTCCTAATCAGTTTTTCGGAATGCTCTCTAATGCGAACTGGAATAATTTTATGATTTTTTTACTAAAAATACAAAGTGCGACCCTTTGGAAGCTTGCAAAAAACTGACAATCTTCGATATTGTATAATTACTTTTAAAATTAAAAAATTTGGTGCTTAATAAACTTTGACGGAAATAGGCAACATAGCCAGCATTTGTTTTTGTTAAAAATATTGTTATTTTTCTTCTTACAAAATTAACTTTATTTATAAACACTGCAAATAACAATAAACGATGCAGTTTTTTCAAACGAGACTAAAAGTAAATTTATTTTCCTCTAATACAAAAAGAAAATCATACAGAAAAATATGGATTAATAAATAATTTTGTAGCGAATAGTAAAGTTTTCTTCTTATTTCTTTTTTGCTACATTAACATATATTTTAAAGAAAAATACAACACATCATTTTTTTTAATAAGAGGAAAAACTTAATATTAAAAAATGATAACATCTACACAAGCCATGTGTAGTATTAAGTCGAATGGAATCTCCACATTGGATAACTGCGATTTTTCTTTAACTGAACACAATGGCAACTCTTGTCACATGTGATTCTGACCTAAAATCAACTGAGTTGTTATTTAACATTTGCGGGCATTGCTTTGGCTAAATTATTAAGTTCGTTGTGCTATGAGAATACGTCGCCCTCGGGGTTTAACGGTCCAGCAGGTGATGGTGGTAACTGCATTAGGAGTTTTAGGCGGTGTATATATTTGGAAACCTCTAATTATTAAGTGGAAAAAAGAAAACGAATCTTCAGAAAAACAAACAGCAATAACTGCAGTCGCCGCAACAGAAACAGTGGCAAAGTCAGTTCTTTGAGGGATAAAAACTACTTTGAATTAATCTTTTAATATTGAAATTTACAAATGTAAACTTATAATATTTTAATTTGTCCTTTTTTGATTTTGCAGATGAACTTAATTAAAAAATGGAAGCTGTTTTCCACATCAACCATCGGTCTTATGGCCATTGGAATTATTTCGACAATGGTAGTTAGTGTAAGTTATCGCGTTTTTATGAAACCTAAATTTGATAGGCGCCGTCGTCAGGAGGCCGAAACAATGGCAGATTTTATTTTTCAACATGAATTACAACAAAGCAAATCATCCATTGAATAACATCGAGCATTTGAATTAACCACTTAATATGAAATATTTATGCTTTTTATAAAAAAAAATCCTATACCTTCTATACTTTAATTTCTCAACAAAGTCAATATAAAAATCTGTTTAATAAATAAATTACTAAAAAAACAAATACATAAAAATCATAACATTAAAGCAGAAAATTCAAAACATTTTTATGTTATTGAAGTTTTAAACAAAGAGAAATTTTTAATATCATTTTTATTGTTAAACAAACTTGTTCAAAACTAATGAAGTCTATCAGAAGTTTTGATTTGATAATTTAATTTTATTAAAAATGATTTTAATCGCTATTTTTCTCGCATTATTGTTTTTCATCATTTTGTAAAATACAAAAGAGCCAATGAACATAACTTTTCTTTATTACTTTTATATTTGTTAACTAATTTAGATATTAATTTAATGGTAAACAATGAATAAAAATGTATTATTGAATTTTGGTTTAAAATAAAATTTTGGAAAACGAATTGATTCTTGTAAAACATTATATTTTTACAGTTTTTAATAAAAATAAATAAAAGATTTAGTAACTTACAAGAAAAGAACATATACGAATATGAGACTCGGATGAATTCGATTCCGATTTATATTGGACGATTTCCTAAGTAAATATCTACACTGCTAGTTAACATTTTTATCCAATAAATATCATCACTATAGAACATTTTATCGGAAAGAAATTTTACTGCATTCCGAAAAAACTAAGCCTACTGTTCGGATCTTCTGTACGTTTTATGCCTGACCTTAATATTTATATATTTATGGTCGTCGTATTGGATTGTTATTCTGTATTGCGATGCGAAAGTCAATGCGACTCGAAAACATGTAAATGCGAACACTTTCTATTCTGTATTACGATGTTCGCAAAGTACTTTTTCTATTCGCATTTAAAATGCGAAAAGGCGACAAGTCGGTATTCTGTATTGCGAAAACAAATGTCAGATACATAAGAAAATCGCAAAATATATTCGATTGCAAAACAGCATTCGCAAAGCACAAAAATGTAAGTGAAAAATAATAATTTTGTTTATTTATTCTTACATTAATTGTTAAAATTATTCAGGGAAACAAACAACAAGACCACCAAATCACACCAATTTGAAATAATGGCGTAAATTATGATGAAACACAGCCAACTGGCAAAAGGTCATTTAAAAACACTAAATGCACGTCAGTCGGCAAATGCTTTGTGGCAGACATTAGCCGAAGAATTAAATGCAAGCGGACCGCCTGTTAATAGGTTTGAACTGATTTCAAAATGCACAATAAACAAAACCAATGAAATATATAACCAATGATGTGGCTTTTAGTTTTTAAATACAGAAAAGACTTAGTTTTTAAATCATATTGTTTTTTATTTCGTCTCTTATATTTCTAGCAATGTTTGTGTAATTGTTAATACTATTATTATAGCTGGGTGAATTAGTAATAGATTGTGGCAGATCTTCGGCATCCACAATTTCCTCCATTGACAGTTCCTTGTCCAAGGAATTTTAACGTAGTCGCTAATTTGATAATTGGCGGAATCGCACTTGATTTTGTGGTATTCAATTCGGAGCCAATGTAATTTAAAACATATATAAATGCCTCTTGGCTCAATCAAATTTTTTTTATAAAGCTGGAATAGAAATATTTTGCATAATTAATTGTTTTCAATGCTTCAAAATAAATTACCTTTTTGCATTCAAGCTTAGAATATCCGATTTGCTTCTAATAATAATATTCTCTGCATCCTTTAATTTTGGTCATGCGCCTCTTCATCATCAAACCATAGTGCCACAGATTCCATTTTTGGTAAATTACACAAATATTATATAAATTAACTTTATTTTTTAAGCACAATCACAATTTTATTTTTCTTTTATAAATTTAACTTTGACGTTTTTTTTAGACCAGCGTTGTTATATCTGGCCAGCGTTGTTATTTTTGACCGGCGTTGCCACGATTTAAAATAAAACTCGAATGCGATTACGAAAGTCTTATAGAATACCAATTTTCTTTCGCATCGCATTTCATTTGCGCATCACATTGACTTTCGCATCGCAATTCAGAATAAGGCCCTTGATCTTGTTGGGCAACTTAGGTGCTTGGTTGTAATGATTGATATTAGTAATGGAACAAATGTCACATTTTAAACATTCGCGAATACGAATATTAAATTTCAAATTTGAAATATTTATCTATGGCTTAATTTATACGTCTATAAAATGAAATATATAAAGTAAGTAAATAAAGTCGATTTCATGTTCATTATAATTTGTAATGGATGTAATTCGATTAATTCAAATATAGTAATAATGAAAAACTGTTTCTTACTTTACTACACGAGAATTATTATTTTAAGTTGAAAATAAAGGGTTTTTAATTAAAAGTTATTACAAATTAATATTTTTTTTTACCATTTTCTTAATGTTTATTAACACGGTATGATATGAACGTATGATGCTCCTTTTTTCTACCTGTTTGTTTATTCGTAATTTTAAGTTATAACTTTAGCAATGAGAAATAAATCAGATCATGATTGTGTTTAAAACAGGTAGCAAATCCACTTTTATATAATCTAAATCCTGTTTTTGATTTAAAGGGACACTAATAACATAAACTCCGAACCATAGCGATAACAACTGTATGCATTTTAAATACAAGAAGTCCAAGTCACAAAGATATTTGTTGTTGTTAGGCTCTCTATTCACTTGCCGCGATTTGTCCTTCTGTCCCAAAAACAGGACAAAATTATTTTAACGTATTTTTTTTCGAAAATTAACAAACATGAATGAGAAAAATAATTAAAAACACATAAAATTAAAAATTATATTAAACGAATTGCCTCAATCCGATTCATCAGATTGATTGATTCCAGCAGTTCCATCTCCACTGGCTGCATAGGTAAGCTCCTCAACAGGTACCTGTTCGCGTAGTTCCTTTGTATTTCGTCGTTTACTGCGATTACTTAATTCTTCAAATGCTTCCTTGGCCGTCCCGTGGACTTCGTGATCCAGTTATATACTGGTATTGATTTATTAAGCCAATCGTCATTCTTTCTAAAAAAATCTTTCTTCACTAGACGTTATCCATTTTTTTCATATCACCATTAAAATGTTTTAAATCTTCCTTTAAGATATGGTATCCGTTTTGAGGAATTTCATTATTTCATGGAGCTTATGTTCCATAAAATACAACTTATCATTAATAGATCTATATGGACTTTCTTTAAAAATCACATACAGTGTTTTCCGAAGTACTTCAACAACATTTGATGTCACATCTGCACCTATAGAAGAAAATATATATATGTATGTATATATATATATATATATATATATATATATATATATATATATATATATATATATATATATATATATATATATATATATGTGCCAAAAAAATACCCGTGAAATACAGAGCAGTTTCTTTTTTGGGTTGGAAACATGGGGAAAATGTTATGACTATTATTGTATCACAGAAACTTTGTTTAAGTAGTTCACTAATGTTTAAAGAACAAAAACCGATTTTTGTTTAAGTTCGAATTACTTAAACAACTTTATTATTCTGTTTCTTATTATCAACTAACTTATTATTTACAAAATATTTATTATTGGACCACAAAATGCAAAACAAAATCTAACGGCATTAACTTTAAGCAAAAGGAATGTCAACAACAATGCAGTGGCTGAATGGAAGGTTGGAGTAAACAACTACTGCTGCGCTGCAATCGTTACTGACATTATTCCTTTTATTTACTTTTGCTGAAGATCAAAAAATAAATATACCAACAACAATGCACAAACATATTGATCCAAAGAAACTAATAAGAATATGCATGTAATTTGTTGTTGCTTCGGCAAAACTGTAACAAGTCTATATTAGGGTGGCTCGTAACAAATTAATTAAAACAAATTAATATTAAATAAATTCAATTATATAAAAATAAAGTAAAATTAATGGCGATCTTATCCGACAATTATGATACGGTGAATATCTCTTGTTTATTATAAAAAAGAGTTGTAGCCCGACCTAGCGCGGAACATTTTCAAAAACACTATTTTATTTAAATGAAGCACAAAAAATATGAAATTTTCTTGCATGTTGTTTCAGATTCACCAGAGTACTAAATAGTAATAAAATTTTTAATTAATATATATTAGAATTAAGTACATACCTTGTTTTTCAGATTCCATCATAAAGGTTTTTTTTAAATTCACTTTGCAAAATACGGGACACCAAACACAAGTCAAAACATTAATTGATCAAGAATGAATGCATGCGTACTGAACGATGCTCAGACTGCAATTAACCATGCGCAGCGCAACGGTGGGGAGGGGCTACTTTATTATAATATTCTGGAGGCACGTTTACTCAGGTACACAACAAAAATAATTTCAATAATTTCTTGTACATTTTATATTTTTCCTTTTTGTCCGGTTTTAGAGCCAAAATGTTCCTCTGTGCGATGGTAGAACATGAACGAATCATAGACAAGAGGCGTGCTCAGAAGACAAATTTATGTGCGCAAATCATTTGCTAACAAATCGATGTGTTGTCCAGACGTCATGTTACGACTCACAACCAATGTTGCCAAACGTTTTTGAAGTAAAATCTTGAAAAATAAAATTTTTAATTCAAAATCTACATCTCGTTTTGAAAAATCTTCCTATTTTTATTAATAAATTAATTATAAAAACATTTGGTTGGGCGCCGGCTTTCCTTTGTTTAAAATTAAAATTTTTTTACCCAAGGTATATAAAATTTTATCTTTTGTTCTTAAAAACTGACAAGTACAATCTGAAATATTATGAAATTTCCTCTTTTCTGAAATTTTTTAAAAGTTTAAAAAGCTGTTTGAATATTTTCTACAATTAAGAAATTTTGCTAGTAACAATTTTATAACCCGTTTTTTTCTAAAATTTTCTGACTATTTAAAAAAATTCAAGTTCATGAACATTGTCCGGTAACAGTTAGTAAAAACTTATGAATGAGGAATGATAACTGATAAAATCTGGATAACGGAATGCCTCTGTTATCATTAGCAGCCCTTCTCTCAGCTGCAAATCAGATATATGGATCTGTATATTGAATGAATATTGGACATTAATATAAAAGTTGAAGAGGAAATCATTCATATAGATTAGAATAGTGCCAAAATAATACGGTTCTAAGAAATCTGCATTTTTCCGTAAAAATTGTTAAATCTGCAAAATGTAAATAAATCTGCATTTTTGGCAACAGTGCTTACAATATATTGTACCGATTTAAAAAAAAATATTTATAATTTCGTAAATATTGTTCAAATCGTATAATTTGGTTAAATTGTGCGAAAGGGTGGTGCGAATTTTTTTTCGCGTACTAATAATTTGTACGCGTTGATGTATACATACCTTTTTACAAATTAATTGAAATAAATATAAAGCAAATTTTGGAATACATATTTAATACAACTACATCAACAAATTTAAATTATTAAAATATTTTTTAAACATTTGCTCACGGTTGTTATAAAATAAAAAATCATATTATATATGTAAGTAATGAAAGTAATTTGTTATTTTCATTTTAAGTAAGAAATGTTAAAATTCGTGTCAATATTTTTTGTCTTATTCATAAAAAAATCATCAAATATTTATAACAAAAACCAGTTTTCATACAGAATTTTTTCACGAATATTTAACAGATAATGATTAATGCCTTAAAATTTTAAGTTTTAATTTATTTGATACAATATAAGAAGTATTTTTCATGAGTGTAATCGTGCCTAAAAAGTTAAGTGAAATAATTTTGGATTTTGACGTTTTCATCATCGCAATATATCATTTATGACCACTTAAAGTTAATCTTACGTAAAACTGAAAATTTAGAATGAAATCAATTACACAGTAGCCAGGCAGTTAATAAAAAACACTGTATTTAAATATGTATGTATATCTAAACATGTATGTATATGTAAACACACCCAGAGAAAAATTGAAAGCCATTCTTAGGGAATGACACTTTTTTTTACTTCGTATGTATCAATGTATTATACATATCTTTTTGACAAGTTCTTTATTAAAAATTGTAATTAAACCTGTGTACACATATACCCTAGTTTTGATTTTTTAAATATTTTTTTCTTCAAATTTGCATGAAAACGTTGTTTTCTTTCACATAAGAAAAATACGATTGTGACAATTGGCGAATTTGTGCCTTGTCCAGGCCCATTAGCCGTGATAAATAGAACTCATCGTAATTAAATTATTTTGTTTGCAGAAATATAAACGATTTCAACATATGGAATAGATGCAATGAAGAGAACATCTTGTAGTGAAAAGCCGGATCGAATTATTTTAATATCACTATCCCTGATTTTTATAGCTTTTTTGTAAGCTCTTTTGTGCTTGCTGTGCGTATGTAAGTATGTACTTATATTAATTCGATGAATAATATTTTATTTAAATCTTCGGCCATAAATTTTTCATATTTCTTACGGACTAACAATATTTGTAATATTTATTAGAATATTGTTTATACTCGTATGTATATTATATTCAAACTTTAAGTCCCAAAAATTTTAATTAAGTTATAAGATTTATGGTTTGAATATTTTGCAAAAAGTTAACGTTTTTGAAAAAAAAATATTTTTTTTAAAGTGTAACTTGCAGTTTAGTTTCACATAAATTTAAGTGGGAATCGGACGGATAAAGGGGTCGCCTGAAATAATGATTATAACACAACTCATAAGCATACGTTATTTGTATTCGCGTCCCTAAAACATTTTTATATACATTTAAATTTAAACAAAATTTTTTCATTTGTTGCAGGCTTAGCTGTGCACCAGTATCTGCCTGTATTTCATTGT